>JAOXJM010000001.1:10009072-10027632 GCA_026413425.1 Tringa solitaria
GACTGCATCCAGGCGGGTCTTGAAAATCTCCAGAGAAGGGGACTCCACGACCTCCGTGGGCAGCCTGTTCCAGGGCTCGGTCACACGAGTTCAGATATCGAACTGCCTCTTATTGGCTATTTGAGGATCTTTGGCTGCCTGCTCATCTGTGGGAGTTCTGTTCCTAAATGAGAGCACCTAACTTGAAACAGAAGGGTCAGGACATCAGTCAGCCCTTCACAATGTTGAAGCTGGGCCCATGAGTTATCAGCAAATCATTTTCATTTCCAATCTTTATCTTACCACTTCTATTTATATTCAGTTAAACTGTTCAAATACTTCCAGTTCCTCTGTTTCATTGACAGAAATTCACCCGTGCTCCATCTCAGATGTTTCCACAGGTACCCTTGGCTACCTTCTCTTCCAGCTGCCTTACCCTTCTCTTGCTGCTTTGCTTTCTAATTCATTCCTTCATTGCTTCACATATTCCTGGCCCAAAGCTGCACTTACATTCTTCATAGGGATGTGGTTTCTGAGAGATGCCATAAAAGTTGTTTCACTTAGTTGTTTATATAGCACCCCACTTACTTGCTGGAAAAGTTCACAATCCAGCAGAGGAAAGCAAGCTAACCCATTCCCTATTTACTTAGTGCTAATATACCATTTGATGTTTCCTTACTGAGAACTAGGCAAGCACCAGTTCCTATTCTGTCCCCCATCCCTTCTCCCATCCTCTCTCAGGGCTGCAAGTCATTATGAAAAGACATATGACTGCTGTATCAACATAAACCAGGAGCTCAATTTTATTTTTACCTTTGGCTCTGTCATCTAGCAAACAGCCTGTGTTTGCTAAACAACATGGCCAATATGATAAAGGCACAGTGAAAGCAAGCAAAACTTGACAAAGGATTTCTCTGAGAGGATTTTAACTAGACGTCATTTTCCTGTTAAAACATATCAAAAGAAGTTCCTTAAAGACTGCCAGTGCTAAAGCTCAAAAGTGGAAAATGGAAAGAATGACAAAAAATTGCAAAGAGATAGGAAACCCCATGAGATCAACACAGTGTTAAATAGCTTACCAACCCCTTCCTCCCCATCTACTCTCTGGGATTATTGTACTGTTCCCACTTAAGTCCATAAGAGCATTTTAAAGAGCTAAGGTTGAGGCTTGAAATATGATGCCTTACAGCCTCTGTGGTATTGGAGAAGAATCAAATACCATTTAAGTCCTATAGCCATGTGATATTTCCAGCAAGTTGATGAATATCTTGAAACGTTGTTACAAAAGGAAGTAATTTATTTAACTTTCTTTTTCCCTTCCTATAATGTCTGGTTTATTAACCTCATTACATTTCCATAAATTATATCAGTATGAGAGGAAATGATTAATTGAAGATTGTTTCCTCAAAAACATTATTCCTGGTCATTAACAGCTTCAGCAAACTGCAGTGCCATGTAATCTAAACACATTATACTACTTTTAAATAGCCCCATGTTTTATTACTTTGCTCTAAAGTATTATGATCATAGAGCCCAGGAGGCATCATTACAGACATTCTGCAGCTACACCCTGAGTTTTCTCACTGCATACGGTTTGCTATTAAAAATTCTTGTCATGTCCTAGATGTTTTCCTTGATGCATAATGATGAGGTTTACACAAAATTTCACAATGAAATTCATTAATTTCACATATTAAGATGTTAACAGCTGTTAGGATTTAAAATACAAAAATAATAACAACAAGAAAAAAAAAAACCTACCAAGCATCCTTACTAAGATATAGATGGTGATGGAGATTTTCAAAATGGCATACTGATATGAGGAAATTTTTCTTTTAAGATTTTTATCTTTAAACACCTTAAGAAAGCCTAATTTCTAAACAAACAAATTAAATTAACAATGAAGAATTTTCTTTCTTGATAATTTTTGATTCTTTTTTTCTTGCTTTACAGATAATCCAAATGGTCAGACCCTTGAGGAAAAGATTATCTATGGAGTAGAGAATAGCAGCACTTTCCTTGAGTGCAGTCCAAAATCTCAGCGTGCCGTAGTCTACTGGCAATTCCAGAAGCAAAATGATGACCGCAAAGAAGAGGTACAGTAGAAAAAATTAAGAGATTCAACTAGTCTTCTCTATGAAGATATACTTGAACCTGAGTCCTTCCCAGAATAAAGTCCATCTGTATTTTAGTTTAGCAGTTTCACTAGAATCTTATAATTTCTGTTGTTATTCACCATATTCTTATTCTTATCACTGTAAAATCCCATAAGCTCTCTAATAAGTTTTACAGACTGTTACATCAGAAAACATTCATATCCCCTCCCTGGTCAGACCCCTTGCAAAACACACCAGTTTTCCCTTACTTAGCTCAGAAATACAAAAAGTCATCATGCTATATAAGTGCATCATACTAGGCTTATATTGAACTTAAATATTACAAAGACCTTAAAACTGCCTTTGAAAAGAAGTCTGAATGCATTCATCTAATTATACTGAAAAGCAGTCTAACAGGAGCATTTCCTATGTACTGCATGCTCTAAGACTTTACTGCAGATAAGACAGAGACGCAAGGAAGCGGACATAAAGGTGTGAAAACTTGTACCGTTTTTTTGTCAAAAGCAATATTCACAGAGGAAAAAGCACTGGCTCTTCCTGCTTGCATTACACTTAGCTGATACTTTCTTTTTCTCCTTGTCTTGTCACCAACATTCTTCTGTTATTACTCACCTTGCTCTCAAGTAATGTTACTATCAAGCTGGGTCACACATATCTTAAAAGAACAATCTACTCTGGTAGGTAGGGAGATCAAGCTAGAAAACAAAAACTTGTTTGTTGCATTGAAGTATTTGTAAATATACTCACAATACTCTTAAGCATTTGGGTTTTTTGAAGCATGTACTAAATATTTATGTTAGCAGCTTTAGATAATTTGGCTGATTGCTTTATTTGCATAAGTAGTAAATGATTTAGAATTTATTTTTGGTGGAGAGAGCAACAAGTAAGTTTGTGCCCTTTCTGTCTGCAGTGACATGTTCATTCAAAGAATGAAATTATGTTCCTAGATATTAATTAATTCAGAAAAATACAGTATTTTGGACAGCTGCTTTCTGACTCTTAAAATTTTGTGATTAATTCTTATTCTTCCTTTGTAAATGCTCCACTTATGCAGAACCCACTTCTATGCACAAGGGCTTTTGTAGTAAGGAACAACAGGAAGCCAGAGAACCTTTCCCACATACATAGCTGCACTTGACTGAAAGCAAATTATAAATGTGACCTCGGCAATATAGTGAAATGCATCCATGTTGACTCTGTTGTGTATAGGCTTGCATTTTGTGTACTCTTACCAGCAAATCCATCTGACAGACTTGACACAGATCTTTTGTCAGCAGCAGTAGGGTCCAAGGAGCAAGTTCTTAAACCCCCAGACTCTCTTCACAGCACATCGGTGCTTTTTCCAGAGTATTTGAGCATTCCGTGGCCAAGATGACTGGCAAGGGGTTTTCCATTCATGTGGTTTGGGGAACTTGTGGCTAAGTTTTGCCTGCTGAAAGGAGCAGTACTAAGGAACTAGTATGGTTAGAGGATAATTTTGTACATATATGAAAGATAACTATTGAAATTACCACTTTTTTACAATACAGATAAAAGTGGATGATCGGATGATCCGGACAGAACAGGGCCTATTGCTACGAAGTCTTCAACGGAGGGACTCTGGTATTTATTTTTGTCATGCTGTGGAGCATGGGTTCATGCAAACTTTGCTCAAAGTGACCCTGGAAGTAATTGATACTGACCACCTGGAAGAGCTGCTCCATAAAGAAGAAGATGGTGATGCCTCCAAGATCAAGGATGCTACAAATAGCATGACCCCCAGTCAAAAGATCTGGTACAGAGACTTCATGCAGTTAATCAATCACCCCAATCTCAACACAATGGATGAGTTCTGTGAGCAAGTTTGGAAAAGAGACCGCAAACAACGCCGGCAAAGGCCTGCCAATGCGCAGGTGAATACAAATAAGTGGAAGCACCTACAAGAGAATAAAAAAGGTAGGAACAGGAGGACCCATGAATTTGAGAGGGCACCACGTAGTGTCTGAGCTACATTACCTCTAGGAACCTCATCCAAGTAGAAACTTGTATAGACAGATAACTGGAAAAAATGCAATATTCATGAACTTTTTCATGGCATTATGTGGATGTTTACAAGAGTGGAAAATTCAAACAATTTCCACCAGGTTTAAATAAAATCCATTTCTAACTTTCCTAGTAAGTCCTTCCTCTCTGCTCTGATTCTAAGACCAGAAAGACCAGAGTTTCAAGGATGGTAACTCACCTGGACATAACTTACTGCTCAAAAAGTTCTGCAAGAGTTCAGCAGGCAAGTTTTGATTTCTCTTTTGCCTGAGATATAAACGAAATGTTGTATTTCATGCTGTCATCTTAAAGAAAAGAAAAACCCCAACTTTCATCATCAGCACTACCATTTCTAGACTTATATATAAAACTGCATGAACTCATTAAGCTGATGAACGTCTAAACACGTGATTGGACACAAGGATTTTGTTCTTGTTTTGTCTACCAGTTCTCCTGTTTATGTGTGCTAGAAGAGGAAAACAATACTGAGTGAGATTGTTTGTGGAAATCTGAACAGCATAAGCCATCCATCATCTTGAAGAACAAAAAATGTGGAGTACACTGGCCTACTACTGATGACTTCTTTCAGCTTTGATCTAAAGATGTATTTTATTATAACTATAATTTAAATGTACTATGAAAAATATGCAGCAAACATTAGCTCTTTTCTAAAATAGATTAGACTTTTTGTCTTAAGAATATTGTACTTCTAATTATTGGTTTAGAGGAAAAAAAGACAACTTCAAATTATGAGCTGCTTTACTCTTTTGTTTGGAAAAATCTTCCAGGGGAGCTAGTCACACTGCAGTTAACCACCTCCCCTCTCAGTAATCTATATGACATGTAACTTCAAAACAGTTTTAAAACTAAGCTATTTTAACATGAAAGTCACTGTATAGCATGGAAGTCTTCTGCATTCTTTTTTTCTAAGTATGGTATTTGAAATGATTCAACTTGTATGATATCTTGCTACAGACTGAACCAATGAAGAGGAGAGCGTTGATTTTCAGTTGTACATTTCTTTTTAATTAAAAAAGTAAATAGCATTAAAATACCCTCTACTAATTACATTCTTGCTTTCTTGGTTCGTAAATATTTGTGAATGCTAATATTTAAATACTGTGGCTCATAGACTGTCATATATCCATGAGCAAAGCTCACATTCAGTTTAAGGAGTTTTGTTCCCAGCTCAGTGGTAGAAATATGTCCACACTGCTGATTCTCAGTGCTCCATTCTTTCTGTGGGCCAAATCACCCAATGCAAAGAACCACCCACATAAGTAGTAACTTCAAAGCCAAATCTCTGCTTTAAGATCTAAGGGACAGTTTTATCTGTGGGCAAAGTCTGCTGCAGTCATAAATTGGTGAAGTTCAGCTTAAGACTAGTTTATACTAATAAATAATTTCATCCTGTACTTCTGTCTTGTTCTATATACAGGAGAGCAACAGGGTAAAACAGACAATGTACTTGCACCATAAGTGTCAGTTTAGGGTTATAAGTAGTGGATTTATTCACCTCAGCACAGATGTGCCTTTGGTCCCCAGTTCTATGGTGTCCAGTTCTTTTGAGGTCATCTTTCTCCAGCCTCCCATATTTTATCTCGGTAAAGTCCGTAAATGACATAATTTCAGGTACTGTCATTGTGGGGAAAATTACTAGAGCAAAGTCCTTAGTTTGCTAAAGGAGTTTTTATATAGAAGTGTGTCTGTATTGATGACTGATCTGTTTTGTCATTATTCACTCCAGGTTATTTAATTTATCAATCACTACACTATCAGCCTTATCAGATACAATATAACACCACTGCTGTGGCAGTATCTCTCACAATATGTCCCAGTCTCCTTGCCACTTGCTAATTCAAGTATCCTTCTGATTAGTGAAGCCTTGGATTCTTGCCTTCATAGCAATTGGATTTTCATTAACGGCCCAGTCACTTTCATCCCCTTTGAATCTTTTTCAGGTGACAAACTTGCAAGATATTTTGTCATTTAATTCTTTAGCAAAAAAATCATTGAATAGACAAGGACAAGTCTGTAAGGACATGACTTAGGAAAGTACTTGGGAAATTTAGTTTTAAAGTAATTTTAGGTCTCTTATGTCTAATCTGACTCTTGTGAACTTCAATATGACATTAAATTCCCATGCTTTCACGATGTACTGAATAGGTATGTATTAAAACATAGGTTCCACTCTGTGCTTTCCTGTACAGAAATATTAATTTTTCAGCTCAGATTATGATTAATTTCTGAGCATTGTTGTCGGTTGAATTATTTAATTAAAAGCAGAACACTTTTGGTCTTTTGTGAAGGGCTGTTGTATACCCTCGCATCATTAGAATCCTCTTTGTTACAAAAAGAATCAGTTTTAAAATGAACCTCAGAGAATTCAGTGGAAAAAATACATGTTGATTTCAACCGACCCTAACTGACTTTGTTACTTTGTTTCCTTTTTTATATATTAATGAAATTACTATATACCTTTTTTTTTCCCTCTACCATGATCGTAGCAGCTGGCTCTATAGCAACTTGCTGCAAAAAATCAAACCAAAACCAAGCTCTTTCACCACCCCTGCAGAGGAAACAAACTAAATTAAGTCAGATATGTTTTTCTATACAGAGAAAGATAATCTGTAGGAACAAAATTACACAAGTTGCAATGTTTTTACTGTAACCTGGCAGTTTAATTGGACAATTGATATGATTAGATCTTACGAATTTCAATCCAACCATCATGACATGAGTAGTCTTGTTTATGTCTTTGGAGTTGCTTATATAAATAAGAGGGCAAAAGATCAAGCCAGCAGTGGAAATTTTTTATTTTCGGGTTCATATAATGGTCAAGTTAAAACGGCATTTAATACTGATGTGAAATGACCTTTTTTCAAAGAACATAAGCCTTAATGAGTTCATGTATAGAAAGATGCCCTGCAGCTTCAGTAAAATTTGTACCCCCATTTGTGTCATTATTGTTTAAAGCAACATAAGTTTTGAAGATAAAGGTGAAAATGGTATTTCTGTAAATCGTCAATAAAACCCTCTAAACCTCGAGTTACTGAATTTAGAAAAAGTAAGTAAAAAGTTATGTTTAAGCCAGAAAGAAATAAAGGATTTGACCTATAATCAAAAGATTATTTTGATTTGTTTTAAGATATGCATTTTCCAGGGACAAAAATGTGTTGAATATTTTTCTTACTCATCTACACTTTGCAGTTGCATGGATCACTGAAGATGGGAATTTGTTCAATGGCTCCTAAAAACTGTATGGTTATGTTAAACGACAACATCAAACTGAGAAAATGTGCATCTTTGCAGAACAGAGTTAAATCTCCATGACCCAATAAAGTCACTATGTAAAAAAATAAATAAATAAATTAAATGCATGTGAATGCGCATTTACTGATCCTTTTTATGTATTATTTAGTGAATATCAATGGTATGTGTTTAATAGTTCAGTTTTTGCTACCTACACATTAGCCAAAAGAGATGTAAATACTTTTGACTAGATAAGGAGGTACAGTGTAAAGTACTGTTATCTAGAGGTACTCCATTTCGGTGTGTTCAGCATAATACTAAAATGCAAGATTTTGCCACACAGGTGATAAGGTGGTTTATTTGCTATATCGGTGCCAAAGTTATGTGCTCATTGTTTAAGCGCATTCCTCACTGGGTAGTAAATAATTCTACTTCCATATTTATCACTTCAATTCAGATGGGAACTAGAAAACTGGAGAGAAAAAATGTAATGAAACTGCTGCTGTAAATTATTTCTTTTAGCATGTATTCAGTTGTTAAATAAACATTTCTTCCAAATATTTGAAGTTCACTGTCTTGAGTGTTTACATGGAAATGTGCCCTGTAACCTTCATGAGCATATGGAGTGCATTTTTGTCAATATAACGCTATCGAGGTATATGAGCTCTGTTTACTAGGCCAGAAAGGTTGCTATTTTTATTAATGGCGTTTATTGTTTCTTTTTGAAGACTGCAAACTAAGAATGCCTGAAATGAAAGCTACAAACTTATCTTCAGCCTATCTTTTGGCACAATTGTGTGGTCTTGTGCAGATAATGCACACGTGCACTCCACTCTACCCGTGAACCAAACTGTAAATCAGCCCTGAAGCTATGCAAATGCTTGCAAGTTCCAGTACTTGGTGAAGTTCACTCTGTGCAGTGTTAATGGCTCAGTACACTTATGCTGTTTCCCTCTGGAAACTGGCTCGGATAGACAGCAAGTAGAATAAATCGGGTTCTGTCTGCTATTGAAATACCCTTGTATCCTTAGGTAAACTTAGCAGCTGTTTGGAAGTGCCATGGGGCTCTATCTAAAGGTGATGTGCCACAGCACTAAGCATTGTGCAAACAGCTAATGAGACAAATGCTGCCCTGGAAAGCATGAAGTTTAAATATACCAGACAAGAAGTGGAGAAAAGAAGCTATCGTTATTTCCATTTGGCACATACAGAACTGAAAAAACAACCAGTAGTACTTAATCATCACTAATCCATGCAGCTTTGCCCATGTTCCTTCCTGTAAAACAAGGATAGAGATGTCCAGGTCAAAAGGATATTCTGTGGTTACTACTGTCTTCTGAAGATGAAAAGCAGCCAGGCAACTCAGTAGGATACAAAACATATCTGCAAATACAACGAGGACAGAATAGATGTGGCAGGCCATGAATCCACTAAGTGAAAGACCAGAATAATTTTTTATTTTTTTTCCTGTCCAGTGCAGGGATTATAAATACTCAGAAAAGATGACCCTTGTTTCTGGATGTAGCCACGCTGTGTCCTTTGCCGGAACTCCCTGCAGAGCAGAGCTAAACTGATTGTCCTCTGTTACTACTTTGCTACATTGCCAGGAATGTCCAATGCCTGCGGACAAACTTCTTTGACACTGAGTAGGAAAGAAAAAAAACACAACATTTGGGGTTTAATGCTTCTTTGTTCATACATATATATATGCCTATATATTTACGTATATATACACGCATGTTTAAACAGCCAGCTTTCACTGAGATGAAATTCCCTTTTCCCTAAAGTATTTGAGGTTCTACATGTAATTCTAGTGCATCTCTGAAGAAAACGTTTGGCGGCCTCAGCTACAAATTGTTATAAATGTTTCCTTTGTGAAGACTGAAACACACTATTCTGTTTCCTTACAGGTCACATTCACTGAGCTCCCCATCAAACATGTATTTAATGGGAGGCAAAGTTACGACAGCTTTTTCCAAAGCCTAAAACAAAAGGACTATTCTCACTAGAATGCTCAGTAACAGGATACAAGTAGACCAGAGTATCCGTGAATCAGCCAGCTTCTTTGCTCCCCATAAATACTTGTGTGAAAGGTTGGAGGAGCTTCATAGAAAAACTAGACATTTTGGAGAACAGGCCTTGTTTGAGACTTTTTTTTGTCCTGGAATTTATCACTTTGGAGAACTTCAGGATGATCTGACCTAAATCCCAAAGCTCTAGTGAAGCAATTTCCATACTGAAAAAGTTTCACTTAGATTAAGAAAGCAACTTCCCTTTCTTTCACAGCAGTTTTTCACCCCTTTAGGGAATGGGGTACCTCCTGCCTCAATATTAACCCAGAAAGGTCATTATGTAGTTTCTACAGTCCTTGTTAAAGGCTAACATCTTCTTCAACACACATGGGTAGCCCCATTTTTAATGGCCAGCCCTCCCTGAGCTGCTCTGTGTTCTTGTGCTCCAGTCCAACCAGTGTGCAGTCTTCTCTTGCCACATCTGTTAGTACTAGACCAAAAATGTTCTGTTCTCATCAACAGAGATAAAATCAGGCCTTGGTGGGCAATAAAAAGCATGTCTTCATATTACAGTTGAACTATGAGTTACAGTGCAAGAAGATGTCTGTGAGGGAATCGTGAGGGCAGGTGGTTCCCTGGGCTGGGATCAGTGGGGTGTCCCAGGGGTGGCCGGGCAGGGCCTGGCAGCCATGGCTGGTTCTTCCTTCCCAGCCAGGAGCAGGTCAGCACAGGGGGAAGCCAGGGCAGGCCCAAACCCAGGTTTTGGGCACCTCCCTGAGGATGGGAACTGAATGTCAGCCCACAGGTAGACCTGGCTCGGCAGGGCAGGGCTGTGGTGGGACTGAAGACAGCACCCTATAGCTTCACTGGGGCAGGAACCGATCGACCCAGGGGCTGGAATAGGGAACTGAGCCATGGGTAGCGTAGGGGGAGCCCTGAGTGTGACAAGGGTCATTAGTGCCCCAAGTGCATTCAGGAACTGACAGCGGGTCAGTAAACATCCTTACAAATCCCATGTTTCCTCCATGAAACTCAAGAAAGTGGGTCTACATCAGACCAGCCCTTTGAGGCAGCAGGACTTAGCAAGCAATACAGACACTGATATGACCATGAAGGGTAAAAGATAAGAACCACCAACAGATTTTAAGTGTGAAGAAGATGCTGCTCCATACAGTTCTATACTGCTCCAAGAATCTCTGACTGTGAGCTGGAGCCTGGTGCTCGGATCTAAAGAGGCTCAAACAGTCCTTCCTGAATTGCTCTTGATTATCTGAGGTTCTTTGCCTTCCAGATTTAGAGATGTGTCTCTGCCTTCTGAAACCCTACAATAACCAACTGAAAGCCTACGATAACCAATTTATCCCAACAGTACAGCTCTCATTTAGTTTAGTTGAGCCAGTTTAGTTGATGCTGAAGAAGAAAAGGCAAAATGTACACCTAAACAGTTACTAAGAATTAATATGCACAGGATTATGACCCTTTTTCTTTGAGCAAAGACCTCATGAAAAAAAGAGCTAGGCCTTTGCTCTGTGTGTGAGCCTGCCATGTCTGCCAATACACTAACACGTACTGCTGAGCTACATCTGAGGCATTTTGAACAGGTTTTGAAGGATGAATCTTGTTTCTTTTAAAGGCCTAATGCTTTTTCAGGACATTCCACCTTACAACCTGGTGTAAATTAAATCCGATGGTCTGCCCTGGGAACAAAACTCCTCTTCACAACCCCTCAAAATGCAGTACCCCTGCAGCTTCTATTACTTTTATGCTTCATACCGATATATTACATTTGTTTCTGTAGGAGTTTCACCATCATCTTTTCTTGTAAGTGTGTTAGCATGAATTATGGTTGTTTATGCAGAGGCAAATGGAGACATGTTTCTGTGTGCAAAAAAGGGTAAAGTGACTATGGTAATTCTGCTAGATTCAGTATACCAAGTGAATATCAAATATGATTCAATTAGAACTTCTCATTTCTTGCTATAGCTGGGGGCAGGAGAGGAAAAGAGCAGACAAAAGAAATAAAGACATTTCAGCTATGTTTTGCAATGACCAGTCCCTTAGGCCCTTTCATTTCACGTGTCACTTTTTTCTTGGTTTGTAGTACTACATAGAAAAAATATATTCCTATAAACTCTGCTTTCACTGAACAATACCACATTGAACAGCTCAATAAACAAGAACAAACGGACAGACTGTGCAAGTTCCTCCAAAGAAGGCTTAACTTTCCTCTTCTGTTTGTTGTTTTGTTATTACAGTAGGGCCAGGGGTGCTCTTTTCATTAGGATTTTGTCAGCACTTCTACTATAAAGCCCTAAAACATCTAAGTTAATTCACTATGGGTTAAAATTTTTAAATATCAGCTTTTAATTGAGAAATAATTCTACAGTTCCTAAAAGAAAATTGCTAAAATGTAATGAATTTGGTTTTGAAAACAAACCCAAAAAAAAATTACGTTACTGGTATTTTTACTGATTGTATGGCAAAATAATTGCGTCCTGAGTAACGCTCAGTGAGCATAATGAAAAGCTTCCCACCTCACTGGAATTTTTTTTTTTTTGAAACATTATCCCCAGAGGTCCTGAATCAGACACCTGATTAAGCACTTTCTTATATAATTATTTGTGACTTACTCACATGTTACTGTTCATATGGTACCTTCTGGAGTAGAATGTTTTCTTGCTTTATGCCTGGATTTCTTGATGTAAGTTGATATTTTATTGCTGTTCTACCTAAAGATAATGTAGGTTCAACTCTTGTCCCACTTTAATGGCTGTCTGTTGTCCAGTACAGAAGGAAAAGTTTGCTTGTGCTGTTTTTCATACTAGATAGTAAAGGAGAAATGTTCTTTTTTTTTTGTTCTGTGGTAATTGAAATTTAAATCACGTGACTGATCTAGGTCTGTTAGAGCAATGTGGAATTTTTCACTTTATTTCCCTTAATTAATCAACCGTGTGCACACACCACTTCTACAAACATGCCAGTGCTTCTGGAAATCAACAAGTTGTATTTTTTGTCTTTAATGCTAACCAGCATACTTAGTTAGATCCTCACCCAAATAAATAAAGCCATGTTCTCCAACACCTTTTTAATTGACTGGAATCTATCAAACCACTAAAGTACTGAAAAGTATGAATTTCAGTTCTTGAATATTCACTATGGATCAAACTGTTACTTATGATAGATAAACAGTTCAATGCCAGTGTAAAGCAATTGAATATAATAGGACTTCAAACTATGATAAATATTTCACACACTGTACATCTCTGTGATCTTCACTGGCTGGAGGGGTAGAAATGGTAGAAGAATTAAACTATTTATAATTAAATTCACTATTGCATGTCAAAATAGCAGACACAATGCAGCTGAAAAAATCTTATTTCAACACTGAGTGGAACACATGCATGCTCAGCAAATAATGATTCTTTGTCTCAGAAATTCTCCTGTTTGGCATTCACTGTGCTTCAACAATATGTTGGCAATTGTACATACTGATGCCTGATAAAAAAGCATTTCTGCAAATATTTGGAGCTATTGTTAACACTGAATCCTTTTGTGTAGCTCTTGCATCTGGAAGAAGCTTAAATAATAAATAAGGCTCCAGGGATACTCCCAGGTATGGTGCCCTCACAAATTGCAGCTTGCTTATAATCTCCATGTAAATCATTAAATCTTTCTATGGCCACTAAAAAGGTTGGGGTGGGCTATGGACAAAAATGAAGCATACCAGAACAGAATACCTGGATACTTTTTATTGAGAAAGCATGAAAAAAATTAAAATATTTTAATATTCATAGAAAATGAGATCACAAAATGGCAGTCTCTATTCAAGTCTCCCTGTCTTCTATATTTTGTTCTGGTTTATTTTCAAATTTAGCTATTTAAAGTTAAACACATTATTTCCTATCTTGTCACTAGTATGAAAGTTACTTCTATTACAGGCATCAAATACTTTTGAGTTCGTTGTAAGTCCATTGAAAATATCCACCACTAAGAAGAGAAATGTTTATCAAGGCCATAAAATGGACTGTATAACTGCTAAACCTTGGCTCCTGTGCTAATTGGGTCAGCTAGATTTACATAGTAGAACGAGCACATATATCACAAGGAGGTAATGTGATCTGCTGAGGAATATTTATTCATTCTCTCAAGGCAAGTTAGTGTCCTAGTATTTCCCCCCTTAGACTGCCTTCCCAAACTGGAACTTAATTTAGCAGTGCCAAGAAAAGCATCTCTAATGTGTTATCTAGTATTCCAGTGACTTCTAGCAGGTGGATGATTCTGAATGAAGCCTGCCGTATTTTACCTGTCAATCCTTTGGACTAACAGTTTACCCCATAATTTACCCTCATTTTACCCAACAATCTCCAAAAAGATTTATCCAAGTCATCACAATAATGTTAGAACTGTAATGCTAAAGGAATCAAAAGTATGTAATATTTTCATAATAAATATAAGAAGTGGTTACAATTACTAGTAACCTCTAAAGACCCAGTTTTCTGTTTGAAGGGTGAACGGGTACATGCACGTGGACTGAGCTCTTCCAGTTCGTTTAAGTATTACAGATGTAATGGACTGCTAAAAACCATGAAAAGTTCTCAGAAATGAGTGAAATTTTGCTTTATCTTTAATGGAATGGGATCAAGCCAGAATTTGCATGTCCTGCCATGAGTCACCAAAAGCAATGGCTTCAGGGATTCAGGCAATGTCAGGCCCTGTATGGAAGCCTGTTCTGACAGTGACAGGGTAGAAGAGGGTATCAAAACAGAGTGTTGCATATCTCGTACCATGAAGCTTCTATACATGGGACATGTTTTTAGGCCTAATTTGGGTTTGAATTTTAGGTATAACAGCATGAAATGTTAATTTGATCTCTGTATTTGTTTTACATAAAAGTTTACATTTCTTTTCTCCGTCTGGTGTTACGTGTCAGTCTGTTGTCAGTCAGAAAGGTGAGTGACAACACTTTCAACACCAGACAATGACTCTCCAGATTTCTGCAGTAGATCTTCATGTTTGAAATAGACTTGCAGAACAAAACTAAATAGAACTGTCACTTTTTTTTAAATGCAAACACCTCTAGGGGGTATAAGCTCCCAGTATTACCGAGAAAGATATTTTCACATCATAAAAAGAGATCAGCCTGAATTTTAAGCCAACTGTTTCAAGTTTTCTTGTTTTCAGGTTTTCTTTTTTCTGCGTCTTTCCTGAAATGATGCTTTATAGGAGTGGATTAATACAGAAACTGCAATACTGGCCTACAAAATTGATGTGTGTCATTCAGTCCCATGTTTCAGAAGACAAGAAGTACTAGCTGCCTCTGAAGAAGCTGTAAACAGTTATGCAGTCAGCAGTAATGAGATAACCTGGTCACAGGGCAACTTTGCTCCTAATGCTCATTGCTCAGAAGATATCTTATGGTTTAAGTTTTCAAAGACAGTTTTCTCTCTTTCTTGAGGAATGAGGAAAGTTAGGTTGCTTGGAAGCATTCAGAGCTGCTCATTCAATTAAACATAGACATAATCACGACAGACCTTTGGGAGGCTGAAATAAATCCGTGCCACATTTATTAGCTTGCAGGTTATTACCAAGTTGCTGTATATTAAGGTTTCCTCATTCTTGACTGGATATCTTTGTGGATACTCTGGTAAATTTCTGTATTATTTTTTTGAAGTATGTGTGTTTTTATTTATCTGTTTCGTCCTACGCTCATGGTTTCTTAATGATTTAAACAAAGCTGAATTTTCCTGACTCAAGGAAACCCTCTGTATGGGTCTAGTGAATCTTACCAGAAGGAAGAAACAAAGGGTAGGGAGAGGGCAAAACTGAAATGAAATACTGTAGAAGAGCATTAGTCATGAGTTGGAGAAGCCATGGGGTGGATCTGAAGGTCATCAGGCTACTGATTTCAGTTCTTGGGGAAAGGAATCTACCTTGACCTCAACAGGCTGGAGAAATGGGCTGACAGGAACCTCATGAAGTTCAACAAGGAGAAATGTGAAGTCTTACACCTGGGAAAGAACAACTCCATGTACCAGTATATGCTAGTGGCCAGCCAGCTAGAAAGCAGTTTTTCAGGAAAGGACCCAGGGTGGACATCAAGTTGAACATGAGCCAGCAATGTGCCCTTGGGGCAAAGAAGGCAAATGGTATCCTTGGCTGCATTAGGAAGAGTTTTACCAGCAAGATAAGGGAAGCGACCCTTCCCCCCTACTCCGCACTGGTGAGGTCACACCTGGATTACTGCATCCAGTTCTGGACTCCTCAGCACAAGAGAGACATGGATGTACTAGAAGGAATCCAATAAAGGCCATGAAGACGGTTAAGGGACTGGAGCAGTTCTCATATGAGAAAAGACTGAGCTGTGACTGTTTAGCTTAGAGAAGTCAAATCTTAAGGGAGACTACACACTTATGTATAAATACCTGAAGGGAGTGTGCAAAGAGGATAGAACCAGGGTCTTTCCAGTGGTGCCTAGTAACAGAACAAGAGGCAATGGGCACAAACTGAAACACAGGAAGTTCTATCTGAATATCAGGAAAAACTTTTTTGCTGTGGGGATGACTAAGTACTTGCACAGGTTGCCCAGAGACGTTGTGGAGTCTCCATCCTTTGAGGTATTCAAAAGCTGTCTGGACATGCTCTTGGGCAAGTAGCTCTATGTGGCCCTGCTTGAGGAGGGGAGCTGGAATGCGTTAACTCTAGAGGTCTCTTCCAACCTCAGCAATTCTGTGATTCTGTGTCCTAGGATGTATATTCCACAAGTATATGTAGATGTCCAAACACTGCAGGTTCCTATAGTTTGCTTTTGAAATTTATAAGCTCAAAGAACAAGAAAGGGGGAAGAAGGGGACCCTTCATTGTTATTCCTGAGTGTCTAGGAGTGGGAAGTTCAATTAGAATCTGTCCCTGTGTTCCTTTAGGGTCAGATCTCCTGCACATGTGAAAAGGCATTTCTGGATTTAATTCTGCTTTTAGTTTATATACAGCATAATAGTCTTCAGGAAGACAAGTATCTTCAGATTTCAGAAGATTTAAAACCACTGATAGTCTCACTGTTCATAAATGGTGGTTAGACCTTATTCAAATACTTTCACATCAGGGCCCAAATTTTCTGATCTCTTTTTTTGCTTGTTTTCAGTAAATATTTTGTTCTTACCGAGTTGCCGTTTTCAGACAAAAAGCAGGTTTTCCCAAATATGACATAAAGGAATGCTCTTTTGTTATGTGTAGCTAAGAGAATATCAGTAAATAATACTACTCTAATGAGAATTCTTATTTTGTAATGAAACTGTCATTTTGCAGATCCAAGAGTTTGATTAACTTCTGATAATATCTAAGATAGGAGTTTATTAGCTAAATTAAATTTGAGAGTTTTTAAGATTTTTTTGTTGACCCTTGAAAAGCAGGCTTCATACTCTTTTAAGGACATCTATTCTCTTAAATCTCTTAGTACTTTAGAAAATCCCTCTGAAAACATGCAAACATTATTAATTCTTCATAGCATAAGAGCATATATGAACAAGTATGCTGAGTCAGACCAGATTTCCATCTTGCCTAACTAACTGTCTGCAACACTGGACAAAAGTCAGTGTGCACATAAGACTATAACAAAGAAACAACTACAGTGATAATCCCCCAGAATAACCTCCTAGCTTTCAACAGTATGCATCCCAGGAACCTTGTGGTCCAGAGGTAGTTTCTATGCACCCTATTGACACAATCCTCTGTTCCATGAGCTTGTGCAACCTCCTTGGAATCCATTAAACATTGCCATCTACAATAACTTTTTGGTAAGTAGATTCACATTTCGAACATATTGTGCAAAAGGATGATACGTTATTTTGCATCTTCTGAACTTGTTACCTGCTAACTTCATTTAATGGCACCCCTCAAATTTGTACAGGGCCAGTTCTTGAGTTATCAGTCTACAGTCACCCTATGTTTGCCTCTTTTAAATAATTACAGTAGAAAATTCACTCACACATTGTTTTCTGCCACACACGTGGTAGTTTCAAAATCTAATTGCTTTTGTAGTTTGCTAGTTGCGATCTCTCTGCCTAATATTCTCAATATATTTATGCTTAGATTAAATCATAATTTGGTTTTTGTTTTAACATTAATAATATTTGTTGTAGTTCAGCAATTGTTCTGCTTAAAAAGGAATAATCTAATTCCTGAATATAAGACTCTAAGGTACACTGTACACCTCTACATTAAGAAGTATTTTGTAGGTAAAAAGATCAGACAAATAATTAAAAACAGTCCTCTTCATAGGGATTCTAGTTAGACAATAAGGATCCTCATTTGTAAGCCACAAAAAATTCTGTATTTGTATCAGATAATTCAAAATCAATGGTCACTAAAGAGGTATTTCAAAGTGATATGTAGAATTCAGTACTAGTTTTTATTTACTGGTGTATATTGTAAGATTGTAAAATGACTTATGAATTACAAAGTTATTCCTACAATACACAAATACGAAGATGACCTGTACCAAAAGTCTGATTACTTGCCTCAAGCAAGAACGAACAGGTCAGTATAGCAGTCAGCTGGGAAGAAGCACCAGACAATACTGAGATAATAATGATTAGTCTAATAGGCAATTACTTTAGCACAACAGCTACCCAACTATTGCCGGGTATTGTCATATGAAATGAGAAAAATGCCAAAGACATTTTCACTGAAGACTTTGTGAGAAAACCAATTGCACAGCTGAACTCTGTAGAACAATGCAAAAAATAGGAGTATACTTCTATCATTATCCATTTTATTTTTATAAGCATCATGGGAAACCAATTATGATGACAGCTGTGATAAGTCTTCGTTAAAAATTGTACTGATTATCACTTGTTTCAGATTACCCATATGAGGAATAACTAGAAAGAAAAATAAACCTGATTCTATATGCACAGTACAGCCTAGTATCTTGTTAATTCACTCCAACAGCTCTTTAAAAACAACTGAATTCAGTGAATAATCAAATGAAAAATATATTGATAAGAAACAACTCTGCTTCTAGAAATATGATTTGCTTTCCTAGAAGAATCAGGATTATTTCACGTTGTTTTTAATATGCATTGCACTTCCCACCTAAGTAACTTTCAAAATACCTTCAGAACTCCATTGTTTAGTGAATGAAGTTCTGTGTCTTCCATGGTGGGTGTGGAGGTTGCAGTGG
>JAOXJM010000001.1:10030777-10041338 GCA_026413425.1 Tringa solitaria
GAAAAGGAAAAGGAAAAGGAAAAGGAAAAGGAAAAGGAAAAGGAAAAGGAAAAAAGAAGAAAAAAAAAAGGAAAAGAAGAAGGAAAAAGAAAAGGAGAAAATAGCCTTCAAACTTTTCCTCCAAATAGAAATACCCACAGAGACATAAATTTGGTCAAATACTTGAAACAAGAGGGATAAGAAAGTAATGATTTTGGTTGTGTTGGTCTCTATGGTCACTATTGCTGCTTGGACAGAACAGATTAAACATGCTGATTGTATTACTGCTGGGTGACCTAGGGGAATGTGCCGCATAGGTGAGCTCTCTTCCCCACCCGGGGGAGCCCCAACTAAATTGCCTGCTGGGAACAGCATTTTTTATCTGCCAATCCACTCCTGTACGTACGGAGAGTCCCATTTAACAAAGGGCCAAAACTGTAAGAGGGCAGGCATCAACAAGACATTGTGGATAACTGTGAGCCAGGACCTCAGCCCAAACCCTGGCCCTCATTCACTTACTAGCACAGACTAGTGGAACCCCATGAGCAACTAGGACACTGCCACCCTTATTTTTGAGTGCATGGTTCACCTGTTCAAGAGAGATGAAGGCTTGAGATCTGATCTTGAAGTGGTGAGAACTCCAGTAAGCCAGTGGACTGACCTACCTTAAAAAAAGACAACTAAAGGCTGAACCTCGATGCAAGTGTTAGTCTCCTTCAGACATCCTTGGCACTACACAGCTGGCTCAAAAATTTTGTATAGGTAGCTCTTCCCAAACTGGAAATTTTTATATTCTACTGAATAATCATTGTAAACACATTTTATTATGCAATTAAGAAAAACAAGACCAAATGTCATAACTGCTACTAGTAAATTCTATCATATAAATATTTATTTACTCAGTCATGTGTCTTTTAGAGACATCATCATTGCCGTATCTGGGTATGTTATTTGCTGATGTTATATGAATTAAAGAGCATTGTAACTGTTTTTGTAACTATTTTGAAGCAAAAACAATCCCCTATCACTACCAAAGCTGCTTCTCTTCTCTGGCATGACACAGCTGATGTTAACAACAATCTAGGATATGACAGGTGGAAAGAGAGTTTTGCTGTTATTTCCTTAAGAGTTTATTCCTCATCTTATTTATAAATAGAAGTTTTGCTACACGGCAATGGTACATAAGATCTGTTGAGATTTTTTTAGCCTTAAGCAGGCTGCAGGGTGGATGATAGATTTGCCTCTTCAAATACAGTGTTGACGAAGTCTATCAACAAAGTCGCTAAGAATATGGACGTCCTTCACCAGGCACGACAGGCATGAGCCTAAAGCAGTGACGGTGACTCAGATTTCCTTTAGCACTTCTCATACATCTTACTTTCTGGTGTGCTGAATACTTGGAAAGAAGTTGGAATGTGTTTTGGCCATGTCTCAGTGGATGGTTGCTGCTGTCTGGGGATGGATTTCAGATGTGGTAATTGTTCTTTAAGAAGTGTATTTTTGCACTTCACTAATGTAGAGCAAGGCTCCAGGGTGGCTTGCCTTCAGATTGCATTGATAAAACAGGAGGGGATTGTTTGCTCTCAGTCTCAGCTGTGCAGAAGGGTTGTAGTAACTTCTTGTGGAGGATTTTATCTTCACCTGATTGTGTTTTCTATTGAGGCTCCCTATGGACCAACAGAGGTGATAGCTGCATATTCTACAAGCAAATCCAAAACTCTCAAGAGGCAGCCACCTGGTAGGGCTTGAATTTTTGAACATGTTACATCTGCAATACAGTGCAATTCTTTACCACGTGCAAAACAAATGTACAGGAACAAGAAAATCAATAAGTATCACGGAAATATGCAGTATGATTTGGATAGAAGCATTCAGACATTGACAACTCAATAAAATATGTGAAAAGGGAAATATTCATAACACTGTGGCTTTAGGTATCTAATTTAGGTGACTAAACAATACCCTAGGCACTCTGTTCAGCAGAGCTCCCTGTCACCAATTCACCGCTTCAAGCACCTCATCTGCATAGTTCAGCTGAAATGGTGTGAATTCTTTACATTGTCTCAGGCATTCATCCTGTATGAGATACGGGATGAGGAATATGCTTTTAAAGTCACAGTGGCTCTTTCCCAGCAATTGAGACATTCTGTTTTAGAGACCTAAGTGAGGGAGGAACATGCTTGTGTAGTGCATACATGCTATTTTATGGAAAGATTATTCTGCTAAGATCTATGCTTCCGTGACAGGGGATTGCTGTGAATTGGGACAAGTATGCATGCAGTAATTTCTTACTTAGCTTGAGACTTGGAAACCTGCATGCCGGTTCATTCTTTGATGCAGATTCTCCCTTACCTGGAACAGAAAACAATGAACAATGTTTTTGGAGAAAGACTTTTCCGGACATTCATAAACAAGTAGTGACAGTTTTGTTTGGGACGTCTCATGAGATTGTCTTTCTGAGTGGTATATACTGGCCTTGTTATGTGGGTATCATCTCTGGAATTGCCACCAGTACAAAAACATCTAATGAATTTCCTTAACATGCCACATGCAAACAAAGGTAGGTCAAGAGCTCATTCACAAGAGGCCTACTTGTTCCTTCAGTGCGAGATGGATGGGGACACAGGGCAGCAGTTTATTTATTGATCCTCATTGATTAGGCAGGTCCATTGCTCTGTTGTTAAAAAGTTCTTCTGTTAAGCTCTAAATAGCAACACCAGGCCACGTACTGACAAGCAGAAATATTTTCTGACCATGGATTTGCTCTAGTATTTCACAGAGATGAGGTTTCAAAATGGGCTCTACTTCCTGCTCTAGTGGGAGGTGTCCCTGCCCATGGCAAGGGGGTTGGAACTCGATGATCTTTAAGGTCCCTTCCAACTCTAACCATTCTATGATTCTATGATTCCTTGAGGCTCAAATGCCAAGCAGCCAAGGTCAGCAGACATGAGTGTGGGAAATCATGACCAGTGACAATATTGGTACTTACAGGGTGACAGACACAACAGGGAAAGCTTCTGTGCCAGCTCAGGAGCAGGTCATGGAGGTGGGACACCTTGGGCCTTGGCAGGGGAACAGCAGGGGAAAGCAACTAGGGACTGGTAACTGAATCTGCCACATGTCCAAGCCATGAGAGATGATGTTTCTTCAGCTATAATCTTCCTGACATGCTGACAACTGTACCAAGATCATATTTGATACTGGGGCACGTGGACCCTACAAAAGATTTGCATTAGCAGTATGCTCATCTACCTATTCTGACCTACCCTTTGCCTCATTTATTGACCTGGAGAAAAATGTCTCACACAAGCACAAGCAAATCTAACCATTGTAGATGCAGAAGATTATTATTGTTTCCAAACATATTTGTCAGTAAGAAAAGATTCAATCCCAAGCTTGGTAAAGTAAAATTCTACATGGATGTCAGCAAGTTTAAGGCTAGGACTGCAATAGGATACAGGGCATCTTACCAAAACTCCCCAGTTGTTTTAAGGAGAAAGGGGAATTATAAGGGGAACTTTTGGTCAAGTTTTTCCAAGAAGCCTGGAGAACTTATTCCCACCTGAGGGAACTGGGTCCTACCAACTAATCTGGAGAACAGGAAAAAGGAAATTACACACTGGCAGGGTTTACGCTAGACAATGGAGCGATCCCCTTATTGCTTAAACATGCAAGCTGCATACTTTTTACTCTACCTCTCTTTTGTTGTGGCACCCCCTCCCTCCCCAAAAAAGCTGAATAAACATGAAAGATCAGCGGACATATCACATTTTACACAACAGAGCACAGCTTTATAGGGCTTTGTTACATCTTGAAAAGATTAACTGCACCTGCACGTGAAGAATCCCTGTCCTTCCGAATAATCAGGCAAAGGCACCTCCGTTCCTAGGGCATAGGCAGAGGACACTTGGGCTGCAGGTTTATAACAAAGCTCCTTTAGCCAAGACTGGAGCCTCTAATTTGTGAGGAGCAAGGCTGCCATCCAGCGGCTTTTCTGCAGTACAAAAGTGAACTTAACAGCAACAGGGTGGATAAAATGTTCATCTTCTCTTGATTTAAATGGGGATCTTTTAATTTGCTAATTTCTTCAATTTCTTCTTTTTTTTGACCTTTAACCTAAATAACACACTAGTTGAAAACTACAGACAAAAGAAAGTTTATTAGTCTATTTTAAATTATCACTAGCTTTTGTTCTTGTTGACTTGGAATTTAATAAGTATAGCGATAATCATTCTGCCTAAGTGAATCTGTACATAAGCATAAAATAATTTAAGCCTCATAGCTGAACTAGTAGTGTTCTGATAGTGTACACATCACGTTTTAAAATGGAAGACGTATTTATAAGCTTAATTCAAAGCTTGTGAGAATCACTCCATATTTCAATAGGTTTGGAATCAGGCCCCATTTGAATAAAAAGGAAATTTGAAGTTATGCAATCTGGAGGAAAGCTATCATGCATATTGCATATATTCATCTCTAGGGACCGACAGATCAACAGGTAGCATTAGAAAGAAATTTCCTGATGTTTATCCACTTGCAGATCCCACTCAAATGTTTTTAGCTACTGAAAAGCTGAAGCTCAGGCTGGTGAATAAGGCAGAAAGGTAATCTGCTCCTGAGGCAAATCATATAATTTCCCTTTGTCTCCATTTCCCTCTGTCTAAAACAGAGATAATACTCATCTAGCTTGCAGGCAAGATGTGAGATTCAATACACTATGAATTACAAAGGATTTCGAGCTCCTCAGAAACAAGAGAGTATTTATGTACTTCTAAATACTGTTTATACAAGACATAAATCTATCAAAGGCTTGAAGGAGGCTGCCTTGCCCAACTTCTTCCACTCTGCTTCTCCCCAGCTAATACTTCTCAGCAGCCCCCCTGACTCCCAGGCACCAGTGAAGATAGGCGACTGTCCTTTCTAAGTGTTATTAAGTTCAACTACTCTTGTTTCAATAAACTCTCTAACAAGAATGAATCAATCTGTTTAGTTTAACCAAAAGAAAGGAAAAAGATACTTTCGCCACAGTTTGGTGGCTCTTTATTGGATGACAGAACCAGTTAATGAAGAGCTCCAGACTGCAGACTGCAAAGTTTTAGTAAGACTCAGTTCTTAAAATGAAATGGGAATAAATTCATATGCAAACAAGGACATGCATGCTAACAGTAAGAATGCTTAAGAAGCAAGTTAGCAGGAGTTGTGGTAGATTCAGAATCACGGCAGATATTTAAACCAAATATAAAAATTTTTCTGGAAATCACATGTTTGGAACATGAATTTACTGATAGAAATCAGATTGTTTGGTTTACCCCACAGATTAAACTAGATTATCTTAAGGTTTTCTTTGACCTTAGAATGTTTTAATATATGGAGTCCTTCATAAAAATTGTTTCATTTTTAGAAATGCTTGTTAGGAATAGCAGAAATTGTTACACTTGGTGAAAGGGAAGAAGAAAAACATTTGAAGTAAGTTTAAAAATGGGAATACTGTCTAGGGAACAGCTGCTCACTTTTATTGGAAAATACTGAATGTTCAGATTCAAAATGTCTCATATGTGAACCGTCAAAATATTTCAATCAGTCACATATCTAGTAACACAATTAGGAATTTTTTTTTTCATGGAAAAAAAAAGTTACTCCTAAAAATAGTTTTGACTTTTTTCTTTTATATTTCCTATAGAGACCACAGAGTGTTTCACCTGTTTCTTCATACAAAGTTACAATATTACATACCCCAGCACTGCAGGAATTTCTGTTTATGGTGAGCAACACCACTCTCCCATTTCCTCCATCCTCTGTCCCGGCCCTTCAGATGAAAAAATCTGATCAGAGAGTGAACACTAGCTGAAATGAATGCAATCTTTGGTGTCAGGATATTGGGAGGATAACCACTTTTTCTGGGGTTTTGGTCATTCTGAGTGAATTAACTTTCCTTTACTTTGGACATCTGAAAATTAGACTTTTAAATATGAGGCATTTACCCTTTAAGGTTGTTCAATTCATTTATCTCAGGCGCTTACGCTAAGATGAGCTGAATCACCCTCTGGAGGTGCCCATTTCTCTTCTTAGACTATATGAAGAGCCTAGCGTCACTAGCTCAGTTTTAGATGTCTAACTTTTAGATGCTGAAGTTTGACAAATGATTTTTTTCTGTTTCCAGCATAATCTAAATTAGGACCACCTAGGAAGAACAGAATTCTCTTTCTTTTTCTTTCTTAAGAAAGAGAAGATTCATCATTCTTAACTGAAGAGAAGAATCAGGATTATTTATAAAAGATTTTAGTCTATATGGTATGCAGGGTTTTAGCTGCATCATGGAAACTTTTCAAGTCAGTGCAATGAGAAAAAGAGTTGACAGATGCAGCCACACTTAGACTTTTTTTTTTTCCCCCCACCAACTTTTCCTTATTGCCTCATGACTTCAATGCCTCACATGAGAGAATCTTAGCTGCAAATTAGTGTAGTGAGCAAGAATACCCTCTAGTGGTAATTTGGAGGCCCAGAGACCTGTGCTTTTTTTCCATAGTATTTGCATTAAACTTTATTTCTCAAGTTGACATCAGGGAACCCTTGGCTGTTTACAGGCACAGAGCTAACTCAACTTACCTGTCTAAACTCAAACAACAGACTCTGCTTCTATGCTGTGACACCCCACATCTAGGGCTATATCTTGTGCATGGAGCACACCAACATGGCATCCTTGATCTATCATCTTCTCTGGCTGTGTCTTCTAAATGGGGTCAGGAAGCAAGGGATGCCCTGTGATATATCCTCCTATAGTTGGGCATTTACACTAGAAACTGAGTGTTTAAAACATTGTAGGTCATTTCTGGTCACAGACTCCAAAGAACTGCATGTGCTTAACCTGGCCAGACCTGCAGGATTAGCCCAGTGAATATATCAAATATTAAATCTGAAAGACAATTTAATTCTGCTGTAAATTTCAATATATACCTGACATTTCCCTCAGAGGCTAGCTGGCAGGATGCTTCCTAGAAGTGACTTATGACCTATTGGAGAAAGAGCATAGAGATCTGAGACAATGTTCCTCTTCTACTGGCTTTCCAAGGGTTTGGGTACCTAACAGATTGATGATTCTTTAGTGGTCAGATGCCATGTCTCTTCCCATCTATAGATACTGACACAGTCCTTCACAGTGTAATGACCAGAATCCCCAGGTGATTTGGAAGGAAATTCCACACATCAAAAAAAGTTCATAGGAAAACCACGTGGGGTAGCACATGTGAAACAATCCAAATGTGTTTGAAATGTAAAGCTATTCCAATACATGTAAGTGACAATAAAAGAACTATTTATCTTTGGGTAAAAAGAGCAGCTGTGAAAACATTGGCTTTTCTCAACAGGGGCTTCTTCCAGGTGAGCTCAAATATTATCCATAAGCATATCAGAACTGAACATTTATTTTTTGAGATTTACCAAGTAATTCCTGTGGTTATTATTTATTATTTTTAGACTTACTTGATTTTTTAGAATTTTTTTTTAGAGGCTGAAAAATTTATACTTCTGTTAATCTAAAAAGGAAAGCTCATATTTGGGGTTTGTCCATTTTTGTAAAATGTTATGTAAAATATCTTAAATGCTATAAAAACATCATTGAACTATTTATTTGAGCCTTTTTAAAAAACATCTTAAGTGCACTCAAGATGTAAATGTGTGAAAAAGACAAGTTTTATACAGGTGACCTTCATTTAATAAAAACCTCATTTTCATGGAACAGGAGGTTTAAGCAATTTTGCCCAATTCTGTTATCTTCTTTTACAGTACTGGTTAGAGACTCTGGTTGAAAATTTAATTGTACAAAGGAATATATCATTTTACAGTAAATTATCACCCTTTTAAAAGAAATCTCACCCAACAACCCAACAAAAAAATCCCTGGCAATCTGAAAAGGCATGATATACAATGTAGAAGAAGAAACAGCACCATCATTTACAAACAAGGCTTCAAAAACAGTCAAGTCTGATTTTTTAGAGCCTTTGAGCACACATAATTCTCACAGATATGAAACAGAAAAATGGATGTTCACGCTTTCTGAAAATTAGCACTTATGGGATTTGCCCAGTCCTTCACAAAATGTATGACCGAGTTGAAACTTAAATCAGACATTCTGTATCCAGTCAAGTATCTTAAATAAAAAATTATCATTACTCTATAAAGAATTACATTACAGTTTGGCCTGATCTTGCTTTGTGCACTGAATAATTGTTGCTCCTTTGGTTTATGCACTTGAGTTTATCCTTTTTTATTACCCTGTGGTGCCACACTAACTTTCCTTAATACTGTAGGTTACTTATTCTGTACTTTTCAGAAATATCTTGTTGACACTAGATTTTGTCTCAGTGGCCTGAAGAGTTGTACTTTTCTTTCTCCTGGTTTTCTAACTATACTATGAAGAAGAGATGGAAAGTAACTGAATGCCACCTGTCTTTTGAATGTCTCCAAAGCTTTTATCTGTTCATCCAGATGGCTCAATTTGCATTGACAGTTTTTGTGGCCATTTCAATTAGCTTAAACTGCTTCATGGTGCATCTAATTATTCTAGTATGCATTTTAAAAGAACCTTAAATTCAGGAGCAGATTTTAAATAAAATGATGGAAGAAAAAATACACAAAAAATCCCACACCAAAAAAGGCAAAAAACTCCATTCCTCCCCAAAATGTTTAAATATGTGACGAGTTTCCAATCCTGTAGCTTGGATAATGTTAGAAGACTTTGTAATTTAATTATTTTATATATATTAAACTTGCTGTGGTATGGAAAGGATCATTCATCTTTTTATTGTGTTTTTATCAGTTGTTTTTTCTTTTTTCTGTTAAATTGCAGCACATTCTGAAAATTAATATTACATACAAGCCATTATTATGTAAATAACCACACAAAGCAATATTTGCTTCTGTGCAGGCTAATTTAAATAGATTAATCTTAGACCAATTTTTAATACTGTAGAGGTGACTATTGTTTGACTACAGTTATATATATTTGCTTCTTGAGGTTCAAGGAAAACAAACCAGAAATTTTCAATCACATTTTGAGGATTATCCCAACTCCAAACATTTATATCAAATACATTTTCCATGGAGAAGGAAACAGTTTCTTTTTCCTTCTTGTCTTGGAAAATAATTTTTTAAAAAAATATAAAATATTGTTTTGGATCCAGACAACATTTCATTTTTAACGTGATCAAAAAAATGTTTTTTGTGTGTCCTACATAATGAATTTGTCAGCCTGACTATGTACCATTTACACTTGCCAACATTGACTAATATGAGAATTGCTAAACTTTGTCAAACTTAAACCATGTCAAATCCACTGCATATGTGCAACTGATCTATGTCATGAGTCCATCACATCCTAGATGTTCAGATTTTCCACACATGCTGATTAGCCAATTTTGTGATGTATGTAAAAGTTTCTTCTGGAGATCCGATCTATCACCTGCTAGAGATTCCTGCCCAAAATTTTAGCTTACCATGCAAATTGTTAGAGCTGGTATGTTGTCTCCTTGGCAATGTAACTTCAGTGTAACGTTCCACCATCTCCCTGCTTTATTGTCTTATTTTAACTACAGCTCTCCACAGTTCTAGATTAAGTGTATCTTAATTGTGGAAGTGCCACTTGAAGTTTTAATGAAGGTATACAACTGGATTTTGTATCCATAAGCAGTTGGAAAAGGAGGATGGAAAACGTAGATGCAGCAGGAAGAAGAGATAGTCAAGTTCTTTCAACTTTATTCTGGCTCAAGCACTGACCAAAAAAAAAAATAGAGAGAGAGAGAAAGAAAAAAAAAAAAAGAGATCAAAACAGCAGTTCAGACACCAATCCAGTTCAAGGGAATAGTCAGCTTTGTTATTTGATTCAGCTGCAATTTGGCTCCACTGCCTTAATATACTTGTTTGTGTTTTTGTTCGTTTGTTTTTATCAATCATGACTATGCCTGGTTTTTACCCACATAAAATGAAAGAAGTTATAATAATGAACAGAAACTGTTTAAAAAAAAGCAGGGTGGGCAAAAATAATACGTTATGTTCATAAGAGTAAGGAGTAATTAGTGTGACCGGTATTTTCCCCCTATATGATTCCAAAGCACATTTTACATGCTTTCATTGAGACTGAGTCAATTTTTAGTTCGTGATGAATTTGATGAATCTCCCCGACCTGTGATTTCTGGTAGAAGGTGTCCTCTTGTTAGTGATGTTTATGTGACTACTGAGGTATGTTAATTCATTAATGCAACTTACTGCAAAGTCCAGTAGAGAAATCAGATAAACACATGGAAAGAACTATCATTTTTCAGCAAAGCCTAATGTGCCTGTAATTGGCTAAGTAATACAGTTGTGTGGTTTTGCCAAAGGTCTGTTTTAATGATGACATCTTTTAGGTCTCAGTTTTAAAAGCCCTTCCTTACTCTTTAAGAAATCCATCATAATGTTTTTTTTCTTTTTCAGTTTTCTGTCTTCCAATTTTCTGAGTCCTCCAGTGTCAGACACATTTTATATTATCAGGTTATTAATCACAGAATCACAGAATCACCTAGGTTGGAAGGGACCTTTTAAGATCATC
>JAOXJM010000001.1:10044632-10063446 GCA_026413425.1 Tringa solitaria
TATTGAGTTATATTGCTTGGCAGGAACAGGATATAAGTAGTCTGTGGATAAACTTAAAATAGCACAACAATTTATACTGTATTAATTCCACTTGCCAAATGTAGTACAGTTTTAAATCGGCTTTATTAATAGTTAATATTTCAGCTGTTACAACACAAATTAGCAGTTGGGACACCTTTATACTAGGTTCTGTGCCTAAGAGATCCCTTATAATCCAAATAGTCAAAGGTTCAGGTAAATAATGAAGTTAGGACATTTTAATAGGTTACACAAATAATGACTACTATACATCCTTTCTTCAGCTGTTGTTAATGAACTGTATGAAATTGTAATCTAACTCTCTTCTCCTGAGTTTTATGTTACTCCATTTAGCTTCATCTTTGCCACAGTTTCAAATAAATCAAGTATAACAATATCCATTCTATAGCAACTATGTAAAAATTCAGTTGCTGAGAATTTTTTTTAGACTTGAAAATTAATTTCTGTTTTTCTAAAAATAATAACTTCCTTTCCTGGACATATGTTTAAATCCCTAATTGACTAGTTCTAAGTCTTTCTGAAGTTGTGTAGGGAAATTCACTGTGGCTGCTTTGGCATTCTGATTTAAATAAATGCCAATCACTATTTGAGGAAGTTTATTTTACCCACTTCCTTTCTGTCAGCTGGAAGTCAATAAAGCCCACAGTTCTTTGAAAGATGAGATTTAGAAGCTGTTAAAGTTTAAATGGTTCTGGATTCCTATTCTTTTATTATTTCATACAAGAATGTTAATGATTAAACATCCATATTAAAGCTGTAATAATTGTATTATCTGAAACATGGGCAAAATTTCAATTGACAATGTTATTCCATTGTTTAATGTATAATGTACTGACTAAAAAATATTTTCTTTTAATTTAATATATTTCAATACACATCTACAATTATAACATACAGCATACTGCCCCAAATCTATTTTTATCACACTAGTCATCAAGCTTAATTTGTTTGCCAAAACTGGAGATCTGGCAACTGTTTCCCATTTTGAGTCAAATAACTTCTTCCAAAATAAATCCTTAGGGAAGAACATGAATAAAATGGAAAACAAGAATAAAAGTCATATTCTACTTAAATCCTATAGTCTGTGTTAGGAAGAAGGATACACTATCACAACAAATCCTTTTGGCTTGATGTTTGTGTAAATAAAGTGTAGCATTTAATGATGCACACATTCACCTCATTCTCTTGACAGTTACAAACCTTTGATCTATTAGCTCATCCATTAATGCAACAAATAGATATTAATTCCTAAATATGAACAGCTTAATATTCTCTTTTATTATGCATTAGAAGTTCATTTTTCTTCCACCCACCCAGCCTCTTTTCTGGATTCTTATTAAGTCCTGTACAGCTGTAAAAATGTTAACATATAAAATATGTCATTGAGTAATCTATTGAAAGCTTTTTATATGATCTATGGTTTTTTACTGTTCAGCTACACCTTCATATAAAATGAAACCTACACTGTGAAGGCATAAGAATGATAGAACAGTTCCCTTCTGAAATTCTATATTTAAAATTCTGTCTTAGGTGACTGCTCATAGGTTGCATTTATCTGTTACTGAAAAAGTAGTAACAGTAGCAAATTTGAATCTACTTGTTCACCAAAGACTTTGAGATTTCTTTGTCCTGAACTATAATAACCAGAAACACATGCAGGATATAAGGCAGTCTGTGATCAACTGTTCACTAAAAAAAAGGTAACTCAAAAAGATCAGCTTTCATTCTTTACTTCACTGGATGTGCAAAAGTCCCTTAAGCAGCCATCCTTAGTATAGTATATCCTGAAAATACCTTTTTTATGAGAAGATCAATAATCCCATTTTTGTTCTTCTTTGTCTTTCTTTTTGATCAGTTTTAGACAGGTTAGAAGGAATGATTTTCTGAAGCAGGACTCAAAATATTTCCTATATGAATCAGATTTCCTATGTTACTTTAAGCAAACCACTTAAGGGATAAACAGTCAGTAAGTATTAACTAAAATTTTTCGACAGTGAGTGCAAGGTATGTTCCTCTTCTTTGTACATTTGCAAATCACTCCTTGTAGCTCTCCTGACTTTCTCAATTAATGTGTTGCAAATATCTTGTATGAATCAAATGAATTAAAATAAGAACTATTTTGTGTTTGTCATTCTACTGTTTCTTTCTGGTCTCTGCCTGTAATACAATTTTGTGACATAGTGGAATTTTCTGCGGATCCCCAAACAGTCTTGTCATCCTCTGATGTCCTGCAGTAATTGGTTCCCTCAACCCCTATAATGCCAAGCAGCATAGCAGCAGGCATTGACTTATTTCTTCATACTTGCCAGGAAATTTTCCTTGGGTAAAATGTACTGTAAGAAAAATTCTGGTTATTTCAGACAGTCTCTAAGCATTTAGTCATGGCTTTCTTGGGATGGTAACCGGATGGTAACCACCTTCTTCTTGGGATGGCAACCACCATCTTCATGATGGTGGAGAATCCATAGTCAGCAAAGATCAACCAGGAGTCCTGTTGATGAAGCAGAAATGGGAGGTTGGCCAAAACAACCTTGCAGGCCACCTTGCCAAGAGGGAACTTGCCCAAACTGCATTCATTGTTGGTAAGAGTCAGAGTTGTGAGCCATCACAGGACTACAGATGACAAGTAGGGGGATGCAGTGAAGATGCAGAAAGGTTCAAGCTCCCATAAGGTCCTACAAAAATGGCTTGTCGAATAAAATTTGTGCAACATTAGCAATCATCTCAAATCCTTTTTGGACAGGATCTCACTGTCTGGAAATACAGTTCTAAGGTCAAGAACTTCCTATTATGGAGAGACAGTACTTCACTCCACTCCAGATGAGGATCCAACATTACTGCAGACAGACTTGTTGTCCAGCTGGTTATTCTTTGCAGATCTGCAAGGGCTCTTTTTCCTTGCCACTGTCAGCCTATAAGTAATAACATTTCCTACTGAATGCCTGCATTTGAACATGTAAAAAGCATGAGTCACATTTGCTGTGGCAGTGGTGTGCCTTATTGTGCTTTGTTGTGGAGATGTATGGGAGGTGGATGGATAGCACAATGCGTACTGAAGTTGTCATCTGGTTCAACCAGATGCTGCTTCAGAGCATCAGGCACCTATGCAACATATGCTGTGCACTGAATAGCCTAGGTGCTGGCCCATTGAGAAAGTGATCCTTTTCTGACCATTAGCAGACGCATATCTTTTATCTAGTTCAGAATGAAAGATTTTTTATATCAGATATTTACCTGATACTGTCTGCCAAGTCACTGTAAACAGCAATCACAAGATTGTCTTATACCAATATCTTTTTCTGTGCACCCATTTTCTTTTCATCTGTCCAGAATCATTGAAGGGATTTTCTTTCTGTGGTTGGGTTTTTTTGTTTTTCCCCTGTTTGATCTAGCCGGAAAATTCTTTTTTCAATATTGTCTCTAAGCAAATGGGTATTAAACTCATCAGAGATCAAGTTTGCATCACCAAGTCAAAGTGCATAATAAATCCAGCTTTATCTTGAAACCACAGTGCAAAACAAACCAACTTTGATACACTAATATTTGTTTAGTTCAGACCCTGTTAGTCTTGGAGAGATAACCGTGATCTTCTTGCCTGTTAAAAATAAGGTAACAACAAATGAGATGAAAACAAACAGGCAGAAATATCCAAAAAACACTTAGGCATAGTCTGAGTGAGTAATGTGGAACTATGGTCACACTGTCCCAGGAGCTGTCACCCTGCTTTTCTGATGCACCATCTAGAAACAGAGAAATGCAAACCACCACAGTTTATCAGAGTAGCAGGGCACATACCTAGCAACAACATCTTTACAGATATTCCTCACAAGCGCAAGTGTGAAGTGTATAGCTATACTAATGCACAGCTACAATTTCAAGCATATGCAATATATAGTCCCTATATAATATTTATTATAAATCTCCAGTGTTCATTAAAATAGGTTAGCTAAAATTTGAGCAAGTGGCTGTGACAAGGTCAACAACATTTTTCAGTTAAGCTATAATAGAACCATAAGTTTAGAAAAGGGTGAAAGATTATTGAATAAGAAAGCATTTCAGAGTGCTTTTGATGCAGTAAATGTTCCCTTTCATTACCATTCTTTCCTGTTTCCTGGTACTGATTTACATCTTTAGTGACCCTCATTTGGTACAAGTCAGCTATTTCTTGCTGCAGCTGTCACTCTACAGGAACTGTGTGTTGCACATCACAGATGTTGCATCACTTTTCCGAATTATCTATACACTGCAACTTAATGTCATATCATACATAGGAAATAGGTTTCAAGACGCAAAATAGTCTTTGGTTTTCTGTCACTCCACATAGTTGTCATGCTGATTTATCTAACGCTTTCTTTCAGATACTGTGATTTTTCTGCTTGCAAAACCTTTCTTCATAAGGTAGCTCAGCTTGATAGCTCAGAAAACTCTGGCTGTTTGCACTAAAAAAGGTATAAGAAGTTCTAACAGATCTTAGAGTCACAGCAGGAAATGGTGAACTTCAAAACTTTTAGCATTTGGCTTTGATTGAGGTAAGAATCAAAAAGCTTGGACATATAACTGAACCAGCCTGACATCTTGAGTTAGTGATGTGAGGTAGGGAGTCTCCATTTTCAAGCTTTCTCAAAATATTTTTATCCATTTGCTGTGTTCCTGGCAGAAAATTGCAAAAGAATGAGCTCTATTCATGCTAATGTCAAGGCATCTGTGATTTCTTTGCTACGAAACATTATTGCGGCCAAAATATTACATTATTTAAAACAAGACTAGACACTTATATACAAAGCAGAAAAATTCAGAGTGATCCTTCTAAAAACTAACCCTAGTGTCCTGGAACATACCAAAAATTATAATAAAGATAAATCTTCATGAGTGGCATAAACCATCCCTGTATAAAAAGTGATTAGCAAGAGCTGCCAAAGGAACCCCTAGGTAATACCACTAGGTTACACTGTAATTGCTCTACTGCAATATTTCTTCTGTCTTTTTCACTGAAGTTGTTTATAAAGATGATTGAGGCAGTTTCCCACTACCTTTTTTATGTGAGTTACATTAATTAATGGAGAAGGGGGTGGCAAGAGTAGAGTTCAGTAGAAAAGATATGTCAACTTCCCATGCCATGGCACAGCCATCATCAAAAATCCAAGTGAACTTCCCTCAGGACAGTTCCCTGAAGACTTTACCTTGGGAAAAGTTCAAATATAAAGCAATTTAGGAGGGGAAAAAAAACAGTTTAATGATAAGTTATTTTTCAAATAACTTCCCCTTACCAAAAAATAAAAATAAAAAATTCTGACCAACTTTATTCAGTTCTACCAAATTATTCCATTGCTTTGTTAGGGCATCACATAAGCATGATTTCCTGCTCTATTAAATAATTTCTCCTTCTTTGCACCTCTAACATGGTATGTCAGATGTTGATCTGAATGAGTATATGACAACAAAACAAAATTCAAAAAAGCACATGAAATTTAATTTCAAAATTTCATCATTTATATGGCTCCTACTTTGTGCTAATGAATTCCAAAAGAGCTGGATTAGCAATTAAATTTTAAAATTCAGACTACACAGAAAGGGTGGGGATAAACAAGGGAGCTCAGAATAGTCAGTTTTGTCCATTTCTGAACAGGGTCAGCAAAAAAACCAACTTTGCTTGTGTAAGATTAGAATGTCACTGTTCTTTTGGTGATAATTCACACCTAGAGTATAATTTAGACTCTCTCCTGTGTTGAAATAAGAGTTCACTGTGAGACTGTTTATTACACCATTTTCTACCTGAGGCTACCGGGAGCACAGGACTTGTTCTACAGAGAAGCCCCTGTGTGTAGTACCTCTGTGGAAAGCTGCAAACAGAAATCTGGCCATTGAGCTTCCCTTCTCTTTCTTCATCTACAGGCATCACCGAAGTACACGTCTGTCCCTCATGGTGGCATACATATACTTTACAACGTTTACCTAGAAGAAAGCCAGTGACTATGATAAATGCAAACATTCTTTTTCCAGAAAACAGGCTTGAACTGTTCATAGAAGCTGTAGAAATGAGGGCTGTAGACATACCTGGATGCAGAAATGGCAGACAAAAGTGTCCACACACAGTATTAATTTTCCCGCTAGACATTTTCTTTCCATTTCCTTTCTTCTTCTTTTTTGATTGTCAGCTTCATTACAATAGTTCTGGTTGATTTAAACAAGTAATTGGATTAATTTAAGGACACAAAGATCTGGGATGAATATCCAGAAAAGCTCCTGATAGCAAACCAAGTGATCAGCAAAGTCTCCCAAGGGAAGCTGTAGAAACTCTGTTACTTGGGTCTCTTAAATTAAAAGATACTCTGGGGAACAGGGGTGATAACTTACTAGGAACTTCCCATCATTAAGCCTGGAAAGGCAGTCATTATCATCAAGAATAGGACCATGGTTCATTAAAGTTTATAACAAAAGCTGAAATACTTACCTATGTGACATGAATGCTGATGAAACAGAAAATAATACAAAACCCACCAGACACTGAGGGAGTCTCAACTCTCCTTTAAAGAGAAGGGGAAGAATGGTGCAATATGAAGTTTTGTTCTTTTCCCAGGCCTGTGTGGTTGCTGTACACTTCATGTACAGATTGACCTGAGGGTTTAAGCAGTTACATTCCATTCACCTTAGTGTGCACAAGAGGCTGCATGTCCATATCATTATATTTCCACGCTCTGTAAAAAGATAAATATATTTTATATCAGGGATTTATAGCCAGATCAGCAAGCAGTAAGACACATTGCAAAATTATGTGATGAAAAACAAAAAAAAAAGAAAAAACAATTATGAAAGCAACTCAGTAAGTGAAAGCTGTGGAATGGTTATTTATATTTTAAAATTTAAAGGCCACACTTGTCTGCTCAGCCCCATCATCCCCTCTTCAGATTTAGGTTTTCTCATCCAGGAAAACTGAAGCTGGTGAGATCAACAACATTTGATGCTACCTGACAAAGAGAGGCAAAGGTCTGCTTTCAGGAGAGAAGTCCCTTGTTTTGGTTGCTTTAAAGCAGTCTACAGTATATCTGGACCAAGAAGGGTGGATAGGGCATTGGCTTAGCACTCAGGATAATACACACAGTCACAGCTTTTGTAAGAGATCTCATAAATCATTTAAGTCTTGGTCCATAAAGACATTTAAGACCACCACTTAGCCAGATGTAACTGGCTAATACCCTGAATGATCAAATATTAGTATCTTTGTGCCTGAATCTGTGCACAAAATGGGGGCAGTTGTACTTCCTAACTCACAGGGTATAAATACATCAAGATTAAGACATTTAAACACTGTGTCAATAGACCCATAAAGTCCCTAAAATAGCTAAGTTGTGTAGCACATGCTGACATGTGCTGACACACCAGAGACTCTAGCCCAGTGACTTTAATTCTGCATTGCAAATCGTGATAACAGTCTCATTTAACTCAAGGAGAATTTTACTTAGGCACTGTCATGTACTTAGCATACTACTGAAATATTAAGCAAGACTTAAAGAAGATTTAAAGCAGAAAATATTTCATTTTTCATGAATAATTTAAAATTAAAAAATGATTAAATTGTCTTAAAGTAATGACTTAGTCAACCCTGAATTCTGCAGTAATCTATAATTATAGCTACCTGCCACTACAAATTCTTCAGTGTCCAGGTACTTTTGATAAAGTACATAAAATCTACTTTTGATTTGATTACAATTTAATTTTCCACCTTAATTATAACAGGCAGGGTTAATCTGACAGTTAGAAAGTCCTATGTGCAGTAATTTTATGTAGGGGATTTAATTAAGCCTAGGGGATGGTGTTTTAATTAGCTACATAGGATTTACTTGAGTTGGAAATTCTTAGATTGACTGGTGCCAGAAGCTGTATGACTTTTGTGCTGTTATCAGCAGGGAAGGGCATGATACTTGTTTTGGAGCAAATTCTCCCTGAAATCTAAAGTAACCTGAAGATCTGTGCAATGTGGGTTCAATACCTGTGCCTAAAAAGATCCAGTTACAAAAGGTTTTCCTTACTGGTGGGACTCGATTCAATGAGGAATCAAGAGAACAAGAGAAGGGAGATTTAGCATGTGAGCCCTTAACTTTTAACATGTCAAGTGGCACTCTCCAAGACAATGTCCAGACACAATTTAGGTTACAGCTTGCACTAGGGACTATTTACAATAAGCAGTATAAAGAAAGCTTCTGTATTGGTCTTGGCTGAAGGGAAATCATCTATGGTCACAAATATACACAGATGCAATCTGGGCCACACCACTTGCTCACAGAGCTGGAGAACAGTCCTTGGCCCATTTTCTTGTAGCTCTTTTGTACCTGCCTCCTGTCACCCCTTCATCACTCCTGGGCAAAGGGATGATGACAGTAAGAGCATGTTGCTGATTGAACCTTTGCTCTTGCAAGGTCTTGACAAGAGAGGAGACAAAACTGGCAGCAGATGCAGCCCTGACTTCATTGCCTTCATCCCTTCTGGTAGACCAAGAGTATAACTCCTTTCTGACAGCAGTACACTGTAGACCTGTAACATCCTTCCCTGCCATAGGTCCTCAAAATGTGCCTGCAGGACCTTGCGATACCAACTCGGTCAGTCACTCCTTGCTTTCCCAATATCTCTCCAGTATTGCAGCAGGTGCTCCCAGAGCTCCCAGAAGCCTAATGCAAATGCACTCATGCCCCATCACTCTCACGGGCTACTGACACCTACTCCATTACACAGAACTTCAGCAAGGAACAGGGCACCTGGAAGACATTAGTCAATCATTTTTAATATCCTTATGTCCAGAGAACTAGAAGGACTGGTAATTCAAGTTTATTTGGATACAGCAAAGGGATTCTTGCACAGATTTGCTAAAGGGTTTAAAAAAATATATATTTAACAGTTCTGCCTCAAGCTAAGGTGAAATACCATAAGCTGTTAAATTTATCAGTGCACTTATCTGCTGTTACCAGGTGTGTTTTTTGAGTAAAGCTTAACAAGAAGATGTTTGGAGACCACTCATTAAACTCATAGTGACGGCCTTGACATGACCACAAAAGCCACATTTCTGCTCCGGATGTTGAATTTTACATCCAGCAATGCAAAATGAGATATTTTTGAATTTATTATCCAAGTATTCCCCTGCTTAGGAAACATCCTTCTGTGGACTGTAAAGCCCCTGTTTGAAAACGCTGTGCAATTGTAAAAATGAAATTTATCCGGAAGAACTTTGGATACTGGACTTAAAAAGGAGACAAATTTCACAGCCACATGCATTTCAGCTGCCATCATGGTAGATTTCATATTCTAAGTATAATATTTGGAGAGATTTCTAAGATTCAAATATGCAGGAAGGAAATGAGAGATTCAGTAAGTAACACTGTAATGTTTTTTTGCAGTAGTCACTCAGAAAACACTGTTTCTTGTACGTCGGCTTTCAGAAAATATTGATCTTGACTGTAAGAAAATCAGAAAATATCTCATAGGATATGTTTGCAGAGCCTTTTCCTTGGTGACTTAGCTAAACTCTCTTTGAGTGATCACATCCTTCCTATGCAAAATTACTCTGTAATTTCATTGGTTTACATTGCTCTTGATTTCCTTTCCTAAACATGCTATATAACACTGATGGCAGAGAGATGTCACATTTGCTATTCTTATACATATGGACAGATGCATAATTTCCAAATAATTTTGTGGTTCTACAGAGTGAAAGGTATGTAATAAAGGTATTATGTTTTAATGAGATTCTTACAAAATGTAACTTCCAGGAAGGGTGTCACTTTTTTAGCTGGAAGATCTTGGCTGACCTGGTAATGCCATTTCTGAAAATCTAAAAGTAAGTAAAACATGCAAGACTACAAATAACTCAGCAGCATTTGATGGTTTTGTGATAAAGTAGATAGGGCATGCATAATTCCAGTTTATTTCCTGCCAAATGTTAAGTCATACTAATGTTAGGTAAGATAAAACAATGGATTTTTAACTTATTGCTTCATAGGATTATTTCTGCACTTTATCTTTGTGCAAGTTGTGTGTGTATCTTTGTGGTAGACTTGGTTCTTGTGAAACATGTTGCAATGACCACACCAGATATTATTAGCAAATCCTGATGCATCCAAACAGTTCTGAGTTTTCTGGTCTACAAGCAAGCAAAGATGTTCTGGAATATAGTTCTGTGAAATGTTTTTGTGTTTGTACTCTATTTAGGATCTACATTCCCAAGCAGGAGTCTTAGGTGTGTATGTAGTACAAATTATAAGTAATAATAATGCTGGAAAAGCTAAGGTGTCTGTGTTACTGTCACTGACAGTGACTACTGCTCACAGCTTTTCTTGATGCTATGAAAAAAGCTCCACAGGGAATATTATTTAATAATGTGGCTATTAAGAAATTTTCTTCCCCGTTTCTATTAGTTTACTGAGGCTTTAAAGATGATACTCGACTTCTTCATTTACTTGGCTTTCATGTTATATCTTCTAAATAAATAAATATTTGTATAATATGTTTTGACTTTATGAGTTGGATTTGTTCCACCATAATTTAGGAAGAACATTGCAAATGCTAAGATTTTGGAGAGGTATCTGAGAGGTATTCTGCTGTAGCTTGAGGCCTTATTTTTATTAGAAAATGTTTTTTGTTCTGATTTGTAGAAGGATTTTTTTCTTCCTATTTGCTTTGGACATTTCATATTGTTCTGTTACATGGAAAGGATAATGTTTTTTATTATTATTATCATTTTTATTCAAAATAACTTTATGATAAATTCTCAGCATGAGGACAATCTTATTTCAACTGCAATAAGGTTGCTACTGGTCCGGAATCCTGAGCTTCTGGTCTTGTAAAAGGCCTCATTCTCCTAACAGGGATCTTCCTTGTGGAAATACTTTCTGATCCATATCAAGCAAAGGACCCTGAAGTAATCTTTCATTTATTAGTACTTACCATCACAGCTAGCTGTAAGAATATGCAAAAAAAAAGTTTATTCACCTAAAAATCAGACCCCTGGGAGCTGTAAAAATCCCTATGTTTGCTGCAGAGCTGGAGTGACTGGTCAGGGTTATCAAGCAATCCTTCCCAAAAGCAATGTTCTCTTTCTTCCGTATAGTATGAAGCACATATGGCTATACCATTGGGTGTAGATGCACCCAAACTCTACACTGATACTTCGTGCTGATAAGGCTGAAGCTGTTTCTTTCCAGATATTATTTAATCTTATTACTGCCATAAAAGATTTGTGCTGTTAAAAGCCTAGCTGAAGAGGCAGAGTTACCTGCAACGCGCTGATGAATACACTCAGCTTCTGTCTGCAGAGCCATAGCAAATGGGGTGAGAGGCCATGGCTCTTGGTGCCATTTTCAATGGGACAGGGGAACACAGGGAACATGCTGCTCCTAGCTTGGCATGGTCCTCACACTCACCACGCTGCAGTCACAAAATTGGGGAGGCAGTAACACCACAAGCCAACCAGGAAAGGTTTACCCGCCCAGGGTATGACTCATGTCAGGAACTAAAGCTGGCCTCTTTCTGTGGGCTATGAAAAACAAGAGAAAAACTGTCTGGAAAACAGTTGCATCATTTTGTTAGAGCAATAAATTGTTTTCTGAGAGTGAGGCCTGAAACAGCACTGGGTGTGGTGCTGGTGCCTTCCTGAGTGAGTAAGTGTCCTTCCACCCAGCAGTGGCAGAAGCAAGAGTCACTGCAGATTCACGGAAGGCATAGAGGGAGGTGGGTTACAAGAAGGGAGAGGGAAGGAGAATGTTTTCTCTATGCAGAGGACAGGTTTATATGTGATAATGTCAGAAACATCTTGATAATGTCTGAACTCCAGTCATAGACAAATGGGGAAGTCTGATCACGTATTTGTTCTTTCGAATATTTCATATGCTTCAATGACCTGAATAAGTTAGTGTTTACATAGTAAAACTCAGCCCCCTCAGCATATTTATGCTTCTGAAACCTTTGAGGATTTCGGCAGAAGCTACCATGTCTGTTTTCAATAGTGGTCAAGAGAGCATATGTGTGCAACAAAATACTTTCATGGGAATCAGTCTTGTACTTTAATCTCATTGAATCTTGTTTGCTGCTTAGACTTCTCTCTCTTATAACAGCCTGAAATGTCCAGAAATTTAGTATTAAAAAGTCCCCACCTTGATCAAGTTGTTTTCTCTTCAATCGTCCTTTGCACAGGTGGCTTGTCTCATACCTTTCTCTACCCTGTCCTTATCTCAACCATGTAACTAACACAGGACTCCCAGTCCTTCAGAAAATCCTACCTAGGTGTCTGGCACCTTCAGGGCTCTGTGTTAGGGACCAGATCTTGCAGGATATGGGGACAACAGAAGCTCTGGGTTTTGCTGGGTTACTCTTCTCTACATCATTCAGCATCAGCATCCTAAGAAGACCATGTGGCATCTATGCAGAAATCTCCTGTTACTGGACCATAACATGGCATTATAGATGCTTGAAGATATATAGCAGGACTATTGACTTTTTGGTCAAACACCTGCTGTAACCTACCTCCTCTGAGGAGATAACTAAGCTAACAAATATATTTTGTGAGCTTGGTAGGGTTTTATATCATTATCAGGTCTACTTCAGTTTATGCTATTAGTCATGTTACTAGGCCTAATACTTCCAGGGATTTTGGCAGCAGTAATGTTATGGGTTATGTTTTCAGAAAGTGCTGAAAATTAGACTTCACAAGGGAAAATTGTCAAAAAAATTTAGAGACAGTTTTAAAAATCTTTGATACAAAAAACAGGAAGGAAGAAACTGCTTCCAAAATTCCGAGTATCAAAATGGCTGGAAATTAAACTAGATCAAGTCATGGCCTTTGTCAGGCCAAGAGAGAGAAGATCATAGCAGATCTCCCAGAGATTAGTCGTTGCTAGTGAAGGACACGTTTCTTGTGTGGATCTAATCGGTCTTTATGCTCTCAGGTGAAGGGGGAGCCTTCTCATTGGAAAGGCCCAATGCAGACAGATCCACATTGGTTATGTGGTAGAGTGGTAACTACATATGGATTTAATCTTGCCATCAAACCTAATGCACGTCTCTGTATCAGATGTTAATGTAATTTACCTTATCAATTCAGAGTTCAGTGAAACAAGTTCCTCGTGAATACTGTATCTTCATCTCTAGTCTCTTTCTGTTTTATTTTCCCACTTCCTCTTCAATGATTTTTATCTGCCTCAGATTTCAACACCTTGGTCAAGCATTCTTCAATGTTTCAGGTTTTATTTAATTTTACATTTCAAATATAACTACAAGGAGTGATGTATTGGGATTAGCTCACTAAGCTTGTCTGATCTGTGTGCTTATAGCTTTTCAAGTATCCAGTTAACCAACAGCAATACTAAATTGTAGTGAGCTTTTTATTGATCCAGGCAGTTCTGCACTAAAAAAATAAAAGCACACTCTTGCATACAAATATATTCTGATATGGTCTTCTCTCATCTTCTAAACTCCACAAAAGGAGAGACAGGCAGTAGGGAAAAATATATTTATTTATTTATTCAACTTGAGGCTGGATTAACTGATTTGGTTGAAGGAAAGAACACAACTTGAAGATTTCCATAGAAAAGCACCATAACCAACAGCTTTTTATTAAAAAAGGGTTTGAAAGCCTTCAGTTAATTTTTATTGAATGAGTTATATTTATACTTTGCTATATGCAGGAACTCAAGTTTCAGACTGCCAAGAACACAGGATGGGATCATGTGGTTATTGGCTGCCCTACCCTTCAGCACAACAAAGTACTCATTGAAGGATTTACTTTTGAAATGGTTCAGTGTATCCGCATTGACCAACACTGGTTAGTTTAAATGGCTCAGGCTGCCCACACATGCCACTCACAAAATTCCAGATACAGTTCCTCCTTTTCTATACTGTGCTTGGCCTTTTTTAGGATACCTTTTTTTTTTAATAGCTTTTTAAGGGATAAAATTCAAAAGAGGGGTGGCCTGTTTCTCCTAAATGTTATGTTTGTAAAGAAATTCTGAAGATTCTAAGCAAAAGTCTAAATTGTTTCAAAAGGCATCCAATACAGAAGGATGTATTTTTTTTTTTTTTCCTGAGTTTGACAGTACTTAGACATTTGTTTATGATTTGAGAAATGGAAGTTCGGTTCTCTGTTTTGCTGCCGAATTTTTTGTATGACTGTAGGCAAATCTGTAGTGAAAACTGAACAAACATTTATAAATATGAAACTAAAAGAATATAAAGGCAATAAAATGAAGTGAGAATAATTATATCAAAGATTGTGATATATCTATCACAAAAATATTGTGGTAGTTATCAATATAAGTCATGTCATACTGAAGACTATGTTACAAACGAAAATAAAGATTAGCACTGAGAAGTTATTTCAGTATGAATCTCTAAAAAATTACTGGTAATCAAATAAGTTGCACCTTTCAAGATTAAGTGCATCTAAAACAACTGAATTCTTATGAAAGCTGCATTGTACTTGGTAGTTTGAATTACTATCTGCTACCTGTTGAAACAGCTTTTGCAGGCTGAAAACTGGTTGGTTTAGCATTGTTATATGCTAATATTTCCATTTAATGTTGCTTTTCAAATGATCTAGAAGCTCAGCTGGGGCAGATTCAAGACACTGTAAGACTCATTCATTGAAATAATACTGGCTAGACTGCTTAGCACTGCACTTAGCACTGTTCGAATATGTGTGACACATGGGCATCTCCTGTGTCTGGACTCCAAGGATAGGAATCAGTTCTCCAGATGCAGACATCTTTTGAGTTAGTCCTGCTAAGCCCTTTTCTGGCTAATGAAAAGACCTAGGCAATTCCATGTCATGCTATAATAATTTTTTACATCTTCTAGGCCTCTGCTATCTTTAAGGGATAATATCAACCTCAGAGAAAAAGCCTACATTTCAGATACCTAAAGATTAATTAAATTCTATATTCTCCTTGCTCATAGATCAAGAAAGGCCAATTGAAGATGATCATCAATAACAGCTTGTAATTGTTCTGCACAGAGTTGACAAAATCATAGAGTTTATGTGCTCGCAGTAGTGAAGTCTCATGTAAAAGACTTTCAGATGCTTTAACCATGCTGATGGGATATTCTGTGGCAGAAATGTTGCTAGAGAACAGCAGCAAAAGTGGCTCTAAAAGTGCTCCTCGCTGCCTCTTGTGTATCTCATTTCAACATTGCGTGATAAATCAGTGTTGCAAATCTTTTAGCATCTGTTTTATCTCAAGCTATCATAATACTTTGTGACAATGGATTCAGTTCATTGGGACTGAGAATATGTCTTCCTACTTTATCTGAAGCATCATGTATTTGAAATCACTGTTGTACTAAAGAACAACCTACTAGGCAGCTGGACTAGTTCCATGCAGTCCTTCATGTCTCTCTCCAACAGAATGTATCTGCAAGTTCCAGGTAAAGGACTGTCAAGCTAAGCAAGCAAACCAACTCCATCTACTCTTACAACCACCAAGAGAGGTGCAGGATCTTCCTCTAACGTGCCAGGAGGCTTCCTTCCAGGCTTTATATGGATGTCTGGCCAACTGCAGCTATGGCAGTTTATGGTCTATAAAGTGAAATATCATTTCATCACCCTGACCTTTTTTTTTAATTATTTTTTATTGACTAAAACAGGTCCAACAGTTTAAATAGGAGATCTTTGCTAGCCCTAGGATCCTTATTTTGTCTGAAATGAGTTAGTTCAGTTGGCAGTTCTGTGGAATGGCTAACGGGCTGAAGAGGTAAGTGAGTGGGAGCAGGCTGAGAGGAATATCTTTTCAGGCAGTGTGGGTGAAATTGAAAGAGAAGATAGTAGTAAGTTTTTACTAACTAGTGACTTCAGCAAAACATTCTGCAACTCTTTTCCACTCATTTTTAGCCAGACAGGGAAATCAGCAGTGGTTCTGGCAACATAAACTCCCAGAGGAATACCTCAGTGAAAAATGTATAGCAGCTTAATTTTGTTGGAAATTGGAATCAACATCAGACTGCTAAAGGACTGCAGGGATGTGTTAGGATGGGTTCATTATGCAGATAGCTATTCTTTAACATATTCAAAACATAACCTTGTAAAGGGAAACCCCACTGAAGGAAATGTGGCAGAGCCTTCTGTAAACTCCAAATAATAAAGGGTTTTCTCCATCTGTCGCCAATGACTCCCTTCTTCTATGTGAATTTTCAGTCCTTTCCAGAAGTGTAAAGAGATCGTAATTTTGGCTTATTTAGCTAAGATCACCCCTTAAGACTTTGAAAGACCTTTGAAAATTTGTATGAAAGTAGACACACAAGAAGAGTTCTGATTCTCGAAACAATACAAACCTGTTCAGCAACGTATTGTTGTTAAGGAACTAAGTTTTGGGTGTCACTGTTGAATTTCAGTTAAATTCCTTTTGGCTGTATAAAGTTTTGGTACTGTGTTTGTTTTTAGATAATGTATTGAATTTGCCTCTTCATTAGTTCTATAGGTGTTAAAGGAATACAAATAATGAAGAACAATGATAATTACCTGCCATCCCCTGAAAAGTCTTATGAAGATCATTTTGTTGAAAAGAGCTGTAAATAGGTCTCTAAGAATATCACCAGCATGCAGAATATGCCTGGGACTGTACCCTATGAGTAATTCTTCAATGAGATTCTAATAGCTGTTTTCTGTTTAACAGAACACTGCTCCTCTGTCTTCAAAATTAATTCAGCTTTCACTAACACTGAGATTTTGCTCTTCATTTATTGTCAGACTGAAACTGCACTTTATTTCCTACAGTCTAAGACACTGTCATTTAGAATCAGAACTGGATCAGGATTTTCTTATCCCATCCATCTCTAAAATAAAGTTATATGTATGCATATAGTTGTGATATTATTTCTTGATCCCAAGATCAAAAAGCTTTCCACAGAGCCTAAACATACCACGTAACTCAGAATCAATTTCTAAAAGAAAAAATATTGTCTGTAGCTACTTAAATCATCTAATTTCAGTTAGTAAGTCTATCAAGAACCTCTAGGTTGGCCTTGATCTGAGTACCATGCTCAACCATGACTCACTTCAGTATGGTTGAAAGGATAGATGCTATGTTTCAGTGCAAGGTATTTCTTTTTCCCACATCTGAATTGTAGAAACATTTGGTCAGCCACAAAGTGATTATTCACTGGTCTGAAAGTTGATTCTGTTCTTATATTGTTATAATAACTCCTAAGCCATATGAGGGTCCTGCAAAAGAAATTATCCAGCTGGTCACTCTTCCCTCAGAGATTTAGTCTCAACATTTTGTAGAGGATGCAGAATGTTTTGGAGGAAAATGCCTTGTTATTCTGGTAATTAAACTATTTTAAACTACTCTAAGCAATATAAGTCCTCCCAAAAAATGTTACTGTCAACATATGAAAACCAAGGTAATTTGTTCTACACATAAATTCATGGCTGAGCTTCAGAGCATTTTATAGGGGAAGTAAACATCCTCCTCCCTTATATGCTATCCTTCAGCAGTCTTTAATTCACAAAGAGCTCTTTCAAGTTTTCTGCCACATAGCCTTCTGTAAAGTGTCACTGAAAATGTCTCCTTTCTCTTATCTCATAATTCCATGGATAAACTTAATGGATGGAACAGCAGTTTTGTTTAATTTGGTTTTATACATTTTTGAGTCCCAACAGGTACACACTTCTTTTTTATGTGCTAATTGTTTTTCTTTTTTTTTTTTTCCAATTATTGGTACTAAATTTAATCTGTTCCCCCACAGCAGTTTAAGCAATACCTTTCCTATCAGTTCTGCCTGCTACTTGGTGTGTCAATTGAAAAGACATTTCAAGAGAATGTCTATTATGCCCTGACAGAAACTTGTAATACAAAAATGTATAAAGTCAGATATAATTTCTACCAAAAATCTTTGGGCTACTGTGTTAATGGCTGCAATAATCATCTAACTTTTATGCCTCATTCTTGCTAACACTAGTTAAGTTTCCATATCACCTCAATGAAAAGCAATCCATGATCAATATCACTGTTATTCACAATCACCTTTGGTGATTGAATAAATGCTTCTGGAATTTTGCGTTCAGAACCTGCTTTGAGCCGGGGTTTGGAATGGATGACCTCTGGAGGACCCCTCAAACCCTTTTCCAACTTCTATGGTTCTTTGATTCTCTGAACAGTGACAAGACCCATCAAATTCTACTTATTGGGAGAGCTAGAACTATAAACGGGAAAATTTACAATCAGCTGTACACCTAATGAAGAAAGAAGAAAAAGATTAACATCCTCCTTTAGAAATTTAAAAAATATCATCATATTGGAAAATATATTAAGCTTACTAAAACTTTTCTACTTTTTTTTAATTATTATTTTTTGTTAAATTTAATTTAGTTTTTTACAAAAAGGAAGTACTGGAGAAAAATAAACCCATAGGTATGACTTTTCATAATATAGGATAATTTTCAGTGAAACATTATTCTCTTCTAGCAAAAAAATGTTGCATTTATTGGTCTTAAAATCTTGATTTATGAATAATAATATTTAAAATTGCTGAAGCCAATTTTCAGCATTCTGCAGCAAGATAATAACCATTAGAACAAATTCTGAAATGGCAAGTTGTTTTTTTTTTAACTTTATGTAAACTACCTAACTAACTAATGTAGACAGTAATAATCTGTAATTTTAAAGAGGGAATGCTCATATTTCAGGTCTATCGTCTCTTCATTAGTACTACATTGTCTATAGTTTTCAAACCATAGAATGGTTCGGGTTGGAAGGGACCTTAAAGATCATCTAGTTCCAAGCCCCCTGCCATGGGCAGG
>JAOXJM010000001.1:10063546-10114328 GCA_026413425.1 Tringa solitaria
CCCCCTGCCATGGGCAGGGACACCTCCCACTAGAGCAGGTTGCTCCAAACCCCATCCAGCCTGGCTTTGGACACTTCCAGGGATGGGGCATCCACAACTTCTCTGGTCAACCTGTTCCAGTGCCTCAACAACCTCACAGTGAAAAATTTCTTCCTGATATCTAATGTAAATCTATTGTATTTCAGTTTAAAGCCATTACCCCTTGTTCTATCCTACAAAATATTTTTGGAATATAAGATTATGTTTACTCAAAGGATGTGATTTTATCAGGAAAAAACAGTCCTTCAGAGATAGATACTTGATTTTAGCAATAGGAGTATGTAAATCACTTGTTACTTAAAACTACAGGCTGAAATCATTGATACGTTCATAAGGCACATTTCTATAACAGCATAGCTTACAGTACTAAGTTAGTTAAACTTCTTACTGCAAAATAAAAGTAACTTATTCTTGATAGTATTACAATATCATACAAAGTCAAGGAGACAGGGTTGGCTTTTCTTTAACAGTTTTGGGGTTGTTTGGTTGGGTTTTTTTTTTTCAATTTTGTAGTAAGTTAAATAATGATTGCCCTGCTTGATATTTTATTACCTAAATAATAGGCTGCTAAAAATAATCCAATGGGTCAATAATCTATGGCAAAGACTGGAAATCTGAATTAATCTAAATGTTTATGTGTCATGGTTTGGGCCAGAAGGGCCATTTGAAATGAATGACAGATGCTCTTCCCCACCTCTCTCTCCAAGGAGAGGGGGGAGAGAGACAAAGAGATTTATGAGTTTGTAAAAGAAACTAAACTAATGAAATATTAATAAAATAGTAAAAAGAAAATAATGAAATATATAAAATATACACAAAACCATATCAAGTTCCCAGAATGATGATCATGTCACCTGGGAAAGACCCAGACTGGACTCAGAAATGGATGGGAACTGGAATCCAGATCTGGAGTCAGGAATGCACATATCAGGGTCAAAGGTAGATGAACAGACAGAACACCCCTAGGACACCAGCTGTTGAAGTAGGGTTTACCCTTTGATCCCTCAGCTTTTAGACCGAGCATGAGGTAGATGGGATGGAATACCCTTTTGGTCAGTTTTGGGTCACCTGTCCTGTCTACTCCTCCCTGCAGGTGCAACCCCTCTATGCTTTTCCGTTTCTGACCCTCCAATGGGGCAAATAAAAAAGTTAGCTGACCTTGGTTGTTATAGCAGGAAGTATAAACAAGAGCAATAAATAAATAAACAAGAATCTCTGCATACCATTACTTGGCATAAATTAGAAACAAGCAGGTTTTATCACTCTGGAAGCGAACAGTGTCTGGATAATACATTGTTAATTTCAGAGAGTTCAGTTAGTTAGAGGAGGCATAGCTGCAAATAAAATTACTGAACAGAAAATTGGTTCTATTTTACCTCAAACCAAGACAGATGTTTTTTTAGGAAATAACAAATATATTAATTGAGAAAAAACCCTAACCAGCTTTCATTAGGCTAAAAGAATTTGCTTTTCACATACCTTAGGATCAAAAGAGGAGCTAAAACTCAAAATATGCCTTGGGTATAAAGAAGAAGAAATAAGAAAATTTTAACATATTGTCAGAGACTTAAGTATAAGGAATACCGACAGAGAGATTAAATGAAGGTTGGACATTTTGTTTCAGTCTCATGATCTGCTTCTCCCTTGAAAATGAAGGCAAAAGTGAGTGGAACCAGAGTGTAAGAAAAATGTAAGATTTAGATAAGCAGAAGCTGATGTGTAAATGTTTTTACCATTATTCTGCTTGCTGTCCCCTTGGTGAACATACCCTAGTTCTGACAAGGCTTCTTTGAGTCACTTACTGAGCTAATGTGTTTAAAGGATAAAGAGACTTGCTGTGTTAACTCAAGTGGGTAATAAGGGCTGCTACCCTGGGATCCAGTCCAAGAGCAGACTGCAAAATTGCAAAGGTGTAATCATGCTCTGAGAGAAGTGAAGGAAACCTGTCATGTCAGGGGGGCCATCAGGAGGATTAAATGGGATCTCCAGAAAAACTCATGAATGATTCACTTCTTGATTCATCAGGTTCAAATTCAGAAGGGAAAATAGATTCGTTTGAGTTGGCCCCTGTCCAAGATATTTCCCTACATTTTTTAATCAAAATTGAAAATAAAATTGATTTCAGGTTCAACAAAAGAAGTTAGAAAAACTCCCCAGCGTACTGGGCACCTAACTTTCTTTCCTTCTTCTCTGAAGATGTATTTCACTGTGGAGGAGTTTTCCTTGTCATGTTATCAGGATTCTATGTGGCCCTGCCTAAATGGGAGAGTTGGACCAGGTGAACTTCAGAGTTCTCTTCCAACATCAACCTTTCTGTGATTCTGTGCTACGATACAGACCATTCTGCAGTGAATTGTTCACCTCCCCTCTTCATGTGAGAACTTATCTATTCATTAGAGAAAAGACTGAGAGCTACCAGTAGAATGGAGCCACCTAACAAAACCCTCTAATTTAGCTATTCTAGGCTTCTACCTGCTTTTCCAAAAGGGTGCGTTTCTCCCTCTGTATCCTTATAATCTCTGTATCCATATAATAACCTCAACAGGTGTCTTAGATATGCTGGAAGAAGGGGCCCTCAAAAACTTAGTTACCCATCCTAGGTATCGCTTGCACAAATCTTTAATATCATTTTTTTATTTTCCCCATTTCAGTCTGGATCTAATAACTACTTAAGATAAGCAAGTACCATAAGAGAGGCTGTCCTGGTTTGGAGTAGAGCAGAGCCAACTTTCTGTTTCATGAGAAAGACTCATGCTTACACTTGTTACTGTGGTAAACAAGGTCAGCACTTGTGGGGAGGGGTGGACAAGTAAGGTGACACAAAACTGACCAATAGGGTCTCCCATCCCATCTGCCATGCTCACTATAAAAGCTGGGGGAGCAAAAGGGTCAAGTTGGCTTCTTTTCAATGGTCTGTGTTATTCAGTGGCTCTCTTTTCTTCAATGAGTGATGTCTGAGGAGGACCCTGTCGGTTTTTCTCCCCTTCATCTGCTAGATCTGGAATCCAGTTTCCATTTGTCACTGAGTCTAGTCTGGAACTTTCCCAGTGCCACTGGTGATGTCTTGTTGGGAGCTTGATGCAGTTTTGTACATGTTTATATATATGTTATATCTATTGAATTATTTCCTTTGTATCTTATTAATATTTCGTTAAAGTAGTTCAGTTTTTTCTAAACTCATAAATCTCTTTTGTTCTTTTCTTTGTCTCCTTGGAGTGAGAGGTGGGGGAGAGCATCAGACATCTTGCTATTGGCCAACCTGGCCCAAACAACAACAGAGATTGAGGGCAACCTGTTATTAAATTGATGACAGAATTAATATCAACTTGAATATATCTGTTACTACTTTTTTTCTGGTCAAAACTTAAAATTCAGTGATGAATGAAGTAGTTTTTTGATGACAAATGAGAGTGGAACAGTGGTTCAAAACTCTTAAGTGGTCTTCCTTTCTACTCTGTGTAAGAACAACCGATTTACATTCAGAACCCAGTACTTACCTATATTAATTTTTCCTCTGGCAAAAGTTTATTGCCTACCTTTACAAATTTTACTCCAAATTGTAAGCACTCAAAGGTACTGAAAAATCATGTCATTATTTGCTTTTCTTACTTCTAGAGCAAGAGGATGGCTAACATCTAAGCAAAGTCTTCTGACAAATGAAAATTTCTCTAGCATATGATGTCTTCTAATTTTTTTTTCCTTTTGGAGCTAGTTGCTTGAAAGGCTATAAGGAGGTTTTCCACCTGGTGTCATCTCTTTTTTCCTAAGCGTGTCGTGCAGCATGTTGAAATCAGTAGAAGATTCATACTGACATCAGAGGATTAATTCTCACTAATGTGTAACCAGTTATTGTTTTAAAGGTAAGTGTACCAACAAACAACCTTATTACAAAAGATAGTGCATTGTACAACACTCTTTTCAATGTCTGAAAACATTAAATATACAATTTCCTTACAGGGAATCTGTCATTCTGTATTTAATTGATTAATTTAAACTGTATTTTAAATTAAATTTAAAAACTGTATTTTTAAATTAAAAAAAAATAATTTAAACTGCAATTTCTGTATTTAATTTTTAGTATCTTTTTAATTCCGTAACTGAATTTTATAGACAATAAATAATCACAGTTTATATTATTTATATTATTCAGCTGGTTGAATATGAGACAGCAGTGTGACCAGGTGACCAAGAAGGCCAACAGAATCCTAGCCACTATCAGGAACAGTGTGGTGAGTAGGACTAGGGAAGCGATTGTCCCCCTGTACTGGGCACTGGTGAGGCCCCACCTCAAGTGCTGTGTCCAGTTTTGGGCCCCTAATTACAAAAATGACATTGAGGTGCGTGAGCATGTCCAGAGAATGGCAACGAAGCTGGTGAGGGGTCTGAAGAACAAGTCTTGTGAGGAGCAGCTGAGAGAACTGTGATTGTTTAGCCTAGAGAAAAGGAGACCGAGGGGAAACCCTATTGCCGTCTACAACTACCTGAAAGGAGACTGTAGAGAGATGGGGGTCAGTCTGTTCTCCCAAATAACAGGCAATAGGACAAGAGAAAGTGGCCTGAAGTTGTGCCAGAGGAGGTTTGGACTTGATATTAGGGGAAATTTTTACACTGAAAGGGTTATCAAGCATTGGAACAAGCTGCCCAGGGAAGTGGTGGAGTCATCATCCCTGGTGGTATTTAAAAGACAAGTAGACATAGTGCTTAGAGATATGGTTTGGTGATGGGTTTATGTCAGTGTTAGGTTAATGGTTGGACTAGGTGGTGTGAAAGGTTCCTTCCAAACTAGGCGATTCTATGATTCTATATTGAACAGAATTGAGTCAGATCGGGCTATCATTAAAAAATGAACATGTTGCTAAAACAAAGTCTCTTATGCTACTTTTTTTTTCTTTTGCCAAGTTCTTCTGGGAGTATTCCTAGCTTTCGAGTTTCTTCTGCTTTTTAACCTGTCAAGAGCAATTTTAGAGATGTTTGCAAGTATAATGTGAAGTGCTGTTGCTATTACACTACAAAGTTAGTCTTTCTACATTATCAATGTAAAGTGAGTCTGAAAATCAGTCACATCATGTATATTTCCTCAAATGTATTTCATATTTCCACCATTCAAATGAATAGATCCATAATAATTGTAAACTAGTCCTGTAAAGTAGGATAGCTTCTTTAGGTTAATCTTATGAACATCTGCTTCAGAAGCTTTTCAAATATTATTCATTCATGCCACATCCTGCTCAGATATTGAAAAATACCTATATTCTCAACACCCTCTTGTGTCAGTCAGGTAGTATTGGATGTATGAGTTCAGGTTGTAATCATATTTACTTCATAAAGCATAGTTTCAGTATTAAATGGACTTTTCTGCTGCTTTCTTATATACAAGTAATTGATGAACAATAAAAGTGTGAGGATGTATAATAGACTGTATAATTGAGACATCAGGTTAGAGCTCCTGCGTTATATGGTGAAGGGAAGTCTGTGGTTGGAGCTTAACTAATAAATGTACATCAAAGATTCTGTAAATTCAGTAGAGAGAAGTACCTAACTTAGCTCTTATTTATGATAAATTGGTCTTCAACTCCCAATCATATACCCATAAATCCTTAGTATTTGAAAGTTAACTTCCATTTCTTTTTGCGTTGCTCAATTCTAGTTCACTTGTCACTCAGTCCTAAAAAAAAAACCTAATTAAGAAATCATTCTTTATTTCCTTTCCCTTCATTTACCTCAAGGTATTAAAAGCTGTGTACATTCATAAAACAACTACTTAGGCAAGTAGTCTGGAGAAAAGAAGGAAATCTCATTAATGAATGCATTAAAAGAAAAAAAAAAGAAACCAACCAAAAAGAAACCCAAACCTCAACAAAACCCCCCAGACATCTAAAAAGCTACCACCAGAAGTGGAAGAAATTGCTTTTGCCTGAGGCTGGATTTGCTGCTTAAGGCTTTTCTTCCTTCATCATTTCCTCTGCAAAGTGAAGATTATTTCACCATCAAAAGAAGCACATAGTGTGTGATTTTCTTTTTTGGCTTTCTGGAATAGAAATTTTACTACCTTCCTGAAAATGTTTGTGTTTTTCCTTGGCTGCTTCTTTTTTCTTGAAGTTCTGAAAAGTTTCTCAGTGGCATGGGGCTTCTTTCCTCAATTTTTTGTGGTATGTACGTCGCAAAATACTGATGTGAAGATGTGAGAGCTTTCATTATTTGTCAAGAAGTTTTGATAATTGTTATTTTCTGGAGGTGTTCTAGAGGAAAATTATAGTCCAATTACAAGATTCAATTTTATTGTTCAGCAAATAAAGTATGCTTCATATTTTCCATATTTGAAATAATCCCTTTTTGAAATTATACATCAAATGAGCTGTTTGGATTTAAAATGTTTAAGTGATCTGGTACCTACAATAACTGGAATTAGTGGAGTTTATGGCATTAAGTCATACTGGGGAAGAATTAAGGACTAGATCCTCAAACAGACTAGAGGCGGAGGTATAATGCACACCACAAGAGTTTTATGCACAGACCACCCCACGAACTCTGGAAGTGGTAATAATATGCCTTACTTTGGTGCTGTGCTCACACAGATGCAGCCATGTTGCTTTTGGGATATGACCTAGATGATGTCCTTAGATTAGTTTCCATTGCAGAGCTATTTTAGGCTGCAATGTGAAGTAGCTAGAGGATCCAAGTATGACTTATTATTTGATAGGACACAGAAGTAACATAAGAAGGAATAAATACATTTCATAACTGGTTGCAACTAAATCTTTAATATGTTATACCTAATTAAACAACATTTAGAATGTACTCCTAAAATAATATTATATTGTTTATTGTTTCTTGATTTTTAATTACCAGTGCAGCTCATCTGCTCCAGCAAAACTTCTTGAACAGTTTGGTAAAGATAAAGGTATATAAGTCTTGCAGATTTGGCCAGAGTTTGCCTAATTTGTCCCAGGGTGGGATTCATCCTGCCATCTCAGAATTCCACACATGGATGTTATTACCCAAGACTGACAGCCCAGGATCTCTTCCTAGTTAAAGGAAAAAAGTGGGGATCTCCAGGAAGGTTTCAACTTTTATCCTAAAATACACATGCAAAATTAGCCAGATGTATTGCACTGTGGAGCCGCCTCTTTCTCTCTCTACCACCCTCTGGTCCTAAATTAAATTCTTGTCTGCACAGATTCAGCTTGGAAGCATGTTCTGGTGTTTCTAGGGTGAATTTTATCTGATCTGTCTTAGATGTCTTCTTCAGAGTGAGATGAACCATGCCCTACAAGTACCTACTTCACTCCATTGACTATAAACAAGATCTAAGTGACTCCTTATGTAGGCAGCTATGTTTTGCCAGATGATTCCCATACACTCACTGTCTAATGTAGAGCGCGTAGCTGGAGGCAGAGTTAGATCATTTCAGAATAATGAATATCCCCAATGGTTTATATACTACCACCCCTCCACACCCCCCAGGGCTATATATAACTAAGCATTTTGTGGAAGCTGTTCTGATATATTTTAGCAGCCAAACTGGCACTAAGATCAAGGGAGACCAGAGATACCCTAAACCACATTTCATATTTCTACTTCTGGCCAGTCCTGAGAACAGGTCACATTCACTGCATCCATTCTTCATAAGATGTATATCTGAACTTGGGCAAAGCCTTGTCCAAACGCACATTTTGTCACAGGATAAGCTCCGTGTTATGTCCCAGACTTAAATTTGATGGCATTCCAGTCTGCAGAATACAAGGATGATTTTCTGCAAGTTTGGCCAAGTTAGATATGAAAGCCTAGACAGCGTAGATGTAATACGTAACCTTGTGGTTCTTTGTGAGGTGAAGGGAAATTTTAGGGGAAATCAGACTGTCTTTTCACAGAATTGCTTGTGAATTCTATCAAAGAACAATCTATCCATTTGCTACTTGTTTTCATAGTTTGGTAACACTAAGCTCTTTGAAGCTTGAGATGCTAATGTAATCACTCTTAATAGTCTTTTTTTTCATTTGACTTCTCATCCCTCATTAACTTTACCCATAGATCTTAAAGCAGCATAAAAGAGAGCAGTATCTTCTTCATATTAGGCAGATAGAAAACAGAAGGCATCAGAATGTTTCCTAAGGATAACCAACAGGCCACTGGAAAATTCAGAATTACAGAACCTGTTTTTCTAAGCTCTAGGCCAGACTTCTTTACATGAAACAGCACCCCTTACATTGAAACTAACATAAAGTGTGTGCACGTGCATTCAAACATGTCTAAATCATCAGGATGTTGACATGACAGCATTTAATTTTCCAGACTAAATTATGTTCCCTTTCCATTGCATGGTGTCTTAAAAGCTGTTAGAGTATATGTTCTCAGGCAATGAATTTGCTTTCAGTGATGTGGAGAATAAATATATTCCTGAAAAGTTGTATCAGTCTCAAGGGCAGACAGATCCCAATGCTGACAGTTGGCTTGAGTTGCTGAGTTGTTCTAATCAGTGCTCCATACATGGCATGGCAGGATTCAATGCTGTAAGCCACATCCTGATTAATTTTTCCTTGATATTATATGTGCAGGCACAGATGAAAAATAATATAATGTTGTGATTTTACACCTCATTTCAGTTGACAGTGTTCAAAAGCAGATAGAGAATGAAAATAGAGATAAAATTAAGTGCTTAGAAGGTAGCTAATGAAGAATAGGGGACCAGCTGAGAGCCTACTTTGTTGCAAACAGGGAGAAAAATGATTGTTCTCTGAAGAATGACATGATTTGAATACGAAATCTAAGATATGAATCATGTGGTACGGTGGTAATAAACGCAGATGATTACCCAGTAAAGGAACAGAACTTAAATAGATGCTTTGTATTTACTGGACCCCAAAGCTTTGGACTTAACAGCTCAAGAGCTTTGTGTTTCACTTTTAGAGACTGCTGAACTAGTTAAAGGCAAGTTTGGAAAAACATATTAAAGAATATGTAAAAAATGAGAGCTTGCATATGCCAAGCATTACTCCATGGAGACTTGGAAAGGCCAAGAAATAGGCTCTGCAGAGAGGCCACCTTGCACTGTGGATATTATGCACTGGCCCCAGGCTCTGCGCACAATCCAGGCACTGTCAGTGACAGCTCCACCAATTCTGGCTTGAGTAATGTGAACTGGTTTTGGCTGGGGCTGTAGTACTTCATTGCTTCCATGACTTTCTCTTGTTTGAGATACAGCGATCAGATGTTAGCTGTGTTTCACTTCTCTATACGTCCTGGAGGATGAACAGAGGATCCCCCTCTTTTCATACGTCTTCCATGCTACAAGGCTGTCATTAAAAAGCCATTTTGTCTAAGGTAACTTAAGATACAGCTACCCTGTCTTTAAATTAGGCTTGCTTGCGCTGAAGGTTTGATTTGAGATTTTTAGAGCTAAGTGGCTTAAATATCTTTAACCATACAGTCTGTGCTACCAGGGTTTGACAGGGAACATGTTTGGCATTCCCAGAGCAGAGTTAACATGCGAACCAACACATGGGCAGTGGAGTGATGTGGAATTTGTACTTGAACGAGGGCTGTAAACTAACATGCAAATTAACATGATAATGCAAATATATTCTTAGCTCTTCTTTATCACTTTTAGGTTTATACATAATATTACCAAATGAAAATGTCAACATCATAAATTTGTTATATGGAAGCTTTAGCTACGCTTTTCATCAGAGATAAAATGTGTTTATTCTACAGAATCTAAAATATATACAAATATATATTTTAAGTCTTTGTATCGTAGAAACAATCTCTTCTGTATAAACCGCAGAGAGCTTCCATCTGTGTCAGCTTTAGGCAGACGCAAAATAGATAAACTAATGTGTAGCCTCTCCTTTTCTCCCTCAGCAGCGTCATCCTTACTAGCCCATTTTTTCTGATTCTCCACTTTCTTTAACATTGCCTCCTATACACTGTGCTCTGCAAACTCGTCCACAAAAGTGCTGCCCTTCTCCCACTGAAGTTACTCAGCCACTTTTACTGACAAGCCTAATATCTCCATTTGCTTCTCTTACTCAGTTATACCACACACAAATACCCATCGAAAGGGTATATAATGGTATCAGTGTTTTTCCTGCCAGATTCTCCACCCTTTCCTTACTTTTTTCCTATCCTTCTTGATTTATGTTAGTCTTCTGCATTGCTAGGTTAAAGATTGTCTCATTTACAGTATTGCTGACCTCAGACACTCAAAAGGAATGTGTTAGCCCCTGAATAATAATGAGCTTGGTTTAAGAAATGTATATTTGCATGATCTTATTTATACATTTTATTTGCCCTCTGTGATTTTACATGATACTTTACAGTTAAAATTTTGACCATGAGGGCTAAGGTTGTTTTTAGTTGTTTGTTTTTTTTTTTTTTTTAATATGAAAGCTGATATTGTTATATACAAATATTACTCTAGGAGCTGAGTGTTAGAGAAAATATCAGATATCCCAAAAGCTGTGACTGAAATACAGTATTTATTTGTGTTGGGGAGACATCGGTTTGAACACTAAAGTTTTACTGCACCCTTATTTATCCTCCAAGATCCCAGAACCCTCCTTTTAACTGAATTCTTTGTCTGCTGATCAAGAGGTGATAGATCCACAAAAGCTGAAACTCTGATGAAGTTCTCCCCCCTTTGAGGAAGAGGAAAGGCCAAGACTATCACCCTTTCAAAGTTATTTTGTAATTTGGCAACTAGTTATCAAAGGAGGTGTTCACAGCAGCTTAGCAATCTTCCAACTTCTTTTCTTACCACAGCTGAAACAAGAACGTGAAACTGGACGTACAGAGAGTGAGAAAGAGGATTCCTAGCCAAGACTGCAAATTTTGTTGCATGAAAATCCTGTGACGTAGATCTCTGAGGGAAGACTGAGAAGTGGACCTGGGCCTTAAACATGGTATGAAAATACTCTTCTATCTGGAGAATGTAAGAGTAAAAGGAAAACAGCTCACATGCATAATTCCCAAGGAACATAGTAGCAGGTGTGTTCCATTAGCATGTGGTATCAGTATTGTATACAAAGGATTTAGTACTAGAAATCTGGTGCTCTTATGCTACCAACAAGTTCAAATCTGCTTTCATGGTTTCCCTCTTTAATGCATGTAGTGGGAGGGAGGGAATCTAACACAGTGTGTTCCTGCTGGTGTCTAACTAAAAAGGGGACCCTCGTAAATGTGCCTGTAACAAATATATTTTATTAACTCCCCACACACATCCAAATGATAACCATAAATGATAAAATTTAAGTTTGCATTTTTCTTTCAAGCTTGTCAAACTAATCCCAAGTCTTTCAAGTACTTATACCTATGATTATTATATGTAATGATACTTTCATTAATTGTAGTGGCAGTAGGCTATACATATCATTAAATAGCTTCATGATTATGTTACTAATAGTTTATTAGGTACAAATGAATACATATGAGAGGTCAAATCCAAATGGGCAGATTTCAATTCTTGGTCAGAAAAACTTTAAGGAAAATCAATGTACCAGGTTTAATATGATTAAAATGTTTCAAGTTTTGTAAAATACATTAGGACCTTGTATTTGCTGCATTATGCAGCAAAGTTTAGTGGGGAATATCTGTGTGGTGCAGAGCTATAGAATAAATATTTCCAAATAAAGATCAAAATGTACAATTGGTGAAAGTCCTTAAATTCACCCCAGCTATCGAGTTGTGCAAAGAAAACATCTGTTTGAGCACTCTAGATGCAACTCTGGCATGAGAACCTATGCATTATCCTGCATGATGAGCAGTGAAGAGATTCATGGTAGTGGAAAGAACATCTTTAGGTAATTTTCAGAGAAGGATGGCTAGCTGATGTTTTAAATGAAGATATGACAAAATTATTAGATTGGGTAAAGGAAAGTTACTTCTAATATCTGGCAGTGGAATGCAATTTCAGTTCAACAGCAGCAGTGCTCTTGTGAGATTTGGCCAAAGGGGAGTAGTTGAAAAAGATAAAGATCAAAGGATGGTGGGCTAGGCTGTGGGAATCGCATAGATAAAATTCCAAATCTCGATGAGCAGTATCCGTTGCTCTCAGCTGTTTGGCCTCCTTTCATTCCATCCAAAATACAGCTGCAAAAATTTTCTATCTTGCTCTTTCCTTATTTTCCTACGTATTAAGATCACACTTCTCTTCCTCGTTATCAAAACACTTCATAGGTCCACTCCTGGTTGCACCACTGCCCTCCTCACCTTTTCCTGCTCTCTGCAGTCTGCCAGTTCTCCTTTTCTGACTGCTCTCTTTGTGTTCTGAATTCACTGAACATTTTGCACCTTTTTTACTATGCCACCCTGTAGCTCTGGAACAGCATTCTGATTATTCCAGGCCAAACTCAGTTCCTCCACTGCCCTCAAACCTTTCTTTAAAAATACCTTACGTTGATGTTTTGGTATATCAGGGAACAGACTTTCTTCCTTTGATTTGATATATAGAGGGATAAATTCCCTGTGTAATTTCTGCCAGCCCACATCCACATACGAAAGGAGATAATGAGCAAAATTTCATGAATGAAGGTATAAGGGGTCTCAGTACTCAGCAAACCACCACAGCTCAGGAATGTAGGAAACTGCATGATTTCAAACATGTGGAGTTAAAGCAAGCTGAAAGGGTGTAGGAACACTCTCAGTTTGTTTCAGTCTTGATTTTAATTAATTTAAGCCGTAGCTTGCTTTGAAGCCAGCGAAAACCACTCTGATCCATATGAAGGTGACATATAGCAGCTTGCATGAGTTAATGAATTACTCTTTTATAGCACTTTTCATCAGCACATGTGAGAGCACTTCACAGAGAAGATGGCTGGACTGTTCCCACTTGGAAGAAGGAGAGACTGAAGTACAGAGACTTGAGATCCTTTTCCAAGGACACAACATTCAGTAGCAGAGAGGTAGAAATAAGTCCAGGTCATCTGAATTCCAGCTTTGAGGTCTATCCACTACAGCGTGTGGCCAACTGCCTGTTGTATCCTACTTCTAGCAAAGCCTCATAACTGTAGCATGTAATGAGAGAAAAAAATTCAGTGGTCAGACCACAAGGTCACTACTTCTCTCAGGTTATAAGATGTTTATGAACTGGTCCATAGGCTTCTAAAGTAAAGCACATAAAAGCCTTTGTCTATTTTTATTTTCAACTAATTGAATTGACATTTTTGTTACATATGGGCAAGTAAATCCCCTTCATTGGGTTTTTTCCTCTAAGAATGAAAAAGGGTCAGAAACATTTCTTCATAAAAATGTTACAAAACAAATATTCTCCTCTCCAAGGATGAAGAATCGTTACGCCCACTTAGTGGCTCATGCCTGTTGCTTTCAGGTTTGTCTGGCTGGGTTCAGTAGGAAAATAGTTTTGATTTGAACACTTTTGGAATCATTAGGAAAAAAAATCTCTTTGGAAAATGAGAAAGTCAGGTAATGCTTAACTTGTGCACTCACTTATATTCATTTATGAATTCCAGTAACATGGGCATAAGACTGAAATAAAAGCACCCATTTTAGACAGCTATAAATAAACTGGAAATGCAATCCTGCTGACAGAAAGAGCTCATGGGGCTCTTTATTTTTGGTTTGCTACTGAAAAGAAGCTCTTGCTTTTCACATATGCTTTACAATGAAACTGTGTTCAGTCTAGATAGTATTATAAGGTCAATATATATACGTGGAAAAGAAAACTTGCGGAAGACATATGAACAATTTCCTTTGTTTAATACAGAGGGTTGTGTTGGGATCTCCTAAGAGAATGTATTGGTGGTTTGATTCAGAAAATGAATAAAAACATGACCTTTTGAGAATCAAAGGTTAATCTAACATAACAGCATCCAGAGGATATGTTATAACCACTCAGAAGCCCCACAGAATAGCCTGAGGCAATAATTCCCAAACAGTGAAGAGAATGACCCAAGTAGGATAAAAACTTTTTTTTTTAATAAAAAAATATATTCCTAGCTGGTATATAGACTTTAAGTCAAGACTACACATACTGTCAGCAAGTTGCATATAGATTCTATGCTTCGGTCCCCTAGGTTCTCAGGCACTCTGGAAGCAAAAACTAGCCATTCTGTGGGTGTCAGGTTTTTTATTAAATTAAAAAGGAGTATGAATAATTTAGTCTGCCTTGTGTTTTCTATTTTGATTTCAAAGGCATAGTTATTAACTTTTTGCTATTGAATGTTAGTTTGTAGAATATGCAATTCATACTGTAATTCACACAGAGCAGTATGTAAAGTCCCTGTAAAGATTGAGAAAATCAGAGTGTAAGTACATCGGGTAAATCTAGTGGAGTATATTTTTAACTAATGTTAATATTTTAATTAATATTTAACAATAAAAAAGTTTGTGATTCTGAAACTTAATAACAGTAGTTTTGATAGTGTGGTAGGGCTACAAAGATGATTAGAGGACTAGAACATTTATGAGGAAAGGCTGGGGAACTTGGGTCTTTGTAGAAGAGAAGTCTGAGGGGGGATCTTTTAAATGCTTATAAATATTTAAAGGGTGGGAGTCAAGAGGACGGGGTAAGTGTTTTTTCAGTGGTGCCCAGTGACAGGACAAGAGGTAACAGGCACAAATTTGAGCATAAGAAGTTCCATATAAACATGAGGAGGAATTTCTTTACCTTGAGGGTGTCAGAGTTCTGAACAGGCTGCCCAGAAAAGTGGTGGAGTCTGTCTCTGGAGACATTCAAAACCCACCTGGACATTTTCCTGTGCAACCTGCTCTAGGTGGACCTGCTGTAGCATATGGGTTGGACTAGATGATCTCCAGAGGTCCCTTCCAAGCCCATATCATTCTGTGATGATACCAGTTGGCAATCTTGTCCTCCTAACAATCAAGCAGAGATTGTGAATGAGGGTAGTGTACAATTCCCTCAGAAATGTCTAAAAATGATGGTGGTATTTATTTATATATGACTTTTTTAGGGTGCTCACAGGTCTTCTACAGAGTCAAATACTGTGTCCTATAGAATCCTAAAATTCATGCAGACAGAACAGAAATCGTATATCATATTTGGCTAAACGGTTTAAAAATAACTATGATATGATTTTGTGTCCTGGAATTTTCTGGATAAAAGCTTATAAAACTAAAGATTTCATGTGCATTTGAGGTTTAAAAAAATCAAACTTACATAAATTTAACCTAGAATTTTTTCTGTATAGCACAAAAAAATGCATGGATCACATCTCTGTCCAGCAACCCTTTGGAGACTATTTCATTACTAAGAAAGCCAGTAGTTTCCAGTCAATATTTTTCTCACAGTGGTGTATTTCATAGGCAGGCCACTTCCATCCCTGCATGAATTACCTCCAACAGAAAGAGTTCCACCTGCACTTCTGACTTGTCTTGCCCTTCTTCAGCTCTTGACTGGATACTTTAAAAAGTGCCACTATAGACTGTGACATAAAAGAAGAGCATTGGCAAGACTATTTAATGCAAGTACAGGAATAGATATTTGCTCTCTGGAAAAGCTTTATCATTTGGGATTGGCTAAACGAATTACTACGTTTTTCAGTTTTGGCTTCACTGCAGTTCTTTGTGAAACTCTGTGATTAGTCTTTCTATGTTATACTTCCTACCAGTAAACACTTTACTTCCTGACAGACATTTACAGGAAGTATCAAAACATGAATATAGTTTGAAAGTGGCTCCTGCTATTCCTAGCAAATCTGTATTAGACACCTCTTTCCGAACCTTTTTCCTTTCCTTTTCCTTTTCATTTTCCTTTTCCTTCTTTAGATCAGTTTCTCTAAGAACTGCTTAAGACAGCACTGATGAATGTAAATGCAAAAATTTTAAGTGCCTGCAATATGTAGTTTGAGTTTCAGGATGCTTCTTAGTACTTATTTTTGAATGTCCAAGAATAGTAAAGTAAATTATTTCCAGTAGCTTTCCTGCAACATCATATTGCATTAATGTTTAACAATGTTAATATATAACTATATAAAATATATAACTATATACTAACAGTGTTAGTATATGACTATAGAACAATGTTAGCGTATAACTTTTAAAAGCAAACAAATCACTCATGATAGACAAACTTGAATGAATGCTGAAGCTCGGCACTAAAAATTCTTGAGAAAAAAAGTACTTCAGTTTCTAGTTTAACTTACCTAAAAATAAATTCTAACCAACATATAGCAAGGGAATTTGGCATAGGATTTGGAAATACAAAAAAACCCAGGGTAGACAAACTGATCTTTTTGTGTGTCCCATATTCCTTTTTAGTCAGCTGTGTGTGTCATGTAGGACATTTGGAAGTAAGGCAATCTAAACAACTTGGACTTATTAAGAATGCATTTACTGAAATATTCCTAAAGAACATGAGAAAATGAAATGCATTTTGAGTTTGGAAGTGAAAAATAGCACCTAGTATGCAAAATGCCTCTATGTTTATTGTTGACAAATCAAGGTAAATGGAGCACAGCTTTCCCATCCCTTTGGAAATAGCTCATTTACTGTGGTGTTTAGCTTATAAAACGCACTCTGTTTGTCTCTCCACTACTTCATGGAGAGACACAAATCATCCTGAAGTGCAGTTTTCATGTTTAAGCACCGTTTAGGGCCATCAGACTCCTTGCTATATTTAACTGCCTCATCAACAGGAAGGGGGCAAATATACTTGGCTGCTCCTTTTTAAATTATTTATCCCAAGTGAGTTGGTGCCTGTGAAGGAAAACTAGGCAGAAAGGAGAGTGAGGACCTCTGTTTATAGGTAAAAAATCAGCTCCAGGACCAATGCTGTTGAGTGGTGTATGTAGTCTTCCAACAAGAAAGGTAACAGGAATAAAAAAAATAGTAATAACTTCATCTATAGCTTTACCATATTACTGAAAAGCTGAACCCTTTTTCTGAGTTTCATTGTAAAGGTTATAGGTCTCATAGAGACTACCTTTCTGTACGAAGCCCATACCACATTTTTAAAACATTTCTCAAACTGTCAGATTCAGTTGAAATTGGTCAATGCATTCCATTTATTCAGAGGGCACATAGGCAGACAGACACATAGAAATATCTCTTCTATTTTCTTAGAAATCAGCCTAAAAACAGGAGCTGAAGTTGAGTTTCGCTCCTGTTTCAAAATAAGTGACTTGACTCGCCTATCAAAAAGGCTTGAATATATAGCAACCTTCATTATTTCAGAAATGTGATGCTTAGGGGAAAAGAGTAAGAAACATTTCTGAAGCTGTTGCACATCTAATTTAAAAGAAAGTCACTGTTTACCACCCACAGTTAAAGAAGAACTAAGCCTATCAGTACTGTCAAGCTAATTGCGTGGGATTTAATGTACCGTTAATTCTTTAATTATATAGATAATCTTATCTACCATATCTATTTTGTTTTCTTCTTCTGGGACTACTGGGATAACATTTATTTCATCTTTCAATAGGCTGCGTAGCTGTGAAATGAATGTTTATGCTTTTTCTGCAGTTACATCAATAAATCATTTACATCAGCACTACCAAAAAGCCCCCAAAACCTCAGCAAAAGCTCTATGGTTTGGTAAATCAAACAGCAGAATGAGGTTCAGGAAACAAAGATATACTAGAATAAAATCACTTGCTGTGTTGCCTTAAGCAAGCTCCTGCCATTTGTTCCTCTCTAAAATAGGGATAATGACACAGGATTTCAATGTCAAGTGTTTATAGATAAGGTGCAATAAGAAAAAGAAATCTTCACAGAAAGTCATAGAAGGTGTTATGAATAGAAGTTGGTCCAGCAATATCACTATAGGCATATCCAGGCTCAGCTGGCTGGCTGAAAAAATAAAGTATCAAATACATGAAAGGAGCTGCATTGCACAGTTTCGTGAAGATTAAAAAGTTTTGATCCTTCCAGCAAGTAGGAGAGGAGTTTAATAATCCGATATTATTACTCTTTAAACAAGCATTCCATTGAAACTCTAAAGAATAACACAGGTAGCCTGACAGGACTAAGTTTTGATTATTCATGCTGATAAATTGGAATAGATCTGAACTCTGTCTGAATGTTAGATAGAAGACTAATCCTTTTGCCATGTGGTTTGGAAACACTATTACCCTTACAGTCTCAGATGTTCGTCTCAAGTGATCATTATGGTTGTGCAATATAGACTATTGCCTGTGGCTCATTAATTAGCTTAGAGGTTAGAGAGATAACTGAACTGTTACTAAAACAAAAGACTTGAGAATTGCAGAAGTAATAGCAAAAAGAGAGATTTGGAAGGAATAAGAAAGGCCTTCTGAAAGAATTGGTAATGGGATCTAACAACTTGAGAACCATTAGAAAGAATCGTGTTCTCTGCTAGGAAAACAAGTGGGAACAATTTTCCACAGTTTGGCAGTCATTAATTATATTGAAGAGACAGGAAATATAGAATAGACTTTAAACTTCAGGTGGCTTATACTATGGTAACTTAAGCATAAATTGTTTAAATAACTTTAAGACTTGGAACTTAATGAAATAGGGAAAAAATGGTTTCTGCCTAGGGTAAACTTGACAACACAGAATGCTGGGGCCTCTGCTGATTTATCAATCAATCAGACTTGCAGAGGAATATAAAAAGATTTTTTGACGTGCTCATTTATTCACAGGTGACTGTTAGGGGGTTTTGTATCTATATTATTAAGCATTCTACACTCACTAATCTTTCAATGATATGCAAATATAAAAGCAATCCTTGTGCCTCATAAGCTACTGTCCTTCAACAATGAACTGTGAATAGATATTTGTCAGTGGAGTATCAAATAACAGAGATATTGCATATAGGCCAAAATTTAGCTTGATTCTATTTTAGAAATATAACCAAACTTCCACTACAGGATGAAGCTTTTATCACATTTGTCTTCCAAGTTTTTAGTTGGAAAAAAATTAAATAGTTCCACTAGTAAAGAATAACACTAAATTATAGGAACAGGAAGCTTTGCAACTGCATTGGAAAGCAGCATTTAGTTTTAATGACACTTTAATAAGTTTCCAAAGATGAAGAGAGAAGAAAGCCTGTGAAGTAAGGAAGCTTGAGGTGCAGATAAATGCATGCTTTTTTAGTGAGTTACTCAAAAAAGGCCTTCTTGCAAGCCTGCAAACTAAGGTATTTACAAAACTTATCTATGAAGGTAAACATTGTCCTAAATACTTGTAGCATTAGGACTTTACATAAGAACTGCAAAAAACCTTCAAACACTCTAGAAAAACAAACCATAGAGGAGAAGACAATTTGAGCTAGGAATTCTTAAAATGCACTCACAAAACATTCCATACATTTCAAGGATTGTCCGTGGAACTTATCTAGTACACATGCAAAATTTATACAGCTGAGTCACAAAAGAATATGCCATTCCCACTCAAAGGGACATCGAGAACATGGGTAGCTGAAGTTTCCTACAGTGTTTGGGTGAAGGACCTTCTTCCCATGTTTTTTCCACAGCTCACTGAGGTAACTGACCAAAATGCCAACAACATGTAACATGAGTGTAACATGGGCATGGTATATCTGCTTCCAGGGAAGAAAATTCTTCCTATTTCACTGATTTCCAGAAGATTATCCTATTTTACTGATTTCCAGATTTCCAGAAGAACAATTGTCCTTGCTCTTGGCATTGGATTTGTGCCTTCCTATTCACCCAAGAAATGATTAGGACAATAAAAAAAATTACAGATTGTATTTGCTTTTAATACTCTTGTGAGTGTTTTAGACACACAATGAATTCAAGACCATGTTGTTCTAAAAGGAAGATGTGCCTGCTCCTTCTTAGAGCACTAGTCTGCTACAATAGGATATTTGTGTATTTTTAGACAACCCAACTGCAAGTACATCAAGTATCAAGAATCTGGGGGTAAATTTTTGACAAATTATTTTTGTTTGTAGAAACAACAGTGAATTTTAGAAGGTTTTACAATCTGATTTTTCGTTCTGTGAATGTATGAATAAAATAATAGGAAAATACTGTTTGGATTGATCAGCTTCCAGTCTGTAAGATTTTGATAGATTTCTAGCTTTGAACGCCAACAATGTGTAATGGCAATTAATACAACCATGTGGAAGCTGAAGAAAAATGATGAAATCACAGAAAGTTTATTTTGAAAGGAAAACTAATAATAGAACCAGCTAGACCTGATACTTTATTCTACAAAGAATGGACACGCTGTTCTGATTCTCTGAACACAGGAAGATTTGAACGGACAGAGTCATTCCTGGGTTTGTGTTTCTATGCCTCTTTTCAAAGGCTCTCTGCCTCTCTTTGTTTAGAAAATTGTACCTTAACGATGGGTTTCTGTCAGGCTTGTGATCCCATTTAAGGCTTTGGAAGTGAAGAACCTTGCAAAAAATAAAATATTCATACCAATATTTGGTTTAATGAGCCTAAATTGTCACTGGAAATGTTTGGGAACTGTTGGTCACTTCCTTAACTGTCACAGTCTGACCCGTGGCCATTTTATACTGTATTTGGAGATACGATTTTAATTGAAGCTGAGGTAAGAGACTATTTGGCATAGAATAAATGGCATTCAGGGAAAAAATAACTTCTTGTATAATACAGGTTTCAGTAAATGTGAATTTACAATTAAAGAATAAATTTGATTTTAAATCTTTTAGCTGTTAATAATTGGAAGGAGACGTCTAATTCATGCAGCTAAATTTACCAGTAAAATGAAATGTCACTGAAGTCTTTTTAAATCATTGAACTATATTAACCATTACTTTGAACTATGTTAACCATTACTTGTATAAACCAAATGATGTGTCTTGTAGCATCATGCCAGAGAATTTCTCCTGTCTGTCTTTATATAGAAAAGAACAAACCAAATGTAACCACGTAATTATTAGTTAAGCAAATATGTACCAACTTGATCCAAGGAGCAAACATTTCTAATGTTTGCCCAACAAATAAACATCTAGTCTCCAAACTGGCTGAAGCCAGTTGAGAAAACATCCCCCTTTAACACTTTATTATTTTCTCCAGAATTCCCTGTAAATTTTGGTTCATTACCATCACAACACACTCAGCTGAACCAGCAGTTGCCACAAAGCTGAGGTGTGCATACACTTTAGGGTGATTTACTGCCGGTGGCACTGAACAACAGTGTTTTTCCAGTGGTAAAAGGATGTAGAGAAGACTGCACCACTGGTGGGCAGAGAAGACCAGAGGTCGTCAATTAGCAGAAACATATACATCCTCTGCACTTTGAAGGCTGTGACAAATTGTATAAACTTAGCACTGGGGACTTGGCATTGCAGACTTGGCATTAGATGTATGCTGTCAAGTCTGAAAGGCACAGGCATATGGTAAGCACTCAAATATCTGTGATCTGCTGCTTAAGGGTATGGGAAGCATCTATGCAGAATTGGTAGCACACGTTTCTTCAGGATATATGTGTATTTAGGTCCTATGGAAAGGCCCACAGCTTTAACGAAAACTGCTAGCATGTAAGCTATGCAAGTTTCCATAAACTCTGCCTTACCTATAGGTCTTTCTTTGTAATCCAGCCATTTACTCAATATCTCAAGATAAACTTGTCCTTTCTGTATAATTAGACAGGACAGCTACAGAAAAGGTCATAAAGCTGATTTAATTATCTGAACATTTAATATTACAACAATAAGAGCAAAGGCTTTTATTTGGCAAAAATACATGCATTGGCTTGCTTTTCCTTTGTACGATTGTGAGCCAAATTCCGCTCTGTCCAGCACATGCATGTTTATTCCTTCACTGAACATAATACTCATGAAACATTTTATGATATTGAAGAAAGAGACAGAAAGGAACCCAGTTCCCAGAGTTTCCTGAGAAAAATGTCCATAATTCAAGTAATGTAATATATGCTGTAACATGTACTGTGTGCTAGACAGCAGGTGTCTTACTTTTTCTTTACTGTGTTTCCCTTTACCTTGTACCTGAAGATGATCATGTTCCTCCATGGAACAGAACTTCCTTTCCTCTCTAAATATAGAAACTCTAATAAGAAAAGAAAACAACATCAAAACCAGGATTGGGTATGTAGGTATTTTTTTCTCTAAGTACACATCAGCATTGAATCCTACACTTCAGAGATTCTTAAGGAACTAACATTTCTCCATTGAACTAATTGGCCATTGTAAGAAATAAAAAGTACTCAAGAGAGAAAGAAATTTATTGACCCAGATAAAAAGTGTTATGCTGTACTTCTTCTGACTGTAAGAGAAAAACTTTTAAATAGGCATGAGAATCTGTAGCACTCTCCATTCCTTACTCTTTGGGAGCTTTTCTTACACGATAGTATGATGTAATCTTATTGGAAATTTCAATCTTTGCAGAATCTGTGCTTAAAATACAGCTATGACAAAACGAAGATGCAATACTATCAAAAGTTTTCATTTGGCAGAAATAAGATTGTATTTTAATATATCCATTTAATATCTAAATAATCTCCACCTTTAAAATTGTGAGTGATAAGAAGAAGGTGGATACTGATGGTTGTTCACATTCTCTTCCACTAAGAAAACTAAGAAAACATCAAACAAACTTAAAGGAAAAGGTAACAAACAAATAAATAGGGGTGTTGTCTGTTAAAATTATGAAGGACCAAAGCTATGAAACTCCTTGCCACAGCTGGGTGGAAAATTCTGCGTAAATACAGAGCAAGGCTGAGGAAGTTCATGGAATGTAAAGCCATCAAGGACATCATTTTAATCTTAGAAAGACCAAGAATCAAACTGTTGAAAGTATAATGGGGTTGTATAATATTATTTTTACTCTCTTACGTTCTGTTTAGACATTAACTTCTAGATTCTATTGGAAACGATATTGGGCTAAATGGACTTTTAATCAGATGTAATACATATGTTTTATACTTTAACAAGTTTCTCAATGACTAGAAAATGCCTTGGTAAAGCTTCTTTGAAATGATGCATTTAAATTATATTAATAAAATCTTTTAGCAAATATTTTCTAATAAAATTTAGATATTGGACTTGACTTCAATCTGTGAAAGTTATAAAAATCTTATAGTAAGTCATAATGAAAAACTAAAGAACTGATTTTCCCACTGTGGTAAATTTGCAAAAGCTATAATTTAACCTGAAGCCATAATAAGACCTTCAAGATACAGGAATAAAATAAATGTGTAATGGAGAAATTGTCTTAGGAGAAAACTCTGTTCGATATTTCATATATCTTTATCTGTTTTGGTATCTCATGACTTTTGAGCTTCATCCTCCCATGTTAGTCTCTGAAGTTCTGAGTCAAACAGCCAAGTGCAGAGGTCAGAGCGATGCATTCCCATTTCAGTCACACCTTTGGCTTTCAATAATCCTTATTTCAATTTGTCCACAATTCATTGTCAAGATCTAGTTGAGATTCCTTGATCTTGCTCTGCAAGGCCAACTTTATTGCTGCAGTGTGAACAGCTACAGTGTCCAAAAATTGTGATAACAAAAACTGACAAGCAATTAAAAAATAGTTATAGACCCTGATTAAGGGATTCACAGTAATTTGCATTGTTTTTCACAGCAGCTTTTCAGTTCCATCAGGAGAAGTTATTGCTTTTAGGTTGTTACTTAATTTTTTTTCCCAATAATCATTAAAAGAATGAAAGCTGTCACTGCAATCATGTATTTTCATTATACATCACAACTACATTTCGTGCTTTTTCCACTCCTAGATCTTTCCAGTAATTTAGCATTAGGCAGGATTAGATAGCTGAAGAGAACTATTGTTTCCTATTTGCATCGCTGGTTTTTGTTTTGTACTTCCTCAGTGGTTATTGAAATCCATGGTTTCTTTCCTCCATTCAAACAGCCTACTACAAGCTCCTCTCTGCGTTAGTGACACAGCACCTTGCAGCCAGAGGGCCCTCTGTACATAAGTTAGGCAACAAGGATTTCTCCGGTTCACCTTCCCTCCTCATCCCCCAGCTGCACACTGTATTACTGTGATTCCCTCCACCATGGAAATAGCGCATAGTATCTGCACTAGCCCTAGCACAGAATTTCCATAGGAATTAAATATGAACTTTCAGCTGTAGAGACACGACCTTTTATAAAACAACTTAAAAATAAATAATAGTTAGGACTTTTCATCCCTGAGTTTTCAGCAAAGGCGTAAGTATCAACATCACTATGTTGCTTGTGTGTGCTGGGTAGGAGATTTGGCTTCTTACTCTCTGCGCAAAGGCATTCAAATGATGTATTTGCTACCCTGCACCTCACCCAGGTCTTTGTGGCAACATTAGGTTTTTATCCAGGCATGGACCACACAGGATTCACAACAAAATTTCCCTGTTGCATAACATCGTTTCATCTTTCAGGAGGAAGCCAAAGACTAAACAAAACTGCATTTTAAATTAAATACTTGTTATAAAACTACACCTTTGTGAATTATTTGCTCGTAGGCCGGGACTTTGTACCTCTACAGTTTAGGGTTAGTCCGGAAGAAAACTGAAAGGAGTGCAGTGGTGTGATTTATATAACGAGCAGTAAGAAAAGAAAGGAAGTTCAATAATTAGTCTGGTATAAACTCTATACAGTGTATGTAATGAACTAACACTTCTAATATTTTTCAACTAGTTACTTTCCTCATCCTATTTTGGTCTTTGTATGTATAATTAATTCCCCTGAGATCAGTTAGGCATCTCCGGCACCCTACAAACACTAATGAATGTATCCTTAAAACAGACCGTGAAGTAGGGGACTACTATTAATTCCCATTTTAGAGGTGGGTGCTAGGGCACAAAACAAAGGCAATTTATACAGACTCAGGCAATTTGTGGCAGAGCTGAAAGGTAAAGAGGAATCTTACAATTTTCTCTATTTTATAGCCAAAGGGAATTGATTTTAATGATAGGAAAGTTAAGCAAATTAGTTTAAACAGCTTATAAATCATTAATATTTTCATCAAAAGATTTCATAAGTTCATGTTGAATGAAGGTCTAATTTAGTGTAGCCTTCCATTATGCACCACATACTGTAACTCGTTATTATATCCTATATGTACTACAGTCTGTATAGGCCACAGTTCACACCACTGCAAACGTGGGCAGCATCCTTGAAAGTGTCAGAGCTGGTCCCAGTAATGGTGTCAGCCAAAGCATGACCTATATGAAGTTATCCTTTCCATTCTTCAAAGCAAAAAAGGATGAAAATGTGTCTTCGGGAGGACATTTGGGATTCCTTCTGTGCAGTACAAAGTCAGCACAGACAGATCTGTATTTCTCCTTTTCCAATGAAAGCGAAATGTCGAACAGAAGGAATAAGAAGAGGTGGTTGTGCAGATCTTGGTGGTCTCTGGGTTTGTCAGGTGAAATAGTAGCAGACAGCCCCTTTCCACTCTAACTCAATTCTGTCCACTGAGGAGTATAAATTCCATGTTGTCTTCACTTGTCATACAATTGCTTCAAAGTGTTGCAGTGACAGTAACTTGCAATAATCAATAAAATAAGATGAACCTCAAAACATAATTATCTTGACAGGCATGCGATGTTCTGGAAGACCATTATCTTTTTATTAGGCAAGGGGAAAATGGGATTCCAAATTTCTTATAAGAAAGATTTTGCTGTCTTGAAATAGTTTAGGAAGTACAAACAGCAGATATATTGCTGATTTACCGAGTTAATCATCACACTTCAGATATACAATTCACATGTTATAAATAATGTCTTCATCGGTATGTCTTTTGTATCTACATTTTCTGAAAGATTCTATGACTGACACTCTTAGCTGATACATTTCTGGAAATAAATTTTCCTTTTTGACTTTGACTCAATGAGGGAGGACACATCTAGTTAGATTTCAGGTGCTTTTACATCTTGAACATTGTTTCATAAGGCTGTTTGGTTTAAGAAAAGAAAAATAATACAGACTTATTCTGATTTCATATTGTAAATCTTCAATGCAAACATAAAAGACAAAAGAAAATAATAAATTTGAATGTCTTGTAAAGATAGTTAAGGCTGATCTCTTATGGATTTGTGTTCTTTAGTACCCAAACCTTCCTGCAGCAGTAACCATGGAAGAACACAAGCAACAATTGGGAAAGATTTAACATGTGCTGTGAATAATCCAGAAGTACACATGCTCTTTGTTGCCATGTTGGCAGGCCAGCCATCTGTCTGAGTGCAATATATAGTTCTGTCTGTCTGATCTATGAGTCCTATCTGTCTGAATTTGATTTGTCTTTCCTGCAACGGGACTGCTAATTCAAATATCTTTCCAATAGGCAGATGGCTATTTTCACAAAACTTTTAGGAATTTAATGGTTTTTTAGACTTTCTTCTTCTTTCAAGTTTATTTGAAATGTTCAAAGGTGATTAGGAAGAGAATTCAGGGAAACAAATTAACAGATGGATAGCAAGGCAGCTAATGCAAATGCACATACCTTATTTCCTGGGGAAATAACAGCAGCTGAACAATGGCAACAGAATTGTCAGTCATTACTAAGATTATAAAAATACCTAAACTTGTCCACTTCAGATCATGTAGATGTAGGGCATGTCACAGTATGCAATTAGCAAGGCAAATTCCTAAAGACAGTCAGGAAATAAGTGCAGTTTACAGAATGTAGTCAAAATGTTCATACAGAAATGTCCTGCACTGCATAAATAAGAGTTCAAAATTCCTAAACGATAGGAGTTTAATAGTAGCATCACTGCCATGTGGATGGGTGCAGTGGGAGAGGGAAATCAGCCCTCTCTAGGGAAGTGATTTCCAAAGATTAAGACACAGGACTGGTTTGCTCTGTTTAGATATAGACTGGATAATAAATTTTGATCTGTATAGATTCCTTAGGAAGAACAATCACCTGAAGATAGTGTTCTTTGTCCTGCAGAGTACCTAAAGTAGATAACTATGTAAAGTAAGGTGGACAGTAGGACACATTGCTGGTGTACAAGCAAACAACTTCCATATATTTTTCTTCTTTAGAAGAAGCCTAAAGATGGAGAGATAATGTGGTGGTTTTTTTCCCATTGAAGGAATTTACTGGTCTTGCATAATAAATATGAGCTCTCTGCAATCACTGTAACCTGAGGCAATTAGCTTTGAGTTCCTCAGCTTGCAATGTATGCCTAAACATCTAGGTGGTCATGGGAAGGAATCTCCTAAGTCACATTGGTGACTTAACCCATCTTACCGTTAAGGTGACCACTGCCTTCAGGTCATTAAAATAACTTTGACATTTAAAAAAATAAGTCTTAATCCTGTTGATTTAATTAAAACTTTACCACATATAACTTGATCTGTGTAACTGATGCATGTAGCATATTGCTGGTGAACCTAGCCGTAAAAAGTTACTGTGTTTTTTTCTGCTGTTGTTTGTTTTGGTTGTTTTGGGGGTTTTTTGGGAGTGTTTGGGGTTTTTTTTACTTACACTTTAATGACTAACAAAAGGTCTAGAATGAAGTTAGAATGTGGAGACTGGCACATAATTTTCCCAACAGATCCTCTTTCTTCTGTATTTGTTGGGCCTTTGCTTGCTGTCAGTCATTTCTTAATGTCTTGGTCGTTTCTGTATCTTATTAACTAAACACTGTAACGTATTATTGAAATCAGTTTTCATATTTTGTTTGCTGAAATAAGATAGTTGGCAGGCACAATAAATATAAGTTTCATCTCGGCTTATGTTGAAAAGCTTCTGCCCCTTTAAAATACTAGGTGTATTCAGTTAGCTAAAAATCGTGCTGCAGTAATATAATATATCATCTTTCTAATAAAATACAGACTGGAATGTATGTATCTGTTTGTTGTCTTCACAGTTTCACAGTTGTTGAGAAACAATTTCTCCTTTAGTTCCCAGACACAGACTTCTGGAGAATATTTCCAGAACTATAGATTCAATTGTTTTCTGCTGTCCTTGCAGCGAACAAAAATAGCTGATTTTGATTATACCACTTCTCTTTTGATCCAAAGATCCAAACCAAAAAATAATTTCAGATTCATGGGTGGGGAAAGTTACATTCTTCCTCATTATTCATTTTATAGCTCAGGCTAGTTGGTGCAATCAATTGGTCCTTTTTAAAAATATCTGCATCATTTTCTATGCTGGTGAAGAGCAAGGTTTAAACAGCAGCATAGGATCTAACATGGTAAAGCATGAGCTTCTTAACATGAAAAATGGCTTTGACAGAGGGTCTTTGATTAAAAATCATAAGAAAGATGGGAACAGGCTTTTTAGAAGGGTCTGTAGTGACAGGACAAGGGGTAATGTTTTTAAACTAAAAGAGTGTAGATTTATACCAGATAGAAGGAGGAAAATTTTTATGATAAGGGTGGTGAGATATTGAAACAGGTTGCCCAGAGAGATGGTAGATGCCCCAGCCCTGGAAAAATTCAAGGTCAGGCTAGATGGGGCTCTGAGCAACCTGATCTAGTTGAAGATGTCCCTGCTCATTGCAAGGGGATTGGACTAAATGACCTTTAAAGGTTCCTTCCATGCCAAACCATTCTCCAATTGTCTATGATTCTTTATGATTCTTCTAACAGGCTCCTTGAATTCATTTGGAACATTATATTCCACTATGTATTCTTTCCTGGTATAAATTGACACAGTCCACTTTATATTAAAGGACCTATTGTAATTTATGCCATCTGAAGATTGGTAGTAAGTATTGAAGCTAGACATGCTATTCTGATGACTGCTACTTCAGAAGATTTCTCTAGAAACAGAAAGAAAAAGGAGGTTTGAAAATCTTCCAAGTAAAAAAACCTGAAGAGTTGTCACACCTGGAGAAAAACGTTCATTGTTCTTTGTTGTATGTTCTTTGTTGTTACTCTGAAGACAAATCCATGCTGAAGAAGGCAGAAATTCTGACCCTCTGAAGTGAGCAGATATCATGTTAAAGCATACTGGAAAGAAGGCTGGTCAGACAAAGACCTTGAGAAATTTATTGTATGCAGATAAATCTGTTTTCCAAGGCCCCATTTTCCCTGTGGTGTGCTGGATCATATGAGATTGCTGAAATACAGTAAAAGTATACAAGAGATCAGAATCAGTTGCCATATATGGTCATTTGAAAAAATGCGTGACCAGGTTTTAGCATCCTGTTTGTCACTACAAGTATCTGTGCACCACAAGAGGAAAGAGCTCTCCTGAAGTGCAGGATTAGAAATGTTTCTGGTTTGGATTTTCTCATCAAAGGAAAACAACAATAGACTGCTTTTCAGCTGCATTTTTTAATTCAAAATTAACATATTTTAACCTTATTAATTAGGCAACTGCTTCCAAATTCCTATCAAGGAGAGATCCAAGAAGCACACAGTGTCTGTGCATAGTCAATGCTGTCATAAAACTGCCACTATATCTTTAAGGAATTCATCCAGTGTAGTACAGAGCAAGTTTTAGAATTTCCTGGATTTTCTGTCTTACAGTTTCCCAAATGCTGGACTTCCAGCCCAACAGATGGTATTATATTTGACACCCAAACACAGTGACACACAAAAAATCTTTGGCTTAAATACATACCCATTTGTAATCAGTTCAAAAAAATCCTCTGTCCTTATCATACAAAAAATTTTGTTCCAGCTGAACTTTGGTCCTCATGACACATGCCGAAGGTGGTCTACTTTCAAGTCATTCATTGGACTAGAGAATCAATGAAAATAAGATCAACCCTCTTCAACCATATTATATATGTATCTTTATATTTGTATTTGACTTCTTAATAAAGCATCTCTATCATCAGTTTTGTAGTGCCCTTGTATTTTAATGTAGCTGAGTTAACATGAATCCTACCAGCTGTGGGGGAGTAAAAGCTAACAGGATAATGACATATATTGTCATATAATGACATAATGCATTAAAGGTAGTAATTAATATTGTCTGTCACATGAAAGGGAGAAAAATTGTTGTCTTAAGAGACAACTTAGGGTCAATTTTTTAGGACCTTGTTCATCATTACAAATCAACTGCTATGGATCCAGGTGCTGTTCCCATTTATATTTCTGCATCCAGAATCTCACTCATAGACCTTATGGGAATTGCTATGCAAAATTTTGATGTCTTTTTCTTTAATTAAAAGCTTTCATAATTGACCATGCCAGGTTCAATAGAAACTATTTACCAGATGTGTCTTTAAGATGTTTAAGACATCTTTACTTACTAAGATTGCAGAGGGCGGTGTTTTGAAATATCATTTCAGGTAAGTTTTTTTTGTGAGAAATAATGCATATCTCATTATCAGTGTGGTTCTCAGTTCAAATGTGTTTCTCCTTTAAATTTGTTGAGTTTTTCCCTGTAATAATGGGTTTTTTTAGTAGATCAGAGGAACACCTAAGAATTATTTCTTATGGTTGCTTAAAATAAAATTCTTCTACATATTTAAAGGAAGGAATGAAGCCCAGCAACATTTATTTCATTATTTTTAATCTCAGGAAATGTATTTTTTCTACTTTATAGAAATAATTTCCATCTATCATTAGTCTCTTGAAAGATGAATGAATCTACAACCGTTAAACCCTTTTAAAGATATCAGTTCTCATCAGAGGTCAATCGGAAGTCAAACCAGACATTTTTTAAGCAATTGAATAGGAGAATATTCCATTATAGATGTCAAGATGAGATGTGACTAATGTCATGAAAGTTAAAGGTTAGGGGCTAATCCACTGAGAAGTCATTCATGGATCATATTTAAATTGCTTCAGACACTTTTAAAAAGTGTATTCCCTCATAAGATCTCTGCTGTCTTACAAGAGCTGCAGCTATATGTGTAAGCAGAATTCCCTTACTATCTGTGTTAGCATTCAAATTGCTGAACTAGGCTTTTCCTTAAAAATAGAAGAAAGACTTTGCTAATTAATTAAAAACAATCTCTTACAAAATCTATTAGTTTAGTAAGACCAATATTTTTTTAAAATCCATTTACTCTTTCTAGAAGATCTTCTAAATTAAAAAGCAACCCCATTAAAACAAGTACCTGAGACAGCAAAATTCTGAGTGTTAATGTGGTGGACAAATTCCAGTATAAGAAAGACTATTTGGTTATTCATAAGTATATGTACGTTTAATAAAGCTGCTTTCAAGAATCTATTTTGAAGGAAAATGTTGAGTTGTATATAGTCTTTTTTTTTCAAATGGAAGCTGCCAAAAGATCAAATTAAATAAACAGTTGAAAAAAATTAAGAATGATTTAATGAATTTCAGCTGTTCTTGGTTTAAGTGGAAAAAACTAGAAGCGCTTTTTTACGAGCAGGAAGTACTAATGAAAAATAGCAGCATAGCAAACATTTCAGGACTAAGCCATGCTCTTTGATGTCCTTGCACTACATACATGGAAGTTTTAGTGGGATGGACGGATTATGGACAAAATACAATGAAACAACCTTGACATATTGTTATAGTGATTTCAACAAAAAATAGTGTGATTCAATGAATAGATGTAGAAGTCTTTGTTGCAGATGTATGATCTAGTCACCATTGTTCTGTTTGTAGACAGTAAACCTATGTAGACATATAATTTTTATCATAAAATATGAAATTATATTTATTAAATCCAAGGTATCTACCCAAAATAATGATAACCACTTTGGGTAGAGATGACAGAGTGCTTCAGTTTCATTTCTACAGTCTAATCAGGCAGAGAAAGAGAGGTTTCCTTTCCTCCTACAACCTTTGCAAATCTCACTTATTAAAAGATGCTCAACACAAAAGACTTCATGAAGAAGAGGAGGATTTAACTCCCAGTGAATATCCTGCATATCACAGAGACACTGGAAATTGTTGGGTTTGATCTGAGCAAAAAAGAAATTATTAATTATTACAGTCATGTCCAGCCAGACAGGTGTAAGCTGGCAGCTCAGATTTGAAGTACACATTTTGAGGAATACATCCAGAGTTTCCATTTGGGAAAATAAAGAAAACACTTTGCTTATATTTTGTGTATTGTGCTAATCTTTCAGAACTTTAAAAAGTTTTCTGAATGTATCTGAAGAGACAACCTTTGAGGTTAAGTGCTAGAAAGACAAATAAATTGAACAAAATGCTGATGCAATAGCAGCTCTGTGTATTTGATTTGGAAAGGAGAGGGACGTGTCTATTTTCCCTTTGGGGATTTTTTGAACAGCTAACTTTCTAACTTTACTAATATTTATGGCTGTTTGAAACGACACAGCTGGCTTTTTCATTGCCTTTGAACTGCATTGTCAAACATAAGCTAAGGACTTTGTGATCCCTCATCTATTTCCATCTCCAGTTCCAAAATGTGTCATATCGGTGTTGGTAATTGTTCTGATTTTTCCAGTTTTGTGATGCTTTATATTAAGTTCATTGGGTAAAATACTTTTTGAAGAATCCTCATTTATGACAGTTCCCAGCCCTTGTTCCTACAATCATATAATCAAAGGTTAGAAAAGGCCTTTGGTGGTCCTCAAGTCAGCCCCAACACTTGGAGCAAGGCTAATTTTAAACTAAGTAGCTCAAGCCAGCAATAAGATGTCGTCTCTGCCTTCTCCTTCTAAAGATGAACAAGTGCAGTTCTCTCAGCTTCTGCTCACATATCACATGCTCCAGGCCCCTAATCATCTCAGTGGCCTTCCCCTAGACTCACTCAAGTGAAAGCAAGACAGAAATCAGAGAAAGAGTAACTTATTGCTTTCACTGTTTCTTAGATGTAAACTGGTTGGGAAATATTTCTTCATTACACAGATTTTAATTTCAATATACCTGCTCTCTTTCCCCTGTTGTAGATTTCAGTGCTTCAAGCGAACAAGGAGTTTAGATGCTAGTTCAGATGAGATTCCGGCCTGTGAAATGATTCCTGCCTGTGAACAAAAACACATTTCCTCACATGTTCCTCATTGTGATTCCATGTATTTCTTGTACTTTTTCACTTGGACCTCAGTTCTTTGGGGTCAGGGATGGTTCATTCTGCTTCAGCAGCATCTAGTATAACAAAGCCATGCTCTTGCAATACTGATCTTGCTGTGGCACTGCTTTCCCTCCTGCTTGTCCCTTGTTGCAGAGGTAGAATAAGTAATGCTTCAGAAATGTGTCCTCTCAGCCACAACGTCTCCTGAAGCTTTCCTGGCTTCCATGCCACACATTCCAAGTGCCTTAATATACTCCCCAACCTCAGCATACAATTAATAAAAGTCTACAGTCCCTGCTATGAGCAATTACTGAATCTCTCTGCTCAAAATATGCTCTGTTCAGCTGGAGTACCCCACTCAGAGTTTATTAAGACTTGGCTCTGTTATCATCTGTTTCCCAGCCAGGAACTATGAGAGTTATGACACAGGAGGAAAACTAAAAAAGCAGAAACTGACATTGATTTCCATGTGTGCATGATCTTGCTCCAAAGACTAGTAAAATAGCAACAAGGGTTGGATTCTTTTTCCCCTCTTTTTTTTTTTTTTTTTTTCCATATTTATATAGCCCTATTCATCTTTTCTAAGGCTGCGGTTTAAGCTGTGTGCTTCCTTCAGGGCATTCTGCTTATATTCAAAATAGAGGATGAGTTCACAATACCTTGTTCACAGTACTCACTTCTAAATGTATTATGCTTATGATAGTTAAACCCTGATGTAGCATCTGGTTTTGATGGAGTTTCTGCTTTTATTCACTAGTGCTATTGGTCTGACCAGGTCATCATGTGTGACTTCATCTGATATCAAACAGCATGCTTTAATTGGTTTATTTTACATCTAAACCTCAACATCTCCATTTCACTCTTTACAACACTCTTGTGTGACTTTCTTTAGTAACATCAATCAAGAGTAAGCTGATTTTTAAAGATGCATTTTATTTCCACTCCCCACTCAGATTCCCTTTTCGTGTCAATACGTTATTATCCTCTCCTAACCTTAGCAGTGGAGCAGAGCTACCAAGTTATGTATGAGCATTAAGACATGTAACATGATAATAGCAAAGTCCCAGACAGATTTTTGGGTATCCCACTCCCTGAACACTTATGTGCTCAGGGTGTAGGCATCGGGTCTCATTAGCCAATCCATGAGGTTACTGTGCACTACAGAGAGGAAGATCCAGGTAACTCTGTGTTCAAGAAGTTGAACAGTCAGAAATTATAAAGAAGCATAAGGTGTTTTAACATTCACCCTTCTGACAAATCTGCAGGTTCCTGTCTTAGCTCAGCATTCAAAGATATGAAACTTCTCAAAGCTTTCTTTTTTCCAAGAGGAAAAAATGAAGATCAAATCCTTGACAAATACAATTTTCTTCTTATACTGAGTGTTTAGAGAACCTTCTGATCGTGAAGCTGAAATCCTTCACTAAAAAGGAAAATACTCCCATGTATGTTATTTTTATCACCTAACTTCACTAACACAGCTAAGCAGCTTTTACTGGGAGAGACAGGATGAATCAGAGCAAGAACCTAGTTATATATTGACCTAGTTATTTGTAGCAATTTTGGAATCTGCTTATGAGAAAAATCAAGCTCCTGAAAGAAATAAAACCTATCTGTAAGTGCTTTATCAAACTGTACTCAGGTGAAATACTTCCTAGTACAAAATTATAGTACTTCTCCCTCAGACAAAAAGTTTGAGTCTTTCAGAACAAAGTAATCTAACAGAAGCTCAAGGTATCAATCACGCTCATTCTGTCAACCTAAACCCTCTTGCCACAGCCAGCCTGCCTTCACTCCCCTTCAACCAAGCTTCTAGCAGGCTTTTATGAGCACCAGGTGATCTTCAAACTATTATTTCATCCCCCTTCTCAAATGTACAATTGGGAGGCAGTTGATTAGTTGCAGATGGAGCTGGTTTAAATTTTAAGAACACTAAGAACTACCACCATTGATAGTACCTAATGCCAGATTTCAACTAAGTGCCAGGGCTGTGATCATTTGTTTGATCTCCAGATGTGCACATATTCAGAAATTGTTAATTTCATAGTTTGTAACTATCTCATAAAGCTTTCTGAACTTGGCCAGGGGCCAAAAACCCATATAGCTTTCAGTTAGCTTAATTATGCCATGGTGACGAGAAACAGGAGGACAAAAGATAGACACTAGACACTAGATTTGAATGTTACTGAATTTCAGGAATTTCAATTGTCAAACAAAATTCTCAGCAGTAGGGACTGGTTGCATAATTCTCTCACTGCAGCTCAGCACAAACAAGAAAGAGGAGGTTTTGTGGTGCTATTATCAGTGAATCAGTGACACACTTTTAAAAGGAAAACTGAACCTTTTAGAATTTGCAGGTAGCAAATCTCTGTCTGTCCCCAGAAAGAAGAACTCTATTAGGACTACTTTGGACCTGTATATTTACAGGTGGCATCTGTTATTTTGAAGAAACAAGCAACTAATAAAACTGATGAAACATAAACTTATATACCTTGTTTCTTTTAAAGGGTTTTCTTTTTGGCCAGAAATTATTACTGCAGCCAGAGATTATGTTGTTTGCTATAAATTAACGATTATATCGAAAGGATTCTCCTCTCTTTTTGATTCTTGGGAAACTAGAACAAAAAGACCTATGAAAAAGATATACTGATAAATTCAAACAGACATTTCAGTGTTCTAAATAATTTATTGATACCTAGAAAAGAACAGATAAATACACAGGTGGCTAATTTTTAATGTGAGCCTCTCAATGATTTACTAAGAACATCTGCCAGTTGGTTTATGCATGTTCTGTTCAGTACTCAGACGCTCATAAAGAAGTTGTCCTGAAGGAATGAAAGAGTTACTTCAGAGTAGGCGTGATGTATACAGTGCAACACACATGCTACTGCTCATAGAGAGATTAAGTTTCTCTCACGGATTGTCAAGTACAAATGGACTTCCTTTTTTTTTTTTTTTTTTCCTTCTAGTCATGCCTAAGTTAGGTCAGGGTGAAAAATACAGAGAAAGGATTTGGTGGAGATTTTGAGCAGACATAAATTGTATAGCTCTTCATGAATACATGGATGAAAAGACTTTTATGAGCTAGTAAAACTTTCTTCAATAGTCTGCTGCAATTTCAGCAAGGTAGCTTTAGTATAGGGTTTCCTTTTACTGTATATATGATTCCACTTACTTTGGCTGAACTTAAAAAAAACTCATGAATGAATTTAATCTACAATGGAAGTCAAATATGATTGCAATGCTAAGTATATATGGCTGAGGATAGTTCTTACCAAAGTATCTTGTGCATACTAATGTGAGTGTAATAAAGGAGAATTGAGCCTTTGGTACGCTCAAGTGTCACTAAAGTCAGTCTTCATCCTGAAACACATGATTTTGCAGTGGATTACAGCTGTCACATGCCAGTATGTCCAAACAGGCCACGTTGTTAAAGCTAAGGATGGGGGCAAGTGCTCCCTGAAATGCAGATTCCTGATGGAGGACCTCAGGAATACAAGCCCTATCCAGTACCATGACGGGCACTACAGTAAAGCACTTAAATACCTCTGTAACTTAAAGCAAACAGTGCAGTCCCCCTGACTAAAGGAGTTCTCTTGTTCCTTAAAGGAAACCCACATTTCACCCCTTTGCTCTCGAAGGCAAGAATACCGAGGTGTAAGTTTTGAATCTTTAAAATAGAATTGAGGTATTTTAATTTTATTTTTCCTTCACTGTTATTCATCCTTGCAACCCATTACAAATACTAGTACTGTACACAATTATTAAACTAATTCATTTGATATCTTTGTACAACTAGTAAGTAGTAGCATTTCTCTACCAGTATTCCTGTGCTGAAATCCCCAAAGGACAGTTCAACACACAATTTAGTTATACTTAAAATAATGGAAAGATCCCAAATCACTGTCATGAATTTGTTACTACTTAATGACTTCAATATTTTCCATTATTATGTTCTGAGCAAAAGAACTTCTCCTGTCGTTGCTTGGCCTGGATACAAAATGAAGATTTTTATCCCATTGTACCAAATATACAAACACACCACTATTCTTTATTAAAACTAAGCAGTGAACAAAAGAAAGTGCTTTTTTGATGACTTAGAAGGCAGGATTGAATTCATCTCACTCTTCTCTTTCTTTTGCCAAGCTTACATGAGTTAAAAAAGGAAAGGTTTATTTTTATCATTACGCCAAGTTCCCTTGTTACAGATCGGGAATCTGAAATCTTCGAAACTGAAGAATTTAAACAATTCTCAGGATCCAGACCACTGAGCTCATTTGTGTAACTATCTGTTGTGTGTTGCTTTAAAAGACTGAGGTACCTTTGAGTACCTTGAAAACAGCAGGAAAACCAAGTAAATAATAAATTAATCCACCCACTCACAAGAGTCTTCTTCACTCCTCCTTCAAAAAATCCTACCCAAATCTTCCAAACCATAAAAAGAAACTGTGAAGGTGGAAAACTGAAAAAAAAAATCCCAAATCGAAGCTGTTTGTGTTTAGTGTATCTTTTGTCAGTTAAGCCTACAGCTATTTATTTGATTAAAAGGAAGAAAAGCTGCAATGCTTATCTTCCTATCTTCTCACAAGTGTTCTTCTGGAAGATATTCCAAATAAAATCATGCGCAGTTAATTGGGGATGAAAGGTTGATATAAATTGGACATAGTAACTGTGCTTTTGCTCTGTAAGGTTCTGCATATTCTGATCTGCTTTCACTTAGTGTCCACCTGGGCTATTGTTTTTAGTTCTTTCACATTTTTTGCCCACATTTAGTGTCATCCTATAAAAAAAAAGAAAGGAATCTCAGGTTTTACAGTCAGGATTGTGGGAAAATAGAGTTTCAGTATGCAGATCAACACTGACTAAAACTACTGCTACCTTGCATAAACACACCAAGCAAAAAAAAAAGTTTTAGCTCTGTGGCAGCCCTGGACAGATATTTTTGCCTGCTGCAGATGTAACATTTTAGAATTTTCTTTAACATTCTTGGTAAGAAAGACTTCAACAAAGCAGGCCCTTCCACTTCTCAAGCTGAAGTTAAATAAATAAAAAACCATTTAATGGTTGCTCTTAATACATGTTGACATAGTAGGTAATGGCTGATTCAACATTAAGAAGCTAATGAAAATCAATGTAAGGATGATGCACGATCTGGAAAATATACCTTTGACTTTCCACTGTATAACTTTGTATCATGAAATCTCGAGAAGCTCTTATCTACCAATAAATTAGAAAAAAAAACCAATTGACGAGATTGTTTTGACTTTAGCACTGTGTCATTTGTCTTCATTCTCTAGCAAGACTTTGACTTACCAAAGCAGTTAATCAAAGCCCTAAATTTAGGCGAAAGAGTGCTAAGCAGATGTTTCAAAGTAAGCCATCTTACTGTTGTCTTTTGTCAAATTGGGAACGGATTATCAGGTAGCATGATGTAATATACCACAATCCTTCAGTTAAGGCACATAGCATGAGACACCTATACCTTTGCCATGCTGGTGGTAGTTAGACAGTCCAACACAGTCTTTGCACCAGCTGCATCATCTGGTAAAAGCGCCCATAGGTGGAGACCATAGATGGGGAGCCAACTAACACTTTCTGCTTCAGCCAAGGTCTTCTGTCCACCCCTCGGTGGTTTCATCTAAGGGATCTCTACTGATATAATCATCAGGTTGAGGCAATTCTCAGCACTTTCCTTTTGGCTTGTCTACTCTGCAGTCAAAGGTGTGATTTCAGGATATGTAGGCATATTGGAACCTGTAAACAGCATAAAATGACAAAGCATTATATGGCTGAACAAATACCATAGGTCTAAAGGCACAATATTCCATGTCCTAGGTGTATGATAAAATCAATCAGAGGCAGTTTTACATATGTTTCAGTACACATCCAAGCCACAGAACAGACATACCCTAAGTATATAGGATTAGGGAACAAACTACTCCCTAGAAGATGACAAACATGAGCTGCAGGAATGAAAATCATAGCTTAAACAAAAGCGAGCTGTTGTGGGCCCAACCCAGCATCCTTTCTCTACAAACAGCCAGTGCCAAAGTCAGTGGGAGAGCTTGCCTTTAAAAATATGGAAAGATCATGTCAATTCCTTCCAATAATAGTCATTACTTTTTAAAAATATGTAAGGAGTAATAAAAAAGCAAACAGTGTTTGAAAGCTAGTGTTACATTTACCCCCAGTGTAGGAAATTTGAATGCTGTATATTTCTTCAAATAATAAAAATCATCATTTTTTCACTTTATAAAATAATTAAACCACTCAGTAAACGTTCATATTTGTTTTCTTTGTTCTTGTTTCTAACCTGAAAATCTACATGTTCTTTGTTTAAAAAGCCCCATAACATTCTTTCACGTATTCCTCCATTACTGTGAATCCAGGCACAACAACTTTGTGTTATTTCATCAGCCAACAAGACAGATACATGTATGTGTCTGTCAATATGTCAGACTATCCTGCCCAGACTACCACAGATGAAGACGCAAGCATAACACATGTGGGGTAATCCCATTTCTCCAGGCCTTGAGTCTTCCCCTTATTTTCTACCCTTTACAGAAGAATGGTTTCTGTTCCCTTGTGCCTTTATGGTCTCAATTTTCTTTTGTTAATATATACCCAAAACCTACTGAGAACTTCAGACCTCTAAATTTTTCCTAAAAAAGTCATTTTATTTAACTTTCCAATTCTTTCACATTCTTATTCATTAAATTGTTAGGTTTAAATCCTGAGTTTTTCGAGTCATTGCCAATATTTGCCATGACTACATTTACAGCTGGAGATTCAATCTGTTTTTATATTTGATATTTCATGAAAGGCAGAGTATTTAGCAAAAGTTGAGATATTCTGAAATGTTGGTACATATTTTGGTCATCCGTTTTTGTTTTTCAACTTCTTTGTCTTCCAGAGGTGCAAAGTTGCTATTTTAAGCATGTGTTACAGCAGTGGAACCACATGCTGCACAAATTTCTAGCAGTAGTGGGTATATGTATGTCAGTCTTCTCTCACCTGGACCCTTTCAGTCATGTTATATTTAGGAGTATAACTTCAAAGTATGATTGGAAGCAAAAGATGTGTAATACTGAAGTTGCATTCAGATTTGATTTTCCATGAAAAACTGGCTGTGAAAATAGATGTTTTCATTATCTGTCAATATACATGGACTGTTCATCATAATGTGTGTCCCATATTAATAGTTTTGAAACATAATTTATGCACAGGTGACTACCAGAATTCTGGTGACTCCAGGAATTCTTTTTGAACTCTTGTCTCTCAGATTGCATTTGCTGTTTTTTGCAGCCACAAACAAAGTAAAGTAGCCAAATTTTAATGTTCATTTTTATAGATTTCCAGAATTAAGGGGGAAATTAATGTAAATGTCATAATTTCATTAAACAATACCAGATGAAGACATATAATAGTGATACAATTATTTTTTTAACCTGATCTTAAATGTTTGGAAGATCTTTTCCATAAAAAAACCTTAAAAGAAGGAGAAAATATTTACACCCCAGAATTGCAGACTCCCTGTATATATTCATTTCAATTAGATTTGTCCCAGGTGTTTTCTGGATTTTGCTTTATCCTCAGGATCTGAGCTGAAGCACTGAGTTTGATAACTAGAAAACTGACTGGCATATGACCTGAGTAGTCTCTGCTTCCTTTTTTTGCTGCCTGGACCAAACAATCTAAGGGAGTGAAACATCACAGGACTAAGTTTTACTCTAGTAAGGTTTTGCTTAGCTCACACAGTTACTAGACTAAACTACCTCACTCCTAGTGCTTTATTTTCAGAAGAGCCTGTAAGTGTGGCTGTCATCACTTTTATGCTTTCACTGATGCTATTTTCCAGGTTTACAGATGGAGCTGCTATAAATGTTTTGATATAGTATTATACTTAATAATATTTTAGGTGCTATTATTGAACATAGTGAAAACAGAGAGGTCAATGTAAAGAGTACTGCATAAAGTTACACAGAATATGAAGAAAAATAAAGCTTCACTATTGGTTGACACCTCGAACATGGAATTTTCCTTATATATTTTATTGTTAATCTGTTACTCAATTAGTTTCTGCTTTCAGTCAGTCTTGAACTGTTAGTATAAGAACAAAAGAAGTCTTTACACACAGACTATACATAATTCTTTGCCAATGCAGAATTACTGTTACATGTTTTCATGTAGATTGTTGTTTCCTTGGGTAATCTCTCCCTTTTTGACGTTTTTCCACTGCTTGTTGAATTTATCTTCTTTTAGAGAACTACCATAACTAAAGTGAAAAAATGTTCCGGCTCTGGAACTTAGAAGAGAAAAAAAGGCCTGGATTTTATTACAATTCATTAACTTGTTCCAAAAAGCTCAAATGTTGGTGATAAGTAAGTATACTTGGGTTCAGATCTGTGCTGTTGGACTAAGTTAAAGATTATCTTTCTCCCATTATCTACCTTCCATTTCTGATATTAGTATATATTTTTAAACTACATAAACTCAAATATCGCTTATTAAATGTTATGTGTCATGTTATTTCTGAGAGGATTTCCAAGGGATTCCTCTAATTATATTATGTGGGTGGAGGGGGAGAGTAGGGCTTGTTAATACAAAATAGAATAAAATGGAGCATATGATTCTGAATGTGGGTGTCTGCTAGAAAAAGACTGTGCTAGCAGGTCATCATTTCAAGCTGTAAGGATTGAGGAATACTTTATTTTAAAATGGTAGAGACTGCTGAATCCAATAGCTCAATGAATGCAAAGCTGTTGTGGCTCCATGTTCCAAGGTTCAGCGAGACTGAGCGTGAATGAGTGCCCTTGGCTTTCCGTGAGCTTCTCGCCAGGGACAAAGGTCTCAGCATTCCCCTTGGAGAGCCTCAAGGAAGTGGTTCCACGTGCTCCATTCACACTAATTTACTGGGGGTTGTCAGCCTGACATTGTTCCTTTGCATGCTGCTGAGTTTCTGTGTTTGTGGTGATTAGCTTTTAACCGTATAATCTAACATGCAGTTTGCAGGCATTTTTTCCTCATATCAGAGTTAACTGAATTTACAAAGTAATAATTACCCTTCATTCAGCAGGATATAAATGTACATTTCATCACAGATATTTTGAAGTCTTGGTTCATAGGGGCATATGAGCTGTTCCAAGCATATGTGACTACAGCCTTTCTATCCAATAGTACATTTTTCTTGTCTATCCTTTTCATTCCTATACTTCACTGATGAATAGTAGGGTTTATTTAATCTTATTTACATATAGTCATGCTGCAATACCTTTATATTAAAGATGAAGAGAATTTTTTTTCTTTGGACTTGAATGAGAATGAGAATGATGGCAACTTTTGTTCTGTAGGATTTGCTTGATAAATTCTGTTTTATCCTCTGAAAAACCCCAATGGTCTAAGGATAAAGTCCTTAATTTTGTGCTTGAGTAATGGAAGTTTTGACAACATATCAGCCATTGGAATAATCTCCCCAGAGAAGGAGTGGATTCCCCAACATTGGACACAGTTTTAGAAAAAAATGCAAGGTTTGGTCTTGTTAAAATACTGTAGAATAGTTACCTGACTTGTTTTTTGAAGAAGTCTCCCTCTGGTCCAAGATAAGATAGAATCTGGTAGCAAGGTAAATGGGCCTCACAGCCCATTCAGTCAGGGACTTACTGACCCTAGTGTCTTCTTTTCAACTGCAGCCAAATCTTCAAATCACAAACTTTACAGTCTACAGCCATGAGTTAACTTCCTACAGAGAAATATGCCTCTTTCACCACACACAAAAGCTTTATAAAATGCTATTAAGCCAGTATGTCTAAAATACAAGAGAGAGAACTTGATTTTACTTTGTGTAAGAATGAAGGATACAAATTAATTTTTACAGGATGAGATACCTTATAATTTTTTTGTGGTTTCTTTTTTTTCATATGAAAATGACATTTTCTTAGGATGGAGACATTTCATGAGACTGTATTGGTCTTAATAAACTCTGGAAAGGAAACAATTTTGATTAGGGAGGTAATATGGGACACTCCCTTAAACCTGAAAGTAAGTTCCCTGTCCTGAGATGTAGGTACAATAGTAGGGGCATCAGACTGTACAGTGCAGCCCACTAACATCAGCTTGTTAACTTTCTACTTGTATTTCAGCACCCACTGCATAGTTGTTAAGCAATAGACTTTCCAACATAGATCATTTTCACATGGTCTACAGCATTAACATTTTCATTACACAGTAATGTATACAAACAGTGCATCACTATGTGTCATTTTAAATATTTTATGAAGAGTTTGTGCTTTGGGAGCTTTATTTTTCACTGTGTAGCATTCAGTCTATGTGTCACTGTATCTCATACATGTCTTTAAAATATATATGGTTTCAATGCACTTTATGCCAGAATATGAATTATAAACCAAGTAGCACCTCATAAGTTTGAGAAACAGAAAATGTTGCAGAAGCCAGATGCGTTCTGGGGAGTACGTAGGAACTTCGTTACATGAATTCTCTCTTGTTCTTAAAAATATTTAAGAAGAGACACAGTGGTTCTCATTTGTAATTGTGTCCCTTTGTCACAGACCAAAGTGGCAAAATCTAGTAATCCTGCTAAAATGAGAATTTCCCCATTCAAGAGGATTCTATATTGATGTAATGGCTGCACAGTGCCCTAATAAAAACCTGCACCATAGACAGAGGAGGAACTACAAAACATTAGCACCAATAAAATGTTGGTCTAAAATATGAGCTGAAGCATAACAGCAAACAATTTCTGAGGAAGAGGGTGGATAAATAAGAATATAGAGAGAATACAGAGGGAATAGAAATGTCCTCAGAGCAAAAGAGGACTCAGCAATTTTTGTGATGTTATAAGAAATGAAGGGATTCCTTATGCAAAGAAAAGTGGAAAAAAAAAAGAAAAAGACAGACAGTAAATCCACTGGAAAGGGCCTGGAAAGTTACTCATCATTTAGAAGAGCAGATGAATGTAGAAAAGAAAGTTAATTAAATACAGAAATTAAACTATACCTAGACACAGCATCAAAGAACAAGTTAATAGTTAAGCAAGAAATAACCTTGGGGAGAAGGCTGATTAAGCATATAAAATGTGAGTCCACATGATTTTCCAATATACAATAGTACATGGACAGATTTGGAATGAACCAAGATGCTTCTTTTGAGCTTAAAATACTTCTCACTTTTGAGAAGACTGAGATTAGTGTTTATCTGAGTGGTGCAGAAATGGCTTTGCCTCTGAATAGCACTGAGCATTGTGAAAACCTTGAATCCAATGATCTGAAATTTGGAAAAAGATAAATTATTGTGCAGGTGCCTTTTGTGGATTTTTTTTTCAGCTAGAAAAAATATTTTCTGTTCTGTTCTTGCTTATTTTCTTAACATTTCCCCTGGAGAGCTGGCAAGAACACCATTCCTAATTACCTTTGTTGGCCTAACTGTTGAAAGAGACAGGCTTGCCCAGGCCTAGTTAGAGAGCTGCAGAGAGGGGTGTAGAAACATAGAAAAAATTAAAAATAGTGTTAGTCAAAGAGTTTCAGCAAAAGTTGTGAAAATTGAATCAACAGCCAAAATTATGCAGAGTTTGAGAGAAAAAAGGGCTGGGATCCACTCTATAGTGAGGTTCAAAGGCTTTATTTTCTATTTTCTCGGTAGAAAAGAATGAGATTTAGAAAGGAAAGGTTTTTAGTGTTTCTGTGTGTTTTCTCCCATCATCAGTGATGAAGAATTCACATCTGGGGAATTATGCATCAAAAATACACATTTAAATAAAGATATTAATAATCCCCATGGTGATATTTGGTAGCCAACATTTCCTCTTGAAAAAGAGACAGCAAAGAACAAACTTGTGAAAACATATATGAGAATTACTGTTACAGAGAAGTATTTTCTTTGAACAAGAAATTTAACTCAAGAAAAAATTTTCAAAAGTACATAATTTCTGTTTTTAGAAGGTTTATAACCCTTCAGTACTTCTGACTACGTCTATGTAGTACACTTTGAATGGGATCTAAGCTCAGTCAAACGCTATAATTTAATGAATTGGTGGCCAACACAAGCTGGAGTTACCGACCCTTCATGTGCTGTATGCTCATGGTGAACATGAGGCTAAGTGTGTTAAAATATTTAAGTTAAAGTGCTTCACCTCATATTTGTGAAAGGATTTGCATTGTTTTTCATCAGAACTGTGTTTGAGCCCTGTATCTATAAAACAGTGTGTCACGAAACTCTAAGTTTAACCTTTTCATTGGGGTCTATCATTGAGCTATTCCAAGGCTGATTCATTCCCTTCTGAAACGGGAGTCTAAGATGAGTGAAACGAACCACCCATTTTAGTCTGGTGATACCTTCTTCCTCACCTCTTGGTGAGGCTGGGAGATCCTGGCCAATGAAGATGAAAGTTCAGTGAGATTTATCTTACCCTCAAGCATTTGCTGAATTCTTTGCATCATGTTCAACATGGGGTTCTTGGAAAAGTAAAAAGACAACAGTGCTGGATGTAAGGATAGGATAGTTCACCACTGACCTTGTGGCAGCAGATAGGACAGCTTACTAGGTTCAGTGTGAACCACCATCTGGAAAAGCACAGCAACTGCTTTGCACTTGGTGGGGAGACCACAGAGCCACTCTTTTCTAACTATGGCTTTCAAGACCTTCCACCAAGCAGCGTCATGCACTGAGAACCAGCAAATGCAAACAAACTCATAATAGTTCAAAGGATTAAGATAATGGTCATTTCTGCATTGTATGTTTACTGAATACATGTCTATGTTAAAATAAGATTATTTAAACAGCCTCTGGCAATTAAGAAAATATCAAGATTAAGTTTACTTGTGTAAATACAAATAACCATCTTGTGCATATACATGTGATATGCTCTTTGTTAGAAGCAAAATTAGTCATATATTTAAAGTCCATATCATATTTCAAATGAAAAACAGTGTCTCTTATTTCTTAATTTTGAGAGTTCATAATTTACAGAGATTTTTGGGTGTATAATATCAACAATTAAAAAAACCCTGTCTGATTAAAATAACAACTCTGTTATGTTACCACTGTAGGCCACTATCAAGTTTGAACTATAGATTCATTGTTCAGAAATGTCTACCAGCACAGGTAACCATCTATTAACTGTCTGTAATCACAAGTTGCTATTCTTATGTGGCTGAAATAAATGAATACTCATATATTTTTCCCTGGGTTTCACTACAGAAGATTAAATGCACAAATGCACAGTTCAAACCACGCTCCTTGTTTCCTCTCCAGCCTTCTTATCTCCTTCAAGGTTCAAGTGGCACCTTTCAGGTCCTGCTGATTCCGTTTTATCTTCTCCCAATTTTTCTTCTTACCAGAGAGCCCCTTGCCTCTTTCTGTTTCAGTCCATTTCCCATGCATGTATGTGTGTTGGCTTTATTAACTGTCTCTGCACCAAAGACATTTTGAATGCTTAAGGCAAGACCAGCTCAAAGAAAGGGATCATAAGAATTTAACATGGTCACACAGTGTTATTCTCAACCTTATTCTCAGCCTGTTTACAGTTTTTCTTTTTGTTTCATTAATTTTGACGTTTTGGTGTGAATGAAACCTTCAGAGAAAATGCACAACCTATGGTGCACTTGTAGAAGTTCACCTTAAAATACTATTTTGTCAAGACTGTGAACAGCTGAAAGTAAAGTTTCCTGATGTAAATTACTGGATGCTCTTAATGACAAGAAATGATATACCACCTGTGAATGTGAAAGTATGTGAACTGCGTTTATGCTTTGGCAGTACATTTCCTGAAGTAGCTGTTAAACAAATCTGTTCTTAGGTCATCCAGCCCATCTCTGCTTTCTTTGGTGCTGAAATCACTCTGACAGGTTTCCAGCCTTCATGTTTCCCTTTCACCTGACTTCCCAAAACATGCTAATCTTGCAGCCAGGACTCTCTGGCCACACATGAGTTGCAATTTACTGCTATGAGATTTTGGTGCCAAGGCCAGGATGTGTTTTTCCACCAAGAATAGCACACGGTATGTGGCAAGCTTCCTGTCTAGTCTCACTGCTTTTGCCATTTTGGACTGGCATAAGAGGCCACTGCAGAAGGGCTCTGCTCATGAGTTGTCTTTTGTCCTGCTGCCATTTTCCTCTGACTGACTTCAATCTGAAAAACTTGTTCCATTCTGAATGGTTTATTACTAGCCGTGCCTTATAAAAATAGCATCAAGAGACTATTTTATGCAAGGAAAATATGCTTCGAATGTGCTCTTGATATACTTCATGAGTCAATAAGTAAGTTGTGAAGCTTTAATTTGCTATTGAAAATTGCAATTTTTTTGTTTTTATAAGTATTTGGAGAGTAGAATCCTTTTGCAAAAATTGCTATAGCTCTTTGTTTGCATATACCTAACATATAGCAGGGCAGCATTATCAGCATTATCTGGGCTGAAAATTTTACCAGGTTCTCGCTCTGCCTTCAGAATGCTAGTTAACTTTAGGGAAGAAATTTTCCATTTTCATGCTTTACTTTCTCTTCAGGGTCACCCTGAAGAAGTTAGAGCTTTAAACAAGATTTGATAATGTTGAATGGTCAAGCTGTGAGATTCTAGTGCTGCAGATGGTATCCCATGTTCTGTGTGTGATTTATCACATGGTAAAATTTGCAAATGGAAACATCTTTAGCTGGCAAGAGTCCTGTATTTTTATCTGTGTGAGTGAGCCAAGAAAAGTAGGTATTATTTATTTAACTTCTCTATTCATATAGGAGAGTAGTTTCAACAAAAAAGTCACTTATTATGAGACCCCCTTAGGCCTGATGAATTTACAATCATCTAAGATGAAAAGGGAAGAGGAAGAAGCACGGTTATCTCATTTCAAGAGGTAGAGTGTTATGGGCTTAGACACATGGACAAGTTCCCACAGAGATAACAAGTTACTGAATAGCAACCAACGTGTTGTAACTGTCATTTAGAGTTCTCTAGGTTTGTGGCAAATGTGAAGTAATTCAAATAATCCTTATCCTCTTTCATCACATATTTGTTGAGGACCAAAGAAATGTAAATCACTTCACACTTGTCATAGGCTAAGAGATTGAAGATAAACATTGTTGCAGATCAGCTATATTGGGTAACTCATGGCACCATGACTTTCCACGTGTCTGTGACTTGAGACCTAGATTGTCTTTCTGTGCCAAACACTGAGTCTACACTTCTTGTGCTGACTTCTTACTCCCATGTCTAGCCTAAAGACAAAATCAATGCCACTTCTATATTTTTTCAGTGCCAGCCATGACAAGAAGAGTAACTCAAGAAAGCTTACCCCTAAGGTATAGTTAGCTTGACAGGGGGAAAATAAAATTATCAAATGTATTGAAAGAACAAGATTTCCAGCCATCGTTTGTAGTCTCAAGAAGCTTGGATATTTAGATAAGCCACTAGCATTTGGAATATTTATTCAGTGACAGTAAAGTTGAAACTTTTGGGTGATAGCCAATTCTCCATCAGTATTCATTATTATTAACATGGTGTTATTCCAAACAACAGTCCTTTATTTGACAAGATTATGATTACACCTAATAATATATCTTGAGGACAAGAGAAAAATTTTAGCAATACATCTGAAGCAGCTGTTCAGTTTTAGTATGGTCACTATGATTTTTAAATCAGTACTCCCACATGCCCTGTGTTTCTTTTTTGATTTGTGGGGAATAAAGTTTTTTGGTTTGTGAAGTTTTTCTTTTCAGAATAGAATTTGACACTGAGAGGAGAGACAGGGATAATTAATGCTTGGTCAGAACACCAGCATAACAAATTACAATTTTTCTTCTTCCAACATACTTCCAATGCAATTGTTTGGGCTCAGGAGAAGGAGGTCATCAGCTCTAAATTTCTGTAGCATTTTGCTGGTTGTATATGTATAGTCTGTGTTTCAGAAAAAGGGTGGGGACTTAAAAATTATAATAAGACAAATTTGATGAAAGTAAATGAATAATTTATTGTTTCCTTAGAAATATCTCAGTGCCACTTGGTGAAAATCTTACAGTCTTATTCTTCTGGTTGCTTAAAAAAATCCATAGAGAGAGTTAAAATCCATAATGCCCATGACTTCTGGACCAATCTATGATCCCTTTTCTGCTGAAGTAAGATGTGGAAATATGTGTAACAGCAGTAACAGTTTCTCATGAGGAATAAAGAAGAGCCAACACAGACGGATCACTGATTACAGAAGGTTTATTGTGCAGTCTATTCACCATATTATCTAATTTAAGCTAAACTCAATGCCTGGAAATAACTCTGTTTAACTGTCTTCAAAAAGTCTGTCTGGAAGAAGATTTGATAGTGTGTAAGAGAGAGCATTACCTTCTTTAGGGTGGATAAAATTATTTATTTCAGTACTTCTTTGGTTGTGCTTCAGAACCTCTTTGAAGTATTTAAGGCCCTTTCCCATCTTCCCCAAGCTCTATCCTGCAAACCACAGCCTTTTATGCATTTTAGTCTTTATGATGGGTGAGATTTGTGTGATATTTGTTCTCAGTCATATATTTTCCTCTTTCAAGAAGATTAGGTGAGATGGAATCACCTCAGGGCAGAGGGAAAGTATCAGAGACTTCAGGAGGTGACAGGCAAAAGCTTGTAAACATGGGACTGGGGAAATGTGGCTCAGAGATGATGAAGGTGCTGTGAAAAACAGGGACTGATCAGCCAAGATTTAGATGAAACAAAATGAGAAACTCCCTAGGGATTAGAGTGCATACAAAGTTTACTGCATTTCAAAGATCATTGAGTTAATTACAACATTGTATGGAAGCGAATTTCCACCTGCAAGAATGCATGGGGAAGGGGAAAATTTGTGCATAAATATTTCTTACTTCTTTTCTGTACTCCATGGATAAAAAAAGTTCTAAAATATTCCTCTGTATAAAAAGAACTCACGAATTCTAGTTTTCTTTCTTATAAAAATATATCTTTTATTGATTTTAAAAGCCTTATGCTGTTCTTCTGGGAGCTCATTATAAGAGAAAGGTCTACAAAGGTCTGCTTCAAAGTATCTTATCAATATTTTTCAAAGAAAAGTCTCTCATCTGAAGTCTGTGCAGTATCACTTCTCTCTTTCTCTGTCTTTCTTCCTGTGTGTGTGTCTATGAATACGTATCTATCTCTGATAAGTATGTTTGTATGCATATATATAGACATGTGGATATATATATGTAAACATATGTAAGACAGATGTATATTCTTAAGTACATTTCTTACCTCATTCAACAGAAAGTTGCTTAAGGAAGTCTCATTTTAATTAATTTGTTATTTGCAAAACATTATTGAAAAATCCATTTCATAGGTAAATGCATATCATACTGATTTGGCAAGAATAAAGCCAGTTAATTGATACCAGTTGCAATGAATAGAATTTCTCTCCCACCATTTCACTCCTGCTTTTGAAGGTACCTTCTGAAGTTAAAATTGAACATATGGGATAGACCTGTATTTCAGCAAATGAGTTCTGTTAGCATAGTCATTAGGGTTAAATTTATGTGAACAGGAGACCAAGAACATTCTACTAGTCCCCATGGATTCCTTCAGTTTGGATTCACAATTTGTGTAAGTTATGATAACAGTCTAATTAGTGCTTTGGACATACAGTTTTCCACTTGGCAGATAGACTACAATAGCTCTTTCAGAAATTCTACTCATTATATCTTATTAGTATCAGGCAAGACAATATAAATCTCATTTCACAAGAGATTTATAAGAACTCCTACTGGGAAGTGGTCCTTTTTCAAATGACCCCTAGTTTCTTTTTCTGTGTGTCAGCTGGATATTTCTAGAACACAATCTTTAATATAAAGCATAGCACATAGCAGTGTCTAAAGATGTCAATGTCTGAGAAAGTAGATAGTATTTCTAATCTAAATTTCAAACTAAAACCACTTTGGGGGAAAAATAATGCTAATATTACTGTTTCACCAAATGACTGTATTAAAAAGAAAACATTTGTAGTATCGAAAGTCACAT
>JAOXJM010000001.1:10114365-10131614 GCA_026413425.1 Tringa solitaria
TTACTCATAAAGCTGGAAGTCTTTCTGAACATCTTGATTCTGGACAAGATCAATTTGGGTTTAGGTCAAAATTTTTTAAAAAATGAAAAAAAATTAAACTCATTTTTAAAAATTCTCTATTTTTTTTTAAACTAGAAATTCAGAAATTACCAAAGGTTCACATACTTGATCTGTTTTTAGAGAAGTGGGGTTTGATGTTCTAATTGTCTTGGAGTAACACGTCTTTGTTTTCGTTGGCTTTTATGGGAATACAGCAAGTCCAATTAAATGTTGAGAAAGTATTAAAATTCTTAAATATCTCTATCTTATGTAGTGAAAAAAAGAAACTTGAAAATACTATTAATTCTGCTTTGAATATGAACAGTTGTCCTACAAGTATAAGTTTCCCATTCCACAAAATTAGTCATCTCATTCCAAACCACAGCCAGAGGGCGACACAGCATGCAGCTCATGTTCAGCATCAGGAATTTGAGCCTGAACTCGGAGCCATGATTTGGTAGAAATCCCATAGCCAGATCTGGACTACAACCAGCTGGACCTGGAATAAACTGTACAGAGAATAATTTCAGTATACAGTATGGTAATGGTTCATTTATCATAACTTTCTACACTGTTACTGTGGTTTTTGCTGCCTTTGATGACCAAATCTCACCAGCATTAATTACACTGTGTATGCTGTAACACCATTTGAACAGGGTTTGTGTGAATAAGAAGGTAATGGGCCTCTGTGTTTGACACTGCATTGGCAGGAAAGTGCAAATAATTTGGTAAATTCAGTATTCATTGAGCATATTCTATATTCAGTGCAAATTTAGAAGTGTCCAAACTTCCCATGGAGTGACAAATCCTACAGAAAGTATTTGATATTTGTTTTTAGGAACAAACGTGGTTCCTATTGCACTGTAAGAGATTATATATGTCTTGATTGCAGTTCACATCTTTAGTGTCAGCAAAACAATATATTTCTCTGTATGAAAACAGAGAGGCTAAGATGCCTTCCCTTACATCCGCATGGGGCAATGACTCATGCTGTATTTTAGGAACAGGCCAATTTTCAGTCTTTGATCACTGTCAGCTGAATAATGATTTGCAAAGAAAAAAAAGAAAAAAAAAGTGTCATTTCTTCATTTGTTAAAACTAAGTACAGTGTACTTAGTAACAATGAAAATTAAATGCAGAGTCAAATTCTGGTTACTTGCAATAAACTTAATTTGTAATTAACCCTTTGTGTTTATGGTAAAATATATGTAAGCAGATGTATTTACCAATTGCTCTGAACAGGGGATGAAATTAAAGCCTGTAAAATTAATGGACTGTTCATTTTATCTAAACACAGATGATTTAAACCAAAGGTCCTATTTGCCTTATGTCTTGAATATCTTTTACTCCCAATTTGTTTTTAACTTCATCTTTTTTAAATTTGTAGCCTTTTCATTTCCCGTTGTATATATGGGAATCAATCTGAGTAAGTTTGAAGACTTTGCTTTCTGTAGCTTTTTCTAAAGGTATTGTCTTCTGTTACAAAATCTGTATTTTATATTTCTGTCATATGCTATGGAAAAGGTAGTAAAACAGTATTTTTAAAGCAATTAAGTAATTCAACAACCTTGGGTATTATTTTAATTCAGGTATTTTTATTTCCTACCTATTTTTGTTCTTTCAACCTCTGAATGAATCATTTTGACCCTAATAGATCTTTATGTGATATATATGTGACTCATTAATGATCACATTGTAAGGCTACTTAATTGGAAAATGCTTGAAATATATAGAAGCCTTTTAGGATTTATAAAGGAGATTTTCTTTCTTTCAATTTTAAGAAAAAATAAATTGCTTTTTCTTTCTTTTTTTTTTTTTCCCTAGAGATTTTTTAGGACAAAGAAATCAATTGTAAATCCTATGTAATTTTTTCAGTGTCAAGATTTGACCTAGATATTTTGGGTTACAGATGAGATGTCCTAGTCACAGTAAAAACTGTCACATACCTGGATTTCGCCAGGCACAATTGGAAAAGTCACAGGCTTATAGAATCATGGAATCATAGAATGGTTGGGTTGGAAGGGACCTTTAGAGATCGTCTAGTCCAACCCCCCTTGCAATGAGCAGAGACATATTCAGTACATCGAGTTGTTCAAAGCCCCATCCAACCTGACCTTGAACACTTCCAGTGGTGGGACAGCAACTATATCTTTGGACAATCTGTTCCAATGTCTCACCACCCTAATTGTAAAAAGTTTGTTCCTTCTGTCCAATCTAAATTGACTGTCTTTCAGTTAAAACCATTGCCCCTTGTCCTGTCACTACAGGCCTTGATAAAGACCTCTCTGTCATTTTATATGCCCCCTTTAAGGACTGAAAGGGTGCTGTAAGGTCTCCCCAGAGCCTTCTCTTCTTTAGGCTAAACAACTCCAGCTCTCTCAGCTTTTCTTCATAGGAGAGGTGCTCCAGCTCTCTGACCACTTTTATGCTCATTCCCCAAGACCTGGCTAAAATCAATGCACAGACTTAAAAAACACACATAAAGTATCTTCATTCCACAGATTTACCAGAAAATAACTTCCTTACCAAAGGAAGGAGGGCCAAAGGAGACCTGATTCACGATAAACAGATCTAGTAATATTTTGGGAGTATACAGGAACTTTCCGGTTTCAAAGCAAAACTCAACTGAAAGCATGTCTTCAAAAAATATCTCTTCTTTTAAAAAAAGGGTTATATTTGTAACTTATTCCAACATAATTGCACTGATTCTCTGCAGAAACCGCCACTGTTCCAGACCTTGTAGTTTTTTGTAGTTTTCTTAGTTAGTCAGGTGGGCTATGAATCATAAGCAATAGGTGAGTTATGAATCATAAATACTTTCACAGTAGTAGCAGAAAGTATAAAAAACCACTCATCAGCACGCAGAATGCCTTGCACAGACTTTGAGATGTGCATCCTCACAGCAACAGCTGGTCTATAGGAAGAGAAACTAAGCTGATACTACTGCCACTAGCAGTTCCTGAGCCCACATTAAAAGGTAGAAGGACTCAACTCTGCTCCCAGGTCTCTTCCTGAGTTCCCCCTGGTTATCTGGCCCTGTACCTCTGCATCTCTGGATTTCTTTTCAAATAAAAGGAAGGGACAAAACCAACACTTGCTACAATGCATCAGCTAATTGGCACAGCCTGGTGGCCCACCATAGAGTATAGCTGCACCACAGATGGTTAGTTACATACACTGTTCAACGTGGCCCAACGTTACTTGTGGGCAATAATGGAGGCAGAAAATGGACAATGTTTTAGCAGAGAGCGTTTTATGGCTGTGCGGAGCTCTGTTGAAGTCAGGGTTGTGCTGGGGTCCAGAATTCTGGCTTATATGTTATCAAAGTCACATAAAGTTAGAAAGAAAAGGTAAAAGAAGTTTTTCCTTGTTTTACCAGCTGCCTGGAACGCCTGCTGATTCCATGAAAACTGAACTCAAAATGTCACCTTCTTTTTAATTACAAAGCCAAGACTCAAACTATGCTTAGCAAAATATAAAAATAGAAATCTCTTCAGACAAGATACCATTACCCAATGTCTTCTTAGTAATTCATTTGTTTTAAAAGGAATTGCCAAGAACAAGTCACTGTTAATTGTATAGCAGGTTATATTTGCTTTTCACAAGAATGTCAGATGAAACTGCATTTTCAAAACCTTTTTTACGAGTAAATTTCAAACTTTCCAGTCTTGTCTAAAGAAGGAAGCTAGTGTTCAGTAAAATAGGATGTGATTTTACGGTACACTAGTTATCCCACATTAACTCCAATGTGAAAAATCCAGCTCTAGAAGTAGGTAATGTGCCAGAAATTTCTATAGTAGTTTACACAAAAAAACTTTCCTGTGCAGAAAAGGTCTCAGTCACCTTTTATTCAACAAACACCTTCATTTTTTTTCAGCAAAGCCTTGTTTTACTGCAACATTTCTATGTCTGTGTGGTACAAACTCAATTTGCTGGAGCAGTTGCAAGAAAGTCTTAATGAATATGGCAGCATCTTAACTTTACAGCTTGAAGAACAGGTATTGGGAATGCAATACCACCTACCCCGCATTAGACCCCAGCATGTGACTCTTAAAATGGTAGAGAGACAGGGGGAGCAAAGAAAGCCATCCTCAGGGACTTATATGTGCTGCTGTGAGATCTTACCTACACCAACTATGGCAGCCTAGTTAACATTCAGAGAGCTCCTACCTTTCCAGGGATGACCGGCTACTTTGATGAAGGAACTGAAACTGTTATGGTTGCAGCATGGATGAGATCACAACGCCAGGAAGAAATGTTGCACTTACATAATCTCCGCCATATTTCAGATGGACAAATTCTTGGTTTTGCTCAGTAAATTCACTACAGCTGTGAATATCCCTCATCCCATTTATGATTCTTATGTCCTTAAGCATTATAAACCTGCATTCATACACTGTTCATAGCAATTCTTTATTACTTGAAGGAAATACTACTGAAACTCAGATGTTGGGTTCCACAGTCAGTGTACATGTGCTGAGCAAGACAATCAACGTGTAAAGGTATCCGAAGTCCTTTGAATTTGAAGGCTATATTCACATATAAATGTAATTAGTATTACAGCTACAATGAAACCCCCCCAAAGCCTGAGAAACAATAAGAATTTGATATTAATCTACGAAGTTTATGGTGACAACTGAGCCTTTTATATAAAGTAGATCTCAAAGACCTTTATTGATTTCGTCAGTGTCATTATGTCATCATTATTCAGGAAAACTGTGAGTCCATAAATTGTCCAGCAGCAGAGTGGAAACTGCATTAGCCCATGTGAAAGATAAGTAAACCCTACCTATCTTAGTAATTGAGTTGAAAACCGCACATTCAGTCATATCAGGTGGTAGCCGAACTTAGTGGCTCCTTGCAGTCCCCTTGAGTAGCAACTCCATATTTTCAAAACATTTAACATTCCCTGCTAATTTCTTCCTCTTGCAACCCAGAAAAATGTTATTTTAATATTTTTTTTTTTTTGCAGGAGGAAGAAAGTAGGGCAAAGAAATTAGGTTTGTTCGCCAAGCTAAAAAAAAATTTTCTGGGAGAGACAGGACTACCTTTCAAGAGTCTTGGTTTCCTGGACTGTGCTCGAGGCACTTTCTCACTTTCATTCCTTCAAATAATACAAATATAAGTGTTCTGCTTAATATATATTTTCTAGCTTTAAGGTCTATGGTGTTAATATTGCATTGTTAACCTTTTCTCCCTTTTTTATTTCAGCATTAAACTACAAGTCTTTACAGTAATGCTTCAGGACAGAAGGAGGCCATGCAGACCACTGTAGTTGTTCCCAGTAACACATCGCTAATGTTTTCATTGCTTCAAAGTGCTTGTCTAACATTTTTTGAATGATCACAGCTGTGGTTTCTGGTGCCATCTCAAATGATCCATTCTCCATATTAATTACCCCTTTGCTTTCTGCTGATTGTCATAGTGCCTGATCTTCTCTTGCTTGACCTTGTGTCTGTCAGCATTAAAACTTCCAAACTTCTATGTAACTTTATAATATTTCTTATATGTCTCTTTTCTCTTGAACGTTTGCAGTGCACAGGGAAGCATGAAAAGGGGTTACAACCCTGAACTCTTGTGTATTAAAGCCTGACTCCCTGCACATGATCTTAAGATGGATGGAGGTAAGAATCCAGGTTTCAGATTCTGTACCTCGAGTTACTTGACAATGCCTAGTAAGAATTTCTCTGCTACATTCCTCTGCTTAGGTGAGGAAATGTGCTTATCTTTTCCTCGGATAAAAGAAGCCACATATTAAAATTCAGAGCCCAAATTCATGTTATACCTCCCGCAGATGTTTGTTTTGAGTATAGCAAGCTGATTGACAGAGCATTTCTTCCTAGACAGTTGCACCTCAGCAGTGACCCTTTCAATCATAATAATACTTTAAGGCTCACATCTACATTTCACATTTCACTTCTAGTTCAATGAAAGACAGTGGTTACAGTCGACCACATAGAGGTTGTGATTTGAGACCACCCCAGCAGGGCAGCACTGAAGCTTTCCATCCTGATTCTTCTCCCCACTCAATTCTTTCTTCTTCTAATTATGGTCTGAAAAGACACCTCATGAGATGAAAAAGAACAACAGAATGGGTAGTCTAGTATTGTGTCTCTATTTTATAACTTTCAGTATTGTCTTGCTGAGTTTCATAACTACGTTTTCTTGTTCCCTTGTTTGTAATCTGCAAGTTGCAGAATTATCTCTCAGTTGTGATCTAATCACCGAATCACAGTGAGACAATTTTGCCAGCTCCATTTCTTTACCCTGATTAATAGTTTCTTCACGTCCCAGAGGTTTGGGTGGTTTGCAGCTGCTATGGAACAGTTCTCAGCTGGTCTTTTGATCATGCAGTTTTCAAAAATGTCCTTTTTTCATGGCTGGATTCAGCTTGGCTTCTAACATATCTCCCCAGTGCCTTCAAAGGCCACAGTGAGCATGTTTAGATGATATTTTTGTATTTTCCAAACATGGCCAGATCGCATTTATCTCTAAATGGCAGAGGTAAGCAAGCTCTGTCTGTGGGGTTGTCCTTCCCTCAGCTCCCAGCCAGCCCACAGCCATGCAAAGTCCAACAGGCCAAAAGGCAGGAGCGCGAGCTCAAGCTTGGGAGAATTTAAATACACTCCTGTCTCTCCCTCTTGATTCTGTGCATTGGCAGGCATCTCTTTGCCTGCTTACAAAATACTATATTACAGATTCTTTATAACCTGGTCCTTGTTCTGCCTGCCTGCTCAAGATTGTCACGAGGTGTCATGCAGTATGCAAACATTACTTGTAGTTAACTTGTCAATGCATGATTGTGATTCCCATTAAAAATGTGGATATCCCTCCAATCCCTCAGGAAATTAGCTCTTAATATGCCTTCTATAACATATTCACATTTTCCTTTCTTTGGAGATTTTGACTCCCTAACATGCTGGTTAGCTTCCAGGCAATGTCCAGTCATTCTCCAGAAGTTAGACTGCACACGTATCTGTTATTTCTTGACAAATAGTAAGACTCTTAGCCATCTCTGACAAAACAGTAAATTGCGGCTTCCTGACTTAAGGCTGCAAATGTGTCCAGCGATGATTTTCCCTGGTTTGCATCACATTTAGACAACCACAGAGTTAGCAGTCGTGAACTGTGTCAGCTTTGTCTCACTTGTGTCTTTCTTATAACATCCATGACATCTCATACCTTGTATTCAACATGGTTGTAGCTATTGATCTCTTCTAACTGTGGTGAGGTGTTAACAATTAGTGCCTCTAAATATATGTCTCCACATTCTGTGCTCTATAGCAGTCATTTACTAGTATGTGAGTTTGAGTGTTACTCATTTCAGTGAAAATGAAAAAGCCTTCTTCCACTTGACAGTAGTGGATGGGGAATTGCACTCTTCCTTCACATTTTTTTTTACTCATTAAGAGGTTTCAGTTGAGTTTATCTTAGCCTGAAACCTCTGTGAGAGCATTATTCTGTTCTTCTCAGAGAAGCCATTTTGCTCTGCAACTTAGCAGAGTACTTGGTGTGCATTCACACTTTTTTTTAAAAAACTGTATAATTTGAACATGGTTCTCATTGCTGGTGTTTTATGCTGAGCCTGTTTCTGCAGCATGCCTCTCAGTTGTTGCATAATGTAATTTGTCCCATCAACTTGTAAGCAGCTGAGGATTCAGCGCTGTATAAAGCTGAGATAAAGGCTGTTACCTGTGATGTAAATAGACGTGAACTGGCAATAGAATATTGCCCTTTCATTTTTCCATACTGCATAAGACTGTGAAAGCTGAATCTGGCAGAAACTATGTAGTGTTCACAACTAACAAGTAAGCTTTGAATTTAAACTTGATAATTTATGTGGGTGCAAGTGGATGCCTGTGAGTGAGAAGAAATGATTTAGTATAATGGCAGCACAGTCTCTAATTTATAGAATTTTAAGACTTGGATTTGTAACCACTGAAATGCAAAGCAACATATGCTTCACCAACGGATTAATAAACTAAACTAAGATTTAGCCAAAGATCTATATAAAGTACTAGAACATTCATAAATATATTCTCTGTTATAAATATTATTTGAATGATAAACTGAAACCACTGGTGAAAAATTAAAATGAGATCTGTACAGTTTTAAACTACTCTTAAAATATAACATCCTGTTACTAGATGGTTTACAGACAAATTATTGGACTCAATAGAGGGGAAATTCTTTTGCCTGTGTTATACAGGAGGTCAGGTTTGATGATCGAATGGTCCCTTCTGGCCTTAAAAGCTATGAATCTACTCCTTTTCTACAATGTACACATAAAAGGTCAAATTTCCAAGACTGGAATATTTCACTGAAGGACCAGAAGCGCTCTAAGATGTCTTTAAAATAATGAAGGGGGTAAAAAAGACATAAAATAAGGACAAGAGAAAGAATAGAAGATAAACTAAACTAAGGATTTTCTATCTTTCCCCCTATGAATGAGAATAAAATGTTAAATATCAGAGCACGCTGTGTGCTTCCAGAAGTACTTATGTGGCAGTGCTTAGACAACAACTTCAGCAGACAGCTCAAGCTCATCTGTTTTGCAAAGAATGTTTATACATAATCTCTCACCTAACAAGAACCTGAAATTCTTTACTCAGGGGAAAAATATTTTGTGAAACTGAATGTGTACATGTCACCCCATGTAAATACATAAACATAATTATGGAGTTGCACTGAGAAATACCAGGTTCAAAATAACTACTAACTACCTAACAGCATTACCACAGTCGTCTTATTAACATTCACACTCCCATACCACACTGAGAGTGAAATATCTACAGAACAATATTTTCCTTTTTGGAAGTTTATATTCTAATCTCATAGTAATTTCAGGGTTTAGAGCAACTCTCAATGAGGGTTGCTCTTTAAAAAAGGAGTACATGTCTTTGAGGCACCCTTTAGATCTTGTTTCTAACTGTGCCTCTTTTATAAAGACATTATACACTAAAAAGTATGTTCTACTGTTTTACCTCTGTAGAATTATTTGGTGGCACCGTGAAATAAAACAACCACTCAACTGCAAGCAGTACAAGCCTATACCCTCTTAACAATCAGTACATAATTTAGATTTCTCCAAATATTTGCATTTCTCATAGATGACTTATCAAATACAAACAGTAATGAACATTCCTTCTCCATCTTGATGAGCTCAGCTTCTTTGTAACATTTACTCCTTTATAGTAAGAGATTTCTAAACTGTAATAGAAAAGGGACACTTTAAAATAATACACATGGTAGACATTTATTCCATCCGTCCATATGATCTTTATTTTGTGCCCCATTAACCTCCACCACTTGACAAGGATTTAATTTCTAATCCATACCACTATTTTTTGCCAAACTATCTGTGCCTACAGATAAGGCAAAACTAGAAAGACAGGATATTTGGAAGAAAAAATGCTGAGCTGGAGAACATGGTAAGAGGTGGTTTATTTAAATGACAGTCTTTCATATAGCAGCTCTTATCCAAAGACCCAAGAGCACTCAAATTTTACAGCTTACATACTAGATCACTGTATCCATTATTAAAATTCAGCTATGGCTGGGGAAAGAATAAGACAGCCTTGCGAACATACATCAAGATAACACAGAAGGTAGGAGACTAATAAGGAATCTTCGTATCAGTGTAAGAAATACACATATAGGAGCAATTAGTTAAGTGAAATATAGTCAAGATCCAAGAATTATAGCTCTGTGTCACTCAAATATAGCTTTATTACAGTAACATCTTACTCAAAGGATAATATCTCAGAATTTCTGTAATGATATTGTACTTCTATTTAGGATAATATACTTTGTGTTCCTATACCTCATTATTATTAATAGCAATTAATTACTGCAGATAAATTCCCTGATATGAGTGGGTCACAGTTTTACCTGTGATGCAATGATTTGTGAAGTTTTTTTAATAGTTTCATTTCTAAATCTAAAAAACAGGATTTTTTTGTGAACTGCTTATTTTGGAAAGCAGTTAGAAACAATGCTGTACATCTTGTTTTTCAAGGTACCTAAACTAAATCCATTTATGCTCATATTATGCAAAGTTTCGAAAATAAGATGAAGAATGGAACTCTTATTCTGCTTAAATAGAATTCTTATTTTAGAACTAGCTGTGATAACATCGTAAAATTTCTTGCTGGGTCCATTTCTGTAAAAACACAAAGCAGGTTTTATACAACTTCTCTTCCCTACGCCCCAGCCCCCCCAACCTGTACTTAGGAAAGGGAAATTCTTGACAGAAAGCCCTCATTGGCAATGACCATCTGTCTTTGTGTTCACTGGTAAGTGCTAATTGGCACAAGTGAAAGGAGGTGGTAATAAACGCTTAGCCCCGTGTAGCCAGCCCTGTTTGACCAAAAAAGAAAATTCTTTGAACTTAACTGGGTCTTCAACAAATAGAGCTTGGCAGGGTAACAAATGCTTAGATTTTTACCAACGTTAACAACACAGTAGTTGTGTCTATAGGGATATGGAAAAACATACAGGCCTGACTCCTTGATCGGTTTTATAGCAAAGGAAAAAGAATTTAAGTACTGGTAAGTTTTCAGCCATTAACATAGCTTTTGTTTTAACACTCACCACCCCAAAGGAACATTTTTGGTGCTTGTAGGCTACAAGCAGAATTGTGTTTTAGAGAACAGAGGCTTCGGTGTACCCTATACCTTCATACAATGCCTTGATTTCACCGGCAGTTTCTCAAATGTCATGAGGTATAAGAAAGTTTGAAATGTGAAAAAGGAAAGTGAAAATCACATTGTCACTCTGTACCTGTGTTTTGTATGTGAACAGCACAACAACTAGTCATAGGAAATGTATGTGCTCAATAACGCATTTCTTTCCCCAGCTTTGAAATTAGTACTACTGGATTCAATAAGCTAACTCAGGGAAGGCAGCAATGGGCGGAATCAGATCCATGTGATATCTTTAAATGTATCTTTAAATATTTTATTTTTGTTTTGCCTAACTTGAAAGCTAATCTGAGATCTACAGAATAAATTTTAAAATCCCTCAAAAAAGTCTCTTCAGGAAGAGTAATAGGTTGTGCTGAAAAGTCATAGTATGATCCTTTGAAACTGTTCAAAAATAGAAGTATATTGGAGTAATATTTAGTACTGCTAAATACCAAAGCAAATAAAAATATTTTTTAATGATTTTTAAGTTGTTTCTATTGAACTCATCAGTGTTCAACAGATATAGGTGAGACAAAATAAATCTCTAGTTTCTGTTTGCAGCAATGCTACTTCTCCTCTACCCCTGCTAAATCCATTACTGCCTTATGCTTATCTTTCTCCATGCAAGTTCAAGCCATAAATAAATTAATAGATGTAAATTCAACATTTATGACATTTTCATTATTTCAGTTCTTTTGCAAATGTCAGTAATTACAGGAACAGTATTTCACTAAGTATCTGTATAGCACATAACATAAGAAGGACTACATCTTTGCTGGTAATTCCAATTGCTTCTGATATCAAGAAAAGAGCCTATATGGCTCATTTTGTACGCCATTACAGATATGATCCCAAACACCTAGAATTCTCAGCTATATCTTGGGTCTCGAAGATTAGAGAAACAAATTCAATTCCTAAATTTACATATTTGCAAAGTGACACTTCTTGGTAAAGTTGTCAGAATCGTATTATGTTTCTTCAGTTGGAAGGTTTATAAAAGCTACTTCATCCATATTAAATTCTAAAGTGAAATAGATTTATGTGGGAGAGAACTTCATTTCAGTTTAACATCAGTACAGTACCCCAAAGGATCACAGTTCATGTCTAATTGAGCTTTTGCAGCACAGTCACAATCACCTACATGAGGAGATAAAAAAGATGCCATAACTCTAAAAGAGAAATTACTTTATTCTGTCCCACTTACTCCTTCCCTCCTGCTTTTCGCTCCTTCCCATTCCACCTCATTTAGAGCAATAACACACTGCATTTTAAACATTACCACAACAGTCAAACTTAGACATGTTTTCCTAGTGATGACCTTGTTTATCAATACTTGAAAAACTTAAAATTATGTCTGGCCTTTGTTTTATACTAAATATAAGCGTGTTTTTTGCAATTCCTATTGAACTTTTCCTATAAAACTTAAAACACTCCGTTCTGGCAGTTTGGAAGACCACTGTAACACTAATTCTTTGGGTTACCACTATGGCTGCCACATAAAATTTAAAGACCTCTGTATCTCAGTGTATTTACTTCTCCAGCTTAAAGTATGAAAATCAGCCTTCACTGTTCAGTCCATAATACCCTCTTATCTTCTGTGGAATGGGTAAAAAAATGAGGATCTCTACCACCCAGTTTCTGGTACTCTAATTTAGATTGTCCTGTTACCAAAAATACTCCAGGATAACTTTTTTTAGTAATATTAGCTTACTGAGAACAAGCAGAGTTATTGGAGGAAAGTTAACATATTTTCTTTCCCCCATGTACTGATCAACCATAATGATTCTATGATTCTATGATCTTACAGTAATGTGAAATATATATTACATGCTATCAAAATACAGTATATTGCCTCCCTCCATTAGATTCAAGGAAACAGAGTGCTCACACTACCTCTGTCAAAGTGCTGCCTTCAGTCTCAGTGCAACAATTTTCCTCAACCTCCTCACGTGTTCCAAATTCCCTGCAGAAATGTGATCATATCTAAAGCTGTCAAATGGATATGATGGCTGTGCATTACAGGTAGGTAATGTTTTGCAAGTCTCCTCATTACAGTGTGGAAAAGTTGGTGCAACGTGTTTTGCACAAAAGGCCTTGCATTTAATATCCGCAATTACTTGCTGCATCTTTCTGAAATACTTACAAGAGAAAAACACACTTGTTATTTCTCCTCCAATCACGTCTTCTTTCATTTTCTTTGGATGAATGTATTGAATCAATCCAATTGTTAGAGGGTGATTGAGGAAGAAGTTCAATCAGATAGCTTTTAAGGTAGGAACAATTGGGGATTAACACTGACAAACAGGAATCAGTGCCCAAAACCAAGAAGAGAGTCCAGATTAAGTAGGAACAAAGGAAACATTTTTTGTCTGATACAATCTGGCATTTCCTTTCCAGTTCCGGAGCTTAATTTTTTTGCAATGGTTTTACAAAGAACAAATGAACAGGCCTTATTATATAATATTTATGGATCTTGGCTCTCTACTTTCATTACTTTTTTTTTCATTGAAAAACTATACTGGGACACAGTTTATATCTTCACATGCCAAGAACTTCAGCTTCTTGCTACTTAATTTTATCAGTGAAGAAGAATTTGAGTTAACTCTGTCAGTAAATTACTGTCCTAATGCTATGCTGGTACATTAGGTGAAACATTTACTTTCTTAAATACTGAGTAAAATGTTTTCAGTTGTCTAATAGCACAAGTAACCTTGACTATGATTATCACACTCATATGTCAATACATTACTAACTTATTTGGCCGTTTGAGAGCTAATGGTAGCATATGAAGATTTTACTTAATGCTTTTAGTAGTAAACTTAAGTGGGACAAAATCAAGTCATCTAAATAAAAGAAGGTGGCAGCTACATGGCATCCACAGACTGTTACTGTAATGCTTTCCTACTCAAACCTTTTTTCACTTCGAAAGTAATCTGATTGACGCTCAACAGGGACACTGGGGAGCCTTCTGCAGAGAATGGTTATACACTAGTTTGATGGGACTTAGAGCAAACTGCAAGTGTCAAAAGATTTTTATTTCTAGATTTTGAGGGAGCTTTTAGAGAAACAAATAAAGAGTACTGTGGCTGCTTGAGGAAGAAAATAAGAAAAATCTGAAATACCGATGTACATGCAAGGGGAAAAAATCTTCTGGCTTTCAGTTGCCACAACACTGGTAACTTTGTGATTGATATTCAGTATGCATAGTCCTAAAAATAAAACAGCGCACATTTTGAATGCTGTCTGTTGGGATACACATCATTGTACATTTTTATGTTTTTAAGTCCTGTCAGTGAATATTCTGTTATGATTTTACAATTATAATGTGATTCATAGCTTTAAAGTCATTAAGGTTAATATCAGTAAAACCTTTAAGATCCATATTAAAAATAAAATATATATTTTTAAAAAAATATGTTTTGTCTGGAATGGCGATGTGCCTTGAGTATGTAATCATTCTTTTCTATTTTCCATCTGACTTGCAGTCTATTATTACATGTTGCTGGTAGCAACCTTAAAGCCAAAGAATGGCTTTGTATTCCACAATCCCTTTGGAAGTTAAGCCCCTCAGAAGGATTGTTACATAAATCAGATTTTACATAAATCAGTCTAAATAAAAGAACCATTATAACTATACTCTGTTTGGGGGTATGCTATCCATTAGGAAACAAACAGCTTTTTCCAGCCTCATGTGAGGAAGTGCCAGCCTGTCCTCAGTGCCTCCACAAGTGTTTCTAGGGGACCTGATGGTTATAATGCATGATGCTTGCCAAGTGCACCCAAGGATCCCGGAAAGTAGCTATAGCAATGAAAGAATATGTCATATAAGCCAAAGTCAACTGTCATTGCAAACATCAGGAATGTTCCACTGGATAATGGTCACTGTTAGACACAGCAGAGCCTTAGCTGAAATCCTCTGTGGTGATTAAGGGGAAAAAAAAAAAAAGAAGTAGGTTTAAATATTGGTCTATACCTCATGGGAACCCAAAAAGGATTTAACAACCTGGAAAATACATGGAGAATAAAAAGCCTGAGATCAACCTCTATGCATATAGCTTTGCCTCCAGCTTGGTAAGTATTGATATGTTTCTAGAAGAGAACAAATATATGCTATATCAGACCCTGTTATGGGTTTCTGATGAGAATGTCTTTTATAAATACCTTAAGTGTCATAAACTGATATAGTCTGACCTGCATAAAACAGTGTATATATAATTTCAGGTGTAACTCACTATTAAAAATAATCTAGGTTTTCCTGTTTATAAACTAATAACTCCATGTGACTAAAGCACAGGTTCCAAAATGCACTTAGCTTTATTTTGAGGATTCAGAAGTGGGAAATCCAACATGTCCTCCTAAGCTGTAACATGATTGTGTTAAGAAAGAATAGCAACCGTATTTTTATTTAATTTTTTTCTGTCAAATTTGTTGTCATGGATTTTCATTGTGCCTTTCACCACAAAAATATCTTTGATATTTTTATTCTTATTTTGCAAAGTCTTAACAATAGCCCTGGAAATCCTATCAATAAATAGCGATAATTTATGTGAATCTGATTTTTTTTTTTTAACCATTGCTTGTGATGAAATTAAAGAAATACACAACCCTTACTGATATCTTAACTTTGCAAGTACCAGAGCAAATATTGGAAGTCTCTCTCCTTGCATTAGCACTTGATTTGACTTTCATAGTATAGGTTGAAGAATTGAAGGAATCATGCAGCCAGTAGGACTCTTTTCCGGATCTGTGTAAGTTGTGTGCAGTCATTGAATAACATTTCAGGCTCTATTTATTTGTATTTTCTTAAAAACAGATGAATGACTTTAATTAGACTGACTATCACCTGTCTCCAGGAATAGTCTCAGAGAAATAAATAGAAGTACTTGTGAAATAAGGATCTAATTTAGGTCAGTGTGAGGTGACATAGCTTGATACTTACTTTGACAGTTTTAGCAAGCAATATATTTTTGGACTGGCTTTTTTGGGGAGTTTAAAAATTTCTCTCTATCTTCACCCAAAGATTGTGCAGTCTTTTTAAAGACTGATCAACAGACCAAGACTGCCTAAGAATGTGAACCGGCAGTCAAATAAAATCATTAATATAATAAAAATAAATGTAAAGTTCTTTCTTGTCAGCAATTAATTTATCTTTTCTCTTCTGTTCTCTGATACATATGTTTCCTGATCTTGACAGAATAAGGAAATACCAGTGCATTTGAGCTGTGAGAGAATGCACTATAAAGCAAAAGCAATTTTAATCTTTCAGATATAAGTCACATAGAATAGGCAGGACTATAAGTTTCTGACTGACTTTTCTCCTTGATATGAGAATGTACATTAGAAGTGTCTTTTTATTCTGATTGGTAATTCTCAACAAACAAGGAGCCAGGAATATTATCCTGTGAAAAGTTACTCCATGCTTCCCATTAGTCTTGCATCTTTCTCCCACCACTGTAGAGGAAAAAATTCTAGACTTGACAAGTGTGATTCATTGTAATAGTTGTATTTTAGGAAAATTGACAGAAAATAAAAATGTTCATGATCTTGTGCAGCCATGTGCTTGCATTCTCTAGAAAGTATTTATTCCTATGTAAATTTAGGATGTTACTCAATCAATTTATTAGAAACTTTCTATAACTTGGTGGACCAGAATCACATTACTGTATCCGCAAGGTGCACCAATATGATTCTGCTTTCTCTAACTCTTTCCTTAAAAGATCATTTTTTACTTCTGTACCTGAAACAAATGATTGGGCTGTCCTGAAGACCCAAGTAGTCCAGCTATACTCTGAACAAATTTTATTTCACTATGAGCAATTTTAAAAACTGAACTTTTATCTTCTACAATTCTAACAGGTGTCATTATAGAGTACACAGGTCCTATTACTTACCAGTTTCACTCACAATACTATTCACTGTCCTAACTCTGCACAAACCTTTTTTTTCTTTTTCTGAGCAACCGTCTATAATGTCTATACATAGAAATTAGGCCATTAGGTTAGGCTGCTGTTCCTAAGTCTAGAAGTGCTAAGGTGGGGAGAAAGATCTTGACAAATCAAGACTCCACTGCCTCTAAATGCCCAGTAATTACCAGCTGCAAATAGACGATTTTCCTCTTGCTGCCCTCCCTTGTCTGTTTATCAACTCTGTAAAGTTCCTGGGAGAGCTGGTTGAGAAAGTGGGAGGGGAGGAATCTACATCTCAGAGGAAACGCCTTCTCTATTGGCAAGAACTTCATGAAACCACCCTTCTTTTGTGTTCTAGATTAAATTGCCAGCCCAAGCAGAGAGAGGAAAGGCAACAGGGCATTGCTGTTAAAATTTTATGTAGGATAAAAAGCAAAGAAACATTCTAAGTAATATTAAATGATGCTGATGAAGCAGAATTGAGACACAGAAATTTTATATCTGCATAAATAGCACAATGCCACTTATATAAAAGCAAAGATAATATATTCCATATAACTCTAAAAACATTTTAAAAATTTTATTCCAAAAGCCTAATAAAATATTGGACTATAATTTC
>JAOXJM010000001.1:10135021-10168693 GCA_026413425.1 Tringa solitaria
TGACATGAAAAGTAATATCACTGCTTTTTCTTATGGAGAACCTCAGACATAAAGAAATGAAGTGATGCAAACAAATATCAAAAAAGCAAGCCAGAAATTGAATCTCGATCTCTTGAATGCTAATTCTGTTTTTCTATATGCTGAATTAGCCCTTTAGGAAAGAAATTATATGAGCTGTTCAGTATCTTTCTTTGATATTCCTGCAGTTGTTCTTTCGGTTCCCAATAAAGCAGTCATATGGTTTAGAAAGCATCAAAAAGCTGCATATTCATTACATTAATTGTGAACAGAAGCAGGTGGCTAGTTGTTATTTGAGTAAATTCAATTTTTCTGGACCTTGACACTAACTTTTACAGCTAGCTGGTGAACTAAGAAAAAAGTTGCATGATTCATGGTTCTATCTAATGGTTGCCAACTGGAGGCAATGGGCTCGTCATTAGGAATCACGTTTTCTGGTGAAAAATGCAATATATAGTCAGTATTTTTGGCAGATTGATTGCATTCTTGATGAAACTGAGCAATTCAGGTAGATTTTAGCTCAGCTAAATTTAGCTGCCTAAATAGGTATAGACATCTATACAGCATAAACATCTAAGCATCCTTACAGTCAATAAAGAGATATACCTTCAATACAGCTTAAAATAGGTTTCTGAGATTTAACACTAGTAGTTGACGAATATTAAGGTGAAAAGAACTCTGCACTTAGTGGTTGTGCAAGGCCTATTTAAGCTTCATAACCAAGACAACAGATATATCCCAAGAACTCCAGAGGGGAGAAGAAGCCAGAAGACAAAAAGATTTCTTGTTACTGGTTTGGGCAAAGGGTTAAAAAATGAAAATGACAAATAGAGAGATCCAAGACATAACTGGTTTGTATGTGTTACATTTAAGAGGTGCTTACTTTAAAAATAATTCTATCCCTGGGAAAAAAAATTAAAAAAATAAAGACTACTAAGCACTTATGTTTATCCTCTAGGAATTATGTTATTGCTGCTCTGTTTATCTACTTGTTTAAGTGTGCTTTTTTCTTCCTTGGATGAAAATTTTGTTTGTTGAACAAGGTTTGTTAACCTTTTTTGTTGGGTTAGAAAATTAGCTCATTGAGCAGCAGAAGTGTTTGCATAATTTTCCCAGGTTTCTGGATAGAGTCAGTGTTTTCGTAGTGACCCCTATAAAATTTAATCCCAGCTCTTGTTGCTGCCAGTCAGATTTTGGCAAAAGGAAACTTTGTACCAATATGTCATGATCTTCACACCAATGATTCAAAATAATAAGCCTGTTCTCCAAAACAGAAACAAACGTTAAAATAAAATCTTTTTCTATTTTTTTTTTAATTTGTTGATTATTTAACTGTGGAAATCAACCATATAAAGAAACTTTATCGAAAGGGAAGAAAATGGTGGGGGAGGTATGAGGGAGACTAAAATGTGTGCCTAAAAGCAAGTTTTCTGCAATAAAAGGGAAATAATTATTAATAGGTCGGAACACTTCACATTTTATTTTTATTATGTTTTGCTTATGAGGGAATTTAATCCAAAATATCCATTGAGGGCTGGAATCACATTTCAATATCTGGTGCTAATAAAAATATTATCTTTAATAGAAGGAAATCAGATACAAATGTTTTCTTATTTATAAGGTGGAAAGAAGTGAGGCATTTCAGCCAGAGAAAGTGTTGCATTTTTGGGCACTTTTGTCAATGCAGCATCACAAATTTTGCTATGAGGCTTTACAGTAGACTAAAGACCAGGAAATTTAAATGAGCATTTTGCTACCAGGGAGTCAATAACACATCAAACCCCAGGGATGAAGAGCAGCCTGAGTTAAGAAGATCCAAATTAAAACCAGTTCTCAAAACTGTTGTTGATTATTATTTTTTATTCTTCCTATATATCACAGAGGAAAATTACAAATTTATGAAGCATACAGTTCCAAAATTAATACAGTCTACGGAATTAAACTTCTGATTCAAATTCACAACTTTCAGAGTACCAAATATTTTAGGGATTTGTTCCAGGCCAAATTCAGTCCAGAATATTACGAGCTACAATAAGCTAATTTCTAGTTTTATTGTCCAAAGGTCAGTGTGAAATATTTGGGCTGAGTCCCATTTTCAGCTAGGTTTAATACCCTAAAATGACATGGAATGTATTGTAGTGGCCTAGTGAAAAAAGACAAAGATAGATTTGATTGTGTAAAATCATGTGGTTCTTATGAACAAGATTGATGGTGTATTTTTTCCTTCATCAATATTGAGGTACACTTGAGCACAAAATGTACACTGCCTCTGTGTGGTGTTGCTTCTAAAATTAAATTAAGATACTTAGGCCTAAAAGCTGACAAAACAACTCCTTTTGAATTGATGGATTCTTGCACTGCAGTGGCTGTGGAGACAAAGTGGCCTGTAAACATGAAAGAACCTGTGCCTATCCTTTTCCTAGCCATAGTCATTGGGACCTTCCTACTGCAATATGGCAGTTTCTAAGTTTCTTTTAGCTCCTTTGAAACTTCCTACTGTAGTTTTGTCTTCACTTTCCTCACATCCTATCCTTAAAGCACAGTTAAATGAAATGACATTTCTCAATTTCACTATATATTTATATTCACCTCTTTGCATTGGCTTTTCATTGACATGTACTTTGCAAACAGTTTTCATTAGCAAGGTTCTCTCTTTCCCTCCTTTGTCTAAAGGAATATAGATTAATTTCTGGTGAATTGTACTTGTGTTTCTTATTTATTGCAAACAGGATAGCACTCTTCATTAGTGTTATTTTTGCCACAGAAATGACTCAGCAAGGCAATGCTGGTGAATGCCCAGTGAATACTGAGAGCATTAAAATCTGAAGAAAAATATTCAAAGAAATCATTATCCTAAAACAAATTCCTGAGAATATATGTGGAAAGAACTAGTTCAATGACATAAAGTTAGAATTAAGTCTTTCCAAAAGTTAAGTGCCACTGAAAGAAATGTGCGAGTATACAGTTTTATTTTTAGGGACATCATTTAAGAATATTTTAAAAACAGGATATTAGCTGTGGAAAATTACTGGCCCTTGAACTGAAATAAATAAAATATGACCTTCAGTATAAAATAATTCCTCCCATCTTACAGCTATTCAAACAGTTGAGTCAATTGGTCATTTGTTGAGTGTTCAGCCCTCAGAGAAATAAGCTCCCAGCTATGGCTGATCAAGATTTATGTATTTATAAATATATAGTTTTAGTTGGCAGGCTTTCTTGATCAAGCCCACCCCCTTTTTAGAAGAAAATGGCACATTTCCATAAAACTGACAAGTAATAGTAGTCTTTCTCAGACAGATTTCCATTCTGCTGAGTGTTTTAGTCTGATGATCTGAACATGGGAACTAAGTGCCAGATCTGCTGAGGTCCTGTGAGTAGTGCTATGTGAATAATTTTATTTCAGGACTTTAAAAGTGAAAATGAAATTTCAAGTTTAATAAAATATGAAATTCTTTTTCTCTTTCTCAAAAAAAAAAAAAAAGTAAGTGTTTCTTCTATGAACCTCAGAGGAAACACCCAAATAGATCTATGTCAGATAAACTTCTTGTTGGACATGCAAAAATACTGTACTATGGTTCAAATTTATGCTCTGCCTAATTAAAAAACAACAAACGATAAAACCCCAAACACTTTGTCTTCACAGGTTTAAATCAAATTGTGACATAGTTTAAAGTTGATTCTCTCTCATCTGATCATCAAATCACTGGTCTGTTGGATTAACGTAGGAAAATGCACACTCTTGTTTTAGCAGTTTATGAGCCTAATCACTTCCTCACTATTTCTATGAAAAGTAGTTGTATCTGAAATGATTCAATTAACTTGATGTGAATTTATCAGGTCAGGAGACAACTCAGTCTTTTTTATCATCTTGTATACTATTAACAAGACCTGACGTCTATGCTATATGAGTCCCAGGAGCTTAATTTTGGATTAGTTCTAGTCTGATTCCCTGGACTGGTGCCCAGTAACAGTAGGAGCATGTTGGGTGCAATCCTGGAATGTATCTTCCCGTTTAGTTTCATCAGAAGGGGATCCAATTTGCATCTTCTCCCACTGCTCTGCAGTGTGAACCGAGGCATGTTATGTGAATCAGAAGGTTCAATCCAAAGTCATAGTCCTGATCAGAGTGAAAGCATTCAAGTAGCTGGTGCTGGGGGACATGGTTTAGTTATATTTTTTTTGTCACAGTTAGGTTGATGGTTAGACTAGATGATCTTAAAAGTCCCTTCCAACCTAGATGATTCTATGATTCTATGATTCTATAGATGCACCCTTAAACTATTACCCGGTTTCTCCCCAGGCAAAGTGTTAATGCAGTCAAAACAGGGTATAAATTCTCCAGGTTATACTATTTACTTTTCTTCTATACAGAATAATTCATTACACTCTTTTCTTTGGATTCATAACAATCATTTTAACATAGGTTTCAGGTGAATCTACTCAAACTCGAGCATCCTTTGACCTTGAGACCAGAAATGACCTATGGTGATTGAAGATTATGGCACTAGGAACAAAATAAGGAAGTAGTCAAATGGATTCTGAAACCTTTTAAAGAGGAAAGCAGTAATTTCAGTTACAAATAGGTTGTTTTGTTTCTACTGAACTGAAAAAGGACAGAAAAGTCACGTGAATAAGGCACATTCAAGAAACTTCATAATTAGTACAGAGAAACTATGCAGATTACAAAGATTTGGTCAGAAACTGAAGAATAACTAGAGCTGTGTGCTGACAGAAGTGACTAACCTAGCCTCCTAAAGAATATTTATTTCCAGCAAAGTGAAATAACTGATAGGTGCTGATTAGAATTTTTTCTCACAAAATAGTATCTGACTGCTAAAAGCTTGCACAGCATAAACAGAGATAGGCAGTTGCCTACAAATGTGTCCTCCAAGAGGCAATAGACAGTCCCCTTTGCCTGCAGCTGGGAGGGGAAGGAATCCTTGAGCCTATCTATCTCTTCATACACAGGCTGGGGGAGGCAGGAATGCATTTTCCACAGCAGAAGTTTCTCGATATCATGCTGACCCTGACCTTGTGAAAAGGAAGAACCTGATCCACCCTTATTCAATGTGAAAGCAGCTCAGCTTTCATGTCAGCCTAAGATACATGGAAAGATGTAAAGGAGGGGTGTCAGTGGCAAGGAAAAAGAGAAAGTGCTTGCTCTGCAGTGGGAGCACTGAGTGCAGCCAAAGGCAGGGAAGGCAGCGGGGTCTGCAGGTATGGGGAGGAAGGGATGGCTCCTGTCCTGCAGATAAAAAGTGAGAACAAAGAGAAAGGTCCCTGCTCTTACTCCTATCGCTCTAAAATATCTTGAAATCCATCTCAGTTTCTTTTAATTGAGCTAGTTTAGTTCATTAATATTTCATTTTTTCTCTGACTCTTTCGGACTGTTCCAACCAACTCTCTCCAGTCCAGGAGACAATTCACTCCAGGGATACCTCTGGGCAGGTGGCACACAAAGGCTGCAGCAGTCTTCATCCTATAGAATCTTTCAGCACTATCTCTGTAGGCTTTGGAACCCCAGAAAGGCTCACAAGCCTTCATAACTCATCCAATGACAAGCAATTAGAGAACCTTAATTTTGTTTCATAAAAATGTCAAACTAGTGAACTGCAACACAACCCCCAAGGTATTGTTAGACAGTTTGAGACTAATAAAACACACAGGGCAATAATCACACCCTAGGAGCCCAGGATGACAGGGAAACCTTTGGCCCACACTTTTTGTAAGGTTGGTGTGGCCAATCTGCACTGTAGTGCATTAACCATAAGCAGCAGGTCAGTTTCTGTTGCTCACTCTTGTAGCCACAAAGCATCTCCCAACCCTCTAAGTGTTGGAGAGATACCCCTCATTCCCACTTCCACCTCAGACCCCTTTGCCTGCCCTCGCTTTTCTTGTTACCTTATAAAACCTCAGTTTTCCACCACCTCAGAATTTATTTTTTACTGTACAGATGCAGAAAGGGTGATGTTTATCTGGAATTAGTTTTGTAGAAATTATCATCTATTTTGGGGGAATTCCTGAAATGGGAAAAACAAGTCTAAAGCTAAGGAATAGTTTGTTCTTTTCGAACACTGTTAATGGGAACAACATTTTTTTTTCTTTATTTCCTATTATTCTATCATTAAAAAACTCGGGATTTTGAACGTTGACCTGCCAGATCACTTAACCGTGTGCTTAACTTAAAGTACATGAATAGTGCTGTTGAAGTCAGTGGGACTGTTTGTAGTCTGAAGGATAAGACTGAAGTATTTCCTTGGATTATTGGAATTTCAGTTCTCACAAACAGTGCTACGACTAACCTGATGTAACCCCAAAAATTCAGTTTGGAGAAATTAGCACATAAAATAGGGGTTTTTTTGAATGAATGTTTTTAGCATATTCATGTTTCTCAGCAATAGAGTTATAATTTCAGGATATTTGGTGTTCCTAGCTGTCCCTATTAATAGAAATTGAATCAAGTAGTTTCACACAACCAGCAGATGAGGCTGTCCTGTTTCAGGCCTTTTTGGTGATGCAATAATTTGGCTCTGAAACCCTAGGAAAATATAACTGAAAGAGTAAGAGCTACACAGACTGCAGAAGAGATACATAGTAACCAAAATGAGAGGGTTCTGCATTTTACAGACCTCTTTTGTGTTCCAGATGATTTAACTACATAATATTTTCATTTTCGTTATTTTTTAAAACTTTATCATAGTAACTACAATGGTAATTATGCTGAGCATCAACTAACACAGCAGCACCAGACTGTATTACTTGCTGTATTGTAAACCAGGGCTTCCCTCAGGCAGCCATAATTTGTATGTCCTTCTGGTTTTGCCTACTTTAACTTTTCTATTTTAGGGAATACACATGTGCTTTGTGTTAGAGCAGGGAAGTCATAGCAGACTAAACTACAGTCTATGGTGGCTTTCCCTTTTGGGTCATGCCCTCCTTTGGTGTTGGAGGAAGATGGTCACTTATATAAAAACAAATTATGATTCATAGAATCCCTACAGAGAGATTAACTAGAGAAGTGTGGTTTTCACTGTGTCCTCACCAAGTATGCAAAGTCCCTATATAAATAGTCTTGTATTTGTCTAATTAATCAGCTCTCTAATCCCTGCCTTGCCCATTACATACAAAGTGGTTTTGTTAATTCAAAATAGGCATGGTCTCGAGCCACAACATTTATAAGATCATAGCATCTAGGGATGGAAAACAACTGATACATCATCCGGTACACCTCCCCAGCAGGGCAGGGTAGCTTGTTTAGAATGACCCAAATAACATGGCTTTGACCACATCCCGAGGCAGCTAGTCTGCTGTCTAGTTCATCCTGCTGCCACGACGCTTTATTTGATTTTTCTTGTTACCCTGTTTCATAGCTCCAGCTTCTCGCTTGGAATTCAGCTCAGCTATAGAGAAAGAGTGGATCTCCCTTGCCTCAGGACAGCTTTCCACATTCATACAGTTGCTCACCTCCTGTTTATGCTTCGCTCTTGTTGCTGTTCTTTTGAATTGGGGAAATTTGTGTACAAGAAATTTTTGTATCAGCCAACACAGCCTTAGGATTTGACTTTTGACATTTTTCTCACATCTGGCAATACTACTGCACTTTTTCTACACAGCCGGATTGCTGAGTATTTATTCTAATGACTGTAACCATTGATTTTGTTACTGGAACAATGGCAGTGTCTTAACAGATGAGGGTAATACTTGTCCATCCTTAATAATGATATAAATGATCTCATCAGGCAAACAACAGATTTCCCCGAGATAGAGTATTCTCTTATCTAGTCATAAAATAGACTGACACTCTTCTCTCATTTCTTCAAGTTTCTAATTTAAAGGATTAACTTAATGCTGTTTGATACCCTGTCCAGAGATTTCTTGAAAGCTGAAGTTGTTGGCTCTTCAATAAAGAATATGTATTAAATCCTCTGCTTTTTTTTCCCCTTTCTTTTTTTTTTTTTCTTTAAGTGAATGTGTTGGTGATTCAAATAAATATCTGTCTAGACGGATATCAAAAGTGAAATCCAATATAATGACTTTTTTGATGATACTAATAAAGCAGATGGCAAAAAAAAAGTGTTTGTGGTATAAGGAACACCCAAGTTCTGAATGCAAAGCCAGATCTTTTTGTTTCAACTACCTCACAGCAAAGGGCAGTAAGTCATTCAGATGTGAGTGACTCTTAGATAGAGATATTATTGGCCATGGATGCCTATGTGTGTGTGTGTGTGGTAAAGCAGTTAGAAATGCAGCAAAGGAATTGTTTTTCATTTTCTGCTTTGAAAATGAGGACCCAGTTAATGCCGGGATTTCTAAAGACTTCCAAGGAAATAGATTGTTCAGTTGCTGCCACACTGGGCTCCTGATTCCTTTGAGACATTTTGTACAGAATTTGAAAGATTCGACATCTCCCACACTTCCCAAAGCTGTCTATGGCTACAGTGAGATCAGCCACTGCTCACCAGGAATTGCTGCAAAATACTGGGGATTTCTGCGCTTCAGTACTCAACATCACAGTACCTAAATATTAACTGCCTGACAACTGTAAAGGGATTCAAAGCAGGATATTTATCTATGAACATCTTTAAACCAAGGAGAGAATTAATGCTTTAACCAGTGTGACACAGAAGCATATCAGCTAAGCTTCTTTCTGTATTTCAATTGAATACAGCTCACTTCCAGGCATGTTCCATATTAAATGCCCGAAAGTATGTCTTCAGATTTTTTTCATCTTTTCTTCAGTTTTCGGGCCCACGTTGCTGTCACAAGAAATCTAATTCAATCCTGAAAACAGATTACGTCCCACTGATGCAAATCACAGCATATACTAGTTCTTGCTGTCTGCTTTTGGGATGTGTCATGGTGTATATCTTCCACTAATAGGTGTAAGTGAAAATACAAACTAAGTGTAGCCCAGGACTTATGTTCAGGCTGATGATGTCATCACCTTGCTCAAATAGGAATGTGGAATCCATTAGCGGGCAATAAAACTGGAACTGATTTTCAAATATTTTACATCAAAATGCATCTGCAGTTTTAAAACCCGCAACTGATTTGTGGCCAAAATGGTTTGTTTTTATACAAGTGTTTTCCATTTCACTTTTCAGATGATAATTACATTTAAAGATGGCTGTAGGCTTCAGACAGAAAATTTGTAGGTTATATCTCTGTGTGTGTGATCAAGGAAAGTAAACTTTTGTTTACAAATGCCTCTGACTATGGCCAAACCACTTCATTGTTGTGTAAAGAAATGAATAGCTAAGAACCAGAGCAACTAAACGGCACCTTTAAGGCATAAAATGTCGTTCTTATATAACCAATGTTTTGTTTGTTGTTTTGTTTCTTCTTTAAATAGTGAAGAATCAAGAATCAACTGGAAGCAAAAATCATTTAAAGGGAGAACCACACAATATTCACATTGTTCATTTGGGATAAAAAAGTGCATCATTAACTTTTAATAAAATGTACTCTTCATTCTGAGTTAATAGGAAATATCTGATAGCCATAATTACTTAATATTAGACTTTTGACCATTACATTTTTATTTCCTGCTCAGTGATCAGTGGAAAATATGACATGCTATATTTCAAGTTGATCTTCAACAAACAACTAACTGTTTCATTTATGTTTTTTCTTTTAAGAGACTTCAGCAATTATTTATTAGCAAAAATATCATCAAAAATAGATTCCCCTAGAGAAACCAGTAATTTGATTTTCATCCATAACTAACCATACAGATTGCTGTGACCCATGTACTAATCTTAAATCAGGCACATGCCTGATTTCGGGATTAAGATACACTGATATGACATTTTTTTCATGCAACCTATAAAAAAATCCCTCAATAGGGCTGCATTTGAAGAAAGAAACATTTGTTTCACCTGTTTTTTATAGGTTAACAAAAGTATGCCATCTATGTCCCAAGTAGTATTGACATTCACCTGTAATTTTTCATAGAAATGACGTTACTGCAAACAACAGTGTTCCAAGGACAGTATGTTTCAATATTTACTTGTCAAAACCCAGTCTTTCTGGAAGTAAGAGGAATTTAATTTAATTGAGAATTCTTTTTTTCTTCCAGAGCATTAATTTACTGTGTAATTTTGTGGCTAGTTTGAAGTTCATGTTCAGTCAAACTCTTTTGCTTAATGAATATTGTCTAAATTTGATCTTGGATCAAAGAGAGAATGCACTGTATATAAAACAAGAGAAATAACACTTCCCCGTCCTGGAGACATTACATATAATCACATCTACTTTCACACAAGGTTAGCATCCAAGTTTTGCAGACAAAATCAAAAGCCTAAAAAATTTCTAATCTGACAATCCTATATGACAACTAAGTTTTATTATTATTTCCTGTTATATCTTTGTATCAAATGGGTTCTGGCAACATTCTTCTGCTATCAGTTAGCATATCCTCCTGAGGGTCAGTAAGGTCATCCAAGCGGTGGTTCTGCTCCTTTGGTTGAGAGAGATCCCAGAAGATATTTCTGAGTGATTACTCACCTGTTGGATCAGGTTCTTCATGTTCTTGTTGTGTCTTGCCAGCGTTCTTACTTAATGCCTCCACAGAATTTTTTATGGGTTGACTGAGAGTTGTGAGGCTGCAGTATCTGCAATGAGTTCTGTGTTACCGTTTCTTCCGGTACTGATGACACAAGAGAGCCAGTTACCAGTTTGCAATGGAGACTGGAGCAGACATGAATTTCCATCTCAAAGGCAGCGATAAGACATAGATAACAATTACATGATATATGGAACTTCCCTTCATCTCCTACATCTATTGTAAGGATTTCTGTATAACAGAATTTGAAAGCTGTTGAGTCCATAAGAGCTGCAATACCGAGTGAATAAGCAGTGACATAAAAAAAACTTCAACAGATTAAGTCATGTAAGAGAAGTTCTTTAAGTGTCTTTTAAAGCTTTGTCTATTAGATAAATGAAGATATGATCGCCTGAGCAATGCAGCTACCGCAAGTTACAGTACAAATGCAGGTACAGGCCACATCAACTTCAGTGAAGGCCACACAGCTCCTCTTGGGGCTACACATTTTCTTTTGTACTGCAGGCAAAGTCCAACAAAGAGCAAGAGAATTCCTACTGTGGCTTAGTGTATCATCATCAGAAAGAGGAGGCAGTCTTGTAACTTTTAAACCTAGTTTTAAATTATGGTTATGGCAATTCTCGGACCACCCCAGCTTTAAAATTTCTAAACACTTCGTTTTGCTTTATAGTGATGATGTTTAGAATTTGTTACTGGTGCTAGTAGCTGCAGATCTACTTATTTATATCCTGCTCCTGCGTTTACATTTCACTCTATCAGTTAAACTTAAACCAGTTCACACAATATGTCAGAAGTATTTTGTGTTAGAGAGTGTAGATTTACAGGCTCACTGACTTCATTGGAATTGCTCTGGATCTGCAGTGGCTTTGGCAAATCAAACTATGGTTCACAAACTTCACATAGCAATTCACAATTAATTTGTAGTTCTTTTAATGGATTTCTTTACTGTACATAAGCAGTGCAAATATACACAACAACCTTATTTTTTCCTTTCCTATTAAGAAAACCTGTCTTCTTTTTCTTTAGGGCAGCATAATTATAAGGATTCTACCCCAGCAATCAAATACAGGTTTTGCATTTGAATTTTCAAATAATCTTTACTTACAGGTTTCCAGGCACTATTTTTTACTTAACTGGAGATTTTACTACTGAAGCAAACTCAGGTCTGACAGAGATCTGTTGTGTTTGCCTTATTAGAAGAAAAACAGCAGTAAACCCACCTTGTTTACTCTTCAGAGACCCTGCACTGTACTACGTGGGGGCTCCACAGCCCTGAGGCATCTGTGTTTGTACTCATCTAAGACTGAATCCTAATATTTGAACATCTTTGTTGTCATCCTTCTACCACTGTTTGAAATCCTTTAGGAAGAAGTCTCTCAAAATACCCCTTGAGGCAAGACCATATGCCTATTTAATTGAAAAGATGCTGAGGCAAAGAGCTTGACTGCCTTGCCTGAGGCCACGCGTTTCTCTTGATGTGAAATTGTGTGTATCTTTCCACTACTTGCTTTGCATCAAATCTTGTTGTGTAAGGGTGGGGGGCGGTGTAAGTTTTGAGATCCTTATGTAGCAATCTGAGAAAAATAAAGTAAGGGTTCACCCTGTGAGAATATTCCCTTTTCCTAGAGAAAAAATCAGGGCCCTGCATGTCTGATACATCAATTTTCCTTTTCTTTTTTATTCTGTTAGTTCTCTTTCCACTGCAGGCATCTTTCCCCGTGCTCAGCAGCCATTCCCAGCTTTCCCATGCCAGCACCTCTTGCTGACAGCCAAAGCCTTAATGTCGAGCTGCAGCTCCAGCTTCTGCTTCTGCTCCTTTGCTCGGCAGCCCTTCCCTCGGCAGGCAGGGGAAGGAGCCTGGGGCACCCGCAAGGCCCACCCTGCTTGAGAATCAGATTTCAGACCAAAAAAAAAGCCTTGTCCTTGGGCAAAAATATGAAAATCAGCTTGTTAGGGTATTTCTGACTCTACTTGAGCGCCAGCCCTGGGTCACGTTGTGTTTCTAGCGAGCCAAGGAGCTGTGCAATGGCTGGGCATGTGTGGGGTTAGAACTGCGTGTGAGTGCATGTATGCTGGTGTCGGCGGGGAATTGCCCTTATTTGTATGTATGTCTTGTTTGAATAGACCTGCTGTACCTTACCTCTTATCTAAATACAAAATAAAGCCCATAGTCTCCAGCAGCTCCCTTGTCCCTTCCACCTCCCAGTTCCCTTTCCCCAACTGGAAAATGAAACCAGAACTTTAAAGTTGGGAAAATTATTTTGAACTTTTCCCACTAACTTTTTGGTACAACCTCAGGATACCTTAAGTCTAACTGTTCAGTCTGTTGAGCATTTGCAGTCTTAGCTGCAGCCTGGGAAAATTAATAAAATAACACCCTACTACAGCTTGAAGAGGAGTTCTAGAGAGAGGCAGGATTGGGGGTTTGCACTAATGCAAACTTTATTCACTGAATATGGTTTTAGTTTTCATACTGTGAGGTCACATTTGGAATTTTCTGTCCTTTTTGAAAATGCATATATTAAATTACAAGTAGTGTTAAGTTTTCCGTATCAGGATATTTTAAAGAAAAAAATCCATTTGGACTATCTCAGAATTGAAAATGTTTAAATGCTACAGACTTATGTTAAGAAGGAGTTTCTGAGAATTCTGTTCATTGAACTTTTTTTGGGGAGGAGGGGGGAAAGGGGAGAGAGGAGGATGTAAATATTTCAATAAGAACTCACAGAATCACATCCAAAGACAAATGAAGATTTTCAAAGAGTCTCCACTAACCTCAAAGGGCACCAGATCATGATCTTTTACACCACATTTTAATGGTCAAATGCAGCACATTTGTATGCCTCAGTGCTGCAGAAAGGTGCCGATAACAATAATCCCGTCAGGTAGATGATAAACTCATCCATGTTGAGGTCAGTGCTTGGAGGCAGAGCCTGTGTTGCCTTCTCCACTGACAAAGTCTCCAGTGCACATGCTGAGCTACTGCCAGACAACCAGCACATCAGCATAAAACTCAGTGCAACCTGCAGTTGTGTGCAAGAAATGGAGCAAATAGCTGTGTGATTTAGCTCTTGCTCCTGTGGTTTAACTGCTGTTGGCACAGTTTCCAGCTGATTTAAAGCAAGCCCAGGTATGTGTACGTGACCTGCTCTTGGAGAACTAACAGGTAGACATGACCTCCTCCCCGCTGCTGATTATACAGCCTCCAGGAGTCGTTGGGCATTCTCATGATTTACCTCTGTCTTTTCACCAAAGTTGCTTTCTTTTTTTTTTTCTTTTTCTGTCCTTCTAGTTCATATTTTTAATTCTTGAACAAATCTGTCTTCTCCCACCCATGTATCCTGCTATTACAATGATTAGCATTTCCCTATATTATTGTACTGGGTTCTTTACAGTTTGCTGGCATACAGGAATTTCTTATTAAATCTTTCTCTCCAGATATCATTACCTTTTGTTGGCTACAAAATTTGAGTGCATTATTGTCAAATGCATATATTAGTTTTCATTTTCCTTTCTTTGTGATTCTAAAACAATGAGAACTATAAAGACTTAACATGACTTTAATGCTCCATCCTATTAAAAAAAAAGTGCAATTGTTAATTAATTACTAAAGTGCACCTCACACAATTCTAAATTATTCTATGCATGAGGTCTTAATTACAGAGAACTTTAATTAACATATTCCAGACATAGATCTAGCTTGATTTATAAAAATTTAGTTCTTGCCATGGGGATATTTTTAAGTTACAAATGAAATGAGAAAGAGAGGAAGTTTCCTGGTATTTGTGAGCTGCAATATATGAGGTAGCTGCTAATGCTTGTAAATCTGATGCTGTTTATCACGTTATCAGAGTGCTCTGTTCAGGCTGCTTTTTTTTTTTTTTTTTTTCTTTTCTCAAATACTGCCCAATCCTACAGGCATCTAGTCAGATAAGTAATTTTACTGACATGTATAGATGACCTAAGGTTCCAGACTTACAGACATTTAAAATGTAATGGGGAGAAGCCACTGTGTAAAACCACATTTGGAAAAAAAAATAATCAAAAAAACTAAACCTTTTTCTTTAAAGTAAGAAAGGATATACAACTGGAATCTTTCTATTCTGATCCACTTAGTAGCATGCTGTTTAATGACTCTAAGTGATAATGTACTTAAATAGTTAATTCTAGGGTTAATCCTCCTCTAAAACTGAGCTGCGAACAAAAGCTGAAATGACTTTTCAAAAGGGAGGGACGGGAGGAATCCTGACCCTTCTCCCGATGTTTTAAAACGTGAAACCACGAAGCAATTGAGGAATCAGTGCACGGCACGTGGATTAAAACGCTTCTTGGAGCTGCTAATACTGTACATTGCCTCAACCCTCCCTGAACTTTCTCAGTAAATACAGCAGCCTGACAGCCCGGCTTCCCCGCTGGGTGGATCCTGCAACTCCAGGAGGGAATGGCACTTCTTGTTTTTAATTAGCAGAGGTGAAAGGTGAATTAAAACTAGCTGTTTGGCAAGTCAGAGCAAGGGGCTGAGTTCTGAAGAGCACCAAGGAGGAGGGTGCTTTCTTCTTTTTTTTTTTTTTTTTTTCCTCTCCCTCCCTCCTTCTCTGAATGAATTGCCTTGCAGGAGGGACTGAAAATACAGCTTCTTCCTGAATCCACTGGCAGAGTTACTAAAGAGAGCTCAAGACACAACACCGCAGAGTAACGCCTTGGAATGTCCTCGCACTTTATAAACAATTGTCCTAGGGAGGGAATATTTTTACATGACATTTGCACAGCTTGACAAATGGCTAGCTGAGGCTGTGTGCTTCTCTGATGAACGTTGAATTTCCCATAGAGATACCCCACAAACTGACCAAAGAGAGAGATTTAACTGCACTGGGAAAGTAGAAGTGGAACTTGGAGCCTTAAAAAAAACCCACCAAAACAACAATCAAACAGCAGCAGTTAAGTGAAGAGCGCAAGAATTTGATCTTGGGCAGGATGGCATCTGCCCAGGACCTTTTAATCCTGGCACTATATGGCTTGTTACTAGAGTTACCGACTGGATGTCATGCAACAGATACGAGGCAGCCAAGGTTACGTCTGTCACATAAAGGTAGGTCAGTGTGTCAAGTTTTTAAAGACTTTATGCTAATGCAAGTTCATTGACTTCACTGGAAGTATTGCATCGGGGTTAAATTCTGGTCCTTTAACAGAACAAAATATTCCTGTTCAGAAATCCTGTGAATTGTTTCCTTGTATTTGACTGTATCCATAATTAAGTTTACTGAATTCAGGGAGATTTAAGGCACTTACAGTGATAATTTTAGGCTACTGAAATATTCTCCTACCTGAAAGTGTGTTAGATTTGATTGTCATTCTGTCTTATCCTCCGTGCTGTAAGAAGGATGTCTGGTTTCTAATAAGAAGGAAAGAAATGGACAAGATAAACTGAAATTATTGTTAAATAAATATACTCTTATGCATCAAGTAACCCTTAAGCAATTAAATGCCTGTTTCACTTTTAGAATTCTGTCTATCTACAAATATAGCTAAGGCAAAAAGACTGAATTCCTGTGCAACCATATGATTCATTTTCTAAACCAGCAAGTGTCATCACACTATAATTAAAATGACTAACTGCCAATGTAAGTCTGCTTGCCGTTTAACTGAGTTATCCAAAGAAAAAAAAGTCTTTTTTTTCTGACATATGTATGTAGAGTACTTATAACTTTTCTTTTTTGTTTTAAATCATTTAAGTTTCAGTTTACCTGAATGATTCTTCCTTAGCTCCTTCAGAGTATCTCCTTGTTCAGTTCTGGATTGCATGTGATTTAAGCTCTTCCCTATGATTTAGTTTCAATCTAGTCTATATATAAAAATACCTGTGCACAACCATGACATTTCAGTTCTCTGCAGCATTACACACATTTGTAGATTATGTACTTACAAATATATGACAGGCAGTTATTGCAGTAGCAGTGAAAAAATGTAAGCGTGCAAGATAAATTGATGATTGGCCAATCAGTAATGTTTTGTTATTACCTCCTATGCAAAGATGAAAAGAAAATACCTTTTTGCTGGCATAGTTGGGAATGAGCAAATGCTAATTTACTCAAGAACATTTCTCTGGTTATGAAAGTGATAACTAAGCTACATCGGTGTGAAGTACATTAGAATACCTATTTTAAGTATGGTTACCATTTAAGAATTAGCATCAGCTACAGCTCCCCATGTAGACAGCCTTAGTCTAAACAAGGTTTAATTGTGTTTTATATAGCAAGCTAAATTACCAATTATACAGAAAGGAGAAGCTGAATAGGATAATTGGTCTGAATGTTGTGCTAGGAAGCTATAAGAAATGGGGTTTGCTTTTATAGGGCAGTGAAACACGTTTGAAAGAAAGAAAGATTTGTCATGGAAAGCTGTCTTGTAAGTAAACAATTAATTGCTCTGAATGAAATAAATTATATGACCCCTTTTAATATATGGACTACTTCTTTTTTAGCCTGTGGTTTCAGAGTAGAGCAGGAATGAGTGACAAATGCTGATTATGTAATCCTTTCACATCTCTTACTGTTGAAAATGTGCATTTGAACGTTGATTTATTTCTAGGTGAAATTACTAAGGCTATCATTATCACTGATATTTGTTTGCTTGTGATTAGGTAAGGGAGATGAGGAAAGCACAGTAAATGAGACAAATAGACCTACTGTTATGTGGGTTCAGGACTGTGGCTTAGCTGCCAGTTTTGGCAAGCTCCCCACTATGGTGCTGCGACTATTAACTGCTTCTGTGCTCACTTGTAGAAGTAATTGTTTTCTGGCTGGTTGGAATCAGTGTATGTTTCACCGCATACTACTTCTATTTTCAGCAGGGAGCCAGTAATTTGGCCATAGCACTTCATAACTGATATTTTCAAGGAGGGTATAAAACATCCATCCCTCACAGAGGACCAAACCTCCCCTTGCCTGATGTTGGTTCACTGAGATCCAAAGACAGAGAAAGATCTGCCCCAAGTAAATTCTCTACCATGGACACACACATCATCATCTTATATTTTGCCTTGTACGATACCCTGTCATATTTTTCACACTTAGGAGATGTGACTGAATGTACAAGCTGTGTTGCAGTCAGTGGGTGCACAACCACATACCCCACATCAAAGGTTAGAAATGGCATACCTGCCTGCACCCTGGGAACAGCCATTGCAGCCCCCCCAGCCAAAAGAATGTAGCAACCAAGCATGAAGACAATGAGTAAATGTCGTTGCTGTATTCTCTAATCAAACAGGAACAGCAGGAGGGTCCCTCATCTTAATTGCATTTACCCTAGAGAGAGGCTGCTGTGGGTACCAGCCACGTACAGGGAGGCTGTGAAGAAGTGGTTGTGTGTCCTCTTTACAAAGCTGCTCCAGCCCATCCTGTGAGTGGCACAGATGATGAAGCCCATATGTGTAAATTTTCAGTGTGGAGTCGCTGTAAATTCAGTTTAAAATTTCACTGCAAAGACCCTGAAACATGAAAGTAAGCATGCCTGCTCGCTGCCTCGCTTTGTAACTGTGGATGCTGGTGCTTAATTAGGATTCAGGCCATTGCAAGAAAGGCTAGTGCTGACTGGTAATCTCAAAGCTTCTATGATGAGTATGATGAGGTTTATAGACATGAATTTTATTTTTTTTTTGTTATGGAAGGAGTATTTAAAACTATTCTGTTTTAAAATCTTACTACTTTGTAGAGCCAAGAGAGGGTTTCCACAAGTTAGAAAGAGAGACTTTTATTTTTATAAATTCACAAATTCTCTCCTTTTTTTTTCTGTCTTTAAAAGTGATGCTCAGTGAAAGTGTAGTGAACTGACAGTGAATGAGAACCTTTTGCTCTCACAGCAAACCAGGCTTCACCTGCAGTGCACACATGCCTCCAGACCCACCGCAACAAGATCAGGTCCTAACCCTTGTGTAGAGGGGTCACCTGATGGATAGGAATACCACAATCCCCTTGCCAATTAAGGGATATATTGTGCAACCCCTGTTTGACTCTTATGGTCATTTACTCAGCTTCCGTGGGAGTTAATGAAAGTCCTGCATTCTTGAACTGCTGTTAAACCTGTCAATTTAATACAGACTGTAACAGTGATTTTTGGTAAGTTAGAAGATGGTCTTTATTCACAGCAAACTCACACATGAGAATTTTGCCATTCCTTTATATGGGATTAGAATTAATCCTATAACCACCTAACAGTCATTTTATAGTTCTAACTTCATTTTTAGTAAGCTGAACTATATTTATATCCAGGACTTGAAGGTGTTTTCCTCAAACCTTCATCTTGTGTCTATCAGAAAATTTACACTACAGTTAGTACCACTTGTGGTATTACTGGTGTGGTCATTGTTTGATGATGACCAACGAAGATCTTGCTTGGGGTAATAATGTTCTCCAGTAGCTTCATGTTGATTTGTAGATATAAAAATGTATCATTCCTTGCTCAGTAATACAGAGAAATAAAGTTTCTACATTATTAAGTTATAGGTTGACAACTGCATTTAAAAATCATTAGCTCATTTTACGTACACTACAGGCTCAGCCTAATGAGGTGTTAATGGAAGCCAAGCTTCAGCCGCTATTCTTTATAGGCTGCTGGTTAAATTCTTTCCCAGTATCCCACAGTTCAAGTTCTCGCAAAGGGAAATATATAATTAAGGTGAAATCAGCACACACTGCATGTTAAAAGGAAACTATTTACATTACAGATTGAAGTGGATTGGGTTTCCAGAGGACAGGAGGGATATATTTATATAAGGCTAACAGAGCTACACTAGAAGCATGTAGGCCTGAAGAGCCCATGAAGGATGTAATTGTATAATTCAAGCATTACACATGGTTTACAGTGTATTTCTAACTTTTTTTTTCTCCTAGTTTGTGAGTATGGTCAAGACTAAAGGTAACATAGTATGAAAATAGACGTTGAGCCCTTCCAGTGGTCTGTACAATTTTGTTGCTGCAATGGCATCTGGCATAGTCGGTTACGTGCAGAGATTTGCAGATCTTGAGGGATCTGTTTTCTGTTTTACCCATTTACATTGCTCTCAAGTGACTTGAGGGATTTTGGCATCACTTGATCTCAGGTTGTGTCACTATGCACTGGACACTCTTCTTGTCTGGAAAAGGCATGGTCAGCTAGCAGTTGTGCCTGCCTTATTCCGCCAAATATCTCCTTTTTACCTGCTGTGGGAACTGCTTGCTACTTTCTATACTAGAGTCAAGCTGCAGCAAGCAGAAGGAGCAGACTGAATTTAGAAGGAAATAATCTAGAATAGAAAATTTATTCTCCAAGCATAAATATTTCAAACAATAGGAGCAGATGACTAAGGAAGGCAGAGCTAAAATGTTGCAGAAGAAAAGTGATACTTTCCATGTTCATATACAGATTTTATTATGTAGAATGTGTAATATAAAACAATATAAGAATTTAGGTTTGTTAGAATATAAGAATAAGAATTTAGGTATAAGACTTTAGGTTTGTCAGGGTTGGCTAATTATCTTTGAGGTCTGCTGAGGTCTGTTAGAGCAGAAAAAAATGTTTCACTGCCATTTACAGAAGTCATATTTCAGCACACCTACTTTAACTTTCTTGCTGATTGCAATTTAGAATTCATTTTAGTTAACACTAAGAGTTTCATCATGCTTATTCATATCTTACTGTGTCCATTCTCTAGCTAGGTGGCAGCAAAATTTACTCAGGGACTAATACCTAAATTGAAAACCAAAAACGTAGGGACAGGCATTTGTGAATTCTGAAGTAGGTAAATATACTTGATGCAAGCATAGTATTTTCAATTAGTAATCACCTGGCCACATAATTCATAGGTAATTAATGACTATCCACATAACCCGTAACTGAATCATGACTGATTCAATTTCATGCATGAAAAAGTTTTCTATTTTTAACAGCTTTCTGCTGTAATAGAATTTTGGTTTTGAATGCCTAGGAAGGATTAGTTTTTCTACCAAGGTAAATTCAAATTCGAGAAAGATGTTAATTCATGCTAGATATAAATCACCTTGAATTTGTACCAGAATAAGGATTTAGTTTGTGGTCTATGCTTACATATAGTCTAGAGAAGTCTGTATATAAAAAAAAAAAGCTGTATGTATATACAAACATATATATCTTTATATATAAAATATGTGTGTGCGTATATAACAGAATGAAGATTTTCCTTAGTGTGAATTAAAGAGCAGTATAATTCCAAGGGTTTAGGAACTGAAGGCCTGTATTAATCTGTATTATGGCTCCAGGTCTAAATATGTTTGGGTATAAGGGCTGATAACCAGAATTACGAGTGTTTGGAAAAAACATGTGACAAGCAGTCTCTTCTTATTACCTAAATTCCTGAAGCCACAGAGAACTCAAAGTCAGCTTAGAAATATCTTAAGGAAAGATAAACAAATATCTCTGGGCCACCTGTAGGGTGGAGAGGAGAGCTTTTGCTCTCCCTCTGGACATACAACTGATTCTTTACCAACAATCAGGACAAACTTTAGGTTTATTATTCAACCATATCACAAGAAGTGGAAGCAAGTTCAGGAGTATTTCCAAGTAATCCTGGAGGGACCTGCTCACCAAGAAAGGATTTTTTTTTGGCAGTGAAGCCACGCTAGCTCCTTTCATAACTGCATTTTGTTGACAAAGGCTTCTGTAAGTACTGCTGTAGCAGAACTCTGAAGCGATAAGCACCATCGCCGGGGATGCAAGAAGCAGACTGTTTGCTGTGTAACATCAATCACTTTCCTGTTTTTGCTTTAAAGAACTAAGTACCATCTGAAGGTGCAAGACCAGAATATCCTGCATGCTGCTTCTATACAGCTACCTCCCTACTTTCTAAGTGATAACACCATCTGCTATTTTAAACTCTTCATCAGATATTTTACTCATTATTATTTCACTGAAAGCAAGTGTTATTTTTTACTTAAATGAAAACCGGATTAATGCTGTTTGTATGATTTACAGTACGCTGTGCAAGGGTGAGCATCTGTTTCAGGCCTTTTGAGCAACTTCCAGTCAATAAATATTCTAAAAGTGTGCAATGGGAATACTAAATATTATTAAAACTGCCACCCTGCTTTTCTTCATGCAGCCAGGAAAATATGATGAAGTTATAGCATGCAACCAACATTAATTAGAAAAATCTTCATTTCTTAAAGAAATTCATAGCCTGCAGGGATAAAGATAATAATCTTTGTTTTACAGAAAAAAAAGCCCTCTTAACTTGAGTATACTATTTAAAATGTTTTGTGTTGGTTAGTTAACATTTGGCATTTAAATAATCAGTTAAGGATTCATGATTAAACATGAAATAAAATGTTAAAAGAAAAAGAATGAAAATATTACATTATAAAAGATCTGTAGTGTAGTTTTTGCCTGTAAAGAAAGGATGCAAATGACTGATGAAACAATATTTGAAAAGTTTTTGAAATAAACTCCATCTTTAAGTTGATGAAAAATGTAAATTGTCATCAGTGAGATTCAGTTTGAGGAACTGAGTGAATTTACTACATAAATTAAAACAAATAAAACCATCATGATTCCCTCAGAGCCTAGTTTCAAAACCAAATGTTACCAGCCTATTGTTTCCCCAATTTTTTCATCTCACATTGACAAATTTCTTTTTCCCTTGATCTTGGTTCTTCTGATCATCCTCAAGGCTACAAATTCTCATTTTGGAAGAGAGATTTCACCTTGTTAACCAACTCAATTGAAGGCTGACATTACTCTGTTTCTCCTCTAAGCATCTTCTTTTAGTTTTGATGAAGCTATAAATTGATATGCTTTCACTCATGTTGCATCCCTTTGGCAAATTGTTTTATAGCAGTCTAAAGACTTCTTTTCCTTCCCTTTCAAAGCAATGTAAAGCAGGAATGTATCATTATATATTCAGGTTTTTCTTACCCTGTGATGATTTTCTTGCCTATAAACATCAGCCAAGCAAAAGTATTTTGAAGGATTTTTTTTTTTTTAAGAAACAACATTACAAACACAAGGAAGAGTTTCTCTGTTTTTTTCTCAGGGTTTCTCTTTGACATTTCTTGATGTTAAACCTTTACAGAGGATTTGTAAATTGCAGCAGGCTTCTGGATTTAGCTGCACTGCTCTAAGAGAATATATAATCTTAGTGAAGAATCTTTGTTCCTTTTCTGGTCTACACTCATTCTTATTTTACCTGTAATTTGCAGGACCTCCGGAATTTAATGGCATGTCAAAGGTTCCTTTCACAGTTTCTGTGCAAGTATGTACAGGAGGTCTGTAACCACAAAGATGTCAACAATGTGGTGCCTGCCAAGCATCTTGGCCCTGGCATGATACACAGACTGTGTGTGTAGCCAATGGCTCCAAAACTTGGATCACTCGTGTAGCTGAAAAATAACTTCTGATGGAATAAAAGTTGAATCTCATCTTCAAATTACTTTTTATTAGTCTCAGGTGAAAGCAGATAATTGGTAGTTGTTTATGTCATGTCTTGCTACTCTGTCTCAATATAGTACTTTGTATGCTTTATTACCTCTTCTGTCAATCAGAATCTGCCCAAATCTTCTTAAAAGTCAGCGGGAGTCTTCCAGTTACACATAATTACCTAAGATTTGTCCTTGAATGCAGTGCAATGTTTCAGACTGAAACTTCATTTGCCTGGTGGAAATACCATCTATTTACCTCGTACACTTCCCAGTACAAAATTAATGAAGTTTTTCAGGAAACAGGAATACTCTCTGCTGTGTTGTCTTTTTGCCTTCCATTGAGAAATCTGGTGCCATAGTGCTTTCTGTAACTCACCTGCCTGTTACTGGTTGACTCTTGATACTTAGATCTCTAGTATGAAGGGATGGATTAAGAACTGCATTTTTCAATGCTTCTGTAGGTTAAAATGTCAACACAAAGTAAGCCCTGTAATAGTCTAATAACAAAGACTAATTTGCCATACACATGCAACACCAGCTTCTAAAATTGCATTACTGTTCTTAGTTCAATTTACTTGATATGAGCTTTCATATCAGAAACCTAGTTGTGAAGGATAGATTTCCAGTCAAGGAAGGTTGTATGATAGACACGAGACTTTTGTGCTTTGTGTGCATTATTACAATATACTTCAAAGGATGTCTATGAATATTAAATGTCAAAATACAGAAGAAATAAAAGGTCAAAATTTTCATTCATGAATAACAAACAAACAAACAAACAAACCTAAGATCAACCAAAGAAAGCCTGTTAGCCAAAAACAGGAGAAAGAAAAAAAAAATTATCACTGACACTTTCTCATATCCCGTTGGCCTGAGCAGATGATGTTCATTATTTATAAGAATTTGATGACAGACAATATATAGTCCTCTTTAGACTGTGATTTGGCAGCAGCAGCTAAGGAAAAAAAATAATACATTGTTTATTACCCTTCTGAAATCATGTTGCTAAATTTTATACTTCATCAGTAGTGAAGAATTTCAGGATTCAGGAAACTCGTTCATTCAGTGCAGCATGTGAAGTTCGTCCTCTGTTTCTATTTCTTTAAAGCCCCCAAAATATACTTACTAATGAATTTAAAAGGTTCTTGACTGGATCCCTCTAGTATGATGATGGGGTTACTTTCACAAACTATTTGCAACATAATTCTCTAAACCCAGGAACCGGTGACTGGAAGATAGGTATTCAGTGAAAGAAGAGTTCACTCCTCTTAACATCCTTAATGTATCTATTCTCTACTTCTTCTGTGTTTATTTTTATCTAAAGGATTCCTGACTTCATACTGTGAAGCAATTGAGGCTTCTGTGGGGAGTCAAACAATGGGCTTTTTACTGTTGCTAAGTTTGCTTTATAGGCTTTTTCTTACAACACATTTGTTTAATAGGCCTAGTAAAATGGTGAATACAGCTGTAAATATATCTTTTATTTGTTGATGTGCAATAAACATCACGGGGATGTTGGCCTTTTCTTATTCTGATCTTCCTGACACTGTTGAAAGGAAATTGTACAAAATGAATGAAAAGTGCCTTACACTGATGGCAGAAAACAGCAACCCCCAAATACCTAGAGGTCAGTACCTTGTTTCTCTTTTAACAGATGGTTTCTCCCAGCAGTGTTACTAAAACTTAATAATAGTAAAATAATAGGTTACTTGATGTGAGGGAACTATTCCAGATAGCACTATTCACTGGGGTCATCACTGAAGGTCATTTTTCAGCCACAAAGCTAAAGGTTAGCAAGTGTTGCTCAATTCCATGAGCTCCTGCAACTCTTTATTTATGATTAAGCTAAGTGCTTTCCCTTGGGTGTGTGGAAAAAGCCAAGAGTAAAGGAAAATAAACCCATTCCTTTCTGTGTTAAATATTTCATCTCAGTTGATTTGGAATGGTATGATGCAAAGCTTGAAAATATGTGTTGTCTGGAAGCCCAGAAAGACGTAAGCTGTTCTACGAAATCTTGTTCTTATTAGTGTTGTTGCTGAAAAATGTCTTGTCTTTATGTGCCTGTGTTTACATGCAGTAAGTCATTATTTTCTCTTCTCTGCTTATCTTAGGCACAGCCATGTCCTTCTGCATATTTTCAGGTTACACAAGTATCTGGGATAGTAGTCATTTCTAAACACACTATTGAGGAGGTGTTAAAGTATTCAGGTTGAGCATTTAGAACCAGGCTGTAAACAGTCCCAAGCTCTTTATTGATTCCATAGTGTTCCTTATTGAGTGACTGCAGCTTCTGTGGGTCAACACTCAAACACTGCAACGAGTTATTTCATTTCTAAAATACTTGAATACTTGTAGATAAAATATTTCATGTGTAGAGGATGAAATAAACACTTACAGTAAAGAGTGGTTCTCTAACAACAGGTTTTAATGCAGCACATTGTTCTTAAATTCTACTGCTAAACATATGAAACCTTTAATACAGAAATAGAACAGAGGCCTTATTTCACTGTTACTAAGGTCAATGGCAAACCTCCCACAAACTTCTGTGCCTAATGAGTTTACTGGATATTCCTTGTTCCTGACTTCACTTTCTGAAAGAGGTGATCTGCTTGGTTGCTGCACTTAGCCTGGAAGTGTATTTTCATCTCTCCGGAGTATAAAAGGAGAATAACGGTCAGCTTAAACTGGTGGCCTAGCTTACACTCAGATAAAAGTAGGTGAGATGGATTTGAGATGAATGTCTGATGATAGGTCTGGGATGTTACACGTCTGAGGATAAACCCCTTTAACTGAGAATGACTTACTGCAGCACTTACAAGCTGCAGCACAATTGCCCTGATAAAGTATAAGTGAAGATATTATTACTAAGTAGTGTGTCTTTGATCTAATAATGGTCTGGAAGATGAGGACAATGGTGTAGTCACTTAGCAGTGACTTGAGCAATGAATGTGGCTACCACAGCTGCTGGACACAGCTATCTCTGGACCTCAGTAATGACTCGGATGTGTTCTGCGTCTGCTCTGGTGCACAATACACTTACTTTGTTTAAGTATAATATGCTTATTTAGGTTAAGCATGATTTGGTGACTTAAGTTAAGCATCTTTCAGAACAGTTTAAACTAGACCGATGCACTTCATATTGAAATAGGTGAGCCTCTCACAGCTGCCTGCCAGAGCTCAGCTACTCTCTGGCCAAGAAGTAGTAATAAACAGTGGTTATATACAAGCTGTTTAAGTTATTTCCACTGCACACAAAGCAGCCTTATAGACCATATCCTAAAGCTTTGATTCTATAAATACTTGATCATGTGTGTTCCTTTAATCATACAAATGACTCCATTGATTAAAAGTTAATTTGGGATTTGTTTGCAAGGCCAAAGTCTAAGGCACAGATTCTTTGTGGCCATCCCTGTAGCATGATTGATTAAAACCAATCATGACAAAAGTTATTTTATTTTTCCCATACCTTAGGTATTACAAAGCAACATGAAACTGACAACTTTGATTTATGTGTATAATTTCAGTTTCCATTTTATTCTTTGGTTAAAAGACTTATGAAAAGGCCTAGACTTACAACTTGCCATGCTCCTTTGTTACAGGGAAAACGGTATTTTCAGAAAATGCTTCTTTGAGGATTTTATAGAGCACTGTAACGCGTGCGGATACTTGTCATTCAGAATTGTGAAATAGATGCTACAAGTGCTATATGTCATCTCTGTAATTTTCTTGATACAGAACAACCCCTTACTTCGCTGGAAAATGCAACAAATTACTTCATAATATCAGGTTAATGGATTAGATGGTTTTTGTGGTTTCACATTTACAGCTTTAGTGTGTAATAGCACTAAAACCCTTGAGCTGTAAAATTAGATCTCTGGGCTGTTGAAAACTCCTTGTATTCTTAATTTAAAAGTATAACAAAACAAAAAAACTTACAGCATGGAGAATTGAAAATAATAATAACTGATGTTTATACATTCTTGTGAAATAGCTCCTGAAGTATGCTGTGAATTTGATAGCAGCATAGAAATGCTCTACCTTGGGATTGCTGAAAGGTATTGACATGTACTGATATCTGATACAATTGCCTGGGAGTGTTGCAGGACCCATGGGGACTATCTAAGAGTTAGAGTTGTCATGCCTTAGCATGTTTTATATCTTAAATGGTGTAAACTATAAATTAACACAAAGAAAGTAGATTTCTAATCTATGATGAAAAGGTACTTCAGAGTTTTCCTGAATTAGTCATACATCATATCCATGACTGTAGTCCTGTTATGACCTTGTTGGCGTGGTTTGGCTTCTGTGTTTAACTGTTTGCAACATGATGATAAGTTCCTACAGATGTGGATTTCTGTGTGAAGTCTGTCTCAGTGGTTTTGCTTTATAAGTGTTTGGTCCTTCGGTCTGTAAGGTCTGCTCTTGTCAGACACTGTAATTTTGATGGCAGAGGTCAGCTACTACTGCATCCACCTGAGTTCCATATTTATGGTTATAACTGCGTTACAGTGGCACAGGGTAATAATGGGTTTCTGTTGGCAACTTGGAGTTCTGCAGTTTCTTTCCGGGGATTTTAATAAAGCTGATACTATTTAGTCACTACAGGATTGTTTACAGACTTTTAAAAATGCATCTGAGAGCACTTACGGGTGGAGGTAGATCCAGCTTGCATAAATGGATTAGAAAGCCTTCAGGCTGACCTTAATGTTGTTTGAACAAGATTTGTTTTTAAGGCAGTCAGTTCCTAACCTAAGCAGTTACTGTTTTTTACCCTTTGAAGACCTCACACCTGCTGAAAACATGGATGGTGAACCTCAATAAAGACCTCACAACTGTTGGTAGCTATCTTAGAAGGTGAACTCCAGAGATCTGACGTGATGCTTATAGAAGCTACAGTACCCATAAAACATGTCTGTGTGCAATTTTAAACCAAATAATTTTATAACTGAATTATTTATTTTGTGAAATAAGATCTACAATCCCTTTTTTCCATTGAGAGTTTTTCTGATGGGCTGATTGGATCACCGATAATGTGTTAATCTATTAGAGAAATCTGGATTCACTTTGAAGTTTTATGAAAAACCTTCACCAAGCTCCTGGGAAACTCTTTCTAAATCTAGTATTTTTTCCCAGTAGAATTATCTAACCTCAATGTGAGAATAAAATTTCCTCCCAGCTACCTATTGTTTTGCTTAGTTAGACTGAAATTTCTTTGAGCAGTGTGACAATGGTAATAAGAAATATTAACAAGGACATGCCTCAATTATTAAAGCAGGAAAAAAAACCCAACAAACAAAAACATGAAAAGAGAAAGAAATGAATGTATTCTAGTCTCCTATATGTCACATCCCTTGGGCTTTCTCTATTCTTTCCCCTACTGAAATAGTCTGAGGTCTACTTGTCTTTATCACTAGTATTTTTAGTATCTCCAGTTCTTAAGGAATCACTTAATCCTCCAAAGTCATACTCACTTTTCCTCATCCTTAATGTTTTCCCACTGCAGCACACATAACAGTATCCCAGGCACTAAGGTCTCCCTTATAGCAATTGTCCCTCTCATGTAACCTTCAGTGGTGTTCCATGTAACCTTCCATGTAACCTAGATCTCTTTGTATTCATTAACCAATCTTTGTCTCCCTAGGGGGACAGAAAGTAGCAGAAGCATGATTGTTCCTGCATGTACACATTGACCAGTCAGTTTCCATGTACTAATGGACCAGTTGCCTGTTAATTTGATTACTTGGATAATGACATTGTTCTTCCTTTTGGTTAAGGAACAAATGGAGTATTTCCATTTCCCAACTACTGATTTTCAGGAAACTTTGAAAAACTTAATGTTTTTTAGACTGCTTCTACTCCTCACCCTTTTGCCAAGAAATTTGAAATTGCTTAGAGAGATCACATGTGTCATAGAGAACAAACTGCTAAGTGGACTGCATAACCAATGAGCGGAGTGATGGAAAAATCTTCATTTTGTTAGGAAGTTAGAATGTTGTTTTCATCACAAAAGAATCAAATTATCTTTACTGTGATCATAATCTTTGTAGTTCTTCTAAACTCGTATTTCTGTAGTGAAGTCAGATAACCTCCTGTCAATTTAGTGGCAATGCAATTATCATTTCCAGTAGCTCCTATGGAAATTTCAGTTCTCTTCTGTGTTGCAGGTAGCTGTTTCCAGGAAGTCCAGCTATCACCAAGCACAATTCAGGCTGAAGATATTTTCTAATTACATGAGTTAAAGGCACTAGGTCTGCTTTCTTTATAAATAATTGGGGACAGTGCAATAAATGAGTATTTGGAAGAGATTTTCTGTGGCACTCCCCGCTTTCAGATGGGCTAAGATTTTTATACCAGCCCTTCCCTCTGTAATTTTGACATGATCTTATCCCCAGGGGAGTCTTTCTAGATGAAACTTTCTGAGACAGAATATTACAGCAAGAAGCCAAGGAATGAAGAATATAGTGCCAAAAGAAAAGAACATCTGGAAAAAAATAACATGTAAGATCTATCTGACTGTTGAAGATGAAAGAGTCCTTACTAGAAAAATGTATAGACTGGAAATTTTAGACAAAACCAGATAGTCCTAGAGAGACAGGGCTTTATTTAACCTAAATCAATCCCACTATATCATTATCAGCTAGTTTTCACCAATAGACTTGGTAATATGAGCAGTTAAAAAAAAAATGCTTATCAGGCTAGCAGCTGACAAGTGTGTAGACAAGCAAGATTAAAAATAAAATCTCTGGCTATCTGAGCATATTCTAATTTAGGAATAATAATAAAAAAGCATTCTCTGTTTAGTTTGTATTATCTTAGATGGTGTCACTCATTTCTGAGTGATAAACTATTAATAAATTGTTTTATGTTGTGCTAGCAAACAGTTTTATTTATCACTAACCTCCAAAGTACTTAACTACAGCAGCATTTTTTTAAAGTGCTTTGAGATATTAAGTCAGATAAATTAACGTTTTTCCTTGTATTGACTGTACTGTAAATGCATTCCAAAAATTCTAGTGTTCTGATGAAACCAAATTTCTCGTTAAGCTGCTGCCACTTATTCTTTTGCAATGTTTATCTAGATACTGTTAATTACCTTCAATTTTGCAGATAGTTTAGGAATGTTAAAACAAGCCTTGTTGTTTCTCAATTCCCGGAAACAGTAGCAACACTTTGAAAGAGAAAATGGCAGGTGTTGTCTTCCAGTTCTAGTTTCCACAAGAATGCTTATTTTTGCTAGCGGTAAAGTATTTAATTCAAAAATTGCATATGAACTGTCTTAGTGATGCTGAGACTTCCATATTAACAAGTTGAAGTACAGCATTTTTCTTTCAAGTCCTGTGTACTGAAATCTAAAGATGTTCAAGAATATAAGCACTAGTTTTTAAAACTTATAGTGTTCATCATTGCAAAGAATTATTGGAAACAGAAACCCCAAATACTGGAACAAAAGGGGCAGTAAATTTAAAGAGCTTTGCATTTATTTCTTGAAACATGACATACTTTTCTGGAAAGTCTGATCCCCCATTTTGCCTGAGTTTGGCAAAAATGTTTTTGGATAAATGTCAATAAGTACTAATACCGCCTTAATACATTATTAGTGATATTAAGTGGTACTTTTTCTTGAGGATCTTATCTTATCATCATTACTTGGGACAAGTATGTTTTCCATAGTTATTTGTGTAAATTGTTCTGGTGAAGAACAACTGCAAGGAAGTGTTCTGTTGCTCATTTGTTGCAAGGTAGCCCAGGTGACACACGCATCCTTCTGCAGAGTATTGATTGGTTTTGAGTTTAACTACACATACTTCAGATGTTGCTCTGTAGCTTTGCAAATCTCAAAAACAGTCCTCAGGAACACTCTCAGCTTGCAATGGTTTAGCAAGTCATGTGGGATCTGGGTGCACATTCATGGCCTGCAGCAAATATAAATTAAAGCAACTTCACAGAATCATTGTAATTTGGGGCCAAAATTACTTTGTTTCTAAGGCATCCAGTTATCACAAGTTAGCTGAGGCATGTTAACTTGTCATATCTTCATAACGTGATCATGCATCAAATCCCCATCCATTCACATGTCATAGTTAGTTCTCTTCTGTTGGCCTCATGGAATCACAGAATTGTCAGAGTTAGAAGGGACCTCTAGAGATCATCTAGTCCAACTGCCCTGCTAAAGAAGGATTGCCTAGAGCACATTACTCAGGACTGCATCAGCTTGGCTGTTTTTTTTCTAAAAATGGTTTCTGCTTGACTCAAAAAACCATCTAAGATTCATGTTGTTTTGTGTTGTGGGCTTTTTAAAATTCATTTTCCTGAACATGTATGAATGGTATCATGTGCTTATGTAACTTCCAGCTAGTAATACAAGGATTTAAATTAAATTTCAAATTATTTTGATCCTTTTTATTTTATTTTTTTATACATTTTGCTTTTGATTTTAAATGTCTTCTGAAATTTCATATCATAAGGTTAATTTCTGACCTTTTTTTTCTTTTTTAGTATTATTTGCCCTTTAAGAGAGCTAAATTTAATTCTGATGTGGTTGCTATTACTTAATGTCTCAATTATAACTGCTTTTTGATTTTTTTACTAGCTTTTACTTTGGTATGTTCCAAAACAAACCATTCCAAGAAGGAATCATTTAACAAGCAAAACAAAACTACCTTAAATGTTTTCTTTATTATGCCAGATAATCAGTTTACAAAAGAGATATCCAAGACATTTTCTAATGTGATTTTATTCTTTTGTGTGGCCTTATTGATCTCAGCAAAGACCATGTCATTAACATTCTCTCCAGTAGAAGTAGCAACACATTCTTATGGTATTCCCTATGTTCTCTACAGACATCAGTTTAAGAAATAAATACATTTTTCATATTTTGCAATATATTTACTTTGTTTCAGCAGTTGTATTTATTATGCACACATTCTTGTTTGTAGACTATATCAGTGTTTCTACTCATTCTTTTCTGATATATATCTCTTGGTCAATTGTGTGGGGGGGTTCTGGATGAAGAAAAAAGTAACTTTTTATAAACAGAGGAGTTTCTATCCTGTCTGATTTTCTTGAGTGAACTTTCCTTTTACTGTACTTGAATATGAATTTGAGAATACAGAAAGCAACCATTAAATTTTCAACTCAAGGTGGAGGTGACTTTCACTTACTAAAGTCAATAAGTTATTATATTTTAATTGCACATCCTTGAAAACGTCTAGAAACTCTCACTCTATATGTAGGTTAATTTTTATTTAAAATCTAGATAAAGAGCAGGTTTACTAAAATGAGTTGTTTTATTACGGGAAGATATCGGATGCTGGCACTGTAATGATTGAAGCACAGCACTGAAGCAGTACCATATCCGTATTCCTGGTAGCCTGACTGACAAAAAACTGTCAGTGTTAGAAGACCTTTTGATTCTGTACAGTATTAAACCTTTTGTTTTCCTTTAGAGATTTTTAAGGAAGATTACAAAAGATAATTGACTTCTTAAATAGGGCTTGATTGCTATGGAAAAATATTTATGTAGCTAAATAGTAGAAATAGTGGAAATAAGTAATTACAGTTCTGATTATTAGCCCTTGCTCAGTTTATATTTTGATGTATATGCAACAATATAGGGGAACACTTGGGGAAGAGTGGCTAGAAAGCTGCGTGGTGGAAAAGAATCTGGGAGTGTTGGTCAATAGTTGGCTGAATATGAGCCAGCAGTGTGCCGAGGTTGCCAAGAAGGCCAATAGGATCCTGACTTGTATCAGAAACTGTGTCCAGTAGGACTAGGGAAGTGATTTTTCACTGTTGTCAAGTGTTGGAACAGGTTGCCCAGGGAAGTGGTTGTGTCACCACGGAAGGTATTTAAAAGACATGTAGATGTGGTGCTTAAAGACACAGTTTCATGGTAGACTTGGTAGTGTTAAGGTTAACGGTTAGACTTGGTGATCTTAAGAGTCTTTTCCAACCTAAACGACTAGAACATCTCTCTTATGAGGAAAAGTTGGGGCACTTGGGTCTTTTTTGTCTGGAGAAGAGAAGACTGAGGGGGATTCTTATCAATGCTGATAAATAAGTATGAGTGTCAAGAGGATGGGGCCAGTCTTTTTTTAGTGGTGCCCAGTGACAAGACAACAGGTAATGGGCACAAACTTGAGCATAGGAAGTTCAATCTAAACATGAGGAAGAACTTCTTTACTTTGAGGGTAGCAGAGCATTGGAACAAGCTGCCCAGAGAGGTGGTGAAATCTCTGTCTTTGGCGACATTCAAAACCTGTCGGGATGCCATCCTGTGCAACCTCCTCTAGGTGAACCTGCCCTGGAAGGGGGATTGGTCTAGATGATCTCCAGAGGTCCCTTCCAACCCCATGTGATTCTCTGATTCTGTCATTCCATAATTCTGTATTTTGTGGTGTTTGAAAAGACACATGGCCACATTTTGTTTTAATGCTCTCTGTGTCCCTAATTCCATGCTTACATGCCCTAGACCACTTTCTGCAATCTTTTGATTGATAATTTAGATTCAAGTTTTAATTTTTTGTGGTGTTTTTTTCCCTCGTGTTTTCGCTTTTTTTTTTCTTTTTTTTCTTTTCTTTTTTTTAACACCACTGTATGCTCAGATAAACTCCAAAACCTGGGAAGCGCCACGTTAAGTCACCTCAGAATTTGGGCCACACA
>JAOXJM010000001.1:10194930-10210615 GCA_026413425.1 Tringa solitaria
AGAGTTAGGTTGATGGTTGGACTAGATGATCTTTGAGGTCCCTTCCAACCTAGACAATTCTATGATTCTATATTTAGAGTGAAATTCATCTCAGCAATGTTGGACATATATAAGGACAAGGTGAACAGCTGTCTCCCTAGAACATCTCACTTCTCTGTTGTAGAGAGATTAGACACCTAGATCATATCTACATATCAGACTTCTGAAGCTGGATGTCCTACCTTTAATGTCAGATTTTGTAAGATGTTACATATACATCTGCATCTTTAGGAAAAGAAAATGTTTCTAAGCTTCATTTTTTGAAGCCGTGATGCAAGGACAATGTCATTAACCTGTCCTCTAAATGGGATCCTGAGACCTTATTTGAGGAGTGTTATGAATGAAAGTGTTCTATAAATGCAAAATTGAAAGCAGAGCCCAGTCTTCTGACTTCTTTGGCTGTGCAAGCATTGCCAAACGTTTACTTCCCTGGAAGCTTAAAAAGCAACCCTATCAAATTTTAATGCACTTGGCTGAAAACAATTGAAATTGCAATTGAATTGCAATTGCTACAAAAGCTTGAGTTACCACTGCAATTTCTGATGGCAATTTCCTTGGCACTTATTGAGGTTTTGAAAAGTACTTTAGTTGCAATTAATAGACATAATGGTGTATCTGTAATTTCCTTTGGCCTAAAACCAAAATAGTCTTGACTCTGATTGACATATATTCTAATAACATTCTAATGAATGTTAAGTAGTACTTTTTTCTTTTTTTCTTTCTAAATGAAGTAAATAGGGTTGAATGTCTTTATTAGTACAAGACATGAAGCATGCCGTTATTTGGCTAGCAAGTAAATAGTTACCGGCAAACTGTGTAGACAATCTGGAGCTCAGATATTTGGACTTTCCTGGTGGTCCTAGAGTCTGCAGCGAAGACTGAATGGCACGGGGATTGAACTATTCTTGCAGTTGAGTGGGTGGTTCTCTGCAGTTCAGAGCTAAGACAAATAACTAGCAAAGGCAGGAAAATATTTACTGCCACTACCCACTACACATACTGCCATCATACATAATGTACTGGCATTGTGACTGAAAATAACTTTCTTGACTCAAAGACTATCAAAGTAACACATTCTCCATCAATAATGCAAGATGCTTGTAGACCAAACAACATGGAAACAACGTCTCATATAACATCATAACCACATCTGTGTCACTTTATTCACTGTAGGAGTCGGGGCATATGTTCATTTTCCCCACATTCAGACACCTGTAATGCGTAAATTAATATTATGGTCTTACTAAGTTGCTCATGCAGTCAGTGGAAAAGGATGGGCCTTTATAGGTTACAATGTTGTTCTTAAGTGGGCTAAATTATTCTTTGGAAAGGCATATTTGTCTCCATTAACTATTAGACAATTTAGTTATTTGGTTGTAGTTTGGGTGCCTTTGGTAAGTTCTTACTTGGGGTGGAATGACTATGAATCCACATAGCTCAAAAAATTATTGAGGTTGGTGCAAATGAAATGATAAAACCTCCAGGATCTGGAGGACTGAATATGTCTTCTATATTCAGCAGTCAGAAAAATTTTCTTTTCTTTTTTTCCCCTTGAATTTCCTCTGAAATTCAATCCAGTATTAGTGGTGATCATGACAACCTTCAGCCAGTTAAATATCCCAAGTTTAATTAAAAGAACTTGATTTGTCCTAGTAACTGAATTGTTGAGTTTTATCATCAAACAACCAGTCTTCTTTTATAGGAGGTCATATATGAAATAATGCAAGTTTCTAAGAAATCACATGGACATAGCAAGCCAAACAATAATGTTTAACAGTTCTGATTGTTTCTTCTCACCTTTTAGAATGAGATCCAGTCTGTTGCAACCATACATATGTTGACTTTTAGAACCTTATCTGTCATCAAAATTCCAAGCAATAAATCAGTGATTTGTGTATTCAATTAATCAAGAAATGTCATCAGATCCTATAACTAAGAGCCTGAAAGGTGTTTGCAACCTTTGGATTAAAAAAGTAAAAATTGTCCTTGGAAGCAGGAACCAGACCCTTGGAGTCTTACCTATAAAACAACAAACTAGCTGTTAGGCTATGGTCAATGTTTCCTCATTTGGCTGCTCAAGCTCTCTCCATCTTCACTGACCTACTTGTACCAACTGAATTGCACCCTGCCTCATAAAAGAAGTTCACACTGTTTTCCCTGAAGTCTCCTAATGAACGGTTAATGATAAATAAGGATATCTTAATCGAAATAAGGAAAGTTAAGAGTTGAATTTTAGGTAGTCCTCATCTTATATATATATCTATGTATAAATAATAACATTCTAAAATTATAGAACACTTTTGATTAAGCCCAGTGCTAAAGGTTCCAAATCTAATACGCTGGAGCATCTGACTAGCTGTGACTGTTACCGGCTTTTAAGAACTTTGTGGTCTTCATTTTAAAGCACAAGTATATATTTATCTATTTACACCCTTGAGCTACACCATCAAAGGCATCTTTGTAAGCTACAATTTTTAGTAAAAATAAATTAAAATTGTTCTGAATGCTACTGAAATAACAAACTGAGGCAATCCATCTGGAATTCATTTTACTTCATATTACGGGCTTTGTGTCACTGCTGTCCAATTTGACATCGAAAAGCACAAAAAATAACATTGACATAAGGATATAGTTATGTTTATACGTACAGAAGCGGATTTTTTTTTCTGTTATTTTCAGAGTAATATCCTTAGAATTGGCACCCTCAACTGGCTTTCAGAAAATAGTATCTGTAGCAGGCATATTAAAATGCAGCAGCAAAAGCCTATGAAATGAAAAAGCTGTCAGTTCAGCTACTGTTCTTAGTCAAGTACTTCCGTTGTACCCAATGGGAGGCTAGAACTGGGAGACATGCTTTCCCAGACAGGCTTTGAGCAAAAAGGTAGAATATATGTCTGCTGGCTGCATCAATGCTTTTTTTCATAGGATCCATTAAGTCATGGCCATTAAAGTCAGTAGGATTTTTTTTCTCTCATATGTCTAGTCTGTCTCCATCAAAGCAGAATAAAATCTGTTTTTTCTTTTTTATGCCACATTCAATACACTTATATCATGCGTATTTTTTTAAAACATCTAGGAAGCTTAGCCTTCACAGTGGCTGCAGTTGTAACATCTTTCTTTAGGTGTCTGACAGAGAGAATATAAAGGAGAAGTTAATTACATCACTGTTCAATAAGGATTGGGACAAACAGAGATGATTTAAGTATAACCCAAAGCTAAATGAAAATTTGCTTTCACTAAGGGTAGTAATATCAAATATGGGAATGAAAGATTATTAATAACAACAGATTTATAAAAAGTAAGTATCTCTATTGATCTAGGGAATAAAAATCATAAGGAATTTGTTAATCTCAAGTCAGAAAACACAGTCGTCTTCAATTCAAACTATAGGCTTATCCAGCTGTCTAAAAGTATGGCTCCCAGTCCATTCAAAAGAGAAAATGGGTATCTCATTTAATTCCAACTATGTCTATGTGTATATATATAGGTACATATGTATAAATACATATATATTTAAGTGGTTTACTCGTCACATATGCTTATGTCTTCCTACTGATTATTTGGAACTTAAATGCTACTTTATACGAGATGCCTACATTCTGTTTTGCTAAATTTAGGTGGAGTATCTTTTCAACTTAAAGCAAAAAAACCCCAGTCCTTAAAACATGGAATTAAATAGGCAGCACGATGACACTGAAGACAGCTTCATCAAAGATAAATGCACATACTTGTACGAATTTATTGTTATTTGATATATGATTCATATCTTCAGACAGATGAAATGTAGTAGTGCAAATGTGTCTAGACTTCAGTAAAATATTTAATAGAGTGCTGTGAGATGCTATTAGTCAGCTAAAGGGTTAGGGTTGGACAGGTATTAGCACAGACCTTACAAAATAAATAAAGGAAGGAGAGTAACTGGGCTTGAACAAGGGCCTTTTTTTTCTTTTCTGGGGAATTCCCGAGGTTTATTCATGGAATGCATCTTATTTAATAGACTCATTTATGGGCTTGGCAGAAAAACAAGCAGGGTGCTAATGAACTTAACAGATAATGCACAAAATAGATGACCTTAAGAAAAAATAAAAGTGTTAGACTAAAATAAATGGAATGAAATGTTAATAGTACTGAATGCTCTCTTAAATGAATGCTCTCTTAAAAGCTGCAGCCAAGATTTTTGGGACCCACAGGGAAGAAGAAAACAGAAGTCTACGGGCTGATCCCAGAGAGATTACTAGCTAGGTGGTGGAACTGGCTGTGAAAAGAAAAAGGGTTCCTAAAATCTATTGAGCAACATATTTCTAATGGAATTGGAAAATACTATTATACGAGGCATGGGTAAGACTGCTAGCAGGTGCCTGCCCAACACCAGTGAGGATGCTGAGCACTACTTCCCATACCAAGCTGTAAGACAAGATTCGTTATTACCTACCAGGGCGGAGTCCATGGACTGGGACTCCCAGTGAGAATGCAGGAATTTTTTGCAGATCTGTAAACTTTCTCTGGCTCCTTACTTCTGATGCAGGAACCCACAGCAAAACTGTGAACACATGGTGTCCCTGCTGTGACACAGGAGCCAGAGTTACCGACTTCAACTCAGGAAAAAAAGCTCAAGTAGCATCATCTGAAAGAAGTCTCAGGTTGGTAATGCCCAGGGCTTGTGGAGCACAGTGCAAATGCATGGTGCAGTGTCCTCTCCTTTCCTTCCACATAGATGATTTCCCACTCATTAGAGCTCATGCCTTTGAGTTGCATAGTTGCAAGGCTGTAGTAAGCAGCTGAAAAACTGTAAATTTAGAAATATGATCTCAGCTAAAAACCATAAGCAGCGTAAGAAAATTAATTCTGGGGAACAAAGAAACTATTTTTATACAAATGTATCGAGGAATAAGGCAAGGAGAAAAGTGAAACAGTAAATATATTCTATTACAACAGTGTTCTCCCTAAATAGACTTTGTTTCAGAATTTTCCATGTGATATCAGCGGGTCTTACAAATGAAACAGAATGAACCTGCCACTAAAATGTGACCAAAATGGAATACAGCTACATTTATGCTGATAGAACATATTTCCATGCAAACAATGGTTAGGTAGAAACAGCCAGGAGTCCATTTATATGTTTATGTAGTCTGTGAGACTAATGAGCAGCAGATGAGATAGATTCTCTATTTTCTCTCATTTTCTTTCTCTCTTTTTTATTTTTTTTTTCTCCCCTGTTCTCTATGGCTTTGTGTTTCTGGTTTTTGGCCTCTAGAGAGACTTCTTTGTATGATTTACCTGGGTTTAAGTGTAGTAAATTTTAAGTGTCATAACATACACTTTCTTAAATAATTACAATTTTTCTTCTGCTTTAAAGAATTTCATGAATGCATTCTCAAGGGGAAATGTCAGTGTAAAGTACAGGAATATGTATAGCAATCTTAGATCAGTATTATTTTTTTTTCCCCCTTAGTGATTTTTCAACCTAGCCAGATTGGAAATAATGGGATTTGGTTGCCTAATGTGTATGGGTACTTTTGAAAACTTTCGTAGGTTCTCAATTTCTAAATAATTCTGAAAAATCTTACCATGTTCTGTGTTTCCCAACTAAAAGTGTATTACCTAGAGTTGAATATAAACATGATGCTCATTTTTAAGTTTTTCTATTGTTGGTGTTCAAATCATTTTATGTTTTATGCTTTGATATTGCTATCAAAGATTATGTTCTAGTAGCACGTTTTTCACACTAGTGAACTGAGAGAAATGCAAATATTTTCTTGAAAAGGAGTATTTAAAGTGCTGTGGGAATATTTGCGTTTAACCATAGTTTAAACTATTGAAGACAATAATATCTTGGAGCTGGTATTTAGCCCAGATTAATAACGTCATTTTCTTCTTACTGAGGGTTAATCACTGTGGTTTTTTATTTGACCTAATTTTATCTGAATGTATTTAAATGTGATCTAGTTATCAAGGACATAATTAAATGTAAAACTTAAGAGATAGTTGGGAAAGATTTTATATTCTCAAATACTTTAGGTAGGTGAATATGAAGATGAATATATAGTATTGATTAAAATTATACTCCACGATAAGGTGGAAGGACACTGAAAGGATTATGTGCTTTCAGCAACCTTCAGGACTGAATGTTTTACTTACACAACTGAGTGTATTAATAGAATTAGCTATGAGCTATTAATGCTATTGACATTAGTACTTATTCATGAATGGTAATAACAATCCATTTTCATGCTTCTAGTTGTGTATTTTAAACCAGAAGACTCTGGGGCAACACGTGTACTATGTCACCTGGTCAGTATCAGAATTATTCGTAGTTCCTGAAGCATCAGATCTTTGCTGGGTCAGCAGAAAAATACCAGTAAAGATAAACAAATGATTTAACTTAAAACTAATGTTGCATTTTCTTTTTAGTATCAGAAAAATATTTCCAAACAATTAGCTAAATGGATTTGAGGCAGTGAAAAACAGACCTCTAATCCTCTTGTGGGTCTAATTACCTCCTTTGTGTTACTTTGATGTGGTTTTGTAGTTCGGATTGTTTAATTTTGGATTATGCAATTCAGCATGTCTGCATTATAGAGTGGAAAATGTAGCACTATGCCTACAGCAAAAACTGAGTGAGGATATATTGGCATGGCAAAGTTGATCCCGTAGCACACTCAAGCTTATTATTCATTTCTTAAATGAGAAAAGTTGGCTTTTGCTAATACGATGGTGATTTATCACATAGTTGAATTGAGAAGGCAAAGGTTAGCAGAGACATATGAAAATGAAACTCTTTCATGCTCTAGTTGAGTAAGATGTTGGCAGCGTTACAGTATTATGGTTTATAATATAGGTTATATTAATATACACAAAAAAGTGAAAAGCTAGAAGTTTTAAATAATATATTCGTAATAGCAGCAATCATTTGTAGATTACTCCTTAAGGAGACATAGTATATGTCTCCCTCCCCTGCCCAAAACCCACATCCTTTCAATATGCTGAGTAGTGTATCTGAAGCTCTGCTCTAAGCAGGAATCCCCACATCAGTACAAAACCCGAACAGTTCTGGATGTGGGGGGCAATGATGACAGACGGAAAAACTGTTGAAGGAAAATTCTGACTACAACCTTTAGATTCTGTTCTTTGCTCAGAACAAGTCACAGTTGCTAAGTTACTTATTAAAAATAACATATTTTTCATGCAACTGTACTGTTTTCCCTCGGAACCAGAGAGTTTGTCTGTGCACAATATCATATGCTTTATGGATATATACCTACTGTAGAACATATTTTTATCTGATGAGGAGACCATGCTGGGTAAAAGTGTTGTATATTATTTCACTGTCTTCAGTGTAATTACAATTTCCATAATTTGAAGCAATTATATCATATATAGTCACAGCGAACTACCTGTTTTTTTTAGATCTTTGAAATCTTTCCCATGGTAGAGATTTCTTGGAGGCTGCACACTCCCTCAGAATGATGTGGATTAAATTAAATAGGAGAAATGTCTTAATTTTGCATTCCATACTCAAGTGCTTCCGGCATGAAACAAGATTATTATTATTGAGCTATGTGGTCAGCCTAAGTATGTCAAAGCAGCTTCTAACTAGATTTTAATTAACAGATTACAGATATGCTTTTCTTAAGCTGTTGGTGGTGGTAACTGCCTGTTACCATTACTGCAGTAACAGTACCTGTGCTCGATGTTGCCCCTTGGCTATGATGCAGCAAGTGAATATTTCCCTGCTATTTCTTCAAAATCAAAGGCAAAGAACTTTTATTGTGTGCATATGAGATGCTTGGGACAACACCAACCCTTCTCACTTAGGTCTCTTACCTCTGTTGTAATATATCAGTTAAACAATAATAATGCTATTCTGGAATAGAATAGACATGCAATAAAATACGAAATTATCCAAATTAAAATGAACCTGGAAGTGATAATTTTAGCAAAGATTACATATAATATTAAAAAGCAAATCCAGAGCACAAGAACCCACTGAAGCACCGACCTGTGATTATCCTTAGTATTTAAATTTTTTATGTTCTTCTTGGCAACTGTGAAAACTAGCACTCTTCCAAATAATATTTGGGCAAGGTTCAGGAGACAGTACAACAAGGACCATTCTACATAAGGGGGTTGGATGATGTTATGTTCCTTGGAGATGAAGGCAGTGGAACAGTTTAGCTTTATGGATGTATGCCATGTGGCCTTTGAGCCATAAAATGATTTTATTTAGTAACACTAATGCAGCCAAGGAGACCATACCCCTTCACACTAGCAGGGCCTATTACAGCATTAATACTCCTCAAACAGAAGAGGTGGCTGCAGTTTCACAGCTGTACAGGTTGTGTTGTAATTGCACCAACTACAACTCTTTGTTATTGACATTATTTTTTATCTTATTTGAGAAAAAGTGGCTAAATGCAATTTAGATAGTGCCAACAAGTAGTGACTATAATTCATTAGTTTTCTTCTATAAGGAGACTGCTAACGCAGAGTTGCTCACTATGTTCACTTTTTTGTACAAATGAATTTTACTTCAGTCTCTGAAAACTATCTTTTGGTTTGTTCATTTACATTTCATAATTGAATTGAATACAGAATAGAGAAAACATGATTCAGAGTGACTTTCCACCATAATTTTTTGTTAAATATCATATATTTTTTTTGCCAAGATGATCAAAGTCATCCTTGATTCCAGGCACTGTAATTTATCATACTATAGTTTCCTGCATTCATCAGCATGCAACAGAAAAATATCACCATTTTGAGCTTTTTTATCATGTGAAAACATTTGTCAAGCTGACATTTTGGCTACTTCACAAAAATGCACGAAGTCCATCAACAGTGCATAAAAAAGGTACAAAGTAAAGCTCTTTTCATGCCATTTTGAGATAGATGATGAATAGGATATAGCTTAGTTTGATTAATCTGTGCATTCATAGTATGTCATACTTGACAGTAGTAGCTAGTTGCTTCATTTATGAGGATTTTTCTTATAGCATTTATATACAAAAGGGAATTAATCATCCCCTGAATTAGTCACCTTTTTGTCACTTACCCACCAGAAAGCCTTGGCTTTCCAAGGAGTGTTTCCACTAAACATTCTTGCTGACGTAATATTTGGTTTCTCCACCACACACTCAGTTTTCATCTCTCTTGGCAAAACTACTTTTTGTTCTACAGCTTCTATGGAATGTAATGTTAACAAAGTATTTGAACTGAAAAAGCCATTGCTAGTCTATTTTCCATTTCACATGTAATAAAAATAATTTGAATTTGAGTTGACACACATTCACTAATGGTGTTCATTCAAGGGAAACAAACAAAACAAAACAAAACAAAACAAAACATCAGCAGTCCTGGAATACTACACTTGTGTTTGACAAACAACTTTACTGTTCAGTGACAGATTATATGGCTTGAGTATATGCCTGGAAGCAATAAAGAGTGAAAAGAAGTGAGTTAAACTACAATAAGTGAGACCATCCACTTATGCAGAAGCCAAATAATCATCTTTAAACCATAATTTTACTTCATTCCATTTGTGGATAAACTCACAGAAGGAAAATGCTCACAGAGAAGTGCAGAAGAGGCAAAAGAACCAGTAAAGGTCTTTAATCACCTTTGAAGCTTTTGCCGAGGGTTCTTCAACTTTGGACTATGCTCCTATTCCAGGTGCATCAGCAACAGCATTGCAAATTATGGTCTTTGCATGCTAACAACTGTCTCTGGTGCTGGCACACACAAAGAATAAAGAGAAGGTGCTGCATGGTGTGCAGTGTGACGCAGCCCTATAATGAAAGAAAAAAGGCTAAGAATTTTTCAAAATATGTTATAAAAATGAACTGAGGAAATTAATGTGTGGCTCACCAACTAGTTCAGAGGGGAAGAAGAGATCATTACAGAAACTGTAAGCAAATTAACTGTTAGTTTTAAGTTTCATGAGGGAAGACATTAAACACTTCTGTGTTGTGGGGAAGCAACAAACAGTATTTGTAACTATGAAGTGAGCTCATTAAAAATCTGCCACTGAATCTGTGTCTTAAAACATGTGCCATCATAAGTGAGGATGCTTGTTAGTAGTAATAATTATTGCTCACAGCACTAATAATAGATGCTTTCCCAGTAGTTAGTGCATGTTCTTTTCAAGACATGAAAAGTTTTAGTCTCAGTCATCTCTTTCTTGCCTTATTCCCCTTGCTTTTTCAAAGACTACTTCCCTCTCCCTGCCTTGAAGCCGAGAGACTCATTTCTTTTGAACTTGCAGGTTAGTAAAATACCTGGCAAGCAACCTGCCAGCCATAAATCAGCTTCCAGTTTCAGGGTATACTTGTAAATAAGCTGGAATACTTTCAGAATTTGTTAGCTCACCAAGTCTAAATGGCAGATTACTATGTGCTGAGCGTTGTGTAGACCTGTGCAATTGTCTAGCACAGCGACCCAATTGTTGCCATGTAATTCATTGATTTTCTGGGCAGCGCTGCTGGTACTTCTTAATACATTTTTAATAACCATTAACAAATCTGCCTCCTTTTTTCATGCTTTTTCCTCAGGGAAGTCAACACAAACCTGGAGATTCTCAGCAGTTCTGAAAGTAAAACCTGCTACCCCACCCAAGTATAGACTGAAATGCCAACACACAATTTTAAAATGCTGGGGTTTTTTCCTACTCTGAAATGCAGTTCAGGTGCCTCTGTCCACACCATTAACAACTATATCATTCCCTGTGCACACACAATTAAGAAAACTCTAATAAGCTCCTATCAACAGTAACAGGGAGAGACCTTACTGAAGTTACAGCAGTGCATATTTTAATGCCATTATTGTATTTTTAATTGAAATTGGTCTCCCCTTAACATTCTACACTTAACCTCTAGGTACAATACAGTGTACAAGGGTTTTGAGATAGTCGCACTTTAAAGGTGTGTAGTTAGGCATAAAGCCAAAGTTAAGTGCTCCTACCTCCTGTGGAAAAGAATATCCTCCAAGGAATGCAAATATTTATATTCAGACTGTACCCTTAGCAGCAAGTGATTCAGCCTTCACCAACCTCCAATTCTTCAGAAGAAGGAAGTAGATTATTTTATAATGTTAAGGATTAGTATTCCATTTCTATTGATTTGTATGCATGAGTAAATAAATATACACTCTGGTACCAGGATGTTGCCTTGTTAAACCATATTTAACTGATACTAATCCTTGATCTTGACATTGATTTCCTATTAGCTAATTTGTGCTAAAAAATATGTGATGTGTATAGATCTGTTCATTGTTCACACCATATAAAAAAATGATATATAAAGCAAAAAAACAAATCTCAGTTTTCACACTTGTTGCCAATGGTGGAAACAACCAAAAAATGTACTTTATTTCAAGAGTTCAAAAATTCTATTACATTGAGGTTTGCTAGTCATCAACTAGCTTCCAGATGTCTCCAGCCTCTTCTGTGTGAGTTTTGCTTCTGTCAGAAACAAACTTTGCATGTAACTAGTCATAATTTTGGAAGGTCAGTTCCTTAAGTTAGAATTAATTAATGAAACAAACAAAAGCTAACATACTGTGTTACTAAGCACTGCTCAACCTGAATAGTCAAATATATGTGCCAAATCATGGAGTCAGCTTAAAAATCAGAAGCACTGACAAAAGTATTTTGAAAAAGAAAATGAAATTAAATAAAATTGGATTGTTTATTTTTTTCAAAATTTTTGGTTTCAAGGTCTTCAGGGTTCTGTCACGTGTTCAGCATCTTCTCTGTAATCAGAAGAGAAACTTGCAGTTAGAAAACATTTGTTTCTCACATATACTCAACACTCCAGTTCTAAGGACGTTCAGAAAAGTCATTGTTGCACCTGTCACATTAAAATGATGGAAGCTGACAATGTTGCAAACCAGGTTATAAATTGAGTATAAGCAATATATATATTATGCCTGTGTTTCCAATTATAGTCTATGTGAGTACAACATCCATAAGACTCTCCTAACATAAAGTTCATAAAGTTAGGAAGGTCTAGTTTTATGGAAAACATTGGACAGCCTTCATGTCACTTAACAGACTGTCATTAGACTCTGGTTACAGAAAAATGAGAGACATAAACAGTTAAAAAAAACTAATAACTTTTTAATTGAGGAATTTTTGCATTATACATATTCCATTGACCCATTCTGAAAATGGAAGTACAGATATCCTGTATCTGGCTGGTTGTTTAAAGAACAGTTGCAAAACAACAAAAATATTCTGATTTGAAAATAAAGCCAAGTATTGCACAACAAAATATATTATTTTTCTATACCATATGTTCTAGAAATATATCAAAATGATATGGTTATTATTATAAAATTAAATTCTTTTACACCATTAGTCACAATGGAGTGTGCCATAACATTAATATAAATATTTTAGCTAATTTTCTGACTAGAAAGTTAACTATAAAGTTAAAAGTATTTTTGAATATTACTGCACTCTTTTGTGTTTTTCTTGTACTGAGTGAGAAGTGCCTGGTTCCCCAAGGAATTAAAGGTATTTAACAGGAGTGAAGATAAGGATAGGTAAAAAACAATTCTATTATTACAGAAAAATAATTGCACAGCACTGCTGATGGTGCTATCAACTAATGCTTCTGCGGAACCATTATTTAAATTTGCAAGATATTGTTCACAATTAAAAACACAAAGAAAAGTCCCATACATCTATAAGTGAAAAGCTTTCCAATTAATAAGAAAAGACATAAAGACATGTCTTTCTCTTAGTTCTGTATGTCATTTCTAATAAAGATTGAATAATAGCAATTCATGTTAAACCTAATCTTTTATTAGCAGTAAGAAGGCTCGATAGTGCAGGAAAAATTATCAACATTTTTGGTCTGGCTGTTTCTCAATCAAAGGGCATATCAGTTACTATATATTACTGCAACATTCCAAGCATTAAATTAAATTACAGACAATAGAATCAAGTACAGTTTACATCTGTGGGGCATTAAAAAATGAGGCACGTTCAGCAGTTTATTTATTCCCAGTAAAAATATCCCTGCTATAGTAGCGCTCTTAAAACATTCTTTCCTACCAGACTTTGCTGTTTCAAATGCATTCCTCGGTCAATGTATATATTTAGTTTTTAAATGTGACATGTAGAAATCAACCTTGATTTTTTTGGATGGCTTGACTTTCTTTAGTTGTGCTATGGTTTAGGTAACCTTATCACTCCCCAATTCTAACCTTGCTACTGGACCTATACAAACAGCCTGAAGCATATTTATTCAGCAGAGCTACAAATGAGCACCAAAGGTCCAACTGTGTTAATACGTTTTGAAGGCTTCTGACACTTATTACACATGATTACTGTGTAAAGAGAGGCCAAATACTGTGGAGACTGAACATGCAGTCTTTAGCCTAAACACATGAATCTGTACCATCTGAACTGAAAATTATACTGTTAGTTCAATACCATTAGAGCTCACTACAGTCAGAAAAGAAAGGGCTGCAAACATTACTGGTAGGTTTGGGTGCACATTTTTTGCTTTAGATTAAAATAGTTTGGTAAATCAGAATTACTTAGCAATTTAATAGTAGGCATCATATCTACTTGTTCCTAACACTGGGAAATTCTTTCTGAAGTTTAGATCAGCAGACTGTATAACTAAATCACAAACAGAAATGCAGTGCATCTAGGGCCAGATTCTACACCAGCATAAATAAGTGAAACTTCATTTACGCCAGTGGAAATAGGCTAACTAAAATGAGCTTCACCCCTACATGACTGGCCCTCTGAATCTTCTTCAGCAGTGCAAAACTACTTGCAATTTATAAAACCATCTTTTGTACAATGTTCATGCCGTCTTCTTTGGCTGCTATGGTCTTTTGCCTGGAGACACTAAGGCTGAATTGCACATTTGAAATTGATTCTCTACCTGTGTTGAATCCATCCATTTCAGGATTTGTTACATTATGCTCTAACCACATATATTTCTATTCCTGTTTTTCTGCCAAAACACTCATTGGAACTCAAGAAAAAAATGTCACTACCTGCACAGAGTTTGTAGCTTGATGTGAAATTTACTGTCTGCAACTGTGTTGAGTTCTGTGACTGAAAGCCCAAATTGGGTGGTATTGTAAGACATATGAAGGTGATTAAGCATAAATGAATCCAAATTTCCTAGAACTCTTGTGTAGTGAAACTTCTGAATGTTTATAGTAATATTCTGGAACCTTGCTCTACTTGTTTTTTTCATTTAAAGCTCTCTGACATAAGTCTGTAAAAAGGAGGTAAAGTAAATATTTAACATGAAGGGATTCCTTAGATGTCTTTAGTACAACTTATTTGAAGCAGAGGATGGTATTTCAAGAGACGTAATCTGTGTTAAAGTGCTGACACTTATATTTTTGATATAAATGCAAGAACAGGGGCAGCTGGACATAGTGGAAGCCATAGATGCCTTGACAATGTCAAGACACCTACACAAACACCATGGCTTCTCCATTTCAGTACAGGCAGCATCTATATTGCTGCCTTACTATAATAGCACATGTAAATCCTCACAGTGACCCACCAACAGATACACAGTGAAAATAAATCCTTCTAAAGGACCCGCTTTCTGATCGTTATCCCTTCTAAAAAAGAGCAAGAAAGAAAGCAGTTCAAATTCAAAAAAATTAGGTTCTGAAATAATTTAATAATTGATACAGAGACACTGACCAGCTGAGCTACGAATTACCAAAATGTTAAATTTCTTCCCTATAGGGAAGAAAAAGTAATTGCTTTCAATACCTATTTAGCATTTTTTAAAGATTATTTAGATAATGGAACTGGTAGCCACAGAGAAAATAGTTAGTGCCAAATGACATTAATAGTAGCAACATGCTAGACTTCCATAGAAAATGTGTAAATATAAATTAGCTCTGTGACAATTTTTAGAAAGGATTTTTACTTTCTGTGATGGTATCACTGAGATTACCTTCGAAGGGGAAAAAAAAAGAATCAAGTTGCAAAAGTAAAAAAAATGCAATAGATCGACTGCTGCTTAGTTTTATCAAATTTACTTTTGATCCATAATCCTTTCAAAATATAGATCCTCATTATAGCTATCATATTTGTACATTTATTATTAATTTTTTGATACCGCTTTTATTAGCACAGTTTGAGGTGGCAAGCAGCCTTGCTTATAAAATGAAACCTTTGTGTGAAATAACATTTTATACATACATATAAACTTACCTATACACATGCAGAGAAACACGCATTCTGGGGATCACAGAATATTTTCCTGATACCTGTACTCCCAAGGAGATGGACGTAAATATTCTTTTTTTATGTTAGTGTTAGATAGAAGTATTTAACTTGGAAAGGTGACACATCCAACTACTGATCTGGTATCAATATCCTGTTATTATAGAAAACTCTGTTCTTTAGTGTAAATTATATCATGGAAAATGAAGATTAGGAAATAGCCTGAAAGATATCTAATCCTTTTCCAACTAGTGCATGGTTATTTACTAGAGTAGATTGTCAAAGGCTTCCTCCTATCTTTTTTTAATTGGCTCATCTAATAGCAGTTCTGGTGCTTGCCTTTGCAGATTATTCTGAAGCTAATAGATCTGACTGTCACATGGCAGGGGGGTTGGAACTAGATGATCTTTAAGGTCCCTTCCAACTCTAACC
>JAOXJM010000001.1:10248843-10263871 GCA_026413425.1 Tringa solitaria
CAGTTGACATGGTGCTGGGGAATTTTTTTTAGTGTTGTTTGTTTGGTTTTTCTTTTTTTTTTTTTTTTTTTTTGTCAGAGTTAGATTGATGGTTGGACTAGATGATCCTAAAGGTTCCTTCCAACCTAGGCAATTCTGTCATTCTGTGATTCTCTGATATATCTGCATGCCTGTGTTATGCTGACTTCAATAGGCCAGTAGGTTGCAATAGGAACTTATTAAAGTATTTGGTGTACAACATCCTTTATATAAACTCCATGGTATTGATTAATTTTCTATTGATTTTAATTTCTTGGATTAGTTAGTAGGATTTATAGGTTGAGGGAGCTGGGATTGTTCAGGCTGGAGAAGAAGAGGCTCCGGGGAGATCTAATAGCAACCTTCCAGTACCTACAGGAAGGCTGGGAAGAGTCTGTTTACAAAGGCCTGCAGTGACAGGACGAGGGGCAATGGCTTCAACTGGAGAAGAGCAGATTTAGATGGAATATTAGGAATAAGTTCTTTACAATGAGGGTTGTGGAGCAGTGGAACGGGTTGCCCAGGGAGGTGGTTGAGGCCCTTCCCTGGAGATATTCAAGGTGAGGCTCGATGAGGTCCTGGGCAACCTGGTCTAGTTGGGGGTGTCCCTGCTGACTGGGGGGAGGTTGGACTAGATGAACTAGATGAGGTCCCTTCCAGCCTGGACCATTCTATCATTCTATAATTCTATAATTAACCACTTACCTAACATTTGGGAACTAGCGTATTCAGATACTGTTAATACACCGTTTTCTTACCAACAAAATTTGGTCTGCTTAAATACAAAAGGCAGACGATATGCCTTTTATATATGACATTTCTTCAGGCCTGACTGGTATGTTATTTTCTTTTGTTATGCAAAGACAAAGTATTCTACTGTATATCTCTTTTACCACAAGACTTATTGATGAGGCAACTGTGCAGATTAGGACAGGTCATGGAGTTGAGAGTTAATTTTGGAGACTTATATTTCAATTATATATAATACAAGAAAGATGAAAAGTGAAAAAAATACTTTGAGACTATACAGAACAAAAGAATATTTGCAAAAAAGTATCATGTGAATTTATACTAAGACATTATAGTGTAAAAGAGAAGGGAAGTCAAGATTAAGCTAATTCTGTGCATTCACTTTCTATTGTGGTCATAAAATTTCTCTATATTCACTCAATATTCAGTCTCTCACATGAGAAAAAAATCCAATTACACCAGTGAAATGATCTACAAATCTTATGTTTTGTTCTTTTTGAAATGGTTCTTCATGTTGGGCTGTGTACATGGGTACATAGGCGTGTGCAAAATGGCAGACTAAAGGTGCAATGATAAGATTAAGATAAGATTAAACCAGACTTAAAAATTATATGAATAAATGGCAAAGTACATATGGTAATAAATGATTCTTTGCTTAGAAATAGTACACCTACTATGTTAAATAATTTGAAATTTTATTTTCTACAGCATAAATTCTGTTACTTCTTGGAGATTTCCTAAGTTACATTCATTTCCATGGCACCAAAGACTGTCAATAAAGCTGCAGCAGTGTCCACTGCATACCTAACTTGGTGAACTTTTAAAATCCCATGTGTTTTATTTTCTTGTTACTTTGGTTTTAAGTTAGTGTTACATGCTACCAGTGTATCCACAAATAATATGTACTATTTTGAAACAAGGTTGCCAGTGCCATTGTCATAAAGAACAAGGGTAAAATTACAATGGATTTAAATTGAAATGCTCTGTGAGATGATGTAAGCCTGTAAGCAAAAATTAACCTCACAGTTTTTGTATAGGGGTTCAAGGAAAGCTTCTGAACATGCTGTCTTCAGAGTAGGGATGTGAACACCCCCTTGGCAGCCCTCTAGCTCCCATACCCTCTCCATTTGCAGCTCTTCCTCTTACTCTTGGCTTCAGTCTCCAACTCTGATGACCCTTGACGAAAGCCCACTTTACCAGGTCACTCAGTCAGCCAGATATCTTCCCAACAGTCTTCCTCAAACAGGGCACTATGGTCAAATAAGGCGAATCTTCGATGTGCACGATTACTTTTTTGATGGTGTAGGAATTACTTGAACAGAAAAAAGAGCACATCATATGACACTAACACCGCATGGCTTTATTAAGGTCTTTAAAAGAACACGAGTAGTATAGCTAGTGTTAAAAACTGTATTTACAAAAATCTGCACAGTCTCTCCCCACAATACTCTAAATATGATTTACTATCCTGCAATATAAGTAACATGGACATCCTAAAAAACCAAAACCAAACACAAAACACCAAATAGCAGCCAAAAAAAATACCAACCACAGAAAAGCATAGATTTCCTGAAGAGTAGACCTTGGCTATACTGTTGGAGCACACGCATACACACTTAACTATGTAATTAAAGGCTTTCAAATGGTTTATATTTATTTTTTAAAAAATCCAGTATAACACATTCTGCTTTTTTGTTACCTGGAAAATAAAAAATGCAAGTGAAAAAAAATCCCCCTACAGAAAATAAAATTATTTTTTCTCCTAAAAATAATATTTTAGGAAAACCCAACCAAAGCCTCTATATTTTTAAGTCTCTGATTTAGTGAAAAGATACAGCCATTGTATTAACATTGAGAATAGGCTTAGGTACATTTCTGAATAAGAATGGATGTAAGCATATGTTTTAAATTAATCACATGCATAAATGCTGTCTTGAACCACAGCAAAGCAGCACTTGCCATTAGAGAAAGCAATTTTCTGCAACAAAAGTTAAATGCAGCCTTTAAATTTTAATGGCTCTGATTGACCTTTTCTTTCATTATTATTTATAGCCTACATTATTCTTCTTTGTCTAGAATTATCAATTCATATCAAGTTAATGGCAAAATGCTTGATGCCCTTGGAAATATCTTCTATTTCTTTTTAAACAATATTATTATTTTAATAATAGTTGAAAGTGTATTACATTTCCTAAGTCATAGGTATCATAAATCAAACTCAGAGCTCCATTTCTTTTCCCAAATTAGATGTAGAAATTTGTAATTCCACTCCCAGCTCTCCATATGTGTTTTTGCATAATTTTTACCCTAACCACTGAAAGGCACCCGTAAAACAAATTTCAGTGTTCAATAGCTGTGTTGGATAATCTGTGAGGAAACTGTCAGTTTTCTTCTGACATTTTTAAAGAGATTCCGATGTCACAAGCAGCAAGGAGGGTTAGAATTATGTTATTAGCCTTCAAAGCTGATTATTAATGTGTAATGCTTATTTCATTTAAACTGGCATCCGGTGGAAGCTGACACACCTAACACCTGATCTCCAGTTGCTGATGGGAATAACTTATTGCAACCATGGAATATTTGGTATGCTGTCCTAAAAGGTGAAGGTGGAAAATCTCTCTTGTGGGAGTCATTGCTTACATTTTCAGTGACTTTTCAGACAGTTACATGCATCTGCAAGCATTTAGGATACAAATCCTGCTTTATATGAGACCTGGTGAGATCCACTTAAAAACTTCTCCAAGTTGCTGTTAAATCCAAATTTTTGTCTACCTTCAGCATTAGCATTAGGTTGTATATTTAAGCTATAATCCATATTCAGAAATTGCAGCTGTTAAAATGTAGATCATGAAAGGACACTTTGAATACCTCCTCACATTACATAGTTATGGTTACATATATGGTTATAGTAATCATTTAGTTAGATGTTTTAAACACATTCATGTCATGAATGTTAAAAGAGATGGGTTTATTTTTATCATTGATTTCATTCAGATTCTTAGGGGAACGGGTAGCTACATTAGTAGCTTTTTCATTGTGCTACTGTAATTTGGTGTGCAGTGAGAAAATATCCTTCCACATCACCTGGAATACTCCTGTTCTAACCAAGTCTCCCTGGTCTGAGTACCAGGGGGATTTTACTAGGACGAGACCTGAATATGATGGTTTTGGTTTATGGTGGATTACGATGCCCTGGTAGGATCATGTCTTGCTTTACAGCACAAAAATTTCACCTTCTGTTCCCTATTTAGGATGAAATAGAAGCCATACACTACAAACCATGAAGTATGAAAAATACAACTTCTTCAAGTATTGTTTCAGAAATAATTTTGTTTCCACACCCGGTCACTTCACCTGAGTATGTTTTTTTGCTATAATCAGTTAAAAATTGATTAATTTTCCCCTTCATAGACAAGTCCATTTTTATTTTATTGGGGGGAAAAGTGAACAGAAAGTGTTAAGACCAGAAAAATCTATCAAATTTTAACTCTTAGTTTATCTCTCCACTTACTTCTGCATCTTTCGCTCTAAAAATAGTGGGGTTCTTTTTATTTGTTTAACAGATGCATTGACAAATAATTTAGCTGATGTCCCACAAGAGAAACTGTTTCATTAATAACTTTATTTTTAATACGTGATTAGAGAACATATAACATCAGACACTTGGATTGTTTTTAGAAACATTTCAGTCACAACATATTCTATTAACATTATACATCCTAGTCCTTTTGCTCAGTTTCACAAGGTTTTCTTTCCTTCCTGAGTCCTCCTTACTCTCTCTTTTTCTACAATTCACCCAAAATGTTATGGTATTTAGTTTTGAAAAATACCTGGTATGTGATGTTTGAAAAGTATGGAATGGGACTGAGATTTCCACACACAGAGAAATATTTCTTCATTGTTTGACATTTGCCCAACAGCAGAGGGGGAATAGTTACTACTGATGTGCAATTGAAGCTGATACAGCAGAAAATAATATTAATGCACTACCAGTCTCTACCCAGGATGATTATTTTCTGCTGCATCAGCTTTAACATCAGGCACTAACGTGCCAGGGTTAGGCCAACACAGGAGCTTCTGGAGAGGTGAGATTCTGAATGTCTTGTTATCTACTGGGTTTTAGGACCATGACTTAAATTTTGTGAGGTTTTTGCTTGCTATTTTTATTTTGGGGTGGTTTTTTTCACTTCAAGTAGACATGAAACAGATGTCTTATTTTTCCAGAACTGCATTCTGGGTTACATCCCATTTTTATGGAAACTCTCTAACTAATGGGAATCTTACTTTTTGATCAAAAGTTGTAGCAAAATGGAATGTATTACTTAGACAGGAATGGAAGATAGGTACATCAGCTTGGCTGATCTGGGGATTAAGGAGTGAATAATGCTTTGAAGGGCAGGGCCTTGTGAAAAATTCAAGATTATTTGTTTTAAATGAAGTGCATAGGAATATTCAATTATTCATCAGTGAGTGGGAACTAAAAGCTCTACAACTTTTGCACTTTATTTATATATATTTTTTCTTTCGATCCTTAAAAGAATTAATTATTATTATCTTAGCAGTTTTCCATCCCATGCAATGGTCAGTATCTCTTCTGCTTCTTTGCTCCTTCTCTTTATGATATTTTTCAGGAGGGCATAACTGTCATGAGTGGAGCTGCCTGAAGAGAAGAGTGCATTAGTTTTGCTTTGGGGGCAACTGCACTTGTTTGGGAAGAGAGACATTTGTAGGTTGTAGGGTGGGATGGGTGGACATACAGGTGAGTGATCTGAAGGAGAGTGGGGAATACAGCATTGCAGAGAGGAGGCACATCATCTGGTTTCTCTAACTCTCAAAAGCAAAACTTTCTAAGGATTGAGCTGCGTTAGCTACAACCCCCCAGAATTAGATGAAGATAATCAACAGCAGAAAAAAGATCTGCTCTAAAAACATAAGGACTAAAAGGACTGTATATACTTAAATAAGTACTAACAGGACATTGCTTTGCCAGTCTAGATATATCTTTTTTTTGTGTTCAAATACTGAGTTATTCTAATAAATACCTGAAAAAAACAGGTTTAATGAAACCTGGTTTTGATGGTTGAAAAGCCTCTTGGACCCCTTTGAGAATGTTTGCTGTAAGGGAGAGATGCAGGCACATTCTCCTCAAAATTCTGGGGCATTTGGGGTCCTGTCACATGCAATTTTATACCTCACAAAATAGTTGCCTTAGTATATTTGCAGAGTGAACCTGAGATTAGTTTACTGAACAGGTAGGAAACGTTTATCCAATATGCTGATATAATCTGCATTTCCATAGACTTCTGACTAAAACTGTTACATAGAACTGAAACTACTAGACTATCGGAATGTTTACCAGCCACACAATTGATGGCTGAGCAGCATATTTTTTTATGAAGCTTTTATAGTTTTCTCTTTCTTTGCCTCTCCCACCCCCATGTTTTGTGGTATGATTTTTTGTTAACATGCATATTAAAAAAATATTGTGCTCTCAATTGATATTTTAATCAGACATTAATGGGGTCTTTTGAGAAAGGTGTGACAAATGTAGCACTGCAAATGAAAATTTAAATTGTAAATTCTTTCTCAGCCTTTACAGCCTTATACAGGCAAATTAAACTAAGTTGCCAATATTCTTTTTAAACCAATATTCTGTCAAATCCACTGCAGAAATCACATCTGCTCTGAAAATCATAACTGGGGATACATTCCTAAACATAATTTTATGAAGAAGAGATATAAACATCTCAAAGCTACCAAGAGGAGATAAGACAGCATGATATATTTAACAACTACTGGAAAAAAATGTTTAAAGAGGGAAAATACATTCCATGGGTAGATATCTATTTAATGTTTAGATAATTTGGAGAAAAGATAGAGGAATCTTCACTCCCTACTCTCACAGAAATGAAAAAAATGAATTTTTAGTGCATATTTTACTGATTCTTTTTCGGCAGTGCACACACAAAGATGATTTGTAGAAAGCCAGGGAATTTTTACTAGTATATCAGTGAGCAATTGTAATTGTGTTTTTTCCTTAATGAAGTCAATCCATTACAGAGGTATAACAAATTTAAAGCTCAACTCGCAGGACATTTTTCTTTGCCTGTAGCATTTACACTGGTTTCTGTGTTGTTGTTTTTTTTTTTTAAGGATCATCTGTTTCAACTGGAATCGCACAAATTTGAGAGAGGACGAGGCAGGTGCCCTTTTGACCCCAGTTCTTCCTTCACCTCCATTTTAATTGGTAATGATCTTTATGTCACAAACTTCACGGTCCTGTCAATCTGTCATTCTAAGTCTCTTTCTTCAGCACATCCAGGCGTTGTCAGTCTTCCCTTGCAATCTTCTATATGTCAGAGTTAATCCTCATGGTGCTGCCCACATTAATATTACATCCCAGACAGCATTAACTCCAGCAAGTGTGTCTCACTGAAGGCAGTAAATGTTATATGACACGTGCCTGAAGAAGTAATTGATTATTGTGTAATTTTGGAAATAGTAATTTCCTGCTTTCTTTCAAACCAAGGCAATATGTTTAGTTTAGTCTTTTACACCATTGAGACAAATGCACAAAATTTACCATTTTTCATCTACTGAGACATAATCTGAATAACAAGTGTCTTGTAAAAATGTGAATTTACCTTTTTTCTTTTAATATCAAGCATTTATTTTTTATATAAATTATAGATTTTGAGATCAAAATACATTTTTTTCACTGTTACCTTCTAACAGAACTGTCCAAAACTGGAGATTCTCACTTAAAAGAGTAGATCTTATACTCAACAGTTATAAAAATAGAATTCAGTCTAAAAGTCCTGCAGTGCCAGAAAGCTGGGCTGAAATAGTGCTCTTCTATGCCTTGCTGGTTAAGTATATCTGTAGGGCTGGGACCTTTGAAGTTGTAGCATAGCAAACCATATGTTTTTTTCCTCTATAATGTTTTCCTGAAAACATTTTGTGAGATCAAGCAAACACAATCTTGGCAATATTATAGTACGTTGACTAAAAATAGACTAGAACAGCAGGTAAAAGGCGAAAGCTAGATGCACTTAGGAAGTAACACAGTGATTTCTGTTTTATGGAAACCTAAATAAGATGAAAACTGAGCATTCAAAATGAATAGGCATTAAAAGAAAGAGCCAGAAAAAGAAGCTAAAGATCAAATAAATTTTCAAATTTTCAGGGGTAAAAACGTTAGATGATTTTAGGGCTCTTTGATATTTACATTTGACTTCATATCTTAAATTCAGACAGCTAAAGTCTCTGGTTGTGAACTGCAGTGATATAGCTCCCCCACAGTGATGAGAAGTATTGGTCATGAGTGACAGATGTATTTTTACATACCAGATTTATTTATTCCTTTACAATAACAAATTACTTGCAAGAAGAATCTTTACCAGTAATGACAAATCTTTCAAATTGCAGCAATTCATCAAAATATTGTTCATTCCTATTAAAAAAATAAAACCATTACAGCTCAAATTCTTAAGAGCTAGTGGATTAAGAAGTCATGAAAAAATCTGAAAAGACTGCTGTATTTTGACCGACCTCCCAAAACCCATGAAGCACAGATTGTTACGCTTTTCTTCCACCCTTATTTCTAAATTGTTTCTACAGTTTTTAACAGATTCCAGTCTTAGCTCAGCCTGGGAACAAAGACTCATCCCATGGAATTTGCTGTAGGCCTGAAACCTCATGGTCTAATCTTGAAGTCCTTCTCAACCTTTCTTCAGCCAGAACTAAGTAAATAAATTAACCTGATCATGTTCCTACTGTGAGATCAATGTGAATTTTATTTGCTTAAATGGAAGCCAGATTGTCCCACTGAGCACTGCAAGACTAATGGTTAGTCCTTGTGTTTCTGGCCTATTTATTAGTGTGACTGGATTATGGGAGGTCCTATGGTTCCTTGCAGTTTTATCTGAAAGAGAAATGCATTAAATAAGACCTTCCCTGATAAATATTGATCAGAGTCTTGGACATCTACTGACGAAAACTTATAAAATCAATCTCACTAAGCTAACAATTCTGTAATGTGGCAAGACTAACAGGAGAAAATACATCAGAACTGATACAACACCAAAAACCAGGCAAACTTTCACCCCTTTGTCAAAACTAATATGACCTGAAAAAGCTATTTAGAGGCTGTTCTTCTAGGCCCTCATTGGGAATTCTATAATTTCAAGTGATCATAAAATGTTATTTTAAAAAGATAACAAAATTCATTGTAGTTTGGTATTTTATCTATGCTTTTATACTTTTTATGTTATTGGAATTAAACACTTCTAACACTTAGGAAAATGTCTTATAGAAGTTTGTATTTCCATGTATTCCACTACATTCTACTAACTTCTACTAATCAAGGACACACAGTTTACAGAATACACAAAATTAGTGCTGCTCCTTAGACTCTAGAATGTATATCCTTTATTTCTGTAGGTGTTCATTTGAAAAGAGTAGACTACATAGATGCAAACACAGTGAATATTAACAAATCTTTTAATTGACATTTGAAAATGAGACTGAGATCTCTAATGCCAAATACATTCTGAGGGAAGGGATGCTCCTTCATTCAGCTGAGCCCTGGTTACAGCTCATGGTGGCCATGACCCCATGACAGGATATGACAACTGCACCATGTGCCTTCCAGGGCTAGTCTTCCAGTTTTCCCTTCAACACTTGGAGGTTATCTTCCTCTTCATACCTCCAGTTTTCTTAGAAAGTGGAATTTGCTCCTGGTATGGAGTCAGCGTGTCCTTGGACGCTGCACCCCAGAGCTGCCTCTGCTCTCCCATGTAGGTTCAGCCAATGTGCATGTCCTTGAAAAGACTTTATGCAAACCTGTTAGCAAAGACTTTCACACCCCAGCATCCTCTTCTTCCTAACTAAACAATTCAAAACCTACTTCCATCTCTGCAACTCACATTAACACAACAGCCTACCAGCATGGCTATTGACTAACAGTGAGGATTAGACTGTCAAGGAAACTTTACATATCTCTGATAAAGGTTTAAAAGCTTTAAAAAATCTTGATCTTGCAAGATCATTTGCACCATCACTAATTAGGACCAGATTTAGCTAGTTTAATTTAGGAAGAAAGACAATCTCTTTTTCTGTATTTCTTCATGTATTTCAACACATCAGTTAAAATACCCACTTCAAGAAAACAGTAATTCGTGACTTGGCTTTAAAACTGAATATCCATGCTGTTGTAAGTTTTATTACAGGTTATCTGACCCAGTGGTAAAGTAGCTTATGATGAATTCCTCAATTTATGAACAATTAAGTTTTAGCAATTTATTGTCTGCACCAGGAAACAGAATAGATGTTGGATGGCAGACAGGCTATATAAAATGTATGTGTTTGGATAAATGGCATATAAAACTTTTGGACTTCTATTTCTAATGAACTCTCCCATCTGCTTTCAATAGCCAAAACTATTTTTGATATCAGATCATGCACACTGATACACTTAGACCACACTAGCTCCTGAAAGCTCAGAAATTAGTTTATGTCTATGTTTTGTTACCTGCAATATATCACGAGCAACTGGTGAAAAACCTAAGCTACATTTTAACATGTTTTTCTATCCAGGAAAACCATTCCAACAATAATTTCTGGTTTTGCAGTTTTAAAACAGTTTAATATGTTTGTATCCCTTCTTTTACTCTAGATATAGAACTAAAATAAATATATTTTCTCTTAAAAATAAAGACAGGATACTTCATTGCCAGAAAGAAAAAGCAGATATACAGAGGAAGTTTATCAGCTAAGTAATAGCTAATTTCTTCAAATTTGTTTTTTTTTCCTACTGTGAAAAGTATCACTTGTTAAAAATGTGAATTGGTTTTCTGATTTTAGTTTTCATGTGAGTAATAACTGGTTGGCAGTCAAAGAAATGCAGAAAAGGTGTTGCTTATGTTCTACTCATTATATTCTACTCCTGCATTCATAACAGAAATAGCCCACTTTGTAGAAAGTGATATAATGAGGAATTTACACAAAAAGGACTGCTGATGAGCAATAGCATATGTTTGCATCACACTCCAATTTCAAGCAGGTACACAAAACATGTCAACAAGAAATGAAGGAAACCGACTTCTAAGGTAGAAGCAGACTATTTTTAGAAATCTCTTGTATATACTAAGCTTTTTTTAAATTAAATCACATACTTCAATCTGTTTTACTTTAAGGATCGTCATCTAGGAATTCCTGGTTTTAGAAGATGAACTTTGTATTTCGTTAGTATTTTCCTCTGAGAAAAGGGCAAAAAACCAAGTTATCTTTTAAGTGGTTCCAATTGAACTTTTATGTATTTGTTTGCTTGAAAAGAATGCTAGCTGAAAAGTATGCACGTATCAATTGAGTTAAAACTGGTATTTGAGGTCCATGGGATTTTTTTTGTTTGTTTAAATAAGGAAACAATAAAGTTTCTATTCTTGTTTCAGCAGGATTAACCAGGCTGTATTAAAACTTAAATTTTAGCAATTAATATGTCAAGTAGATGTGAAGCTGAGGTTAGACTGGAAGAGGGTGAGAGTGTTGAAGGTCTGTGAAATTGCTCAGTTGATTTTCACTGGAAGATACTGGTTTATCAGTGTGATGTGCAGCAGTATAAAACCTTGCAACCAAGACAGGAAAGAGTTAATACATAGTTGTAGCTTTTTCAATGCAGGAGAAAACAGCAGAAATCTTGACAGGATTTTTCAAAACTCAACCTCAGGTTGCCTCCAAATCTAGGATTAGTCAGCACCTGTAAAAACCTTGCACTGTTCAAAATTTGTAACATGAATTTACAGGACGTGCAAAAGACTATTGAAGAGGAAAAGAGAAAATCCTCTGTCAAAGTGCAAAAGATCTCAGAATTATCTTGTGCTGAAATCTTTGCCAGTCACCCTTGTCAGTATTTTCTCATTGCTTTCCTTCAGAGAGGTGACCTGTCTGCTCACACTTGATACTTGTCTTACGTTTAGTTTAGTTACACTTAAGGTTAAAAATCAGATTTAATTTCTGTATCTGTACAATATCTCTATCTAATGGAACAATATCCTTCCAAGACTGGAACTTCCGTTTTCTCCCCAAAGGATCTCACAGATAAAGTCACTAATAACTTCCTCAGTATATGATAGAATGCCATACCAGCAGGTGAGTTGGGTATACTAACATTTTATAGCTATGTCAAACAGGAGAAATAGGCTTCATGTCCAACTTCTGAACATCTGGACTTATAAATGTCAATCCTGATCATTAGCAATATGTGACAAATCATTTACTCTTCACGGATACATATTCCAGTGTGGAAAAGATAAAAGCATAGTGTTTTGTATTACACATCACCATAATTAAAAAAAAAAACAACAACAAACAAATAAACAAACAACAACAACAAAAAAAACCAACCAAAAAACAACACTCGGTCTGAAATACTTTTCCAACAGAATTCTTAACGGGGTATTTATGACTAATGTATCTCATTAATTACAACTGTGAAGATTGTTTGGAACATTATTCAGACACTGGCAAATTCTGTTGTTTAAGAAGCTCTGTGTTTAAAAAAATAAAACTCTCTATTAGTTTTGGGTAGAACTGATTCTGTAATTTATACTTACTTTTCATTTCACTTGCAAGTATATTACACTAAATCATGACCATGTATTTTACAAGGCAATATTCATTCTTTAATTAATGTTGCCTAGGGGAAAAAAACCCCTACACACAGTTCTGAATCAGAAGAGGTTTCTGAACGAGCCCCAGCTGCCAAACTATAAACTATTCAGAAACATTATTCAGACTTATGGTATCAGTTAATTCATATATGTCTCTTAAAAGAAACAGAATTCACATTTTGAGGGAGACCAACAAGCAAAATTCTTGCTTTTGCTTCATCCTTCATAAAATACCAGCAAATGTTATTTGAATGGATCTGTCATGTTTATTTTGATTGGGGGGTAGGAAGCCGTGTCACTGAAACCTCCACTCAGATTAGCCATGAACTGGAAATTATTTATTTCCCTCTTCTTGTGCAGTTTAATTCCTGCTGTGGTATTGTCTAACATAAGGATGCCACCTAGTGACAATAGCTGTCTGCTTCTTAGACTGAGTCAAAAAATTTCTCATCTAAAGCTACAAGGATATGAACTATATTATTCTTAATGCTTGGCCAGCTAAGGGGAATTGCACCCATGCATAACTAAAGGGTAGAATTATTGCTGGTATTTCACTAAAGTAAAATATATCCATTACCACAATTTTAGATGGGTCAGATAGACATAGGCTGGATTTTTGAACAAACATATGATCCAGGTGTACCCAACTACATATAGATTTTCTACAGTTATTGGCAATCAGCATATTGTTTCTAATATTTTCCTATGCTTGCTTAATTTGTGAATTCCACCTGAACACTTTGAAAATGGGATCGAATTACTGTTCCCATAAATTTTTCAGGAGATATTCATCAACGGTTGTGAAGGATGGCTGAGATCTCAGGTCCTGTCCCTACTCTGGTGAATATTTTAAGAATATGAAAACAAGTTATTGCTGGATAAGAGAAAAAGATATTGTTTTTCTTTGTCCACTGGACACCTAAGCCCCTCAGCCAGCAAGTTATGCCCAAATGTAGTTATTTCAGATAAAGTGCAATCGCTTCAAAACCCTTCAGCCTAACAAAACATGTGCTTGTTTATAGAAATCGCTTCTAAGGTAGCAGGTACTGATTCTTATCTCTCCAGCTGGGGAGACAGCTGCATCCAGCCCTCCAGTATTTTCAGAATGTGCTTCCCTAATGAATCTTTTTTGCAGTCATGTTTTGCACAGAGCCAAATCTGATAACTATGCCCAGGAAACATTCCCTTGTTTGAGGTCCAATCTGTGGATTCAGGTACGGTTTAGCCTGGAGATGTAACCATGCAGCATAGCCCAAATCAGTGGTTTGGTGCAGCTATTACTATTCTTTTCATTGGCACTGCATCCTCTGAATTCTGCTGCTGCATTTTCATACTGTTTTTTTGCTCCCACTATTAGTGGCTCATCATGAACCTAACATGTCCCTTCCAGTTCTGGGACCAAACAACTCGCAACTTCTCATTAGCAAGACTGGGGTATGTCTGGAAGTGCTCAGAAACAAACCACTGGTCAAAGTCTTTGCACTGATGAAAATTTTACGTGCCAACAAAGATCCCTGTAGAGCCAGGCACAAACTGAATCATAGTGAGATCTTTGAACTTAGGTGGCTGATGTGTCAGATGTTATTGTTGCAGATATGGTTAGACATTATCTTAATGTCTTCGTGTTTTGCGTGTGGGTCTATCCTGAAGTCATTAAGTCGGTTTTGAAAATGAAGCCAAACCAATGAATGAAATTTAAAATTCTTGTCATCATGCTGTTCCAAATGTAAATGTTGCAGTGTTGGTAGGAACACTGTCCATATGCTCTTTAGACCACATGTAACTTACTGAGTCATCTTACTTGAATTTGAGCAAATATTAATGAGCCATGTTTATAATGCAGTTCCTATCATATGTAATGAAATTAATAAGTGGAGTGTTATCAAATTGTTTTGTTTTGTTTCTTTTAATGTATGGTCTGCAGGTGGTGAACTTTTTACTGGTCTCTACAGTGACTACTGGGGAAGAGATGCTGCTCTATTTCGCACCATGAATCGCATGGCCCATCTCCGAACTGAACCTGATAGTGAGCGCCTGTTGAAAGGTATGGGAAGGAAGAGAAGGAAGAACATGGTATCAAAAGTGTTTTGGATCACTAGAGAATGTTTGTTTAAGCAGAAATTAAAAGTATATTGTTCGTGCAAGAGTATACCCATTTGGGGATGAATTTGTTTAAACATTAAATTTTCCAGGAACCTCCTCAGGATGAACATATTGAAATCTTCATTTTAATTACATATTAGATTTAACAAGTGGAACTTTAAGTCCTTCATTTTTCACTTTAAAAATTGCTTTTAATTTAAACTCTGCATAGTCTATACTATTTCATATGTCAGATATAATTAAAATAAAATTAAAATTCTCTATTTAGTTAATGGGAGCTTCTACTTAGAACACAGTACTCTTTTTTCCAGATGAGATCATTTTGTCTTTATGTTGCAATAAAACAAGTCAATTTTTGCCAAGTTGTGTAGTAAAGAGATGTCACGCAATAATGGAAAATTATAGATAAACAATGATCATGCAGTTAAATGAAATAAAAAGTTAAAGAAGAAAATTAAAATATTCCAAAAGAAAAATATTGAGCAAAG
>JAOXJM010000001.1:10283787-10297378 GCA_026413425.1 Tringa solitaria
TGGAGGTGTTCAAAAGACAGGTTGATGTGGTGCTGGGAGACATGGTTTAGTGATGATGTTGCATTTTGTTTGTTGTGTGGTTGTTTATTTTAGTCAGAGTTAGGTTGATGGTTGGACAAGATGATCTTGAAAGTCCCTTCCAACTTAGAAGATTCTGTCATTCTGTGATTCTGTGAATATTTTTATGAATGAAACAAATTCACTTCATAATTTTTTGGAGTAAGTTTTAAACAAACCTCAATTTCCTTATACATCTCCTGGTGCATAGAGGATTCGTTACAATTTCAGAGACCTATTTTGGTAGAATTATACAGCAAATATATCCCAATGCAATGAAATATACGACAGAATTTCAAAAAAACCAGAGAAGAATCTTTGTTAATAGTTAAATACATTCACTAGCCAAAAAGAAAACACACTATCTGCAAAAGCTAAGGTTAGGCTTAGGCTTTCTTCAGTGAATTTATCACGAAAGATTACTCTAGAGGCCAGTTCAAAGCACAAATGTAATTCAGGTGCTTTAATTCTTCCCTTGGGTAGAATTCTCCTCTCTGTCACCATTCCCTTATTCATGGCTCTTGGCCTTCACTCTTTTGCGCAGTAATTTCCCATATACCTGTCATCTTCCCTTCATTCTCAAACCCAAATTCTCCAATTCAGCTACACATATCAAGCAACTAGATCAAGCATCTAGAATGTGCATATCTAGACTTTTAATCCAGACTTTTTCACAAGACTTTTTCAGATTTGCCACTAGAGAGAGTGATTTCTAGCCTTAGCAGCAAAACTTTGGTAATGTATATTTCAAATCCTTTCTGGCTTTTTTTTTTTTTACAGTTACTGTTCTGCAAAGACATGTTTATACATATTAGACATACATGGACTGTAAAGATTCGAATAAATTGAGTAACTTCTGGAGACATTTTTGAAAAACAGTGGAGATGATTCAGTCAAAACCAAGTCCTAATATCCCAAATTGATTGTTATTTCTTAAGTAAAAAAACCAGGAAACTGGAGATTTCTATTTATTTATTTTTTTGTCCTGCACACCTTATCTTTCCATGAACCCGGATGCACTCAAACTAAATGCACTGCTGACTACAGCCAGGAACAACAGACATTTCTGTGGATCTGTCTGAGAGATAATAAACACAATCATGTTACATTGGGTAACATGACTTTTTGCCTAAGGCACATAACGAAGTAAAAATTAGCAATACAACCAATGACTCCGTGTAATTAAGAATCTCTTGGATTTATTACACTAAGACATAGGTTAATCCAAGTAGGAAATCTACACCACTTTTACAAGCAGGATGATACAGACTTCTTCTCTTGCAGACCTAAGAGAAGAACTGGGTTCTGTCTGTCTGGTCAATATGAGAGGACTCTGGCTAAAATTTTCAGGCCCCAGATTAAGAAAGATGAGCAGCTATATAGTGGGCCAGGGAAATTAATTTCCTGCAGTAGGAAGTAGAAATTGGATTATCATAATTATAAAACATTTGGGTAAGTCAACTAAAACTTACCCAAAAGTGATTTGGGGAAGGGGTCATTTGGGGGTTTTTAAAAATTTCCTACCAACCTGCTAGGACTGTATTAGCATTTATGTTGTTCTGCAGGCTACTTATTGTCTAAGGAAAGATAAGAGAAACTCACTTGGTCCTGAACTCTGTTGTACATTTTTAACATATTTCTCACCTAAGACAATTTCCAGAGCAGCAGCCCTTAAGTCCCCTGATACACACATTTATCCAGGGTTGAGTGATATGGGCAGCACCCCAGGCACCTTCCTGTGCCTTACCTCCTCAACATTCAGCAGGTCAGTCTCTAAAAGAAGAAAATACTCTTGTTATCATCCTCCTTCTCTTAAGATAAGCGCTGCAGCAGTGGAGAAGGGATTTGCACTCAATTGAATGGTCTTGAAGTCTGCAAAACTTGTTTTACACGTTAGAGTATGGGGAACAGCCAGGAATAGCTAATAATGTTGAGAAGGACGGATGGCATTTGCTTTGTTCACTTTAGTTCTCATAGCCAGCTCTCAGAGCATTTTAAAGTGGTAAACTTACACTAGCTGTGTGGTACACGCAGAGGCACGGAGAGCTACTCAGGATATGTTATGGAAGTTGTTTTAAGTTCCCTCCTGCTGGGTACCAGATGGAGATCACTGCTAGAAAAGGCAAATCTCAGTAGACAATATGGAGTTTTCTGATACTGAGCAACCCTGAGCAGGCAATAACCCTGCCATGGCTGCCCTGGGCTCCAGATACAATTCATGCTATGCCCCAGAGCACATACATCTTGGTTTGGCTTCGTCTCAGGGTTCCAGATTTCTGCTTAAAACTGTCCTGGGTAATACAAGCAATGGGAGAGCAAGGGGCATTGGAGAACAGTTTTTCTGCCTGTTCCTGGCAGCCCTCACTTCAGCAGGGGTTATAGAGCTGTGCCTTACAATACAGCACACTTGAGTTGGCTTTAATACCACCACCATGTGTTCAAACATGGCCCTCATACAATATCTTTATGTGGGCTTTTGACTGGTAAGAGCAGTCCTGCTAGTGCAGTAAGAGCACTGCTAAGAGCTCTCTTTTTAATTCCAGTCTTGGTGGTGAAGAGTTGAAGGAAGCAGGAATGTACAATGTGTCCTCCCCACTGACTCAAAAGCTCTCTGCTTTAGATCCTAATGCCTCCAAGGTATGACAAGTGTTTAGAGAAACATGAAATAGAAAAACTGCAAGTTAAGGAATGTACAGGGTACAGAGAGAACTGCAGCATAAATACAAAACACCCTCTTCTTGACAGCTGGTACTAATTTGTTGAATTGTGAAAGCCTATATTACAATTCCTTGTAAATGCATAGCCTGGATATTAAATAGATATAGGATTTAATTAAGGTCAGATGAAAACTGAGCTCAAAATCCCATATTTTCATGCTGGCAGAACAGCACTCTATGATGTTGTAGTTACAGGTGTACAGCTCCTGCATACTGCAAATACTTAAGATGCCAGAAGGAAATTATACTGCATTCAACTTCTATGAAGTGTGCTTGAGGAAGCAGAAAGGTGCAGGACTTAATGCTTTAGTTCACTATTACCTCTGCAATCTGATTTAGGCAGGTTCAATTTTTATCTAAACAAGCACTATATTCTACAAGTGAGATACTTTGCTGTGCCAGCTTGCCGTCCAGGCTGAAAAAGGGCTGAAGTAATTCAAAAATGTCTTTCATCTTGGGTAAATCTGTTAACCTGTGATTCCTCAGCCAATTTTAAGAAGCTGACAGTTGCACTCCCGCCTGCTCTTTCTCCCTGGCCTCTTTCTCCACAATCCACTCCACCAGCAGGCACACAAACACATGCTTGTTAAGGGGCTGCCTTCCTGCGGCTCAGTCCCTCTGCCAACCCAAACCTCAATCTGCTGTTACCTGTTGGGGCAAACCCAAACTCAATCGACCGATTTCTTTCCGCAAACCACAACGGTGCCTTTTCTCCCTGAGAGTTTTTGGCTTTGCCTCATCTATCCCTGGGAAACAATAAAGAAACACGTGGATGATGGGGATGACGACGACAACTATTGCTTTTTTGCATCTCATTTTTAGTTAAGTTCCTGGAAGCACAGAGTTAGAATGAAATCTAAATTTATGAAGTTATAGGTTGCAAAAGACACTTCCATATATTCAGTACATTTGCTAGTCACTGAAAATTGTTCCTTATCCTAGTTTATCTCAGGAATTGTCTGGTACTTTATTATTCATGGAATTCTGAATGAAATGATTACTCAGAAAAAATAACAAATACCGGGCTTATGTCAGTATTTGCGAAATAACAACACAACAGCTCACAACAGCAAAATTCCATCAAACAAACATTTCTTTTTCTTGAATGCTTCTAACAACTGGAGAATATCCTGTCTTACAGGACTTGGATTTTTTTAGTTCCACAATGATCTTCAGGAACTGCAGAGTAAATAGTACATGCCTGCTAACTGTCCTGTTCTTGCTAGATAGGGCTGCTGGGCCTGACAGCAGTGGCATTTTCTTCTTTGTTTTTTTCAAGGCTAATGTCTGTACTATTTATGTATATTTGTGCAAGAGAATTGTCTCTTCTTTGTGTATACAGATGTGCAAAGCTGGTGGAAGCATTATTCAGCACTGACACTTTGCAGAGTTATCAGTAAGGAGGGCTGCAGCATCTATACATCACAATGAGAACTCCCCAGACATGATGAAACCCTGTTGCTATCTCAGAATTTCAGCTTCCATTTAATAATGTTCATGGATTTTTAGTGCTTCTGCTTAAAAGGCCTGATGCAGTCACCACTGAATTTGCAGGTTCCCCTGAAACAATGGCAAAATATTGGCTCTGCTACTCTGAATATCAGGAAAGGTTAAAGCTGTCCTATTGATCCACTTGCACACCTGGATCAGAATTCCATACGGGTGACAGAACTTAGAAAACAATCACTGCTTCCAGTTTAGAAATGCAATGAGTAACATCCATGGGCAAGACCTTTAACCAGTATAAATCTATATAGTGTCAATAAATTAAATTTGTTTCAAATAAAATTCTGCCTTTTATGTTCACATGGTGCTGGAGAAAAGCATTATTTAAATAGTAAATGCAAAGAACAACAAAACTGCTTGGCTTTGTGTGTTTCTATCACATGATTTATACTGCACACACACCTGCTGTCTAAGATTTGCTGCGTTGCATATTTCTGTTAATCTGTTATGTATAACAGTGGTAATACTATGTAGAATGTGTCTTTATGTAAATTATATGAAAGGTATCCTTAATATAACTAAATTTCAGGTTGTTGGAAATACTACATCTGGCAAGATATGGCATTCCAATAGGCTTTTTTTGTTTTGCTAGTAAGCAATCTGAATTTTATTTATCAGGATACGCAGAGCAAAATATCGCCATATAAAAGCACGATTCTTCTGGGAATGCACCTTACAATTATGGTTTTCATTGTTTTTCTGTTAATGTATATAAAAATGCCAAAGCCCAAAACTCACAACAATTTTTTGCTCAAAACCAATTGCATTATTTCCAGGTCACAGCCCCAGGTTCTGACCACAGCTCTGCCACTAGCTCAGTTTCTAGGCATGGGCTAGTCATCAATGTGTCTGTTTCTCTATTGAGAAAAAATGAACTTAACACCTGTCTGCTACATAGATGTAATAAAACAAAGTATTTACTCTGAGCTTTGAGATTCTCAAGTGAAAAAAGTAACATAAGAGCAAAGGATAAAAGAACTACCATTCACATACATGGCAAACTGTTCTAAACAAAGAAAGGAAAATTTCCTTCGCTTCCAGAGGGAGAGAGAAAACACAAAGAAAGGCTAAAGGTCCCTTTGACTTTTCCTAGCACTGTTACCCAGTTGATCCAGGGGATCTTGTTTTAATATCTGTCACATCACTGTAGTCATTTGTAAACTGGACATATATTTGTGCCTCTTCTCCGGACAAGTCTATTTCTTTTTTTCAGACGTGATTTCCAAGAGGTCGACTAGAGAGAAAATGCTGATGCATAAATGAGTACTTCTCACAACAGTGCTAAATTTTTAGGAATCTGGATTTAGCTTCTTACACTTTTAGCATAAATCCAACAATCTGTAAGCTAAACATGTTCATCTCAAACAATTCCATTTTTTCCCCTGCAGACGTTTCCGCCGACAAGATGTTCGACACGGAAATGCAGCACAGCAGTGCTTTGGCCAGCAGTTCATTGGTAATCTACTCACACGTTTACAAATTGCTAGCAAATGCCTGGAGCAGAGAGCACAGACTTTGCCAAGAGCATAAGCCAGACCATGATCTCACCTGAGTTTTTTTACTGATTTATTCCTATAATAAGGAATTATGATAGATTATGAGAGTCATGGGGATGAGCCCATGTTATCCAGATTTAAGAATGACTTTGTTTCAATAGCAGGTGAGGTTCACCCCACAGCATTCATATAGTCCTGCAGCGCTGTCATTCAGACCAGGGATGTGGCCAATGCATCTCAAGGGCCTCCAGTGGTAATGCAAGTGGAAAGATGGGGCAGGGATAAGAAACAACAGGGCTGCGTCCGGAAATGTGTATGAAATGCTGCCAGGACACTCAGCCAGAACTGAGAGAGCTCCATAGCACAGAGATGACATGTCAGAACGCAAATGTGTATTTATGATCATCATCAAGCTTTGTCCTAAAAAAAGATAGATTACTGAGTCTAATGCTGTTTTCCAAACCTTGGAAAGTGATGATTTCAAAGACTGGTATTGGAAAAGGCAAAACAGACAGAAAGCAGTTGCCTGGACATCCTCAGTATTTTGCAGAACAACACCCAATACATTTATAAAAGAAAAAAATATATAAATAAGTATAAAAGTTTCTTTTAGATAGATAGTCAGAGGAAAGATATTGTAGATATAAAAATATTAGATAGATGTTTTACCAGAGAAAGCTTCATTAAAATTGGAGATCATTGGAGGATATAGAAGATTTTGAAAAAGTATATTCAAATATGAAATATTAATTATACAGTAAGTTTGAAATGCAACAGAAAAATCACAATTATATAAAATCCTATATTTTTAAGGTATAAAACAGATTGGTGTCAAGAATATTTCTCACTGCAGTGGAGTAAAATTATTTCATTAATGAGGCCATTGGTCTCCTCCAGTGTAACATCTAGCTTATCTTCCTCCAGATGTTTTGTTGGATCGAAAAGCAGAATTGAGATTTGACTAACTTCATTCACCTTGCTTTTATTAGCACCCTTGGGCCAATACTATACATTCATTTTATATGCATAAAACACGGATATATATAATTTGGTTTGGGTATTTATAGTTTTTAAGAGTGTCATTCTGCAAAAGTCTATATACTCCCATTTTAATCCCTAAAAATATGTCATTATTTATTACATGTAAGCATGTATTGAATTCTCCTGTTTCACTAAGTGAAAATGAAATAGATGAACTGTTCATAAGAACTAGGCACAAGCCATCAGCAGTCTGAAAGGCTGAACTCTGTTTCTCCGTATATAATCTTAGCTGAATCATGGCACAATTTGGTCCATTTATCTTGTGGCCAGATCTTGTAAGAATCTGGGATGATCGGAAAATTCACTCAGTGGGTCAGACCTTCACCAGACACTACTTCTCAGTCACTATATGGTTGGATCTGAATTAAACTTCACTCTGAAAAGTAAATATACTTTGAATATGGAATGTAACAAGTATTGTCAGTGACACATATTTTTAAAATGTTTCTCTTCCTTCCAGGTGAAGTCCTGGAGAAGACTGAGGAGCGACTTGTTTATGGAATAGAGTACAACAGCACCCTTCTGGAGTGCACCCCTAGGACTTTACAAGCAAAAGTAATCTGGTTTGTCCAACGAGCACATGAAGCTAAGAAGGAAGAGGTAAATATTCTTATAGCCTAACCTTTTGATGAAAAGAGCCTATGCTTAGGAATATTACATCTTTACTGAAAGGCCTGTCATCAGTTGCTCTCATGAATTAATAGACGTGAGAATTTCATCTGCTTTTTGCATTCAGTATCTTGAATGCAGATGTTAGAAATATAGCGAAACTTGATTGAAAATCTCAAACTAAAAGAGAATCCAACACTTCTCTTGGTGTGTTATTGCAGAGGTGAAATGTGTACATATTGCTCCCAATGTTAGTCTAGTTTAACGTATATTCATTTGTGCTGCCTCACCTATTACATGACAGAACCTCCTGAAAATAGGGGTTAGTGGATTCTCTGCCACTTTTACATCTATTTCCCTATTATGAGACAGATTCTAACTTTCCAGTATGTCTTTATACTACTAAGATAGGGTTTTTTTAATGGTTCCACCTGCAGGTTATTCCATTTTTTCCATGAATAATTATTTACTCATCAGAAAAAGACAATTTCAAGCAAAGAGAAGTAGATAATATTGTGATAGAATCACAGAACGGTTTGGGTTGGAAGGGGCCTTCAAAGATGATTTAGTGCAACCCCCCTGCCATGGGCAGGGATGTCTTTCACTAGATCAGGTTACTGAAAGCCCCATCCAACCTCACTTGAATGCTTCCAATGATGGGACAGCCACAACTTCTCTGGGAAACATGTTCCAATGTCTTATCACCTTCAGCATAAAATATTTCTTCCTTATGTCCAGTCTAAATCTACCCTCTTTCGGTTTAAAATCATTATCCCTTCTCTTATCACTACAGGCCCTGGTGAAAAGTGTCTCCATCTTTCTTATAGTCCTCCTTTACATATTGAAAGGCTGCTATAAGGTCTCACCTGAGCCTTCACTTCTCCAGACTTAACAATCACAACTCCCTCAGCTTGTCTTCACAGGAGAGGTGTTCCAGCCTTCTGATTATTTTTGTGCCCCTCCTCTGGAGTTGTTCCAGCAGGTCCTTGTCCTTCTTATGTTGGGGGCCCCAGAGCTGGACACAGTACTCCAGGTGGGGTCTCACAATAGCAGAGTAAAGGGGCAGAATCGCCTCCCTCAACCTGCTGGCCATGCTCTTTGTGATGCAGCCCAGGGTACGGTTGGCTTTCTGGATGGTGAACACACAGTGTCAGCTCATGCCCAATTTTCCATCCACCAATATACCCAGGTCCTTCACTGCAAGACTTTTTTTCAATCCATTCATCGCCCACTACTTCTCATCCGCCTTATATTCGGCGTCTTAGTGTTAAATAAAAAGATGGAAATGCCATTCTCCTGGACACTTCCGCTGGCTGGATTAGATAGCTGTGTGCTACCTGCTTGCTAGAATCAGCAAATACATTGTAGTTAATAGTCTAGCTCTCGGGAGCTGTAGGGGGAACTCAGACACCAGGCTCAGAACTGTGGCTTTAAAATCCCATTGGCCCTGCAGTTAGAAATAAAAATGTCTATGGGTGCTGCCTCAAAAACATTTTTCAATGAATAAGAGCATTCACAGGGACAGTTATTGGAGGTCATCTGGCAAATGCCCATTTGTTTTTTATCCACTAGTTTATTTGCATGTTCAACCTTATTTCCCTCTGTGATTTAGCCACAAGTGACTAACCCATGCTGGGAAAACCAGAAACTATCTGCTCCGCTATCTGTTCTACCATGCTTACCAGATTCTCTAGATTGCTTTCCTTTCACAGCTCAACTTCTTTACTTCAAGTAAATATTTTCTTTACTTAAAAACTGTGAATTAAAGGATCATGGATTCCTAATGTTCCTCTTGAAATGTAATATTATGTTCATGAAAGTACATTTCAGAAGTAATTGCACTGATTTAATGTAATAGTAAAGGCCTGTGCTCTATAACTGCATCAATTTGTTTTTCAGGTGAAGACAGATGATAGAATAATCAAAATGGACCTTGGCCTCTTATTTCTGAAGCTGCATCGGCTGGATGCAGGGACCTATTTTTGTCAGACAGTGGAACACAGCATTGTTCACACTGTCAGGAAAATCACTCTGGAAATAGTTGAGGAAGAGCGTGTAGATGAAATGTTCAATAAAGACTATGAGGAGGAGATACCTCACAAAATGCCATGCCCAATGCAGAGCAGTATACCTCAGGCATCAAAGCCATGGTACAAGGAATTTCTTCAACTAATAGGTTATAGCAACTTCCAGAGGGTGGAGGAATACTGTGAAAAAGTGTGGTGTACAGATAAGAAGAGAAAAAAGCTGAAAATGTCTCCATCCAAGTGGAAATATGCTAACCCTCAGGAGAAGAAGGCAAGGATCCGGCCAGAGCATTACCGGTTGCCCAGGAACATAGCTGACTCTTGATGGACAAACATCCATCTACTGTTTCTGGGCAAGATTTTATTTGGACTTAAGTAAGAGGGTGATATCAGTCTTGGTTTTGGTAGTTGACACAGGTTTATATATGAAATATGAGGACTGAAAACAAAAATGCTATGGTAAGTTATACTGTACACTCATGATGACTGTTTAGAAGCATTTTAAACAAAATCTTCTTAACTTTCTGATTCTAAGTACGTCAACACAATCAGAGTTTTGCATTAGGGAGGAGGTGACAATCTTCAGACTCTGAGTGCTTGAATCAGTTTTCTGTGTGGACCATGCTTGCGCTGTATATTGTTGCATACGATGGCATATTTAAGCAAATTCAAATGGCTAAGCATTCACAAGCAGATGACAAGTATAACACGTTGTTTCTTCGTTTCACAAATTTCTCATGCTTCTGAAAGCAGCACGTCTGAAGATCTTTCCTTTTGATTGTGACCTGTCTGAGTTTCTCACTGAGAACAATGAGTTGTGTTAATACAGTGTACTGCTATTTGTAAAGATAATGAAGGGAAAATACTATTTACTTCCCAACATTTTTTGTCTTATCAGTCATTTATGAAGTGCAATGTGCTCTCACAGCTAAATAATATTCTCTAGTAACTCGATGTAAGTCAAATGCATGCTGAGAACACAAACAGAATGAAAGTCTTCAACTTATCTTTATAAAAATTTGGAACGATGGTTTAGATAGAAAACGAGTCTATCTTGTCGCTAGTAATGGACACTGCCTTAGTAATGACACGAATTAAGGGAGTGCCCTCTTGTGGCAAAACAAAGTAAAAGCTGATGTTATCTATTTTCTGAGGAAACGTGTAAAGCAAAGAGGTATTACCCAGATCCACAGCTAGTTTGTTTTCAGCACACACTTCTAGTCTCCATGTGCTAAATCCACAGATTTAGAAGGAAGTTGGAAGTCATTTATGCTGGAAAGACAGCATTTAAAGTAAGTAATGTTTTATGTTGTTAAAGTGCTCATGGAGTAAAATGCAGTCATAAAAAGTTAGGATGTAGATTAAAAACAAGAACAGCATTATGCAGCTGTGTTTCTCTAGTTTCAGTGTCTGAGCCAGGTAAAGCTTTTCCTGGTGTGTGATCTCTGGCCAAAAGGGCTGCTTTGCTGCTCTTGTGAGCAATACCAGGAGAGGTCAAAGAACCAAGTCACTTAGAATCTAGGTCTTTCAAGACTTACTTAAAAAAAAAAAAAAAAAAAGAAAAAAAAAGAAGAAAAAAGAAGAAAAAATATACTTCTGTAAGTACAAGAAACAAGATACAGAAAATGCAGAAAAACTAGCATTTCACTACTTGAGAAATCTGATATTACAATATGAATTTTATTTGTTTTTAAATTGGAAATTTAAAAAAACAAAACAAAACAAAACAAAACATGGAAGTTATAAACACAAATGAGTTAAATCTTCAAATGAGAACATGATGCTAAGAGGGGAAATAACCAGGCTGATACTGATTTTGATGCCACCAAGAAAATATACAAGGGATTCGCCAGTCACAACAAAGTTCATATTGAGCTTCAGCTTCTAATCAGGAAACAGTATTTAACTCAGTGGGAATTACCAGCCTGGATAACAGAGATTTGCTAGGTTTGCTGTGTTAACAAACACAGCAATCAGCGTTCACCCAGTGTTTTCTGAACAGGTTGTGTGTGGGAGATCTCACGGGTGCTGGCAGGACCAGAGAGCTTTCCTGCGCCTCTCTGGGAACAGAGGCTGTCCCAGTCTTTGAAAGGAGTCTGTGAGCACAATGTCAGCAACCGGGGAATGAGGAAAACAGGGTTTCACGTTGTGTTGGTATAACAGCAGATAAATCTTTCTGTCATCCAGGGGTGTTAAGTAAAACTATTTATCTGAAGGTTTGCACTTCATTTAGCTAGATTGCCTGTCTAAGAGATGGGACCAGACACTGTGCGCAGCCTTGCATGAATTCATGCTGTTGCAAACTTTGTTCTGATACAGAAGACTGGATAAATTCACTTTTCTGTGACAGTTTAATGGAACTTAGTTGCAGTTAGGATCCTCTCTTTGTTTACAGTTATATGGAAAGTGCTAGCATTGAAGGCTGTGGAAGAGAGAACACACACAGAACAAGCATCCCTGATTTATACTTAATCCCATATAAAATCCTCACTGGTATCCTTGATGGAAAACTCTTAAAACACCACTGAAATCCTTTTCTGATGAATTGTGGAATCCTCTTCTTTTCAGCAGTAATAGGAGTTATATTTTACTTTTCCTGATTCATTTGCTAGTATCTAGAGCCAAATGTACCATTAATGGACTATTAGAAAGGAATAACAGCATCTCAGTCTGGTGGAACAAATAGTTTTGTGTCTCATTCTCTGCGATTTCAGGTGGAAATCATGTGATATGCAAATCAGGATTCCTGATTTAATACAAGAGTGTGCATTTTTAGCTCCCCATCCCTTTAGTGGTTACATGTGGAGAATTGCATTAAATTTTTATTTACTTTTTAAAAATTAAATTTCTAGCTCACACCTTGCTACTTTCATGGTTGCAATGCCTGTGAGAGTTCAGAACTACAAAGTCTTGTTCAAAGAGTGCTATGACATCTATGGAAGAAGAGAAAGAGTGACAATGTATTTTGGAAGGATACGCACAAATGTGCTCGTACACAGACAATGTTATTTAAAATGCTTCTTTGTATATTTGGGAGGCATTGTCTGCTTCTTTTCATTATGATTTTGATGTATTTTGTATGTGCATGAAGTGGTCAAATTATAAATATAACTAAGAACCATTTTTGGCTGAAATACTCTGTATTATTTCTCATAATTTCTTTTCATCAGACAATATGATTATGTGCAAATCACTAGTCACATGTTGTTATTTACAGATGCCCTTCACCGTGCATTTTATGAGCAGAGATCTCAGATCAGGATAGAGGGATGTTAGTACGCGGTTGCCAAGTGGGAAACTGTGGAACAGGGTAATGAGTAGATTTAGTCTGTTAATGTCAGGTAGATTTGGGAAAGCTAGGATTGGAGCACATCTGTTGCATTAATGTATTTTGAGAGTAGCACATGATCACTTAAACCCAGAAGGTTCTAATTGATGCAAATTCACTGAGAAACAACAATTTGGATTTGATAAAGCTTTGAACTCTGCCCTGCTGCATGATGAGGGACGAGCCAGATCGCTTGCACTAAACACTCACTTTGCTTTGCTCTTGCTCTTTTTTTGTCAATGAGATTATTGCCACCTTGTACAAACTACTGTGCTCCCAGGTTCTGTTGGGACATCAAGCCAGGAGAGTGCTAGCCTGCTGTGAAGTTCCTGGCTTGTATATCTCAAAGTAGGCTTTTAGGATCTACCCGATTTTCTGTAGCATAAAAAAGGTCTCTTTAAGTAGGCAAGAGAGAAAAATAATTGCCCTACATCCAGGTGACTGAATAGAAGAGTTAAGTCATATTTTAAGAAGTGCTTGAATTAATGTAACTAACATAGCTATGGAGTTTCTCTTGTTCTTTTACTTTCTTTCAATTTGTGGGGAAAGAATCAATTTTCTTTTCCCCTGAAAAAGCAGTCAGTCAGTTTCCCTTTTTAAGAAGTCCATTAATCTCCTTAGTCTACCTTGGAGCAGTGAAGCTGGAGTTATTTATGCAACTTTATGTCTCTGGGTCCAGAAGGCACAAACGTCTCTGAAAGCTGCACTGTCCAGATAAGAGGCACTGAAAGTGAGCTTTGCTACATCTGTAACCTAGCAGGATGTCTGCAATTCCTATCAGCCCTGGAATCCTGTTCAATTCACCAAATT
>JAOXJM010000001.1:10300840-10312111 GCA_026413425.1 Tringa solitaria
ACAAGATGATCTTTAAGGTCCCTTCCAACCTAGAAGATTCTGTGATTCTGTGACTCTTGCAACTCACTGCATTTGATGTACAATGAAGGAGAAGGAGTCAGGAGAAAAGTATTTGTTAGTAACTTCTGTATTTTGAATTTGGCCTCTTGGAAAGCTGATTTCACAGAATTAAAAGTAAGCGAATGGCACCATTTGGTCAGCAGATGCCATATACTCCACAGTGCTTTCAATGGCAAAGCAGTCTGCACAGAGGGCCACCATCACAGGAATTACACAAAAAAAGCCTTCAAAAGAGCCCCAAATACTGCTAGCCTGGCAAGAACTGAATATGCATGTAGGCTACGCTTTCAAAGGCTGTAGAGGAATCATATTTAGCCCCTATTCTATTCAGGCTATAGGGGAAGTGGGTTTTCTTCCCTCTCAGTAGACATAAAGCTATAAACAACTTTCAAAAGTAGGAGAGCTGCAGAACAGACTGTGATCTCTTCCTGGTCCCGTATTCAGTCCATGTCCTACATAAGAATTGGGGTTTTTTAAGCCACATTAAAAACTGTATCAAATAAAGCAATTAGTCTATTTTTGTAACCATAAACTGATGACATGTTGTGGGAAATCTCTTCTTACCTGAAACTGAACCTTCCTGTCATCAGCACAGCAAAGGCTGTTCTCGGCACACAAATAGACCAAGGTTTAATTAATCAAGGACAGAGTCAGGGCAGTGATTTATGCAGCACAGATGGCATGTCCTTCTTTAGTGTATACAAGACTTTTACCTTAAATAAGTAAAACTACCCTGCTGAATTTGCAATCAGTAGATATTTTGTAACAGACTTGCTTCTAACTTCCCTTTCTTTGGAGACAAACTATTTTGTTTCTTACAACAAGAGCTGGTTATCTCTTAACATGAAGAGTTTGAGGGCACACAATAACAGCCATTTGTACTGATCGTAGTCCTAAGAAGAGGTTTACCTCTCATATGTTCACTGATCTTGCTGGTTTTTTCTGGTGTACCGCACAGTGCTGCAGGAACAGAAAAAAATGTCTTATTTTCACGGCTTTGTGTGACAGATATGACACTTTACTGTAAGATGTACAATATAGGGATTATCAAATACATGGCAAAAGAAGATACATTTACAAGAGCATATTTCAGGCAATTGAGCTAGGGCTTTGTGGCAAAGAATTCAAACAATTCCACAATATTGTGCAAAGTAGCAATTAATTTCCAGCCTCCTCTTTAATGACAGAAGCAGATAGCTACCACACAGATGTCCATGCTAAGCAATCTCCATATTTTGATTTATGCCATTCTAAGGATGAGATTTCTGTTTAAAAGAAAACTGATTTTAAATCAGGGGCAGCATCTGACAGACTGAACCCCTTCACCACTACAAGGAATGCTTTGGTCTCCATGCTACCTGTAATTCTTTGGGATTTTCTACCACAAATAAACAACATAATCTCATCTAGACTCCCTTTCCCATAAAAAGTTGGACCAGATGATCTCTCCAGGTTCCCTCCAACCTGGTCTGGTCTGTGATTTTTTGATTCTGTGAACATCACAGTTCAATCAATTGCACCATATTTAGTATGTGTTAAACACAAAGTAGAGCTATTTATGGCTTTCTCTGGTTTCAGATTTGTGTGCCACTCAATTGTAAAATCCTTATATTACTTGGTCCTCAAAGAGAGATGTCATGCCTCAAGAGGGACACTTTAAGAGAAAGCACTAGGTGAAAACAATATGTACTTTGGTGCCGTTTAAAACCAAGATTAAAAATTGAAGGAAGCTTCTCTACTGTATGTTTTTCACGTGTTTAATAACTTATTTCTCCAGTTTCTTACCACACTATGAAACTGGATAGTGGGAGGAAAAAAAAGTGCATAAAGATTTATTTGCTGACTGAATGAAGTCGCAACCTTCAAAGAGATGGAGTTAGAAGGAAATAGTTCACAAATATTAGTAACAACAACAACAACAGCTGCTGAGAGATCCACACGATCCAGCTAGCCCTTATCCATGTATCACCTTCTCATGCCTCTATGGGATTTAAGTGGAGAGCTGCTCCTTATTTGTTAGCTGCACTGCTAAATCTTTTCAGTTCATAAATTGTCCGGAATAGAAAAAAATGACCTCCTGGTAGGCCTGAGTCATAATGATGAAAAGCCAGTACTGCTGGTAACTCTGGCATACGCACATACTACAAGACTTGAAAGCAAGCCCTGTAGCTACTCCAATTATCAGAGCTTCCCAGGAATCAAACACCTGATGGCTCTGCCTAAGAATAGCATGAACAAGGCAGAATTGCATCATTAAAGAACAACATTACTCTGACTTGCGACTGCCTGCTGTTTAACATGTAGTGCAATTAAGTGAAATTCACCAAACAGGTGAACTGGAAACATGATGATCAGATAAGATGACGCCCATGTGGTATCTCGAAGATTAATCAGTTTTCATACACAAGCTCAGAAAGAATGTTCGTTCCATGCAACTTTGACCCAGGCTTGGCCCTGTCCTGTTTTTCTTCATCTTGTTTCCCCCCTCAAATGGGATTATTTCTGCTTTCTACCATTATATTATCTGGAATTAAAAATAAAGTCTTTATGAACTTCATAAAGTCCATAATTCCCTGAGTCATCTGGTGGCCTTCTACAATGGAGTGACTGTGTTAGTGGCTAAGGGATGAGCAACTGATGTCATCCATCTTGACTTCTGCAAGGCTTTGATAAGAATCCACACAACATCCTTATTGCTAAATTAGAGAGGTATGGGTTTCGTGAATGCACTATTTGATGGACAAGGGACTGGCTGGATTTCTGTATCTGAGGACTTGCAATCAGTGGCTCCTTATCCAAATGGAGACCAGTAACAAGGGGTCTCCCTCAGGTGACTGGTACTTTTCAATATCTTCATTAATGACAGGCAGTGGGATTGAGTGCACCCTCAGCATGTGGGTGACACCAAGATGAGTGATGCAGTTGATTTGCTAGAGGGAAGGGTTGCCACCCAGAGCAACTTTGACAGGCTGCAGGAGTGGCCCCATGTGAACCTCATGAAGTTCAGGGTAGCCAAGGGCAAGGTCCTGAATGTGGGTCTGAGCAATTCTGAACATCAGTGCAGACTGGAGCATGAATGGATTAAGAACAGTTCCGCAGAGAAGGACTTGTGGATATTGGTGGATGAAAAATTCAATGTGAGCTGGCAATGTGCACCCAGCCCAGAAAAGCCAAACTTATCCTGGGCTGCATCAAAAGAAGAGTGGCAGCAAGTCAAGGGAGGTGATTCTGCCCTTATATTCTGCTCTGTTGAGACCCCACCTGGAGTACTGTGTCCAGCTCTGGGGTTCCCAGAACAAGAAAGACATTGACCTGTTAAAGTGGGACCAGAGAAGGGCCGTAAAAATGATCAGAGGGATGGAACACCTCTCCTATGAAGACGGACTGAGAGAATTGTAGCTGTTCAGCCTGGAGCAGAGAAGGGTCCAGGAGATCTTACTGTGGCCTCTCAATATATAAAGAGAGCTTATAAGAGAGATGGAGAAAGACTTTTTATTGGGGCCCGTAGTGATAAAACAAGGGATAATGATTTTAAACTGAGAAATTTAGATTTAGATTGGACATAAGGAAGAAATGTTTTATGCTGAGGGTGGTAAGACACTGGAACAAGTTTCCCAGAGAAGTTGTGGCTGTTCCATTATTGGAAGCATTCAAGTGAGGTTGGATGGGGCTTTGAGTAACCTGATCTAGTGAAAGGTTCTCCTGCCCATGGCCGAGGGGTTGGACTAGAAGATCTTTGAAGGTCAATTCCAACCCAAACCATTCTGTGAGCCTACAGTTCTGTGATTCATAGTCCTACTGTCTGTGTAAGACACATACATGGGTTGTGCTTGTAACCCAGATATGGGTTGTTCGTCATATAGCATGACCTGAAGCTAAGGAATTAGAGGTTGCCTATCAAGTTCTAATGAAGGTACAGTCAAAAGTTGTAATTAAATATATGAACTCCCAGGGAACTGTTGAATTAACTGAGAATTACTACAGATGGTACAATAACCTTGTCTGTAGACATCTTCTGTTATTTCTATTAGTATCTTGACATTTTCTTTCTCCTTCCTTTTCTGTTTATATAATCAGTTTTAAATACTTTAACGCTATCTGAAAAACTAGTCTATAATTTGGGTTTTCAGAGCGAAAGCCTGCATTCTGTTACCAGAAAATGAAGACTTTACACAAGGAGTTTTCTCTTCAGAATCTTCTATCTCTGCTATGACCGTATTCTCAAATCTCTTATCTCCATGAGGCTTTTCTTGCATCAGCAGTCTCCCTTTACTTCTCTAAGTTCCCTTTACTTCTCCAAGTGAAGAATTTTTTTAATTACAGTATTTAAAAATGTCATTTAGATGCAAACACCATACTAGTCTCTCCCCAGAAATCAGACTTTCTTCTTAGGGGAGAGGGACTCTTCTTCAGAACAGGGATTTAGCTTGAGGAACTTGAAACCAATCTTTTAGCACATTTGGCATGTTTAGTATTCTTCAAAGAGAAATATCAGTAGCCAATGAGATTAGGACCTGTACAAACACAAATTGCGATCTAGTTTTGGAAAAACACATTGTGTATTCTGAAAGTTAGGTCATAGACCTAAGTCTTCTTTATTAAGTGATACTACATTAATAGGATGTATGTATACATCATTTGGTATTTAACTAGATTTCAGAGTAAAAGAGAAAAAGGCTTTTAAATATCTACGGAACTATACAGAAAAGGAATGTGGACAAACACATTCAGAGAGAATTTGTTTACTGCACAGTTTCTCCAGCATTTAATTTCTGAAGCACAGCTTAATTCCTTTGGATATACCTGAGATAACCAGTGAAGATGCAATTTTGTTGCTCAGCATTAAGTACCATATGTCCTACTTTCTGAAAATAAATAAGAACGTAACTTTTCTACTTGACATTGCAGTCCAAGACAGCTGAAATGCATAACACGTTTGCACCAGGTACACACATCAGAAAGAGGGGGCAAATGAGAAGCGTAATTTATCAAGTGGAATTGAATTTTGTCCCCATTTCATTTCATAATCACATTCTTATCTTGTGCAATTTTTGCCTTCCAACTACACTACCCCTGGCCCCTCATTTTTTCCCCTATATACTCATCTCAGCTGTGTCTGAACATGGGTTTGTGGGATTAGTAAGGGGGACCAAACCAGGGAATTAAAGAACAGATACAACTGGGCAGGAGGCACAGGAGATGCAAAGGACAGTACAAAGACACAAAATCCCCAGAATGGACAGTTGATGTGTAAGGTGGATTTGATGTTGCAATAAGCATCCATGACCATTTTACCTATTCAATTGCATCAGAAACAATTTATTTTTAAAAAATTCCTATATTTCCTTGAGAGAGATTTGTTTTTGAGAATTATCTCAATTATTTCCATGTGTTGCCCTCTATTTGTGAGTTAGGTACATATCTGAGGCTTTACAGTCACATAAACTTGTGCAATGTACATACAAAATGCACTTCAACAAATAGTGTAAATATGCAAATAATTTGCTCTAAAAGAAAACAGTTTTCTCCACACTATGTTGTTAGTTTCAGTGAGTTAGAAGAGCCCTAAATAAAAAGTAAAATTACTGAACAGAAAATTGGTTCTATTTTACCTCAAACTGGGACAGTGGGGAACCTGTTCATTCTTGTCCTGATTCTGCCAACCAGAACCTACATGGTGGTCCCTTCAGTACAAAAAAAGAAGTTATAAATTCTCTAAATTCTCTAAGAAATTATAAATTCTCTAAATAAGTACAAATATCTAACACTTGGTTGAACTAGCCTGACTGCTCTCAATGTTGCATTAACTAGGCACCCTAAATAGCTTCATTAAGAGATGCGAAGTCTCCCAACACCTGGGTAAGTCCAGAAATTGAGAATTCAGAAAGCCTTCTGACATGTGGTCCCTTTACACTCTATAGCTAAAATGTGACAAACCTGAATAAGAATCATATTGCACAGCTTTCAAATAACTTTTTGTCTCACAAATGCTTAAAGACCTAAAGATGTTGCATGAAAACTCATATTTGTATCTGTCAGGACTAGCTGAAATTTATGAGCAATTGAACACAAAGGAATGTGTTTCTAGCTTGGACTGGAAGCAGCCGAAGACATAGGACTGAAACTTTCAGAACTAGAACTTTGTACGGATATATTTGAAATACAAGATACCACAAATCTAGGCTCAGTAAACAGGGTACAGATCTACCCTTACCCCACCAGCTGAAAATCCACAAAATGGGAGACTTGGTCTGCCAGTTTCCACCTCCTCTGACCAAAGTTCGAGGTCCTCTGCTCTGGCTCTTCCACAGCCTGCTCCAAAATCTCTTACCTCTGACAGCTGGTCTGCAGCCATCTCACGTCCCGAGTGAAATAATTTATTGTCTTACAGTTATTTACAATCTGTTGCCAGGGCATGAAAAATGGTACTTGAAACTGACAAACTCCAGAAACAGCTGGAATCCATAGGTGATTTCAGGATAAGGACTGTTTACTCTCTACTCTGACAACCAACCAAATGTATACATGCAGATATGGTTTGCAGTGCTTAAAATGTGAGCATGGATTGGGGGAAAGGTACACAAGGCCCCAGCTGGCATTCATATGAAGAGGGAGAAGTGTGAAATAGAAGTGCCAAAGAACAAGCTATAGCCATGTTCCTGCTGTCTCTATCAGATCTGTGTTTGAGAGGCTCCAGATTAAGAAAAAAGAGGATGGAGAGCTGGTATATGTTACAAAACATATACACAAGTGAATTCTGATTCCAGAGTCCATTAAAAGCAAAGCAGCCATAAGATAGTGATGCATCTTTCTAGCAAGTGCTAAAGAGATCCAGTGATTGGCAGTTTATGAGGACACCAACAAGGTAATAGCAGTGGGAAGAGGGTCCTGGTGGAAGACATAGGCTTTTGACTGGAGGCTTCAGTTCTAAGCACAGGGATACACAGCCAGGCAGGCATAAAGACAGAATCCACTCACATAAAGAGAAATGTCTTAAGTTTAAAAAAAAAAGAAAAGTGGAAGCTCTTCAAGAAATATGGAACCTGAAGAAAAATATGTCAACTTGTCTGGCACAATTTTTTTAAAATAAGTTTTAGAACTGAACATGAATAAAGAAAGAAAAAAAATTACTTTCAGTTCATTCAATCCCTAAGAGGATTCTTAGAAAAAAAGGATATAACAGCAGTAAATAACATTTAGGCAACAGGGGAAGTAAAAATTAGAATGTATATATATAAAATTCAGTTAAATGGGGAAATAAAAATAAGCAGCTAGATATAGACTACCTGTACTAACATTTTAACATTAATTTACTTCTTATATAATACTTCCATGTAATTTTGCTTTTACAAAATTCTAGAAGATTAAAATACCCAGTTTTGAATAATGCATATTTATGATAGATATTATATATTTATAAGATATAAATATATATTTAATATGCTGATTGGAAATATAATAGAAAGAGAATAATCATCTTATTATTATAGTCCAATTATTTAGGAATAAGACAATATATTGTACTTGTGAAGGGGAGGGAGGTTTATGTTAAAAATAGAGTGAAGTAAGCCATCTCTGTCATATTATGTCACATGATCTTCATGGATAGAAATTTCTGCTTGAATTAGAAAGAATGTAATAGCAGTTATAAATGGACCAAATTATAAAAGGATGACTCTGCTCTGAAAATGAAGAAAAACATTACAAAATCTATGAAGAAAAACAAGAACAGTGTAAATCTTCAGTTAACCCTCCATAATCAAAGTGAATATGTAGAACATGGTATCTAAGCTGCACTTTAATACACCTTTGATAACTATTGGAGTAGTTAGTGCATTCACAAGATACCAACTGACTTTCACATCAATAGCATCTTGGTTCAGGACAGAAGACTGACGTGACAATATTGTATTCAGCAATTGCATATATGAGTAATGGGAGCCACACAGCACTGAAATCTGACATCCCTCTGAAAGATATACTTTCTTTAAAAGGGAAATCCATACTACAGGATGAAGAAAGTTAGAATAAAATAAAAAGGGCTGCTGACGATTTTAAACCTAAGAAAACTAGAATTGTCTTATTGGATGCTTAAATTTATATAATATCACTAATCATAAGGAAAGAAACAAAACACACACACACAAAGAACTGTCCTGGATAAATGGCAAAAAAAATAAGTATTAGGAGAAAAAGAAGTCATCCTTCCAAAAAGAGAGGCTTTGTAAAATAAAAGCACAGACGAGAATAAAATGTCAAGTTAAATATAAAACTGCAATAAGTTAGACTAGAATAGAAAAAAAAAAATATTTTAAGAAGAAACTTGCCAGAGGCATGAAAACTAATAATAAAAATTTTCAAATACATAAGAAGAAGGAAACCTGCTTGAGAATTCACATGGCTGATAGATGATAACCATAAAAAAAAGCATTCAAGGAGGATAAGGAAAACAGCTAAATCATATTTATTTTATGTGCTGTTCACTAAACGGGGGTTAGAGAGTTTCCTAAACAAGGTTCATACACATTCATCATAGGATGAGCTGAAGAACTGTCCCTACTAGAAGTGTCAGTATAAGAGATTTTGGAAGACAAGGAAGAGTAGCAAATTTACAGGATTGGATGGCATTCACCCAAAATATCCTGCAAGGACAGAAATTTGAAAATGATGAACTGCCACCTGTGGTACAGCCAGTTGGAATCATTATTAATGAGTGGAAATACTAAGATTCACGTTTAAGGATGTGATTAGATATGAAGACTATATTTCCCCTAAATGAATGAAAAATTCTTCCTCTCCAGGTGGAAGTCCCTGCCTTGTGGATGAAGAACAGTGGAATAGATGTTCTGCAGATTATGCAGCCTCTCTCTGATCACCTCTCAAAGTGCCTTTGGCCCATGGAAAGATGTTGCCTTTATCATGCTGCTTCCTCCTCTGCCTCTTTAAATTTGCCTGCCGTTCACATGGATGAATATCTGAATTTCAGGCCTGGAAGTAGTTCAAATTCAAGTATCCAAATGCAGGTACTCTTGTGGGAAGACAAAAAACTAAACTCAACCATTTCAGAGAGAAAAAAATAAGAAAAGGGACTTGAGAGAAGATATAGTCTGCCGGAGGCATAGAGGTACTCATTTTTGGTACATAATGCTGTGTTCAGGGCTCATGTCCTAGCAGAACTTTGAGGCAAAGAATTAACATCAATTCTTTTTCAAACCTACCAGTGATGCTGTGACAAAACATAAATATTCATTGCCATCTCTCTCAGCAATTAGAAAGGAATCCATCTTAGCACACGTTCCTGAAAACGCCAAACTCTTTGTCAGATAGACAGACTTTATTCCCTCCACACAAACTGCAGGGAGGCATACTTAATCCTTGAATTGGAAATCACTGCACCAGTGATCATAGTAATAAACTTATTTCTCAGTTCACTTACCTCTGTGCCTGGCTGAGTTTAACTGGGCTGAAGGATTTTTGCCAAACAAGTCTTTGACACTTCTGCACTCTGGTCAAAGTAAAAAATAAAAATAAAAATAAAATAAAAAAGAGACATTTTAAGAAGCTGTGCTGACATTCCTTATTATACTAATGAGCAGATTAGTCCCTTTGCTATGAGTTAGTCATTTCCCCAGGTATGTGATGGAGAGTAAGGGCAGCTTGCCTTCCCATGTAGTTATTAAAATAGGAGAAGTTATTTTATGCCTTACAGATGCTTTATCTGACACTTGAACAAGGCCTACTTGCTGACTTGTCAGCTCCCCAGTGTTGGGGGCATTTTCTTATAACCAGGAAAATGGAATAGATGGTGACTTCTTAACCAATGTAACAATGCATCTGTCTTTGGGGTCAGGTCTTAGGCTATGCTCTTCATTTCTCCATTTCCCACTTGCTCAATTATCTGTTCAATTGGTGTCTGGATTCCTTTGCTCAGGCACCCAACCCTCTGCACCCGTGATTAACTGAGCCTGGCCATCCCACCGAGAGCTGAGACAGGGCCCTTGCAGGACACAGATCTCTTTGGCAAGCCTAGGACTTAGCTACCACAGACTAATGTAAGACCTGCAGTTCTGATACTCTGAGAATCCGTGGTTCCCACCTAGGAACTGTACCTGTTTTATTTGAAAGGTATTGCATAGGACTGACGTGTGCCCCTATCATGCAGAGGTGTTGCCATGGCACATATGCAGATCTGTGAACTAAAATATGTATATTTTGTTACAGTCTGGTATAGTCTGTTCCTCATGTGCCTATATGTAAACTAATGAACTAAAAAAAAAAAAAGAAAAAAAAGAAAAAATGTATCTGTACTTGGTCTCTTTTATGCCTCAAGAAATACGGTGAAATGAATCATTTAGCATTTATTATGCACTCAGAGGCCAGAACACCAGAAAAATAAAAAATTCTCTTGTTGGAGTTGTGTTCAAATAGTACACAATTTAAGGCATCAGGTACAAATGGTACAAGCATAAAACAAAATACTGAATAACTTCTTATTGTTCGTTTGGTTCCCTGAATAAGGCAGGAATCCTGTTGGAAGAGCTATGATTTCCTTCTGTTACAGATTATATAAAGGTCATACACATTAAAGCTACAAAGATAATTAATTGTGATGTTTCCTAACTTGGGAGTGATCTATTTGTTAGAATTACTAATATTTTTTACTAATATTTTTTATTTGCTTATGTACAATATGTGATCCAGTGCCACTGGCTATCTCTGCTAGAGGTGCCTTTGAGAATAGATTTTAAACCATTGATTTTTCAGATTGATGTGACTGAGTTTTTTCACTGTGAGTTCTATTTGATTGCTTGTAATGATAATAATAAAAAAATAACAACAACAATAGAATATGAATGTTAACACATCAGCTGTGAGAATAATTAGAAGTATCTGTGGAGAATTTAGATGCATGTAAAACAATACATAACCATCTGACAGAGATTTAGTTTCCATAGTTTTCTTCTATAATCAGTGTAGAGAACAAGTTCTCTCTTTGATCTCAGCAAAAAATTCTCATTCTCAGAATCAAGTTCATGATGTGATAAAAAGTTATAACAAAATCAGTCATAGAAGTGCTAACTTTTACATACAAAAAGTACATTAAAATTAGCACAAATGAATGTGTAAAATATATGATTGCTCCTTAAAAAGGAAAAGTTCATATCTGCTTATGAGTGTACTTATCTTATACTGCTTATTATAATCTTTTGC
>JAOXJM010000001.1:10312211-10328693 GCA_026413425.1 Tringa solitaria
CTTATTATAATCTTTTGCATTTTTGTGAGGGGAAAAGTTGTATTTTATTGGATCTTTGGAACAGAAATTCAGCTTTAACCTTCTAAGTCAATGTTGATTCTGGAAAAGATTCAAAGATTTAATCTGATAAATTCATTTTATCACTTCATCGCAAGACTTCTGATATGTCATTAATACTTTCAAGATACAGAGGAAAAGGTAAAGTCACTCTCTCTTTCAAAAAAAACCACCAAAGCTTAATGAAAAGCTTAAATACATATATATAGTATTTTTTTAGCTGTTCCTGATAATTTGAGAACATTTCCCAGAAGGTGTCACTTTATCTCAAACATATGCCATGACCTCTTAGCACAAATTAGTAAGTCATCATGTGGCAGGAAAAGATAGAAACTAAAGAGTATTTAAACTACTCCTTTTGATGAAGTTATTTTCTACCTTGGACAAATACAATAGCACAGTGGAACGTCAGTCCGAATTTTGTGTCTGTGTTATTTCTAATACAGACGGTTCAGTGTGTAATTTGGAAAGAATTTCCTTTTTAATTTTTTTTTTTTTCAGTTTTGAGTAGCAGGTGGAAGAGGCCAGACTATCAGGGAGCAGCAAGGAGTGTGGATGTGCTACCTTTGCAAGTAGGTCAGTGGCCTCACCAGTTGTGGCCAGTCCCACTGCCCCTGATGAAGGTGAGTAGCACAGGTTGGGGATGGCAGCTGAGCTCAGTCGAGAGTTCAGATGATCAGACAAGCCCATAGCAATGAAACAAGTCCAAGGCCTGGCTGGGAAGCCAAGCTTATGGACCAGGGTCAAGCTCAGCAAGCCCAAGGTAGGTTTGCGGTATTGCTCAGGCACGGACCAGGTAAGAGCCTGGTCCCAACGCAGCTTCCAAGCAAAGGGCAAAAGGACCTCTTTCTTAAACAAGTCTGCAAGGTTACACAGCTGCACCGTATCAGAGCTGACCTCTAACACCAGCAACCAAAGCTCTGGCAGGGGGAGAGGGTGCAGAGATGCCCACTGCACTCAGATCCCTGATACAGACTGCTATGCAGATCACTGGCTTTAATGTGACAGCGTGTCATGATCTGTTTTGCCTGGCACTGCCACGTGCCACATTAAATGCCCTGCCAAGTAGCTGTGTGTACTGTACGGGCACAGAACAGCCCTGCAGCTGGGCAGGGTGAAAACCTGATTTTTGTCCCCTGGGTGTACCCGTTTTTCTCACTCCAGCTGTGTTCGGGTGGTGAGTCATCCTCAGCGCTAAAGGTGTTGTAAGAAGCACACAGGGGAACATAAAGAACAGACATTACACAGCCGAATTGTCAAGACTTCGGTGAGTCTCTGGGATTTTTGTGAAATAAGAATCACAAGCCTCATATTTAATGCATGAAGTGAAATTAGCTTTGAATTCCTTCTGTACAAAAGCCTTAGAGTAAACATGTGATGTACTAAAGAATCGTACTCTACAGTGAAGTTCCTACATCCACATGACTTGGTGGAGTTGGTAGGGCTGTGAGGCAGGGCTAAGACAAAAATCCAGCAACTCTCTGTGTTGGCAATGAGACCATGCAGTACCTCGTTCTGTACCTGCTGTGCTTGGCAGCGAGCAGCAGTGTCCTGGCACTTCAGAGACTCACTGGAAGCGAACGGATTTAGGTTGCTAATTCATTTTGGTACTTCTGTGATAGCAAGAGACGATAAAAAGTATCTTTTGGAAACAAACACACACAAAACACCTCATCGTTCATTATAGCTAGTGTTTGATATGCATGACAACCTTTTCTTGTTCTGTGGCACGTGAAAATTTTAAGGGGACTTTTGTTTGAAAGAATAGTTATGTGCTACTGATCCCATAAACAGGGATTAAACCAAAACAGACACCCACAATGCCTAGCGTTGTCTGGTATTGATGGAATATTTACGGGCATCTTCTGTTTATACCGCTGTAGAGGCCCATATGTAATCTTGAGAGTCTAACAGAAAAAAGTACTCTTCTGTATAAGTTTTAAAAAGTCTAAGCAATTGTTTCCTTACAAAGTAGACCTGGATTCTCAGTCCAATCTTGGTGAAAATCAATGACTGTAATTTTTTGTGTCAGAAAAACACTTCTACTATTGAAACATCCATATTTACTGCACTGTGTTTTAAGCAGTAGTACCTACCTATTGCAGAGACTCATGAAAGTTGAAAGAATTGTGCATTGTCTTGCTTTATCAACAGAAACAAAGAGACTAAGCTGCTAAAAATTAACTTGAAAGCAGTGATGTAACATTTTGTCTCAGGTGATAACCTTGTGAGAAGGACTTGGTTATGCATATTTACTTTGCTAAAAACTTTTATCCTTCACAGTTGCTTTCTTTTGCCTTGAAAGTCTGATAAACTTTTAAAAAATAACCTCTTTTCATGCACTCATACTGCTTACACTTCAGCTTTTTAAATATTTTTAAATGGTTTTACTTATACAATGGTGGAGTATTTTTGTGTCTGAGTTGTTGGGACAATGATATATGTTTGTGAATTGATGTATTTTTGGTTTTAAAAAAGGAGGACTTTTTTAATCAATGACGTCCCAGTCTACTTTGTTTTTACACACATCTGGAAACATAATTGTTTGTGAATTCTTCCAACACTGAGAAAATACCAAGATGGTGTGGCATTTTTGCAGTCTGCTGGTGGTTGTACTCCTTGCAGTCCCTGATTTGGGGACAGGGGAGTAAGACAAAGAGGAGAGATTTGGCTTGTGCAGACCTGGATTATTTGTGTTTCCAGTTTCTTGAGTCACACCTTGTGAGGTCAAACATAATTTGAACAGAAGCAAAACTCCTTGGATATGTTTCAGGAGCTGGTCTGGTCTGAGGACACAAACAGGACAGAAATTACCATTCCTTTTAAGAGGTTAGAGGAGTTGCTTGGTTTTCAGCTAACTAACAACTAGTAAGTATCTATTTCAGTCCAGCACTGAGAGCACCGCCCTTTGTAGCAGCAGCATCCTCTAGTTCCAAGAGGCAATTCTAATACTGCAAACAGGAGTGCAGGGGGAGACAGTTACAAGCCATTTCTTCTATTCTCTGCTATTACACTGCATTCATCATCATGTCATCTGAGTTTCTGTTTGCTTTCCTTTGCAGGTTTCGTGAGCCACACAGGTTATTTTACTCCTCGGATTTAATATTGATTTCCTCCATTCTGTTTTCTGTACTGGCCAGTTAATCATTAACTCTGTGTAGAGAAGTATTAACAATCATAAAAACAGCAAAAATAATGAGAATTCTATCACATGACTACTGTGAAAAAGAAACAGGTGATAGTTTTAATACTTTTCAGAAAACAAGGCATCAGGAAGGTAATCCTGCAAAGAAGAGGTGCTGGTAAAAAAAATGAGAGTCCTTCCAAAAATTTTATAGAAAGCAACACCACAAATACATTTTTTTTGCACTTTAGAAACAAATTTTAAAATTGACTTTATATAGCGGTCTATAGAATGTTACAGCATATTTTATTTGGTCACAAAGACTATAGATCAAATAAGACACAAGATCTTCACGGTTCTGCATTAAGGTATGAGCCAGTATGTCCTAAGCTATAGTCCCCTGGTTTGAAAGAGCCCTCAGATATGACAGGTAACTTCTTCTTCCATACCCATCCGCGCCTGGTCTCTACACAGGTTTCATAGCTGGAAACCTTTGCCTGGAATTACAGACCACAGCCCATAGCTACAAAACAAAGTACTATGATGATCTAGATTTACCTATTGGGTAACTAAAATGGCAGCAGGCCCTTTTGTAGATACACATCTCTGGCTGTTTCAGTGATTGTAAAAGATAAAACAAATGGACTTCTTGATATTATCTGTGATTTTTTCTGGTAGCCAAGCCAAGGAAATCTTCATGTTTGAAGCTGCTGCCCCTTATCAACTGAAATGCCACAACTGACTCAGTGGGGCAGAAACGGTTAGTTGATATAGCTATTAGAAAGTCTAAATACATCCTGCTTCATAAATGAGTGAGCTGAAAGTATCTACAAAAGGCCAGAAAGGCAGCACAGCTGTGAAGAAATAAGTTGCTAAGCTGCTGTAAGTCACAGTCAGTCACAGAGCCATAGCCTAAGAGCAAATGGTTGGTTGACACCTCCTCACAACACTGCTGTTGATGGCTTTCAAGAGCAGTATGAAGTATAATGCATAATTTCTTGTTGCTCATTCTGTTCATCGGATTGTCGTGGGACATTCCAGGCTATTTTTGGCCTCCTTCTACTCATCACATTTTCAGGACAATGAGAAGACAGTGTGCTTTTCTGTTCTCATTCCAATTGTTATAATGCAAATGAATTAATATTGTGCCATTCTCTGTTCTCATTATGATCCTTCTTAGAGAAACACTATAATAGGAATATACACCAGTCAGTAAAACCTTCTGTGACAACTCAGCATTGCGGTAAAAAGTACACAGTAAATTGCAGTACAAGAAGGAACATGTATGTGCTCATTTTGAGAAAATACAAGATGGGAAGAAAAGGATGGAGAACAAATTAACCCTTTCTGGTAACTCAAGTTCATAACCCTCTGGAAGCTTCTCTGCTTCTCTTAGTCATAAAACATGTGACAGTACCAGGCACAATCTGTATTGATCCCCAGGGGATATTTTTCCCCTTTGTAGCAAAACAACCCATTAGGTAAACAGAGCTTTGTTGCCCATAGCAACAGAAAATTGCTTTCTAGCAGGATAACAATGTATTTTACTATTGCTCATTTCTTTCAAAGTTAGAAATAAAGATCAGCAGGACATCAGAAGTACAATTACAATTATTCCTTGCTTAATAAAGACTGGACAAATACAAGGAGAAAAAATAAGATTCATCAACAGAATGCTGAAAAATATAGTATAATTTTGTAGTATTTACCTGCTGCTTACCTTATTTGCAGCAGCAACAGCCTGGCATTCTGTTTTTCACAGCACTGCCAGACAGCTTGCCACACAGAAGCTGACACTGTTCCTATTATGTTTCAGATGTTGAGTGACTTAGCTTACATGAAAGTATATTCCAAAATATATTTCGCATGCTTTTGCTGGCTCTGGCATAAGATATGTGCTTTCCTGTCAGTGCTGCCCAGAGGAAATAAACTTACAAATGAAACTAATGAAAGGAGGAAAGGCCACATGACTGATGCTGGAAGCTTGTGGGGTCATCTAGGAAATCCTATGAGAATTCGGTAAAGTGCCCTAAACAGGCAACCTAAATCAGACGTGGCTACCCAAGCTCTAGGTTACAGAGTATAATTGTAATGGTATTAAAATAATGTAATCAGTATTTTACTGAGTTCTAAAGGGAACTAAAAATGCTGAGCTTTCATAATGGAAGGAAATCATTGGTGGGGTTCCTTGGGGATCTCTGTTGTGATCTGCACAGCTCAATAAAATCATAAAAAGCATTGGGAAAAGGAATGGGAAGAAGTTTCCCAGTATTAGTAAGGTACTCAAAGTAATAAGAACAGGGGCAGACTGAAAACAATTTGAGACTAAGGGAAAAAAACCACTGGAAATCAATATGAAGTGATGAACAGGAGGAAAAAATTTGATTCTTATGTATCAAATTATAGTCTTGGATGTTTTGCTGCTATATCAATACATGTTTTATTCACACATTAAATATTCTTTTAACCTTTCTCAAATCTAGTACATCTTTTTTTTTAAGAAGGGTGGTCCACATCCAGAAATGTGTAACCCCAAAGAGAAGGATGAAAGGTATGGAATGGCTTCCGTACCAGGAAGAAGTAAATAAATCCTCTTCAGCCAGGAAAAGAGCTGAGTGAAGGGTGTATAATAAAGGACTGCAGAATTGCGAGTGGTGTGGAGAAGGTGGGTGGGGAATGACTAGTCACTGTGTCTGTCAACACAAAATCTGGGGGGAATCAAATGAAGCCAGCAGGAGCCTGCTTCAATGCAAAGCAACAGGTGAATGCCTGTGAAAGCTTACACAGGCTCAAGAGCAAACCGGACAAGTTCAGGGAAAATACATTTGTTGCATTCTGTGAAATACACATTTGGCTCAGGAAGTTCCTAGAGATGGAAAAAGTTGGAGGATGGAAGAGTATTAGGGGAAATATCACCATCCCGTATTGATTTGTCCTGGAACCGGAGACTGGACTCCACATCGCCAAACTCACCATGAATGGTCTAATTACTTAAGTTATAGCTAGACTCAAACATGCACTATTTATAAGATTTAAGATGATGATGTGTCTGCAAACATTTTGCATCATAAAAGTTCAGTATCTGAAGCCTGTCCTCCAAGTTAGTTGGAAGCACGCCTCTTCCATTTAGGAAGCAGTGGGTATAGGATTTGGGTTTCTGGTATATTTTATGAATTGCAAAAGAAGAAAGGGTTGAGTCTAAATTTTCTAGCTTTGCTTTTTTTTTTTTTTCCCTTTAGAAAAAGCTTCTTAAAACTTTCCTTTATGTCCTTACATTTTAACAGGTCCTTTTCTTTCCATCTATGTTCCTTGGCTGTCAGACAATTTTTATTTTTTCCAAGGAAAGATATGGATAACATTGGTTGAAATATGACTACAAAGAAACTACTGCACTAAAAGAGAAATAATATGAGATTTTATCTAAAAGAGTGAATTGGGGATACTTTGTAATCGCCTGGGTTTCTTCATTTTTTATTACATCTAAGAGTTACAAGGCTTTACTTTACAGTGGGGAATAAGCCTTGTATTTTAAAAAAAGCTACAGACATGGTTACATGGATGGTAGGTAGTGACACAAATTGAGATGTATTAATGCTGCTATGGAGAGAAAGTCTCCAATAATTCATAAGTCAGGAGGGAATTAGAGGCAGTTTCTCATACTTAGTACTAAGAACAGGCCTGAGAACCTTTTGGTCTGTTTTTAAAAATATATTCAAATAAATTATAGCAAATTAGTTACAGAATAATTCTTGATCTCTTTCGTTTGTGAGAAGTCCAGATACTCTAAAACTATGCACAGAGATGTCGTGTCACAAAGAATACCATTTTCCATTTTTAAGATGTGATCTCATGGGATCAAGTTACTATTTTAAACTATAACTTTTTAATATTTTTTTTAAATGCATACTTATAGTCCATATGACTCTGAAACAGGATGAAAATGTGGAACTCAAAGATTTTTTTTTTTAAAGAGAGGCAAATATAGGTAACCAATATTTAAATATTTATTCATTTCATACAATTGAACATTTTAAGGATAAGTTCATGATTTCCTGGTAATTTGTAATATTTGAATGCCTGGTTCTATTTTCCTTGATTGCATATTATAGTGTAACTTCCAGAATTATGTTTCTAAAATAAACGCTAGTGCTTATTAGTTCAAAATGTACTTTCTGTGAATATTCTGCAATAATAGCTTAAAAATTGATACTTCATTGCAGTATATGCCAACCAGAAGCCATGTCAATGTGAATGGTGCAGGAGAAATGGAGAGTGAAATTAACTGGAAACTGATGAGACCGATTTCAGTTAAGAAATGCAAAATCACACCTAATGGAAAAGTAAAACCTTCAGAACCTGAAACTGCCTCTAAACTGACTTTAGAGTGATTTTGATCATGATCGAATATGCACTATCAAAAGCATCTGAATAGCTTTTATATCACATAAGTATTAAGAAAGCTATTCTGAAATTAAAAGATCTGTAACCCTATAATCTCTCCAATAATTTCCTGGTTTATGATGGCATCTAATTAATGCAGTCTTTGTCATACATTTTCTTTTATTTCCTCACTTTTTCTTGACTGCTCATATCACCACTTTTTTTTTCTCCATCTATAGATTTTGCAACTGAAATACCTTTTCTTTCCCCAGATTTTCAAAGGTTTACATTTCTTAGACACCAAAGGTTCAGTTACATATAGAGTATGATTTATTCAAATCTCTTTGTGATTCCTTTCATGTTAAACAATTCCATCACCTACAGAATATTTTTGTAGTCAAAGCATTCCTCACATGAAACACAGACTAATCACTCTTCCCAGTTCTTAACTGATTTACACCAAGGAAGTGAGGAAACAGCTCTTTTGAATTTGCAGCCATTAACTCAATCACAAGCAATTTACCTGCCAAGAGTTAGAGAATCAGGACTGGCACAGAGGAATTTCTTGTTGCTGGCCTTGTATCTGCTGATCAAAACTCTGGGATTGCTAATGTTAAATGAATTTTAGCTAAATAAAAACTGATAGAATGATTTTGTCCCAACCTTCTCCATGTCCATAAATATTCCATATATTCAGTGATACTTTTATTAATGAGTTAGGCAGTACAATTCAGCTATATCATTTCCTGATTTTCTTAAGGAGACAATTTCCCTTACTTGTGATGTACTTGCAAAAGGCTACGTTAAATTATGATTAGAATTCAGAAAATATCTCTGGTGGCCTAAAATATTCTCTCCAAAAAAATTGTTTAAAATGTAATCATTTCATATTCATTTTCTAAATTATTCTCTTCACAGGCAAGAATTTTTAATCCATGCAGGTAGTATTGCCATATCAAAATCATTACAGATAAACACTCATGGCTTCTCTGAATATGGCAGAGGCTGGAACTGGTTTGGAGCCACTATAAAGAAATTATAAAAACAGCATTTAACCAGGGCTCAGGAAACAGCTGCTGTGATTGCATGTGATCCTTTGAAAACAGTATTCCTTCCTAAAGACAACTAGTATGGGTCAGCAAAAAAACCAAACAAACCATGTAAAAAAGAAATTATGGGGTTTTTTCCACCCTGGAAGGTAGAAAAAACCATCAAGGTTGAAGTGTGTGTGAGTAGCAGGAAAAGACTGGGCTAAAGAATCAGTCCCCAAACAATTAAGTAGTGACAACTGGATATAAAGTTCATTGAAGTTTAGCTTGCAATCTTTCTGAGATGTTTTTTTCTCTCTTGGGTCTCTCTAACAATCACAATTTGTCACCATAGTTATCAATGTGATTTTGACCTAAGAAGTTGATAGCCGGTATGATTAATAAAGACTTGGCACAGCTAATAGTCAAGAATGACCAGGCTTGCAAAACAGAGGCCAGATGTAGAGCTGGAAGTGATTGATTGTAATGCCTTGAAAATGCAAAGGACCCATCATTTAGTATGTAGGGGCAGTCATGTAGAAATCTGGTGAGGCTTGTGTTACACATTAACCTTGGTGGTGGGCTAGAACACTGTATTTCAAACAGGGGTTTGTGTCACTCAGATGTCCGAAAGCAAACACAAGCATTGGCTGTTATGCTCAAATGCATTTTCACGCAACTTCGGGTTTTCATATTTTACAGTGCTGTAATGCACTCCTGGGTTTACTGGATTTTTTGGTATAAGTTAAATTTGCTCTTGAATTTTAAGGTGAAAAACATCACTAGATGAATGGACACAGATTAGCCTTCGTAACTATACTATACATGTAATGGTTATAGGACTGACAAATAATCATACAGTGATTAAACATCATATTGTGATGACTTATAATTTCAACTATTCAGTTCAATCTGCTCTTTGAACCCAGTCACTTGAAACCAAATCTCATGAGGCTTGTAGAGCTTCTTTCACTAATTTCAGCAAACTTTGAAGCAGCCTCAAGGGTATTACTGTGAACTCCACCTCCTACATTGGTACATTAGTTATGTTTGAGATTTCCCAACACAGGTAAAATATTAAGATCCAGTATAAATTGTTTAGTCTAACTCTGTGTGCAGGATTTTGGTAGATTTTCCTTCAAGCAGCTATACAAGCAGTTAGTAACATGCTTAGATAAACCCACTGTGGGCATACAGTATATAACTTTGTAAATTATCTACCTTTCTTCTGACAGTAGGAGGTCAATCCCAAGTTTCTAACTGTTAAATAATTCATATTAATTTCAGTGTCTGTTTATCTAGAAATTGTAGCAGAGTCTCCTTTTTAATCCTTCAAGTACTGATATTGCACCAAACTATTCAGTGTTACTTGATTAGGTAAAATGTGAAAAAACAATACCAACCACACAAGAGTCATAAAACGAATCACAGAGAAAACATTATGAGCTACTGCACATTTGAAATAGCTGTGTTTCCAGGTTGTCCTATTTTTACACTAGAGCTAGACATGATGTTTGCTTTTCCTTTAATGGCTTTTTTGACCCACATTTTATATATTTATATATGAAAGCCATTTAAGAAGAAACATATTTTTATGTCCTCAGTATATATAAATATATTTTTAGTAAAAAGCAACAAAGTTTTCTTGCACAGCTTAATCTTCAGAAACAGTTCTAAGACTTTAAAATGAAGGCAGATTTTGTTTGTCAAATACAGTAGAGGTACAATTTTCACTTGGTATATTTCAACTGCCGCTTATTCTGCCGACAACTTTCTTCATCAAGATAGGCCAAGTTTTATAATAAAATCTAATCAACTTTTCCTAATCTTCTAACTTTAACACACTGTCATTTGACAGCTCTCAGTAGTTCACTTTGTCAAAGGTGAAGACCCTCATTGTTCCTCCAAAACTGTATATTCCGGCAAACCTAGGAGTTACACGATTCCCTACAAAAGAAAACAAATCATGTAAGTGGTCTGTAGTTCTGTAGAACAAGGAGAACTAATAACCAGGGCAGAGCAAGATGGTCCTCTCTGCTTAATAGTAGGTTGAAATGGCTTTAATTGGGCCAAAATGCCTGCTAATCTGGCAGAGAGCAGACATATGTTCAGAGCACAGAACAAGTCATATACTAGCTTTAACTGATAATTAAACTCCTCTCTTCTCTCTCAACACCTACTCTTCATAGGTTAAACCATGTGAAAAGGGGAGAATGGCACATGATGTGGTAGAGACCAGAGCATGTGCCTTCCAATGGGCTCAGCTGTCCAAAGGATCTCAAAAAGCCACACTCTTGCTTCCCAGCTGCTGACCAGCTTCCTCCCCAGGAGCAACGCCATGTGGCAGATATGGGTGCTTAGTGGAGCACCAATGTGATGGTAACTTCGGTGTGGTGTCACAGACCAAGCAGAAAGGCGGTGCTGCAGGCCTCATCAAGTGATGCACAAAACTGGCACTGTGAGTCTCGCTCTCCAAGTGTGAGACTTCACATGTCTGCTTACACCGAAATTCGGGGAAGTGTTTAGGGAAGGTGCTTGTCAAAAGGGCAAAGCATATAAAATCAGTTTGATGTGAAAAACCTTTTGTATATAACTACCTTACCAGCAGATGCCAGGTGTTGGATCCTGCAGCTAGACAAAGCTTTGGCTATCTTAACTTCAAAAGTAAATGTGAAGTTTGTAGTGCATATAGGTAGCCTTGGGACACTTATACTCATCATTTCTGGTTGGAACTGCTGTTAATGTTAATTTATAATGCTCTGTGGTGCACCTATTATGTATTGTCCTGTTGCCAGTCCCTGTCTGGCTATATCGGCAGCCCACCAGGAATCTGAGTTTTGCAACATCTGCTGTCTGAAAAGAGAATGAGCCCAGACCTCCTGAGCAGAGGAAAGCCCTGAAGCATCATCGTACCCAGGGCTGTGCAAAACTTGTATTTGTACACGGTGCTCTTTTGCTGCTTTATAAATTCACGGCATTTGAGAGAGGTACTGTTAAAATATTCTTTTTTTTTTAAAAAAGTCAGTTTTGGAAAAATAAGCTGAGAATGTGAGACCGGTGCTACATAGATACAGGACAATGGAGAAACAGGAATATTTCTAAACTATGAATTTAGGATTACTGGGGGTGGTGGAGAGGAATGCTTTTGGATTATTTAAATGGAGCAAAGCACTGTCCTCAGATGCTAGTAAACTCTTGATATGGCAGTGCCAATATAAGGCAATATATGTAATATGAATATTGGTTAAGAGGTATATTGTAAAGTAGAATTGTTTAAGTTCCCTCATCTTGTTACTACTAATTCTAGACAAGCACTATAAACTCTGGTCAACTGTTTTAACAGGCTAACTCTGTTTTACATTCTGTCTGGCTGCTGTTTCTTTCCAATCTAGTGTACTCTCTGGTTGGTACAGCATCCAGGTTACAGCCTTGTTTGCTGTTTTGTTTTGTTAAAAAAGCTGTACTGCAAACAACCAAATCCATGAAGTTTATGTTCAGCAGTAAAAATGTCCTTGTTGTGAATGTCATTCTACCAATCCAAGACTGTCTAAGGAAAATATATGGGCTATTTTAGCATTTTCAGACTTTATGCCTGTGATAACAAATAGTTTGCTTCACAAAAAAAGATACATTTACATTTCCCCACGTTTCATTTACTACCACTAAGCATTTCCCGATTTACATGTCAATGCAGCTTACCCAATAAAGTTTACAAGACCACCTGGGAAAAATTCCACTAGGTAGGTGGTCACTGCTACATTGTAAAGGCACATTTCAGCTGGGTATTTTTCTCATTCCTATTTTAAATAACTGTAAAATCACCATGTTAATGTCAAATACAAGTCAGACTTGTGAGTTCAGTCCAGAATCCAGGACTGCCTTAGTGAGCTCCCAGCAGAATGTAGTTATGCTTCCACTTTTTTTTTTTTTTTTGAAATCCAAACAAATATTGCAAAGTGATCCTGTTTGAGCAATGGACTATTGTCATACCCAGCCACCTGAAAAAAAATGACATTAGGAAATTTTAAAATTAATATATGCTTCACTTTGAGATTTTCAAGTTACTCAGGCTTACGTTAAAGTTTTCTCAAGAATATTTTTAAAATAAGTATGCTGTGTAAGGGTGAACATCTGTTTAAGACCTTTTGAGAAACTTTAGGTCAATAATTATTCTAAAAATATGCAATGGGAATAGTAGATATTATCAAAACTGCTGCCCTGGTTTTCTTCACGTAGCCAGGCAAACAGAAACAGCCAGTTCACTGCAATATGCCCAGTATATTTGGATGGCAAGCCAATCATCCAAGCATGGCCTTTTCCTGTTCCTTCACATAAGTCTATATAACATATTTTAAGCAAAAAATAGAGACTGCAAAGAACAGTCAGGTCGCCCAGTGTGTTTCATAAACTCTGCACTCTCTCCTGGGGAATATTCTCTAGCAATGCCTAATTCAGCAGGATGGCTTTGATGCGCTGCCTTTTCCCTCTCTCTCCTTCCCTTTTCCATTGTGCAAAGGACAGATGTAACCTGCAGTTTGGATCGGAAGTATTTATCCCTAATTTGCTTCTGCATTTCTGTCCCCAACTATCCACACATGAATAGATGGATGACTTTTCTTTGATCTGATAAACTATCCTTTCCTATGTATGTCAGAGTTGAAATCTTTGCTTCAAGAACATGCTCAGGAATATTATTTCCACACATACGCCTCCAGTTATGCCCAGCACGTTCTGCACTCCCAGCAGCGCTGCCACATTATTGTGATTCATTAAATATGTAGGCAAGTGTTACACTGACAGTGACTCAGCAGCAACGGGGAGATTATTCACTTTTTTGCATGTCTACAAGGCAGGTGTCTGTGGGATAACAGCAGAGAGAAAGGTGCACTATTTGTGTCACTAGGACAACGGGAACTGGAACTCCAATTTATTATAAAGGGTTTTTGTGCATGATTGCATCCACTTTTTCTGTTTTAATGTAACAAAACATCTGTATGTTGAAGCTGCTTTAGTGTGCGTGTGTGAGTGTATGTCTGTGTGTGGTGTAAATGCTTTGCCCAGACAACGGGGCTATCCAAAGGGCTGTCCATTTCCATCACAGAAAGCAGAAATACTGACAGAGCGAAAGTCAGGCCACCGAAGTCACCTTTATGACCATATAATCTTCTGTCCATGAGACTAGAAAAAGCCCAACAGGGACAGCAAGAAAATGGGCTTCTAATCTGTTAGTCTACTACCAATTTTCCATGTGGCTTTGGGCATCTCTCTCTATCTCCTTTCATAACTTGTTTTATTAACTTTTCGGAGAAGCACTTTCCCTTTCTGCTTGTTTATACAGTGGATAGTTTAAGTGGGGCCCTGCCCTCAGGTTCAGCCTTTAAGCTCTGCCATGGAACAAAGACCTGTAGTAAACGTTTTTACTAGCCCCTCTATTAAGATGCCTTTTGTGAAATGCATTTGATGGAATTGTTTCACAATTATTTCACAATAAAAAGCCAGGGCTTTTAGAGAAGGAAACAAGCTGACATACAAATGTATTCATCCGTATTTATTTTAAAAATAAAGGTACTTTGATGGCCTTCACACATTTTCCTACACTGTTCTCACTAATTAATGCTTTCAGTACAGATAACAGCTGCAATTAAAAGTTGTTTTAGTATCTGAAAATCAAAACACCAATCTAGGATTGAAATGGGACCTCCAAAAAAAAATGCCGAAAAAACAGATTCAGCTGTAAAATTATCTTATTTAGTGGCTTTGTGGGATTTTCTGGGGGAGGGAAAAGCAGAGGTTTTGTTTCTTTTCTTGAAGTGGCAAAATAAAATTAAACTAGAGTAAGAATCAGATTCTAATGTTAGCTGCAGTGAAGGCACTGGTACATAATGCATCACTCCATTAATGCATTCTGACAGATGATTATGTCACACGTATGGCAGGATGTGTCAAACACTTTGATTTAGAGTCTTCTTTAATAGACTCCATTTTCAAAGAAGTGCATGTGGGTTTTGCTTCCTTCCCCATAACCACTATTAAATCCACATTGAGAAATCTCACTTAAATTTTACTTAAAGTTTCTGATACAAGAAAGCAATGCTTCTATCTCCCTGAAGATGGTGGATTTGGGGATGACAAAATGTCACCACCTGCCTAGTAGTGAATCAGGACCCAAAGTACCTTTGGTGGGGACTTCTGTACCAGGTGGTGGCCTGGGACAGATGAAAAGTCTGGCAAACTCACTATTTGACATGGAAAAAATATAACAGCACAGCAAAACAAACTAAATATTAAGGTCCATTAGCCTTCATCTTCTAATCAACACAGCTGTCTATGTACTTGAAAAGTTCATAAATATGCAATGTTAGTTTGATCTTGTGATCTCTTCCCTGAGATTAACACCTACTTTATACTGCATTTAAAAAAACGTTTTTAGCTTTATCATTCTGATGTTTTTGACAGTGTGATGTTTTTGAAATGTAATTAGGCATACAGTAATAGTAAAAATTAAAAATATGTATGGGAAAGGTGACGTAGGTTTCTCAAGGAACATGATGGCAGTTATTCTTTATGTTTTTAATTGTTTGAGAGTGTCAGTAGAGTTTGCAGGGTCAGCAGTGATAGAAACTGGTTCATGTTGGGCCTCCAGCAATGTTCTAAATGATTGACTCCACCCAAGGACAATCAGTGAGGTGCGGATTGAGCAAATCCTGTACACGAGATATAAATTGAGTTCTTTGAACCAAAAAGATGCCTTCAAGAAAACTTAGCAAGCCTGCTCCTTAACATTCTTGCTGAGAAATCCTGGTGTGGATCTTTCTGTTTATATATTGTAGTTTACCACTTCCTGTTCTCATATTGGAAGTTTAGTTAAGTAACAGTTTTTGTTAGAAGAGATAAAATTCCCTGTGAGTAAGTCTAGCTAACCAAGAAAATACTTGGATTGGCAATGAACATGATTTATATTCACTGTGTCTTCTGAATTGCAGTATTCAATCTAACTCTGACGGATTTTCATTGCTTCCATGACATTTATGACTTGAGCTAAGCATGCAACTCTTCTGCTCCGTGCAGATCCATCACCTTGACCAAGAATAAAACTCTAGGAGTCAAAGTTGTCTAAATAAACATGTAAGTAGTCATTCTAGGTTTTCTGATACTTTAGTACTCATTGTTAATCCACATTAGGAAAATTGGAGAAGATGAAATAGACTTTGCAAAGTATGTCCATTGGCAGTTTACCTATTGTTACTAAATTTTTAATGATTAGGTTAGTTACAAAAATGCTGTCCATGGGAAGGCCTTCATTCCCGCCTTGACCAGCAGCTAAACTATACAGCTTATTTCCCTGAGCTCCAGCATAGTTAAGGGTGAAGTCTTTTCTCTCTAGAGAATACACAGAGGATGTAAGATGACAGAGCTTCCAATTTAAACCCCGAAGTTGCTTCTTAACTAAAAGGGTGAGAATAGCTTCCTATCTCTCCCCCGATGAAGAAAATATTCATAAAAACTACATGTTTGCTTCAAGTATAAAATAATTTAAGACTGCTTTTAAAGCATACAGGTTTTAAGCGTGGGGTAGGAACAAGTCTAATTGCAATAGTAAGTCTACTTGCATACTTACTGTATGGGGAGGTGTAAGGCAGCATGATTTAATGATCTTCCCTAATCTTGAATCTTGTCTATCTGAAAGGTGTTTTGAAGAAGGAGAAGTTATTCCTTGCACTTTGATTGGATCCCAGACATAAGCACAATTTGGCTTCCTTAAAGGTTCTGAAAACTTTCTTACTTTTATTTATAGGATATATATCTCCCCATGCTCTATTTAGGAACTTTGGACATGCTGGTGTCGTGGTTTCAGCCGAAATCACCGCAACCAGACCGACAGATGGCCCTTCC
>JAOXJM010000001.1:10410989-10424258 GCA_026413425.1 Tringa solitaria
TTATTGGTTTGTGGGTGGGTGTGATGTGGTGGGGTGTTGTGTGTGTTGTTGATTTTTATTTGTTTGTTTGTTTGTTTTGTGGGTTTTTTTTGTGGTTGGACTCAATCATCTCAGATGTCCCTTCCAACCTTGATGATTCTGTGATTTTATAATTGCACATTCAGAGAATGTGAAGATGTGTGTATTGATGGAGGATTTGTTTACTTGCCAAAAGCTCTTCTGGATGGAGGCAAAGTGAGTTCTAAAAAATATTTTATTGGTTCTGACTAGTTGTGAAACATGTCTGTATCAAAGTAGACTTAATCCTAATCGAAAAAAGAGGTGGAAAAAAAAGAAGTCAAGTCTTCCAAAATGGAGTGTATAATTTCAGGTCAAGTAGAATATTTTACTGGATCTGCGCCTTTATTTTTCAATTTAGCAGGAAAAATAATTTTTATAACCCAATCTGAAAATATTTTCTTCTTTTTGTTGGAGGAATATTTTTGGGGGAGATGTCCATTTTTAAATTTTTTTTTCCTTTTGGCAGAGCTAGGAATTCTCTGTATCAGTTGCTGTAGGTACTAGAGCCTTGAAATTTTGCTTGTTCTTCTTTCATTTTTATGTACTGTCATATCACAACCTTTCATTTAAGAGTGTCATGATTTGGTTCAAATCCTGTTGTGATTTTGACCGTATTGACCAATCAGAATGACAGATGACCCCTCCCTCCCTCCTCTAAGGAAAAGAGAGGAAAAGAGGCCCAGCTGAAAAAGCAAAATTACTGAACAGAAAATTAGTTCTGTTTTACCTCAAACCAGGACAAATCCTCATAATGATATTCATTATTTTTATTTGTTGACATCCTGCATCCCCAAGTATCCTAAACAGTAGCACACACTTCTGCATGAAGTATTTTCAGTAACTAAGGAGAATTTAAGAAGTCAGAAATGCATATTTTTTTTCCAGTTATTATCAGTATTATTAGCTTGTACAGGGAAAAGAATATATAATAATTTTAAAATACTGTTCATATAAGGAAGATGACTGTAATTCCTCTGGTGAATCCAAATAAATTTTGCTTATACTTACAATAAAACTAATAGAAATGACTCTTAAATCTTTGTTGATTACATGACAGTAAAGGAAGCTATTGATTGAATTGAAATATTCCCCACGGTTTACAGTCTGGACCCTGCTGTGTTGCAGTAGTGCTTAAGAACCAGAATGCAGCATGGACTGAAAATGACATATAAACAAAAATAAAACTGCCATCACCGTGGATAGTTATATGCCACAAAGTCTAAGCTTTTTCATACCAGGAAAAATAGCTTTGAAACTGTATGCCCTATGTAAACTTAGATTTGAGTGGATTTTCACGGTTTTATAGGGAATGGAAAACACAATGGAGAATTAGGGACTTGAATCTGACCATCAGCTGTTACAATCACAAGTTGTAAAGAAATGAGTTAAAACCCAATAAAGCCTTTTTAAAACTTTCTCCAAGTATTAATTTAGGTATCAATGCTGAACTGTGCTGAAGTAAAGCTAGAGGTTTTCTGTGAAAGAGGAGTTTAGTCTGAGTTTAAAAGACGATGGAGTTTAGTCTGAGTTCAAACTGATCAGAGACCACATTCAAACAAGCCTTGTTTAGCTGTCTTTTAAAAATGGTCAAAGGTTGAAATGTTTCTGTGTGAAATATTTGTTTTGGTCCAAAGAGTACTTGGGGTGCTCCAGCGTTACTAACACTGCAATTTGTATGGCAGTGGAGATTATTCACAATTTTTGTGACGAAATGAAGCCAGTATAGCTCCTGTAGTTCTGCCCTCAGCTAGAACTGCCACACAGGGATTTGGGAAAATTGTGAAGATGCTCAAGTAGAAGGGTTATGGAAGTACAGAATATTGTTTCTCTCTGTGGAATATTCTTAAATACACTCCCAGACTGTTTCTCTCTCAGAGGAAGACTATGTGCCTACTTTTCTGCTTTACATTTAGGATTAAATGTATTAATAGTAGTGATGCCCTGTGGATTATTCTTTTTCTTTTTTTTTTTTTCTTGCAAGAAAAGGGCAAAACATATAACGAAGCGAGCACCTATGTGTGGCAAATAGTTTCTCGATATTTTAATTGGGTAAGATTCTACAACATTTTGGAGCGTTTACTCATTAACCCCGAAAACTGTCCTGTCCAGTTTTTAACACAAGTAAATAATAAATTAATCTGCATAGCTAAAGATGTCAACTGCAGTGAGCCATCTGCGCCAGTATTGCTGTTGCTCAGCAACTGTAATTTACTACTAGGTTAGGCCATGTGATGTGGAGATGCTGTTTGCTGGGTAATCACTGGGCAGGAAGCGTGGCCCAGCCCTGCTCCGACCAGGCAGCGTAATCCCTTTTCAAATCCCAGCCATATTCACTCTGCTGCACTCTGGGCAGCGCAGATGAACTTTGTTAACCTTTTCTTTGCTGCTTCCTTGATTTGCAATTATATCTCGTTGTTAATAATTCGCGTGTTTCTAGTATATTAAGTCTAGATGCAGTTAATGGAAGCAATCGGCATTTGTTGCAGCGATGCATGATGCAGGGCACTGAGCTGTGCTTAAGTCTTTTTCCTTGTCTTATGCATGAGGCAGCTTAAACATATGTTTGGCTATAAAAACTAACTTTTAGATATTTTGAAATACTAGTGTTCAAAACAAAAAGTCAAAAGATTGTATGTTCACTATTTTTCTTTATGATTCTAATTATATAAGCTATAAAATAATAGTTCCCCAAACACTCATAGTTCATGTGCAGGCTCTAGCTTTTTGCATTAGTAATTTAGGCAGAGTACTGGAGTATGTTTTAAGATTGTGGTAACTACATAACACAATTCATCCGGTAATGTTTTTTGGTAGATTTAAAATAGCTAAGTAAGATTTAAAAATAGTCTTTTAAAATGGCTATTTAAAAAGTTTGCTCAAACATTGGTATAGCATCAAGCTACAGTACTTGTAACCATTGCTGTGGTTTGTGGAGTGGATACCTGGGGAACATGCTGCTGACTGGAACCTAGCATTGTTTTTGTGAGCACCTTGAGTCCATGTTTCCTGACAAACTCCCTCGTGACCTTCCTTTCAGGTATCAGTTATAAGGGTCAAATATTTATTTTGTAGTGATAATCTGTTTGCCTCAAATGAGGATCAGTTGCACGCTGTGTACAATAGTTAAACGTTTGTTTCACTGTAATTAGTTCAAACAGCTGAAATCATATTCAGGGGAGGATGGTGTAGAAGGAAAACTTTGTAGTATTTCCCGGGCTTATTTAGAAGACATTTTCTGTTGTATGTTAACATACTAATTCAGTTTGTTCTGTTATAGAAGTTGTTCTTTTTTGTTCATAACAGGATTTTCTGATCTGGTTTCTTACAGTATTCTACCACTCTACATGAAGCTGCATAAAATCATGGGCTCAAGTGTTTTATTTTTCATATTTCTCTTATCATCTGGGCAGAAATGTCTGTTAAGAGCCAAATCTAGATTCCTCACTCCTCTCTCAAATTGTCAGGAACCAAACAAGATGATGTATTTTCAGACTAGAAACTGATTTTGTCAATAAAGCTTTGGGGCAGTGCTGGGCAATGTCAGCAAAGTCCATTTCCATATCTGTGGTGCTGTAAAGGATCTATAAATCTTTACACTTCTGTGGTGATATAAAGGGACGTTAATATTTTATGCATATCTTAAAGTTCCTTTTTATAGTACCAAATGACTGGTCTAAGTGAGGATGAGAGCTGTTGCCTTAGAATGCGGCTCTGTTCTGCAAAAGGGCTGTTAAAATGGCTTCTGAGAGCTACATTCATATTGTGTGCCAGTAATTTTTATATGAAATACGCTCAATCTGCAAGTCAAAATTTCTTTCTCACGGTACATCTGGAATGTTAGAATCAAGCTGGATTCTCTTCCTTCTGTACATCATCTGCAGGAATAGAAATTGAGCACGCCAGTCGATACACTCACTCTCTGACAGTTTTCCTATTGCTTTTGATGGGTTTGCGTAGTTAGAACAAATCTGAACACTTTTGCAGGAAGGAAAAGGCTGTGGATTACCTTCAGTTGTGTTGGCTTTTTTCAGGATAAGGAGAACTGAAGTGTAGCTCGTATTTGTTGGAATCAACTGTTAGATTACGAATGCATAAAGAAAGGTGAGCTATAGAACATGGTGCTATAATTTTCTTCAATGTCATTCTCCATGTATCTTGTTATTAAAACACTGTTAATAAATTCATTTGGTGCTCCCAACTAGTAGAGTCTTTATGAAGCTTTTTTTAAGATGTTATGGTTTATGAATAAAAAAAACCCCTTTAATTACATATTTATTGTTATGAGGTCATATAGTTTCTACATCAGTGATTTAAAAAGCAACGTAGTACTTTCTGTGTTCAGTAGTTGAAATGTGAAGAAAAAATTCTGCATGAAATCTGTCAATTTTACACTCCTAGTCATGGCAGTTAATGGCATGGGTCTCAGGATGAAGAAAATCATGTGCCTTTTTTCTAGAAATGAGACCCAGCCCCCAACCCCTATCTATCAGTGTAAAAATAGACAGCTTGGGTTCCTCAGCATCAAAGAAGAATCTCCTTTACAGGTAGACAGGAGCTGCAGAAGCTCAGGTGTTGCATTGAAAATTTTGCCTTTTAATTCTCGGTAGAGATATGAGAAATATGGAGAAAGAAACTAGAAGGTCACAACTGCTGTCAGGAAGATCTTAAGGATAGACAAACTAGTATTTTAGGTATCTACAGCAGCAGTAAGTTTTACTTCATTTATAATAACGTGTAAGAGCATCTGTGCTTACCAGAAGCCTGCTCCTGTTAAAGTTTACGGAAAATCTCTGTAATTGCCATAGAATGAACAGGCCAGTGTTTGATACAAAGCCGCATCCTGTAGTGCACTTCATTTTGAACTCCTGCAGTTTCAATCACAGAACTACAGTTTGCTCAGTTTTGTATTTGTTTGAAGATGATGTGTGTAAGCTATAATGACTTGAGGGTTTTGGCACTTAATTCCTCCCACTAAAATGCATGGGAGGAATTTTATGTCTAAACCAGAAGGATTTAAAAAATATTACAGTGAAGTAAAACTTCCTACATTTTCCATTTTGAAGTTCAGCTGTAGGAGTAGCAAATTAATTTTCAGTTTTAAAGGCTTCAGTTTAATACCAAGAGTGCGGGTGTGGGTAAATATGGTTGTGGGGTTTTTTTTTTAAAGATAAGGGGAAAAAATAGCAGTTAAGAGTTAAAGTTTTGTCTTCTGTACAAGATTGTGTTGAAAACTGTAGTATAGAATTAACTTCTGTTTGGACTCCAGTTAGGTAGTAGAGTCTGACTGGACCAGCTGTGTGTTAAAGACAAACCTTAATGCTTATAAATGCAATTGGAATCTGGACACCTTAAACATAAGAACTATTCAGCCTACTTATTCTGTAGCCCCACCAAACCCTACAACTACTTTGTTTGGGGCCTTAAAGGTGTCATAGTGACTTAAAATTAGATTTCCTGGGAGCTGAGTGAGAGCAGGTAGGTGGACCTGTTACTGCCTACTGTATCAGACTACTAATATCTAAAATCAAGTGTCATAATTAAGATTTACTTATTGCAAATAATTGTCCCTTGGGCAGGGGACTTGTAAGGGAACTGATCACCAATCAAACAGTGTGGGATTTAAACTGAGTGTATTCTTTGCTCAGGTCCTCTGTGCAGTTGAGAACTTAACTCCTTTACTACTTTGAAGCAGAATTTAAATGTGTTCCAATTTCATTTCAGTTGGTTTCACTTTTTAACAGCCATTTGCTATATGGGTCGCAAATTGATTGGTGAATTGTTTAAACAATCTAAAAAAATTGCACTCAAAATGGAAGATAAAGCAGGGCTATTGTGAATGGCAGCTCGATTACTGTGAGCTTACGGGTGGGGCCAAAACCGGGCATCTCCTTGTGAAGCTGTTAGTAAGAGCAAGCTCATATTCCAGTGTGTGTATATACCATGTTTGTCAGAATAATTAGAATAACTGTGTTTTAGAGAACTGGGTCCAACTGTTGCTTTAATTTTTGCTGCTGGAAAAATACAAGGCTGGCAAAGCACACCAAAATAATGAATTCATTGCCTCAGTCCATGACATCAGAGTTCTTTCCGTGAGCTATGATATTACACAGACAAAATCTTTCTTTGCAAATAGTACGTCCTCTGTAGGGCAGAGATTCCAGACCTGAGTGAGAAACAGGATCCAGAAATCTTCACCCTTAGGGGAAAAGGTCTGAGACTTATATTCTGTGTCCTCCTAACTGCCGTTTTCCTCTGTTGCAGTGATGCCTGCAAATGCTGTAGCTAGTACCCTGTGTTTCACATTCATACTAAAGAATAGAAGTAGAGCTACAGATGGCCCGCTTAAGTATCTACTTGCACGTGTAGGCACACTGCACTCTGGGCCGTATTGAATGGCATTTTTGCTGCCTATAATGTTTCTGCTAGTGATGTAAAATGTGGAAAATAGCACGTGATGCTTCCTGACCATGTTGCTTTAGCCTATTTCATCCTTCCTCAGATTGTGAGGCTTTATGAAAGCGATGGTAGGAATGACCACTTACCATCATTGGGTTTTTCTGTTGTATTAGAAAATACAGTTTCCATCTCCTTGGGAAGAAGAAAAAGTATTTTAATGTTGTGAGTACAACAGTTGAAAAGAAACATGGGTAAATATATTATTTGCCTTATTCCTTCTCCTCTGTGTTGAAAAGAGGGTTGCCCATTGTATACAGGTGTACAGTAAATACCCTGGGAGCTTCTTTTAATGACAAAGGAATTTTTGGAAACCTAATTTTGGCTCTTAAAATATCATTAGTGCTTAGCAAAGCTCCTCAATGATTCCAAATGAAGACTTGCCCACAAATTAGTGGTAAAGTGTGAGTCTGTGTGATATATAGTGTCCATTGGCACACCTTTGTGCCTTATGCATTGGTTACATGTAAACTGGCAATACATGTGCCCTGTAATTTAAAAAATTACCAAAACTGTAAGCCATGTGAAGAGCTTGATAGATGTATGCTTAAAGGTAATTATGCATTTACTGTGTTTTAATTCTGATTATTCTTTTCTGTCAGCAGACTTGATGTGTCAAACTATTTTAGCATTATTTTTCTTTTTTTCTCTTTTCTGGCAAATCATTGCTATAAATGAATCACTGTTGGGTCCCACGAAATTCCAATGCATTTTTTCATTCTGCTGGGTTTTCATCCTCCAATATTCAGCTGTGTGTAAACTGAATGAAGTCATTAGAAACACGGGCTCAGCAATAGCTCAAATGACAGGAATGTGGAGAAGAATGAAAAAGCCAGTTGGTCGTGTCAACCACAAAACAGTATTAGTGGTAATATTTCTCCCTTTTTACACAGAAGTCTGAAATACTGCAACAAGCCATATACTAGAATAGCCCATTATTATTGATTTTATTAACTTTGTCTTATCTTGATTGCAATACCTTTAAATTATTTTTTTTTTCAGATTAAGGAATGGCTCTGTTTAAACTGCCAGATGCAAAGAGCATTAGGTGGTGACCTAGCACCAGGTCCTGGGCCACAGCCACCTCCACCCAAGCAGAAGACACCCATTCCACCTTCAACAGCTAAACCATCTCCCCAGCCACAGCCAGTTCAAAAGAAAGATGCTTCTCCAAAGCCTGAACCTTCACAACTAGCAGAATCAAAGAAAACCTTGCCACAGAAAAAAGAACCATCCTTGCCTGCATCTCCCCCTGTAAAATCAAAACAACCCCGGGCTGAGTCTACTGAGATCTCCCAGAAAACAGATCCTACTCCAAAGTCTGATCAGGCCAAGCCAACGCAAGCTGAAGATAAGCAAAAACAACCCAGTGTGCAGAAGCCTACGACGGACACTGTGCCTACTTCTGCACCACCAGGACCGAAACAGGATTCAACAGGTCCCAGACCTCCACCAACTCAACAGAAAGTGACAGATTCCCCCAAGCCAGAGGTTGCCAAGCCATCACAGGACACCCATCCAGCTGGGGATAAACCAGATTCCAAACCCCTTCCACAAGTGTCTCGGCAGAAGTCAGATCCCAAGCTTGTGTCTCAGCCTGGGGCTAGACCAGATGCTAAAACTCAAAAGCCAGTTGAGCCAACACAAACAAAAGATGATCCTAAGAAGTTACAAACAAAACCAGCCCCAAAGCCTGATACCAAACCAGCTCCCAAGGGCCCACAAGCAGGGGCAGGTCCCAAGCCAGCGCAGATGGCACCTCAGCCCCAGCCTCCTCAGAAAACTCCTGAGCAATCAAGGCGTTTCAGCCTTAATCTGGGAGGCATCACTGATGCCCCTAAGCCTCAGCCTACAACACCACAAGAAACAGTTACTGGGAAACTGTTTGGATTTGGAGCTTCAATCTTCAGCCAGGCCTCGAATTTAATTTCCACAGCGGGTCAGCCGGGGTCTCAGACATCAGCGCCCCCTCCACCTGGTCCTGCAGCGAAGCAGCCCCAGCCTCCAACGCAGCCTCCGGCCTCTCAGGCAGCCCCCAAAGAGGGGGCTCAGCCTCTTCCAAAAGCTGTTCCTGTAAGGAAAGAAGCCAAGCCTCTTACGACTGAAAAATCAGAGCCATCAAAAGCAGATAGTGTTTCAACAACTAAAGGATCTGATCTAGAAAAGAAACTTGGTTTGGCTAAAGATAGCAGACCTCAGGCTGCTGAAGCTAAGAAACCTGCTGGGCTGTTGGAACCAGAGAAAGCCAGTGAGCATAAAGTGTCTTGTCCCCTTTGTAAAACTGGACTAAATATTGGTTCTAAGGATCCCCCCAACTTTAATACCTGTACAGAGTGCAAGAAAGTTGTGTGCAATCTCTGTGGATTTAACCCAATGCCGCACATAGCTGAGGTAAGTGATGGAGTCTGTATTTACCCTGTGTTTTTACCTTGTGCTGTGAAGACCAGTCTGTAGCTGCCTTTCAGCTATTGAATTGTTGAGAAAAATTGGAGTTTCATCATCTGAGGGCTTTTAAAATTTAGTATCTGTGTTGTATGAAACTTGGTCAGTAGTGGGAAAGTACTTCCGATAAATTTTCTGCAGATTAAGGCAGTCTGGTGTGGCTGGTTGCTAGGTTTTTGAGGCATAAACAGATAGTTAATAATGGTTGTTAACTCTTTTGAAATTGGTGCTGCTACTGTACTTTCAGTCCATCACAGGATAAAGTTCTTTTTCTTATGCTTCCGTTCTTTAATCAATACCTCTGATTCAGACAATTATTGAATGAAGGAATGTGTTAATGCTTAGTTATTCCCCTTCCTTCCTGTTTGATATATCCCTAAATTTATTCCATTAATCTAATTCTGCCTCTAGAGTCATTGCACATGCTGATGTACTCATTAGGAAGGCTGAAGTTGAAGTGATACCTGTGTGGTGAAATATGTAATTTTTTTGGTGTGAATAATGTAAGGTTAAGAAAGTTACTTCCTTCATCAGGGAGTGTGAACATGCCTTTTCCATGACTGCCTGAGACAGATCCAATTTAAACTTACGTTTAAAAGAATTAAGCAATTGATTTTCAACAGTTTCCTCACATTCTGTGTTTTTACCCTCCTTCCTTTCTTATGATTTTTTGGCAAGGGGATTGGAAACTTTATACTAGCTTCACAGAAAGGTGGAGGCACACCTTTTAAAACACCCATATCAATTTAGCGTGTTCAAATCAACAGACCACATAAAATACTTGTGAGTAATTTAAATGTGTGATTTGATCTGCCTAGCAGATGAGGAAAGTGGCTGTCAGGGTTGTGTTTTTGATATCTGAATGAATAAATTAGAAATGGCTCCCAGGGTTAAAGGTTATCACATCTCTGCCGTAAGGTGAGAATTAATGTTGGGAGAAATAGCAAGTTGCAAGGAAAATATTGCTTGTGTTGTCTTCATATGCTTTTTTTTTGTGTGGATTGTTTTCTGGAATATAGTGTCATTTGAAAGGTATTTGTCCTACTATCATAAGCACATTTTATCTAACTTATGAATATGTTGTTTACTGTCCTTGTGGTCATTTAGGTCAGAAAGGTAGGTCTGAAAACACAGGAAGATTATCAGTGATTGAAAGCCAGGACTCAACTGATTTAACGTTGCTTTGTGCACTGAATTCCTTCACCACTGTTCAGCCCCCTGCCCTGTACGCACACACACACATACACAGGCACACACTTATTTGGGTTTTAAATGTGAAAAACGTGTATGACTTTCTCTAGAGGCACTTGAGTATGCATCCAGAGAATACCACGGAAACCAGATGTGTTGGTTCTAGTGAGACTATGCTAAAATGTGCAAGTCCTGGTGCATGAATTAACTTCTTCAAAATTGACTTAAGTGTGATGGTGTGGGACTGCCTTGTGGTGTATAGATTCTTCCTCTCTGTATTTCTTCAGTTTAAAATGAGAAGCCTGGTGTTCTGTTTCTTTTTTCTCATCACTGTTACTGCCAGAGGATTCTCTTTGTCTCTACTCTTTGGAATATGCAGTTGAAATACTGTTGATTTTCTGTAGTCTGACTTCCTAATGCCTTTCTTTGCCTCTTCTTTTTGGCTCCTTCTTGCATTTTCTTCTTCCATATACTGCACACTTCCCTCTCTGTCCACAGTTTCCCACCTTGGCATCTTTTTTTTCCAATCATTTTTGCTAAAATTTGGCAAACTGCTTTTACTTGAGAGCAGGATTTAGTTTGCTTGGCTGAGGACAGCCTGACTTCCTTTTCATGAAGATGGGAGACAGAAGAGGGAGCTAATCTTCTCCTCTCCCAAATGAGCTGTGTTAATAATGTATTTAACCTCAGATAGCAATTCTGTCCTTTTATGCACTGTATATATATTATATACCTGTTACATGACAGAAACACGATGACAAGCACGTAGTTTGTGCTCACTAGTGTACTCTTTTCCTCCACCAAACTTTTCTAACATGTTGAGTACAGTCTTGTGGTCTTTATTTGCTTGTTTCTTTTTCAGGGGGTTAGGAAGCAGAAATAGAAATGCTTTTAAAAATTGGTCTTTCTGGTGGTTTTCCACCAGATTCTTCTATTCCTATATTGTGCATTCAAAGAAAAAATTATTCCTTCTTGGCCCAAAAAGTTTTTTGGATGAACAAATGTAGTATGTATTTTACAGTTTTGCTTTGGGGCTGCAGCTGTATCAGAGTGATTCTAACAATTGCTTATGTATTATCTATATATTGTTGCCTCAATAATGTCTGAAAATGAGTTGAGTTTTATTGACTGATGGCTGAAACGTTTTTGCAAACAAATCTTTTATTGGGCTATAAGGTAAGAATTAGTCCCGGGGAGCCAGGAAACCAGTGTTTCACTGACAGAGGAGCATCTAAACTCCATGGGCACTTCTACCTTAAGATCTTTCAGCAGGGAATGTCTTCCAGGCAACGTGCTTCTGTATCGCAGGCACGGCTGAGAGTACTTTTGAGGGAATAAGGTGCTTTTTTACAGTGACAGTTGTTTGTTCTTGCCTGGATATGACAGAAATAACTGTAAAAAAATCTTTAAGCTGCTGCAAACAGTCAGTCCTCTAATAACCTCTCTTCTGCAGAAAAAAACAGAACTAGACTTTTACCTAGTCTAAATCAACAACATGCTACTTATTTCTGTGAAATTATTCTGATTTGTGCAAGCTGAGAACTAGGCTAGAATACTTTTTCCTAAAATGGGCTGATTGTTCTTTTTCTCCCTGATTTGTTGATCCAACAGTCAAACAGTTATTTACTTAAATAGTAATTTATCCATGAAGCAAACAGCCACAGATGATTAAATAAATGACACTTGATAGATTTCAAAGACCCACAGGACCATGTGCGCCCCAGTGCATTAGCAGACTCCTTATTCTGCCATTTGCTCAATAGGGAGGAGCACTGTTTACCAGCTCTGTAATTAGCTTTCCAGCTCAGGTAGTTGGAAGCAGCTCTATTTTTAGTAACAAAGCACAAGATCACAACTGCAGAAGCCAGAAATGAAGTGTGTGGCAACGACCATTTTGTGCATTTAAAACTCAGTGAAGCTGTTCAGAATATTGAACAGAAGCAGAGATGGTCGCCTATAATGTAATTAAGTGTATTGAAGCAGCAGGGTCAGGAGTATAGAACCTGTGATAAATTAACGTAGTAGTAAAATAAAAAAAGAAGGTTTAAAAATAAAGCTAAGGAAAACTAAGGTATCCAAATTTGTAGAATCTGTATGGGCAACAAGAAAGAATAACATCTTAATAGAGTCAGATGTTACGAACTGAGCTCAAAATGTAATGTGTGTCTTATGTGAGTAATCTAATAGAACTTCCAAGAGAACAACAGAAGCACCTTTTAGTCTACTGATAGCTATGAAATTATCTGGAAGGGTAATTGGAAGTAAAAAATGTTCCATGTGTGAAATAAATTATTTGGGCTACAGAAAGGAGAGAATTGTTTTGAATGAAGGAGAAGGACAGGGAGGACTGTGAAGGGCAGAAAAGACATTGTATCTCAGACTTGCTAAGGATTTCTTGTTTGAAAAAGATGTAATCTGTTAGAGGTGTGATCAGAATAGATAGTATCATCAATTTCACATAGAGTGATGTTTCTTAATATGTTTATTATGGAAAATATTGTCTGTATGAAATTATTTGACATGGGTGGATGTGAAAGCAGGAATCTATAAGCAGGAGTCTAAAATAAACAGTGACCTTGATGGTTGCTGTCCCACCCATTTTCTTAGATCTTTTAAAAACATAAATGTATAACTCGCCAAAAGAATTTGGATGCTTTTCTGATAACTTATTTTCCCACTGTTATTTATTAGACCAAACTAAATATATATTTTTTTTCCTTCTCCTCACATACTATGGAGAGAGAGAAAAGCAAAAAGATAAACTCATTTTCTAAGTAAGCACAGTGCTATCATGAAACCACGTTAAAAATGGTACATTGCTCTTCCAATAAGAACTTCAAGAAGTCACAGTTCCGGCATTTTGGAACTGATAAAAGTCTCTCTTGTTGAGGCATACCTGAATACATCTTAGGTTCTTGTACTTCCTCCAAAAATCCTGTGGAAGAGGTACGAGCACATGTGGATCCCTGGTGTAAACAATTCTAGCAGTTTCTATTTTTCCAGACTTTCACTGATACCTAATTGCAAATGGAATGAGGCCCTCAGCAAGTGTGACCCATTATTCAGGTTTTAATAGTAGTCTTTATAAAAATAATTAACACCCCCCCCGCCCCCACCCTATAC
>JAOXJM010000001.1:10434571-10446276 GCA_026413425.1 Tringa solitaria
ATTGATAAGGTCTCCCCTCAGCCTTCTCTTCTCCAGGCTAAAGAGTCCCAGATCTTTTTTTGTAAGCCATTTAGTTTCCAATGAAGACTCTAAATTGTTACTTTACCTTACTGCAAGTTCTTTTTAATTTTGGTGAAATTGTTTCCTTTTTCAGTCAAAAGGGTGAGGAGTCTGATTTATTCAGTGCTTGGATGCTTAATGTTGAAGCCTTTATATATATATCTCTGAGCAGAATGGAATCAAGTAAGACACTGCAGTGCATAGAAGGGAAGAATAGAGGAGGTCCATTCTTATAAGATTTTGATTTAGACCCCGAATGAGCACTCTAATGTAATTTCAAGTGAGGAAAGTGTAAGCAGCATATGCTTGAATTATACATGACCTACAAAGATAAAGAGAGAAAGACATACATATTGTCGGTCACAGGGGTGGATTTCAATGGTCAGTCACAAATTGATCAATTTAATTAATTGGGCTTTTTCCTTGGAGTCCATGGAATTTATAGGTTATGAAGTTCCTGTAATCAGTTCTTGAAGACAGTCTTTCCTATCAATATCCAGTTTTTAAAACCCCTCCTTCGCACAAGAAGCTACTAAAAGCAAAATGTCAGTCTGTAAGTGCTACGTGGAGGATGCTCACTAGAAAAAAAACTGTATTAACTTATGCAGTGGCCATCAGTCTTCATTACAGGTCAAAAAGTCAAGACACCGACAGCTTCTAACCTCGACAGATGTATTTAAATTATTATGAGACGTGTAAGAAAGGAAAGGGAAGGCACAGAGCAGGTAATTTCTTCTCTGTTTGTTGGCCCATGAGAAAGCGGTACGCTTTGCTCCTGCAGGAGTCCCACAGCACCTGCTCCTCTGACAGGCTGGCTGTCACCATGGTCCCATCGAACCTGTTGAAGTAATTTGGAAGGTGAGATAAGGGAAAGAGTTAGGGAGAATTTTGGTTTGGCAAGACATTTGAGAACGTGATATGAGTAATATGGTTGGTTGTTCAGATTCCTTATATAACTATAAGGTATAGAACTTCCATAAACAGAGTATTAGTAAAAATAAGTAGGATGGTGTTACCTAATTAAGAGTGGTAGTGGATTAGATTTCTTCAACCTCAAGTGTCATGAATTTTTTCACTTAATTCTGATTGATCAGGAAATTTTATTGCTGACTTCTGCTGGTCTAGGCCCCTGTTGGAGACATTAAAGCTCTAAACCAGTAAAAAATGGATGATTACAAAACACTGTAAGATAAATTCTGTTAGTCAGCTGAATTGTGGCAAAAGACCAAGACATTTGTAGACATTACTATCAGAAAGAATATATCTTCCTTTTGTCTTACAGCTGAAGCTCCTCAGGCTCTTAAAAATATATTCCTCATCTATTTGAGGCAGCTGAAGTAAATTTTGAAAGTCTCAATGATGTCTGAAGGAGTCTCAAAATTAACCAAATAGGTAACATAAATGTAATTTTCCTTGATTTACTTCACAGGAGCTGCTGGAAATGACTGATTTCAGAGAGGGTAGCATTGGTCAATCAACATCTGTTCAATTTGAGAGAAATAAGTTTCTCATTAGTAGAGAATTAGTAGAGAAATAAGTTTCTCGTTAGTAGTCTACTACATTAGTAGAATGTATTGTCTGACAGGTTCTGTCTGAAACAAGTCAGCCTTGAGAACTAACAGAAGCAGAACTAAGGAACTGGTTTGAGTGCTTGCATTCTGTCTCTGGGAATATAGCTTCATAGTGGCATTTAGGATTCCAGAGCTGATTAGGTAAACTGATTAGGTAAGTGTGAAACTTTGGCTCTTGTCAGTAGTTATTTTCAGATATGTTCAAAGGTATAGCATTAGAACCCTGAACGTTACATTTCCAAAATTGCAACAATTTTCAGGGAATTTTGGAAACTAACAGTTCAAGCCTTAGTCTTGCAAGTAATAAACTTTCTCATGAGTAATCTGATCTACTTCAGCTTTCTACTTATGGGTAGAGTGCTGCTCTGTTTTTCACTCCTTTGAAGGAGTGACTTATCCTATAAGGAGCTCAGTCCACTTGATTGAGCTATTCTAAAAGAAAGAGAAAAGTTATTAGGAATGTAGGTGACATTTCATTCTTCCTGAGTAAAGACCACGATGATGAATGAAATCTTTGAGGAAGGTGACTAATGTGGTACAATCACTTGAAGTGATGCATGCTGGTTTACTGCTCTGTTTCTATGTGCAATGATTTAGTGCGTAAATGGAGAACTTTTGAAAATACATAATTTGTTTATGATTAGAAACTTTAGTCACATACCAATAATTGCTAAAGTGAGAAAAGAAAATATATTTGATGATTGCTCAGTACATTTTGGATCTTGTCTCAAGCTTTCCTAAATGTGAGATTAGATTTTTATATTATTTGAGGAGAGGGAGTTATATTTGAAGACATCACAGCATGTTTCTTATAAGCAAATACATTAAAAATGTTTTTAGTCTATGCATATTTTTGCAAGGAAGAGAAAAAAAGCAATTTGGAGGAATGACATCTTGAAGCAATAGTACTGTTAAAGAGCATTCTGAAGGCATAAATTTTGAAGTAGCACTTGACCTATGGCTCCATGGATTGCTGCATCTGAATAGATCAACAAGACGTCTGAGAGTCTGAGTCAATCCTAATATACATTTATCATTTATGCCTCCATTTGTATTAGTGATGATGCTACTGAATTCTTTGCTGTCAGCAGTCAACATGACCAGGCTCCTCAACAGGGGAACTGGGGGTGACAGCAAGATGAGGCATGCAGTCCCACAGTACCCGAATGGGACAAGCAGAGCAGGTTTGATGACAGTAACACAGTTCATCTAACAGTCCAGTTGGAGATTGCCAAAGAAGTCTGCAGTCGTAAGGCAGATTTGAGATTAAGCCAAGAAGTCAGGTGAGTTACGAAGGTATTTTGAAACTGGGCAAGGCAGCTGGAGCCTGTTAGTGTACTTGGGGCCCTGTGACTTCCAGCTGGTATCACTGATAGCTGGGGACATCAAAGATAGGGGCAGGAGGGATGGGAGTCTGCTCTTTGATCTGACCTTCCAATCATGTGACCCTTAATGTGTACATAGTAACAGGCATTGCTAATGGCAGAACTTTAGCTCCCTTACTGCTCTAAGTAAATCCGTACCAGAAATTATTCCTAGAGCTGGATGGACTTTTTCTGATGAAATAAAGTATTTAGTTTCAGGGTTCTGATACTTCAAAGAATTTGGTTTTGTTTACAGTGAGAAAACTTGTGTTTGGAAACTGATATTTTAAACATAATGTGTGGAGCTCATGACTGTGTATATGACGTGGACAGCTGCAGCTGGTCAAGTGCATGAAGGTTAACTGTACTCAACAGTGAGCTAATCAATATAGTTAATGATGTGATGGGATTAATCTACAATTGGTAATATGAATTATTGACTAAACTCCATTGATGTTATTGACTAGATCTCCTCTGACTATAATGGAACCTTAGACAGCTAGCTCAAATGCAGATGTTTAAATTGCGGACACAGAATGATAGAGGTTAGAGAGGACATCAGTAGGTTATCTATTCTAATCTCCTGTTTAGAGCAGGGTCAGTGGACCAGGTCAGATTGGTCAGGACTTTGTTCCCTCTGATCTTGAAAGCCTCTAAGAATGGAGACTGCACAATGTCTGTGGGAGACCTGTTCCAACGCTTGCAAGTCTTCTTTGTGAAAAAAGTTTTTCATTATATTCAGTTTACATTTATGTCTGTGGTATCCTGTCCTCCCACTGGGCACCACTCTGAAGTGCCTGGCTCTGTCTTCTTGGTGATCTCCTCGTAAGTACTGTTAGGCTTCTATTAGGGTCCCCTCAGGTAGTTTCTCCAGGCTGAACAAACCTCTTTCCCTCATCTCCAAAGAAGAAAGTTTCTCTAGCTTCTAACCACGTTGGTGGCCTTTTAGAATAGTCTGTTTCAGTTGCAAGGGACCTACAATGATCATCTAGTCCAACTGCCTGACAAATTCAGTGTTGACCAAGTTAAAGCATGCTATTAAGGGCACTGTCCAAATGGCTCTTAAACGCTGACAGGCTTAGGGCATTGACCACCTCTAGGAAGCCTGTTCCAGTGTTTGGCCACCTGCTTGGTAAACAAATGCTTCCTAATGTCCAGCTTAAACATTCTCAATGCTGCTTCGAACCATTTCCATGTGTACTAGCACTGGATCCCAGGGAGAAGAGCTTAGCATCTCCCTCTCCATGTCCTCTCCTCACGAAGTGGTAGAGAGCTCTGAGGTTGCTCCTCAGCCTCATTTTCTCCAAACTGGACCAACTGAAGGTGCTTAGCTGTTCCTCATAGGACATGCCTTCCAGCCCTTTCACCAGATTTGTTTCCTTCCTCTGAGTGCCTTCAAGGACCTTCACATCCATCTTAGTTTGTGTGGCCCAGAACTGCAAACAGTATTCAAGGTGAGGCCACACCAATGCTGAATACAGTGGGATAATCACCTCTCTTGACTGGCTGGTTATACTGTGCTTGATGCACCTCAGGATGTTGTTTGCCCTCTTGGCTGCCAGAGCACACTGCTGACTCATACTGAGCCTGCTGTTGACCATCACGCCTAGATCCCTTTCTGCAGGGCTGCTCTACAGCCACTCCTTTCCCACTTTATACTTGTGGCCGGCATTACTCTGTCCTAGGTGCAGAATGGGCTTGTTAAATTTCATCCTATTAATCATAACCCAATGCTCCAATCTGTCTAGATCCCTCTGCAAGGCCTCTTATCCCTCAAGACAGTCAACAGCACCTCCCAGTTTGGTATCATCAGCAAAATTGCTAATGGTCCATTCGACTCCTGCATCCAAATTGCTGGTAAATGCACTGAACAGAACTGGCCCTAGAATTGAGCCCTGAGGAACACCACTGGTGACCGGTTGCCAGCCAGATGTAGCCCCATTCACTACAACTCTTTGAGCTCTGCCCTTCAGTGAGTACTTTACCCAGTGCACCATGAACCCACTCATCCCAATTGGACAACTTGTCCTGAAGGGAGAATATTAAAAGCTTTATTAAATCTAGAAAAAAGCTACATCCACTGGCTTCTCTTCATCGTCCAGGCAGCTGATCTTATCATAGAAGGGTATCAAATTAGTTAAACAGGGCTTTTCCTACATGAACCCATGTTGACTGTGCCTGATGGTTGCATTATTCTTTAAATGTCTTTCAATAGTACTAAGTATGATCTTCTCCATGATTTTTCCAGGAACTGTGTTAGACTAACAGGTCTGAAGCTCTCTGCATCTTTCCTCACGCGTTTTTTGTAGATGGGGATAACATTGGCTGCTCTAGTTAGCAGGAACCTCTCTAGAATCCCAAGACCTTTGGTAGATGATCGAGCGGGGTTTTGCCATAACATCCACTAGCTCCTTCACTATTCTGGGGTGCATTCCATCTGGCCCTATGGACTTGTGAACATTCAGCTGACACAGCTCAGCTGGTCTCTTACAATTTCAGTGTCCACAAATGGGAAGTCACTTTTCCCACACTTGTGGTCCTCCAGCTCACGGGAGCAGGCAGCCCAAGGTCTATCAATATTATTGAACACTGAGGCAAAAAAACACATTGAATGCCTCTGCTTTTTCTTCATCCTTATCAGTTGAATGAACATCTTCAACAAGTATCTGTCCTATGTTGTCTTTAGACTTCTTCTTGCTCTTCACATACTTTAAAAAGCCCTTCTTGTTATCTGAAACAACACTGGCCCGTTTCAACTCTAATTGAGCTTTGGCCTGTCATGTCTTCTCCCTGAATATACAAAACACAGTGCTATAATCTTCTGTGAAGCTTGACCTCGCTTCCAGAGGTCGCACAATTTCTTTTTCCTCTAGAGCACCATGAGGAGTTTGCTGTTCAGCCAAGCTGGTCTTCTGCCCCACTTGCTTGACTTATGACACACTGAAAGTGCCTACTCCTGTGCTTCTAAAAGGTGGTTCTTAAAGACTGACCGGCACTTGTGGATTCCTAAGCCCTCAAAAGCAGATTCCCAGGGTAGTCTGCTAAATAGCTCCCTGAATACCTTGAAGTTTGTTGTCCCAATGGTCCAGAGTAGCAACTCTGCTGTGCTCTTTTATCATTACATTGAAAATTTTAACTCAACCATTTCATGATTGCTGTGACCAAGACAGCCACCTATCATCACATCCCCCATAAGTCCTTCTCTATTCACATGTAGCAAGTCTAGGAGGGCGTCTTTCCTGATTGGCTCACTGAGTACCTGTGACAAACTTCAAGAATTTCCAAGACCTGCTCGTTGCAGCTGTATGATATTCCCAATTGGTGTCTGGGAAGTTGAAATCTCCCAAAGGACGAGGACTACCAATACTGAAATTTCTCTTGATTACCTATAGAATAATTCATCAGTGCTTATATCCTTTTACTGAAGCTGCTGCAGTTTGTCACTGTTTTTCTTGTACTGAGGACACTTGTACACTATACTTGTGCACTGTTAGCACTAGGCCTTTATTTTTGTTGTCTAGACCTTTTCTTGCTTTTTTAGTGTAGAAGCTGTTCTTGTTGCCCTTGATGTCCCTTGCCAGTTTCAATCCTAGTTAAGCTTCACTTTTCCTAGACACGTGGCTGTGCAGTATTTCTAAATTCCTCCTTTATAGCCTGTCTAATTAGATTACTAATTTTTGAGTAGAAGTTGGGTTCAGAGATTTAGGCATCCTGTCCTATGTATGTAGCTGGTTACTTTGATGCCATTGATCTTACTGAAGACAGTCTCTGGAAATGACTGTATATGTAAACATGTGAGAATATTTTGGAAGAAAGATAGCAAGTGCAGAGATATATAGAAGTATGCACTTTACAATGCTGTGTGGGTTTTGAAGTAGGATATACCAACGTCAACCTTTTTTGACAGTCTCCTAGTCCAGGTATAGGTTGAGCCGGTTATGGCAGTTTATATTTCTGATAGCTATAAGAAACCATTTTAGTTCCCCAGAGATAAGAAAGCTATTGCCTCTAAGTCAAATTTACTTGAATGTTAATGTTGTTGTCCATCTAAACTTTATGATAATGTCTTGTTTTTCTGCACTGAGCTACTTGACACCATTGTATCTGTCACATTTAATAAAAACATATTCTTCTTCAACTTGATGTAGGAATTGTCAGACTTAGCATATCAACATATCAAATTGTATAACTGGTATGAGATTGGTTTGGGCTACCATAGGAAAGGGTTTGTCCTTCAACAGTAAAAATACAGTTAGAGTGAGTTACTGTGTTTTTGATTACTCATAGCAATACTCATTTTTCTGTTGTAATATCTGATTGAAATTCTGAAAGATGTTCAGAGATACCCTGAAAGAGGTATTACTATACTATTTTAAATGATTGCTTATTTGTGTTTGTTCTTTCATTATCTCTAATAGATGATGACATAGCGTAGTGGGAAAAAAATGCTAGGTTAAACCAATGTTGAGGAAGAGCCAGTTTTAATGTGGTAAAGATAAAATTAACTTCACAAGCCAAAGAAAGACTCTGTAATATTCAACGCCATAGCTCAATTTTAGAAAAAAAAAAAAGTTCATTTTAAAAAAAAAAACAAATACCTTTACAGTGGAGATTTAGTTGTTGTGTAACCTGAGAAAGAAAGGATCTATGTGTCGTTGGTCTGTAGATATAGTTTGAATAGACATTGTTATTTCTATGTGGATTGAATATATAGCTTTATGTTGAGATTTAGATCCTACATCAGAATTGGTCTTGCGGGTTGAATTGTAGATAATAGCCAGAAGCAGTGACGTCCGGTCTGTGATGGGACCAGCTCCAGCTGGCTGAAGCTATTGACTTGGAGTAGGAAGGAAATGTTTGGTTAGGCTCAAAACTTGAGTGCCTTCCCCTGCACCAGGACATAGCCAGGCACCTTAAAGCCACTTGCTGCTACAGCTCAGCTGTTGTGGAGGAAGGATGGAAGCTAAAGGTGTATTTCCCACTAAGACTTAGAATTGCAAATTACCTTGACAACTCTTGACCATCTTTTATTCATGAAACGTAAAATCAGCCTGAATACCTATGAGTAAAAGGCACTGAAAAGTTAGCCAGTGGGCATGACAAGGTAGGCTCAAATCTGTGTCCACTCAGTCATTTTTCCTCTTTGGTATGTTTATACAGGCTGGCAGGTTGGTTTATTGCAGTCATGCACTATATACTGTTTGGATTAAAGTCATCAGATTTTTCTTTATTCAGGAGGGTGGGTATTAGAGTTGTTATAGTAAAGGTATATAACATTTCTGTGTGAACTACTGAGCTATTATAAATCAGTAGCAGATTAAAGCCCATCATCTGCTGTTATTTAAATCTGTATAAATCTGAAGTAGCTTTACTGACACAGTAGAATTTACCTGATATGCACCAGTATACATGAGAGTGGAATTCAGCTTTACAGTCATTTATGAAGGCAAGCCATCTTTTTCAGCCAAGTGGTTGTCTGCACCCACAGTAACTCATAACACTTGCTTTAGATGGACTTGAACTGAGTATTCAGAGCTCTTGATTCTAAAGCTGAGCATCCATGGGCAATGTTTTGCATTTCCCTTTCCAGTCATTGACATGACTGTTTGGTCTGCCAGCTCTGTTTGCTTTCCATTTTGCTCAGCACAATCCTACCCATGAATTTTAAATGCTACTGAAATATAAACGATAACAGCTTTTAAAATGGGAATTATTAAACTCTAGAAAGTCTCCATCTGCTTGTATGTCAGCATACAGAGTATTTGCTGTCCAATTTGCATTGTGTTCTATAGGGAGAAGAATTTTCATTGTCTTCATACATCCTACTCTCACGCAACTATGAATGTAAATCATCAGAAATCATTAGGAATTCTGTCCTTGTGATTACTGCCTACATTTTGCAGAGCTAAGAGGTCTATACATTTTCAGAAAGGTTCGTTTTACCATTTCATTATGTGTGTTTATCTAAAATGAATATGCAAATCTGGTTTTGTTTGTTTATTTCTGTTGTAGGAAATTATAATGTTTCTTCATTAGAAGGAGATGCTGTATAACAGAATGCTGGCAAAGGAAAAGTATGATCTTATGGTTAAAGTAAAAACAGTTTAGATAGTTAATCATTGACTGTGCTGTGAATGTAAATTCTAGCACACACTATGGGATATGAAGTAGTGGACATATTAATCCTGGATGAACAAGAATGCTGGTGTGCTGTAACGCTATGGTTCTGGACTTAAAGAACAGGAGGTATTTGACAATTTATTCTTTTTTTATATGTAAAACATATGCTTTTGTGACTGTGGTTCAAAAACATACTGATATGTTGGAAGGGCATCCAAGAAGCTGTAACAATTACTTTATATGTAAATAAACAGACTTCTAGATAGAGAGAAAAATGGCTTCTCAGTCTATTTTGATGAGTAAAAGTTTAGGATCAGCTTTTGTAAGATTCTTTGGGTACCTGATGAACATATTTTGATAGCGTACAGTTCTCAGGGGTAAACAATTCTAATTGCAAAATGAATGTAGCTAATTTTAGACAATCAGACAAGGTGCAGGACTGTGCACGGCTAGTTATTGCAACAAAGTACCAAAAATTGGTGATAATACTCTATTTTTCCATTGCATGACATACCAGGAAGGCCATGGAAATCAAGGAAAAAAGATGCAGTCAGTGTAATAACTAGAGATTGTCTCAGTTTAGGTAAGACTGTACAGTTTGTGTTAAACAGTAAATGTTAAGACTAATCGGAAAAAGTGATTTCTTGTGCCTGTGAACAGTGTAATATAAGATGAGCTCTTGAGTAGTTTAAATTTCCTGACACATGCCTGAGCTAAGAGCAGAAAACTGCCTTCGCCTGTAGAGCGAAGACTCTTAGATTCATGAGCAAGGTATTCTCTCTTTTACTGTTCCAAAGATTCATATGTGACCAAATTTTGATAGATGACACTGGGTTTTTTTTCCATTTAAAGTAGGCGAAGTCTTCAATATTTCCATTCTTTTACCCACGAATCATCAAACAAAGAAAAAAAATTCTCATTGAAAATCTATTATTGCTACAATTTATTCTAGCTTCAAAGTGATCTGGGAAATGGAGAAAACAGTGTTAACTCTGAATAACAGAACTCAAGGTTTCTGCAGCCAGTTGCTGACCATTTTCAACATCTTGTGTAGCACTTTTCTTGGTAGTGTATTAACTAAGACATCTCAGAAAACAGAACTGATTTTTCTTGAGTCAGCAAATGAAGAATGACATAGGAAAAAACATATCTTAATATTTAGCTCTTCCAGAGGTTGCACTGAGTCTTGTCTTTGCCTTTTTTTTTTTTTTTCCCCACAAAATATGACAAGACTAGGCTGCAGAAGAAGGAATTTTGCAACTCCAGGTATTAAGATCAAATGAACTGAATGACTTTTGGAGAAGGTCTTTAGCCACATCACTAGATCTGAACCCTTCTGCCATTTTTAAAGTTCACATGTTGAGCGAGATGTAAGCTTTGTGGTTGGCACTATGGTTTTTTATGGGATTGTGTAAACATTACAAAGGTCTCTTCTTCTAGACTTCTGTCTTCATGGTGTATGTTATGTTTTTCTAATGTGGAGAAGGAAAAGATATGTTTAGGTTTATTACTTTCTCTTGTAATTCAGTTAATGTTGAGATTACAGCTGGATGAAAGCATTCCTATGCTAATAGCTACATTTGTTGCACTTCTATGCATTTAGCAATGGTAAATAATCGCCCCAAGACAACATCTGTTCTCATTTGTCTAGTTTCATTTCTGTTAATGTAGAAACAGAGGTTTTGATAATAACTTACCTACTTTAAAACTTCTGTGTGTTACAATATTGTTTTTGGTTGCCAATTTATATATCCAGCTAAGGAGCTTTAACTTCTGGATCAGCAACAAACCCAAAGACAGTCTGAATACTGTCTGAATAACTCTTCCTCTGCTCTGTCTGTGCTGTGTCTGTCACTGTGCTATATTCCAGCATGGAATATATTCGGTCCATGGTGTCACATTTCTTGCAGCTACTGTTACATACTGTCACATCTAGGTTTCATGCTAGCATTTTTCCAAGTTTTTTTATGCATGTATTAATTTGCTACTTCTTTCAGTTATAGCTGTTGGCACTTTACAGGAATATTCTTTCATGCACACACTTGCTTTCATTTGTGTACGTGAATGGGGCTAAACTAAGTACCTCAGGGACTGGTCAGGTGTAATAGTAGTTTCTTCCCTACTTGCTGCTCTGCCAATGTGTCTTAATTCTAGGGAAGTTATGGACTGAATACTTTTTTTCACCCTGCTGTTTCTTTGGTTTTCTGAGGAGACTCCCAAACTGTATCAACTGCAGGTGCCTTGGGTCATTGTGCTTGGGCTCTAGGACTAGAGTTTCTATTCAGATTACCCAAAAACAGTTTTGTTTTTTTTTTTTCCATGATACTTCTGATGTGTGGCAGGATGGGACACTGGCAATTTATACCTAGTTTTACCAGTGCAGTTGTAAAAATGGTCTCTTTGATTGCAACTGAATTGCAGTGAAATTGCAGTCTTTAAATTAATCCATCTTGTTCACCAGTGTGGCAAGTGTAGTCTTCAAGAAAACCACTATGAAATTATATCCTTGACAGATGCTTCAGCAGAGTTAGAGTGACTAATCCTCATTTTCACTTAGCCTTATGCCAATGCAACTTCATTACTGATTAGA
>JAOXJM010000001.1:10446376-10459067 GCA_026413425.1 Tringa solitaria
GGTTGGAAGGGACCTTTTAAGATCATCTAGTCCAACCAATTAAAAAAAAAAAAACCAAAAAAACCCACCAAAACCAACAAAAAAAACCCAAACAAAAACCACACAAGTGTACTGTTAGTGTAGCTGTCGTTGTACCCAGGGAAACAGTTGTACTCATGTTCACAGAAATTTCACAAGTGGCTGAGGGTCCTGTGGTTGTTTGGTTTCTTGACTTGCCCCTCCTTGCTTTAATCACTTCAAACATACTGACCGCAATCTTACTTGTATGTAAATCAAGGATCTAGAAAAACATGAAGATTCCACTTCTCTCAGAAAAGTAACCTTTCCATGAATTATTCAATGTAAGCTTTCACTGTGGGATGTTTAATTTTTGCTTTATTCTCACTTCAAACTTAGTAAGTGCTAATAACACCTTAAAAATAGTTTTCTATGCTTCCCCCCAGTTTCTTTAACTCTATTTTTGTCTCCTCTCAAACATCCTCACTTCTTTTCACCCTTTCACTGGTCTTATGTTTAAATCTGGTAACATCCCAGTTCTTTCTCTTCCTGAATTTTTCTGTGATGGTTGTCTCTGTGAATTAGTACCAAATTGCATTCTTCTGGGTACGTGTAGGGAAGACTGGTTATTGCTGCTGCTGCCAGACTTTATACAACATTTGGTACATTATGGCTAAAAAGTCATATGGCCTTAAACTTCATTGATTTTGCACTATCCTATTTATAGTTATTAATGTGTAGCAGATGAGTAAATTCTCCACCTGTTCTTACTGCTGTATCCAGCTGTTTCAGTGATAATTATAATTTATCAACATGGGAATAAGTCACAGACAGAAGTGTAAAACCCATTTTGGTCTGAATTGAGAAAGAATAAAGCAAAACAAAGATGCCCTGAAGTTCCACATCGGTGGAACTTTAAACTCACGGTATCTCATCATATGCTTTGTGATATTGAAATCTATTCCCAGTGGTTTCTACTGTGACAGTAGGCAGATGAGCTAAGCCAGCTCTGCTGCGAGCTGTCTGAGCGAAGTCAGTGCCTCTTCCTTTTATTTCACAGATCCTGTATCATTGTGACTTCGTGCATCTCAGTAGAAGTGATGATGAGATACTTGGTCCTTCTTAACATCCCAGCTCTATCTGTTTCCTCCTCCTACATTTCACCCCAATCCTGAGGTTTTCTATGACACCGGGAGTCTCAAAGAAATGGCTCTGGGTTGAATTTCTGTTTGTATTATCCAAATATTTGGGTCTTACATGTGGAAATAAAACCTTTATGAGCCTGCCTAGGCTCTGGGAAAGTGCCCATTCTCCTGTCTGTTCCCTTTGTCTGCAACTCGGAACACAGTAAGTGCTGTTTGTCTTTTCCTGCTTGGTTCTAAGAGCACTATCTCATCATTGCTCAATTAAATACATTTTCATAGAAATTATTGAGGGCAGAAAGACTAATTTTCTGAAGCATTGCGTGTTACTCCTGAAGATGCATGAAGATTGTAGGCTTGGACATCTAAAGCTTCAATTTATTTTTTAGCTGGACCTGTAGTTGTTATGCATAAAATGCATCTAGATTATTATTTTCCTTAATTCTAGGCTGTTTTCCTGAACTGAGGTTATACATAACCTTTAATAGCATTGTGTGATAGGTAATGATAACATTACTACTGGCGTGAAGGATATAGGTATAAAAGTTCTGTGCATTAATGAACTATAGATAGCAACCTTGTGTGAGTTAGAAGTGAACTTAACACTGATTTTTCTATTTGCACTTGACAATTACAGATTTATTTATCTTGATATCGTTTCTTATAGTTGTGCAGTGTGGTTGTTTTAATTTTATAGTGTTTTACCTTGTGGTATTTTTTTCCTATTCCAAGATAATGGATTCACTGGAATTGTGGGGATGGGGAAATTCTTCTTCCTTATTTACAATATAATGAAAATCTGTTGTAATGTTGTGCAACTAGTGATTTTAATTGTTTCATGAAAGCATGCACCAAGTAAACTTCTGTGTTATTTTACTCCATTTTTGTGTGTTTCTCTAAGGTCAGGTTGTAAATTCTTTCATTAGATTTTTCCTTTCATAGAAGAAAATAATCTGCCTTATTTTCCTTGAGGCAAAGCATTGCAGGAGAATGTAACATCTGAGGTAGTAATCCTTGATTAAAAGGAGCTATGTATTGTAGCAACTGCCCAAAACTCAGGCATTGTTTGACTCACAGTGAGCCTCCCTTCACTGTGAGCACAATTATGAATTTCTCATGAAGCTGTCAATGGCATTTAAATAACTAATGCCACCTGGGACTGATTTTTGGGCTTGACATAGAAAAAGATGCATACATAAATGCAGATTGGCTAATATGTGCCTAAAGGAGGAGGATGGTGTTCCTCCAAAAATATTATTTGTGTATGTTTATAATGATTCAAAAAACATATGGAAGGAACATCAATGCGTTTAGTGTTTTGTTGCATACAGACTACAATGTGCAATGTTTTGATTTTAAATGGGAAGACACTTGAGGCCAAATGGGCAGTAGTATACAAATCTTTATTATAAAACCCTGTTAGTAGCCTATTTTGATGACAGAGCAAAATTATGTTTTGAACTGCAGCGTGTTTGAACACACTTCAGTGTGTTCAGTGTGTGTTTGGTGGCCATCTGTGTGTTTGTGAGAACCTATCATCTTAGGTCAGATCCAGCAAAGCAGCCTCAGTCCCCAGCAAAAGCAGTGTAGTTGGAAGCATCTCTCGGTCTCATTCTTAACAGCCTGAGGCTAGAGCCAGTTAGGGCTGCTGGCCCTTCAATATGCTGAGAACCTCTATCATTTTATTTAATGTCTCAACAATTCTTGGATGTAACTAGAGTTTGAGAAACCTGCTGATCCCCTAGAGATGCTCATCAGCTGTGTGGAAGGGGCGATATGCAGATAATCATGCAGTATACAAGGGGGACTGAAAAATAATTAGCGCTTTTCCTGTCTGTCCTCTTGCCATGTTTTTCACTATGTGCGTATACGTCTCTCCTGACTAATTCCCTTTCACTGCCGCGATACTGCAGAACCAGAATGGGCAAGAGTAAAAAGTAAAGAAATCTTCGGAGAACTAAGGAGAATTAGTAGCAACTTCCAGCAAGTCTGAAGCAGGTCCAGGCTTCTAAGGCAGTACAGATGCTTTGCACCTTGGTGCTTTTAGGGCTGGAGGAACCAGGTTTACATCTCAAGCCTCCCCATGGCAGCAGAGAAGTCTTTCATCAGCTTCAGCCAAAAGTATGCTTCTACAATAGTAGAGTCCACACGTCTTGTTACTAGTTGTTCTCTCATATGTCTGTTTTTTACTGCAATTGAAATGAAATTGGGATATCAGAAGCTCAGGTCTGTTTTAATCAGTGAGAGACAACTGAAAGTTGGCCATTGATTCAAAATTATGTTTGTTTGCCTGGGTTGTGTTGGTTTCTGGAGATTGGAGAATGGGCCTTAGTAGAATTTCCCTCAACTCTCATGTGCTACTTGGGTTAAAGCTTTGTTACGATTTGTGCTTTTGTCTTTCTTCAGTTATGATGATTTTTAGTTATTAAGCACAGCTTGAGGGCTGCAGACCTCTGCTTGTGGTGATTGAATAAAGGCATGAAACTTGTATGAGACTTTAGCTGCTTTGGCAAGGTTCTTCTGCCTTGAGTCACCAAGTATGAACTTGCAAGTCTGCAGTGTTTTGCTCAGTCTGTTCTTCTACGTGAAGTCTTTCTCCTGCCAGGTGCTAAGTGTCCTCAGTGTTCACTGAAAGAAGAATGATCGCCTTTAGCAGACATTTTTCAGCATTACACTAGTTCATATACATCCGTTAGTAGAAAAAAAATAAATGTCAAGAACAGGGTTGGAAACAATCAGTTTGACATAATAATTTGTGTGTGCAAAAGTAGCTGGTTTGGGTTCTGTGTGCTGAATTTATACTGTCCTCTTCCTCTGCTGCAGCTTATTCTTGCTAAGGTCCCTTTCCTACTTCACTACTTTGTTTATGCACCTGGTAGTCATAGAATCATAGAATTGCCTGGGTTGGAAGGGACCTTTCAGATCATCTAGTCCAACCATCAGCCTAACATTGACAAAAACCATCACTAAGCCAAAGCGCTAAGCTCTATGTCTACCTGTCTTTTTAAATACACCCAGGGGTGGCGATTCCACCCCTTCCCTGGCAGCCTGTTCCAATACTGGATAACCCGTTGAGTGTAAAAATTTCTCCTAATACCCAATCTAAAAATCCCCTGGTATAACTTGAGGCCGTTTTCTCTATTCCTATAGCTTGTGACTTGGGAGAAGAGACCAACCCTCCTTTCAGAGGAGAGTCAGGTAGTTGTAGAGATGGAGAAGGTCTCCCCTCAACCTCCTTTTCTCCAGGCTGAACAATGCCAGTTCCCTCAACCACTCCTCGTAAGACTCGTTCTCCAGACCCCTGTGCACATTTGTTTTCTAATGAACAAGAATGAAACATTGAGGGGGTTTTTAATTATTTTTATTTTACCATGTAAAAATCTTCTTGGAAGCTTGGTAATACGTTCTGCTAGAGAATTATCTGGATTATCTTTTTGAAATTTACTGATGTATGTTTGTACCAGGGCTAGGCTTTTTTTTTTTTTTTCTGAATTTCATGATATGGCCATTTATTTTTGCTTTTTAAAGGAAGCGTAAATTAGAATGCATAGCAATTTTTTTTTCTTCAGGATAAGCTGCAGGCAGCAGATTTTTGGTTCCCTAAGAAAGGGAGGGCAGAGGAAGAGGAGGAGGGAAGAGTGAGAGCAGACAAGTGCTGCATCCCTGGTGAGCTGCCCCCAGTGCTGGATTAGCAGGAGGAAGGAGGAGGAGAGGAGCAGTCCTGACTTTCCCTGTTTTTGGCACAAACCCGGCAGGCAGGAGGACCACATCCATTTTGCTGCTCCTGGCAGCCTGTTGCCAAGGGCAACTGTTTATTTTGCCTGTGGAGCCAGGTCTGACTGTTCCGTTGATCATTTTGCATCAGTTGTGAGTGCAGTGTTTTTCAGCTCCTTTTTAAGCAATCAGAGCCTGTTCAAAGGCTCTGTGTGTAGGAGTCTTTACAATCACTGAAACATTTGTTTTTATCACCTGTTTCTGGACTATTTTTGAGTGTTAGTTCCCTGTGTTTGAACACAGGGAGCTGAGGGGAATTTACAGGTGATGGGCATCCTTGGATTTAACATGGTAAATGACTATTTTCAGCTTAATAGTAGCTTCATTATCAACCTTTTGGTTTTGCTCATTTTAGCTACACATTGGTCGTGAGGGATCAATCATTCAGATGTCCTTATTAATTTTGAGGTTTATTTCTGGGTGCTATTAAATTATTTTAGAACCTTGTTATGTATTTTATTTTACGTGACCTTCAGGGGTATTCTGGAACGGATTTAGAAACCTGTAGTTTTGTTATCTTCACCTGCACCTTGCAAACACTGTCCTTTCTCTTTTGACTAGTTTTGATGTTTGGGGTCCCAATTTTTGGTGATGCAGTTTTCATTTGACATAAAGAGAACAGATGTGTCCTTGCACGGGCTCTGAACTTCGTTTTACTTTGCGTTCTCCATTCAGTTTAGCTTAAGTCCTTCTGCAATGCCTGCAGCCTTTCCTAAATGCAATTGGAAGTGAAATAAAGTGGTGTTTGATTGTGATATTTTGCGATCTCCAATCTCGTTTGAATCTGTATGTCCTATTTGCAAATGTGAACAAAGCATTATCAGTGAGCACAAAGTGTACAGTTTTATATTCTTTACAAGCTACTAGATATTTCTTTTTTTACAACTAGGCAATGACATGATGGATTACCAAAATAAAATTAAAAAATCAGAAAACATTCCTGAGTGGATTATAGTAATCTGCTGGAGTTAAATTTTGACTTTATGTATTACTTAAGTGTAACATTTATGACTTGGCATTTAATAACATGACATAGGCATTTATAAACCAGGTGAGATATTAAATGGTCAACCATGGATTGATTATTATTGAACAACATCATCTGCTATTGGCTTTAATGGCAGAGTACAGTGATTTATACTGCATAGAGATATTTTTATTGGCAAGGAAATAACCAAGGTGTCATGCTGCTGTATTTTGCTGTTCTTGATTTCTCTCAATCTGAACCATACAAGTGGAGCTAGAAGCTCTTCATTTGAATAAATAAATAAAAAATAGGTGTTACAGTTTTTCATTTAAAGCATTTATCAAGTAAATCATTAGTAGTGCTTGCAAAATAATTCAGAAAAGTGAGATGATCTACTCTAAGCTAGGATTGTAGCTGGCAGACTGAGATTTTATATGCTTGGGAATACAACAATTCTCAAGGTACAGAAATAATGAATATTTAATGACTTGAAACCCCAGTAACACATTATATATAGTTTTATTAAAATTTTATTTTCTGTCCATGCTATTTTATGCCATGCCTTGTTCTTTTATCCATATACATACTTTTCTCATTTTTTCTTTATGCTTAATCTTTTTACACAGTTTGGTCTGAGAAATAACATAAAAATTTGACAGCATTTGTATTTGCTGAGATACTTAGTATAAGATCAGAATTAAGCAATAAATAGCGTTCCTTCAAAGAGAAGTAAAATATCTCAAAATGTTAAAGAACTGATATTTCTCCATAAATTTGTGGCAAATGAGATTGTGAATATGTTAGATGTTGTCATCTTCTCATACTGTTCAGCAGATTCCATGTAAATATAATAATTTATCTGACAAAATGTTTGATATGGGTCACTCCAGTCCTAGGGAGGATAAGGGGAACTGTGTCACACATTTTGTATTTGTTGCAGAGTTGTTTGGGATGAGCCAGTTGTGAGCAATTTCAGTGGTGTTGCTGTTGGAATTAAAAGAAGTTGTCATTTCCTACTAAATATCTGTACATTGTTGTACAAGTTAATGGCAAAAAAATATACTGACTGTGTTTCTTCCTTTACTGAAATGACAATAATGGTAGTACAAGTTGAGTTGGGGAAATAGTTATGTGCTTTCTACTCAATTTTCAAACTGCCCAATAAGCTACTGGTGTAATTTATAGGCTTCCCCAAAATCATGCATTGCTTGTTGAATAAATTTCTGTCAGTAATTGAGAATTTGAAAAAAGTGAATGTTTTAACCAGTGAGTTTTTTGTCACTGAAATTAAAAACTCAAAACCAGTAGAGATAGGTTTTACTACCATGAACCTTCCTGTAGGAATGTGGTGAATTGATGTTGGTACGCTGGTAGCTCAAGCCTCTGACTGGGCCACAGAGACTTTACCAGACGGAGCAAGGTGAAGGGAGGTACATCTTTCTTATAGACCATACAAACTTTTGCATAAATAAAGCATTGAAGAACACACAGAACTGAAATCTGGTGTGTTTTAGCTGTCTAGAACTAGGCACCTTAGTCCTTAACCAATTCTCTCTCTGAACACAAAGTCAAAAAGGAAAGATGAAGAAGTATGGTGTGACTAGTTATACTAGAAATCACTTGGGCAAGAGTGCAACAATTCAGTAAAGGAGCTGGGGAGGGTATGATCTCCTGCTATTTGGTCAGTTTTGCAAATTACCAAACATTTAGCAGAATGCTGTCGCACCACTAAAACATGTGCATTAGGCTATGCTTTTTGCTGGGGACTCATAGCTCTTTTGCTATTGCTTCTGATGAATCTCAAAAAAAAAGAAACAAACCCAGAAAAAAACCAACCAGGAGATTAAGTGGAAGAGTAGAGGAGAAATTGAGAATGGTGTTACAAATGTTTGCTTTCTGTAACTGGAACACAATTTGGAAACAAAGAAAGTAAAATTGACTCTAAGCCTGGATATTTCAGTAGGCACCTGCCTAGTGCCATGAAGAGAACAGTTTCAGTCCTGGAAACTAACTGTATAAATGATTTCCTTGGGAGTGATAAGAACCACCTTGATTGCAGAATGACTGTCTAGATTTTGCTTGTTAATAGATTGGTTTTAAGTAATCGAGTAGTTTGATAACTTAATCAGCCTCTATTGAATGATAAAAAAAAAATTTGAAACCACATCAGGCAAGTAGCAAAAGCCCAGATTGATATAATTAGCATAAAATTGTTATTATAGGTAAAATTCAATGAAATGAACAGCTTGTTTATAAAGACAGGAAGGTCTGGAAGGGATGGTTGGAGCAGAGATTGCTGCATGTTTTGCTTTTGTCAAGTAAAGAATTAGGGGAACTTCGCCATGATATCAAAAACTGTTGGAGTTGCTGTTATATGGTCTCTGGCTTTCTCTCTTTCCTTACCAGTCCCAGCTCAAGGGATACTGGTTTTGGTTCTACATAACCAAACCAGGTTCTACATAACCTGCTTTTTCTGTCTCTGAGGACAGTAATTTTGGTGTGGCTGTGAGTTTAGCTCTTTAAGGATGAGTTTCTAGGAAGGGGAAAATATCTAGACAAAACCAGATCAGTATCTTTTCCTGCTATTCAATGTATGAAGTACTAATGAGGTTATTTAATTCTGTATCTGACAATGAGTATGATAACACTGAGAACAGATTAGGACCTTAATCTAAGAGAAGATTTCTCAGTAAATTTAAAAAGGAAGATCAAATCAGTATCTTCATCACAATTATGTTTGAACACAGTTTAGGGAGAGTGTCACTCCACCCAGAAAGAACGATAGGAGTACTTACCAACTAGCAAAAGAATACATTGCATGGCATCCAGTAGGTATCTTTAGAGTGATTTGTGAAAGTATTAGTTAATTTTATTTTTAATGGCCGGCAGCCATAGTTACTAATTTTCACCTCTGTGATTCAGAGGTCAGTTTGTTTTAAAGGGGAGCAAAAAATTCCGAGATGGAAATTTTTGAAGTTGAAATTACTTTAGAAAGAAATGCATGGTAATCATAACAATATACATTATAATGAATATAGGTTAACTTTCTAATCTCGTAAAATTTATTCTTAATTTTTATTTATTTAATACTAGTTTTTCCTCAACTCAGCATCTACACGCTGAAGAAGGCAAACCTTTTACCCTGGCAGCAGAGTTGTTATCACTTCAACCAGTAATCTCTTTGTGTACAGAATATGACAAAATTGAGGAAAAAAAAAAGTTTATCAATTGAAATTGTAATACTTGTAACAGAATGAGTATGAGTTACTATTGATATGTTGTTAGGGGAAGCGTACTTCAATAGGTGTTTGTACTTATTGAGGAAGATAAGCAATAGGTATGTATGCAGGAGTAGAAAAAAGAGTAAGATGGAAAAAAGCTATGAGATTTTGTGGAGTAAGAATAAAATGAATTGCTAAATAATTTTGGTCAAAATGTAACTTTCACGTTAAACAAGATAACTAGATTAGATAAGTTCCATCTTTGGTCAAATAATATAATGAAACTTCAATAAAAATTTGATATAAATTGCTCATAAGCACTTCTTTAGTAAAAACTAGCATATTCAGACACACCCCATATCCCCTCCCTTAACAGCAAATAAACACATGGTAAAATGGTCTTCTTAAAGTTCAAATATAATGATAAAGTGCTGGATTACTTAGTGGTGTAGAATGATTTCAGGTTTTACCATAATCCAGTTATGCAAAAGATTATTGTAAGGAATGCCCGGTGATTATTATGGGCATTAAAGCAGTGAGAGTGCTTTAATGAAAACTTCTCTTAATCTGTGTATCAGGATGAATACTCCTCCCATCAAATGTGTTACATCAACACCTTATAGCAGGTCTTCTCCTCCTTCAAAGTTTGTCCTTGGTGGCTTTAGATTTTTTTAATAATCTGACATGTTCTTTGGGGAGAAACGTTTATAAACGGCATTGTGGTGAAAATGCTAACAAATACTTCAGGTTTTTTTTTTCTTTTTTTTTTTCCCTCAATTAAATGTTTCCTCCATAACACACCATTCTTTTTCCTTGTGCTTCAAAAGATGCTTTTCACCAGAGGGACTTGTCTTAAAAAGAATTCCAGTGCAAGTATAAGCTGTGTATTCCTAAACTGTATTCATCCTGACTACTGAAACATTGATGTACTGATTGGAGTTACTCATAAAAAGAGGAAAGGAAGTGATTATTTCATGTCACTTGGGAATTTGGGACATGAAAGTATCTTGCATAAGTTAAGTGTTCCACTCTCACCCCAGAGGGTGTTGACATTTTTGGAAGACTATTGACACAGTAAGTTCAGTGTGACTATGGATGTTCTGTTTTTTAACTCCCACAGCATTTATAATAACATGTAGCCTTTATAGAAGCACATTAGTACACATCAAATTATAACACAGACTGTGAGTGTGAAGTTTTTATTAGTACACTGTTGAAAAAAAAGCTTTTTGGTTGTCAGTATAGTTGATAAAATATCTGGTGAACTGGTGGGTAGTTACATAAAGGGCAGTAAAATCTCTTAGGGCGAATGTGACAGTGTATCTGATGTGACATGCAGAAGAAGAAGCTGTGTTTTAACAAAAAATGATGCTTCAGAGTTCAATTTAAGGGTTTTTTTTTCTTGATTTAGATTTATTGTAAGTGAAAGATTATCTCAAGCAGTCACTTTCTCTCCTTTCTTTTGATGAACAAGAAGAGGCATTGGATAAAACAAAGCTTTTGATTTAGTGACACTCTTGGCTTTCAAAACTCGGAAGCCATGATTAATTTTTAGTGTACCTTGTTATTTGAAAAAGTCTTCTTTCAAATGAGGATATTTAGGACTTAATCCCATTCCAGATGAAGGCATAACATAGAGACTAACACCATACCATAATATCCCACCTGTCACTGTTAATGGATGGCTACACTCTGCTCTGCTACCCTTTCAGTAAATCTGTGCTTGAGTTCAGCTGTTGCACAATCACAGCAGGATTCTGCCACCTCCTGACCCTGTATGTAGCCAGTTGTGCCTATGGAATAGAAACCTGATATCCTAGTGCATCGAGATGGCAGCATTTTTCACTTACTTTGTGGCAACTTAAACTAATTGCAGAAGAGAATAGAAGATATATATATTGCTATATATTAGTATTTTGTATATATATTTTTTTCATTATAACTTTTTGATGGTGTCCAACTATATAGAGATAAAGCAACTGTCATTATTAATGAAATTAGCATCCAGTAGACCACTAACAATTGTTTGCTCCTACCTCAATAGTACCTACTAACCTCCTAGACAGGAAATTTATTTCATTTCATGGACTGTGGGGCTGTTAGGAGTCATTCTCTTGCTCCCACGGAGCTCCCTTGTTGTAGTGATAGTTTGCATTTTTTGTTCATGCAGAACTAGTTTACAACTGCAAATGCAGTCGGGAAACTTCATGAGATCAGCTATCAGAAGTTTTGTCACAGATTCTGTGATGAGTTGAATTGTTGGTATTTTCATGTAGCTGCTTTACCAACTGCAACCGGTTACAGGGAGTTACTCATCGTAATTGTCACATTTGACTTCTGGCGTGGAATCAGAAAAGAGCTTGAAATGGCAAAACCTGCATGTCGGTTGGAAAAGTGAAGTGAGAAAAGCAAATAACTTCAGGGTGTACTGATTCATTCTGTCATTTTATGTTAACTTGCACAAGTTGTAACCCTTTTCCGTTACCTATGGTTGCACTGAAGGTGAAACCCATTTAGACTTGCTTAAACCTAATTACACCCACTTAGAAATCACTTCTGCTTTTGCATTTCTACCACAGTTCCAACTCATTATTGAATGTGCTTAATAATAATTTGCCAAGCGTTACAGCAAACAAAGAACTCCTGCTGAAGGAGAACAAATGGCTGAGATAGAAGACTGGCTGTTTTCTTAAACAAACAAAAAGACCACAACCTAATTGACACAGCAGAGTTTGGATCCTGCCTAAATTACTATCAGCACAAGTGTCTTGCCAAATGAAGAGATACTTCAGGAAAATGTGTGCCTCAGTGTTTGGTTCCTTACAGACGAGTGTTTATTCTTTTCTGTTGCCTAAAAGCACAGAGTAAGGAAATCTACGACTGGCAGGAAATCACCACCAGTTTTTTTTGGTTCGGTGTTTTTTTTTTTTGGTCTTCTCTCTTCCTGGTATAGTGATCGTGCCGGCCCCCCCTTTACAGCATATGCTAAACATCAAAGAGCCTGGCTTGCACCTTTCTCCATGTTGAGGGCATAAGTTTATATAACTGTGATATGAGAGCTCCACGCTAAGTTTTACAGTTATTTTGGGAAATAAGAAGTTGGGGCCTGAGATATTTGAGATTAGGGTACAAGCTGCTATGGAAGCAGCTGCATGTAGAACAACTGTCTTAAGCTCAATTAGTGCTTTTGACTTAATTCTTGGTAGTAAATTTAATCTATATTTAATTGATGATTTTAGATAAAGTATATCAGAGCTAAAGCAGTTTACTTTCATCAGTGTGAATGTCTTAGGTCCTCAGCTGGTGTGACTCCACAATCTTCTTGGAGCTGAACGTATTACATCAAGTGAGGATCTCTTTTCCCTTGGTATTTAAAACCTGTGATCATCCAAGACGAAGTTTCCCTGGGATGTTCACATCCCTTGGCACCTGTCCATTTAAAACACAGTTAGGAAACCATTGTAGTGAGGTTCTCTTTTTGTCTGAGGGTAAAACATGAAGGTAAAGAGGTTGAATACAATGTTTTAGTGCTCCGATTGTGTGTGCATGTGTATATGCATATATACACACATATGTACATACACATACAT
>JAOXJM010000001.1:10462556-10474021 GCA_026413425.1 Tringa solitaria
AAGCTAGGAAGCTTGTTTTCTACCCATCTATCATATGCGTGCTTGTGTGTGTGGGTGTGCAATTTCTGTGTAGTAGTTTACATAGCTCTCAAGGCATTAATTATTAATTCCCTGAAGAACTGGATAAGGCGATGTCAGGCTGGTTTGTTTATGGTTTCAGAGTGGGCCATAATCATCTCTTCTATATAAAGTATTCCTTTTTGGTTTTCAGCCTGCATACAAGGGCATTATATGAACATAGGGGTGATGGTATTGAGTCAGACCAAGGTGCATGGAGCAGAGAGTTCTGTTTCCATCAGTGACAGATGCCAAAGGAAGAAGAACAGGGAAAACGTATTTTAGACTTTCCACTGATACTATCCTAGCATCCACTTCTATAGGCAGAGGTCCTTTATTCATGCGTACTTACGCTCTGCCAGCCTCCCATGTGTCCAGTTTAAAGTTCTTTTTCTCAAGCTCCCATGGGGTTTTTCTGGCCTTTGTGTTTGTACCTGCTTTCTGTTGGTGTTTCCAGTCTTCATAGTCTCATTCTTCTCTCTATTCTCTCTCTCTCTATTCTGTTATTTTTACCATGTGGCTTCCTTTGTTTTGTATTTGTTTTTATTTGTTTTCAGTCCCTTCAGGTAAACCTTTCATTTTCTATAGTCTGAGCTTTTTTCCTGATGATTTCTTACTATGTGAAGGAGAACTATCAGCCAGAAATTACTGTTTTGAAATGCTTTTTTTCCCCTAGGACTGGTCTTGACAATAGGATTTTTGTCTATTTTAAAAATAAATAAATAAATTAAAAAGATGCATTGAAAGACTATTGCAAGCTGCAAAGTCAAGTGCTTAAAAACTTATATGCAAGAATTTAGGTGACAAGTGTGACCTTCATTTGCTCCTTCCTTCCTAAGTATAAGGTGTTTTTCATTTCATAACAACTTTCGGTTTTATTTTTCCCCCCATGGGACTAGGTATAATATTCTTTTTTTAATTTTGAAAATGTGACCCTGTTGATTATTTACTGTATATTGCAAAAATAAGCAAGTGAATACAAAATTGCTCATTTTTTCTTGTAGTATGACATCAATATTAAACCAAAACCAGCGGCTAGCTTAATCAGACAACCATCAGACTTGATTGTTCGGTATATTTAGTACATGACAGCACTTTAGAGCTCCCAAAGTGATAAAGGGATGTACGTCGCATTTGTGTCATGCGTTCAGCAGCCTTCCATGGTCTATGAACTGAGAATCCTGAGCAGCTGCTAAGATAACTCCAAAGCGTTTTCTGTGGAAAATAAGTTGGTGTAAGGCAGTTGATCTCTTACACTGTGCTGTAATTAGCTACCTATACCTGTGTTGTGCAGCTGACACCATCCACTGAGGAGCTTCTGTCTTTGCTATTAAAACCCTTTTAGCCTTTAAAATGCAGTGGTTAAATTTTTGGTGCATATGGAGACCAATCCCTCACTTTGCCTGGGAACGATCTGAGAGTGGCCCAGGTCAAACCCACTCCCGAAACTGTTCAGGCAGTTTCACAGGGTGGATGAATGCAGTCCAGGGACTGTGCTCTAGATCAGGTTTAATTTGGGCAGGAGTCTCCATCCCTGGCTGTAGCTGTGAAACAGCCCCTTTATATATCCATTCAGAGTTGGTTATGCATTGGTTATAAGCAAGTAACCTGATAGGGGTGACCTATAATCATTATGCTGCAGCCTATGAGGGGAAGCCACATCCCATTTTTAGGATGCATATTCAGTGCAAGGATTACTCTGCAGGTATGTTTCTTATAAATGTTTCATGGTGAAGTGTGACCTTTATTTGCTTGCCAGGCATCTCATGGCTCTGATACAATAACCTGTGACAGATTGTTTGAACTGAAGAGCCCCGGAGCCCTGCTGTAGGTGAAAAGTGGATGTTCCTTGCTTACAGTGAAGCATGTCAAACAAGGGAACAAAAAGAGATCTTTAAAAAAAAAAAAACAACCAAAAAGCAAAACAAACACACAAACAAAACCAGCCTATGAATAAGAGTAAGCAGTAAATAAGGGAACTCATTTTTTTCATAAATATATCTCCATGGACTGTTTGCTCAATCAGGAGTTGGCTGGATAGCTGCATCCAGAGAGTCAATAGCTCAATGTCTGGATGGAGGTCAGTGATCAATGGTGTCCCTCAGGGGGCTATATATGGACTGATATTAACATCTTCATTAATGATATAGACAGTGGGATTGAGTGTACCCTCAGCAAGTTTGCAGATGGCACCAAGCTGAGTGGTTGACATACCTGAGGGATGGGATACCATCTAGAGGGTCCTGGACAGGCCATTGAAGTGGGCCCATGCGAACCTCATGTGTTAACAAGGCCACGGCCACCTGGGTCAGAGCAACCCCCGGTGTCAATACAGGCTGAGGGATGAAGGGGTTGAGAGCGGCCCTGCTGAGAAGGATTTGGGAGTACTGGTGAACGAAAAGCTCAACGTGAGCCAGCAATGTGCACTGGCGTCCCATATGACCAATCATATCCTTGGCTGCATCAAAAAAAAGCATGGCCAGCAAGTCAAGGGAGGTGATTCTGCCCCTCTATTCTACTTCGGTGAGACCCCACCTGGAGTACTGTGCCCAGCTCTAGAGCCCTCAGTGCAAGAAAGACATGGATCTGTTGGAATGAGTCCAGAGGAGGACCACAAAAAATGATGAGAGGGCTGGAGCACCTCTGCTACAAGGACAGGCTGAGAAAGTTGTGGTTGTTCAAGCTGGAGAAGAGAAGGCTCCTGGGAGACCTTGTTGTGACTTTTCAGTACTTGAAGGGGCCTTATAAAAAAGATGGGGACAGACCTTTTAGGGGGGCCTGTTGCAATAGGACAAGGGATAATGATTTTAAACTAAAAGAGAGTAGATTTAGACTAGATATAAGGAAGAAATTTTTAACAATGTGAGTGGTAAAACACTGGAACAGGTTGCCCTGAGAGGTGGTAGATGCCCCATCCCTAGAAACATTCAAGGTCAGGTTGTGGGACTCTGAGCAACCTGATCTAGCTGAAGATGTCCCTGCTCCCTTCAGGGGTGTGGAGCAGATGACCAGGAGCATCTGCTGGAGCAGATGACCTTTAAAGGTCTTCTTCCACACAAACTCTTCTATGATTCTCTGAAAAGGTATCTGCTTTTAGTGTTCCTGAATTCATGCACATAATGAATGAGTTGAGTCCAGCACCTTCTGATCTGTGCTATCTATGCTACATTTGCTGTCTTTGGCTATATCACCTCTGCTGATGCTTTCTCTTTGCTTTCTCAAAGATGTAAACCAGCATTGTGGGGAGCTCACAAAGGAAATATGCACAGGTCACCTCACAAATGAACACATCCTGTTTTGATATAATGCTATAATTAGCTTGTTCTAGACTTTGTGTTCTTTGCACTCTTTTTTTTTTTTTCCTTAACAATTATTCAGTGTTGTGAAAACTTTAAAACTTTAAAGAGCTGATTAGAAAGGAATTCGATAAGGCAAGATGCGTGCGTTTCTGGGAAAGAAGATGAAGCCACTTGAATGTAATTTTATTAGTGGTAAGGCAAAGCCGTACCTCTTATACCTACCTGAATGCAAGAAGAAATTGGATTCATAGCAGTTAAAGGAATTGAATGCTTTGGTTAACTGCCCAGAATGAGTTACAGAACACAGGTATGAGCTGGTGGTCAGATGGGGTGGGAAGGTGTCACTTCTGTTAAGAATACCTAATGAAGAACATAATGGGTGTTGTACAGGGATGGGGCTAATGAGAAGGAAGGATAGTACTCCAGATGTTGAACAGGACTACAGAGAGGAGGTGTTGTCATAGTTGGAAGAGGGATATGATCTGAGTATTCAATTTAATTTGAGCTGTGCCCATTAAGAGCAAATGGAGGCTCCTAGTTGTCTCATTACAACTTCTGACACTGAAGTTCTGGCACAGATTATGGGTTATACTATAAATTATGCCTGGTAACTGAGTTCTAGAGGGACATAACAGCTGTAACTTGTAGTATGTTGTATTTTGGCTACCATGTCAGTACATTCTGAAGTACATCAGCATGCTGCCTATTTTTGACTTGAAAGCAGAAGCGTAGAAATTCTCAATGTCATCTTAATTCACTGGAGCACATTTCCAGGGGATGGCCCTGCCTAGTTCTCTAGAGTCAGCTTCTTTGCATCTGTTATGGTTACTGTTTGGCACCCAGATCTCAGGCATCACTTCTGAAAAGTTCAGTATTAAGCTTTTAAGTAGCTTTGCTAGAGTCTATGAAAAATTAGTTTCTCTGTATAGAAGGGGAAATGTCTGGATTGTGCTGTTCTGTGACACAGCAGAGGGACCTTATACACCATGGCAAAATGTGGCTTAGGTGAAGACACAACATTTAGTGTGTCAGACTGAGAACCTGTGGATGGCTCTCAAGACCATCAAGTAGATTGCCATGCCTTGTGTGGGGAGGGCTGCACACCTCACCTCTCTTCACAGTACCATAAGGTGATACAGATTGGAAACATTTAAACATTTAAAAGGTAGTCTCCCAGTATCATTCACTTACAGTCAGGTAAAGGAGTTAAACTGAGTTTTTGATCTAACTCAATGGTTTTCTCATATGTAGAGATAGGAGCAGTTGGTCCTAGATATTGCTAGGTACCTGTTAAAAAGATACCAGAGATTTACTAGCAATTACTACATGACAACCTAAACCATTGAAAATTCCCTCTGTACTGCAGAAGCAGTATATGTCCTAATCTCTGGACCACAAAGGACATAGGTATAGGAACATATACAAATGGATACCAGCTGTGCTGTCTCGTTACAGAGATAAGACCTCTCCAAACTTGAAGCCAAGTATTCATCTTAAGTGCCGCTCCATGCTTGAGGAAGTTTGACCTATTTCTCTGCTGGGACATCTTGTGATAATGACATGGCTCTCTGGCATCTGAACTAAAGCTATCTCATGCTCATAGCACAGGCAGTGCAAGTGTAAATCTGTTAGTCCCTTGTCAGGATATCTAAAATCCTGCTTCATTTATTTAGGTCTAATATATATTACTCTTGTTTTGCTACTGTTCCTGGCAAAGTGATCCTGCTTCCTTAAAGCCTAGAATTAGGAATTTGACTGTAGGATTTCAGGAAAACCTGTCTTGATCTGGTACCGCCTTTAAGCAGCTTTATCTTTTCATCTGGGCTGCTCCGAATCTTACTCTGAAGATCCTGCTGTCATTTCCATGCAGTATCTTGTGTGGCAGTAGCCTTAAGTCTGCACCACAAAACTCCACTTTTCAAAAGTCTTTCAACAATTAACACTTATTATTATCTTCCATTTAGTAAATACTTCAGTTTTGAAACTGCTGTCACTTTTCCTCTGGTGATAAACGGTACTGTCACTTGTGCTGTAGCTGAAAAATTATTTCTTTGAAAGTGCAATTAAAGCACTGCATTCTTCATAATCACAATTTGTTTTATATGATAAACTTGATTCAATGAACAGACGTCTGACCCCCACAGCAGTAATGAACACTTGTTTTTATGACTTTTTCTCAGCAGAGGCAGAAGCAATAGCTCTTATAAAGTGCTGCATTCATTTTAACGTGAATGCATCAGGTTGGAAGGCACCTCAAGAGGTTACATTGTGCAACCTCCTGCTCAGAGCAGGGTCAGCTCTGAAGTCAAATCAGGTTATTCAGGGCTTTATCCAGACTCATCTGGAAAACCTCCAAGGCCTGCACAACTTCTACGCAACATCTGGTTGCAGCTGATTGCGTCTGAAAGAGAGAAATACCAGAGATTGAAACGGGAATGAAAGTAAATTTAAAAAAATGGAGAGACTTGATAAAGCAGCTGTTGTAAATCAGATGTCTTTTTACACATTTCTTTATGACCACTTAAGTTCTTAACTACTTCAGTGTTTACTTCTACTCATCCAGTGTTTAGAGTACACTAATTGACATAGTTTATGTTCTAAGGAGATGTTAGGAAGGTAAAACTGCATTGGCTTAAATTACTTGCCTGTTTCCTGGCCTTGAGAAGCTGCAAATCAGTGAACAAAGTTCTGTCGTCTGCTGCCTAATGAGAGAGCAAAGCAGAGCGTAACCACCTGCCAAGGTGATAGTGTGCAGTTCTCTTAGACTTGGTCTTGTCTCAGCCTTTCTCTTCCACCAGCCTTTGTGAATGCATTCTTGTATAACCTCAGTCTGCTCCAGTATTGCCCAGAGAAAATGTGAAAATTGACACTTCCCTTATTCAGAAGAAAGACTGAGAGATGCTTGGAAGTCATACCAATAAGCCAGATACACCCTTCAGATGAGCACTTTCCTCTTGAGCTGCACTGTTATCTGTGCATCAGTTCCACAGTCTGGCTCCGAGTTCTGGGGAAGTGTTAATGAGCTTGAGTCGTAGGAGAGCAATTGTCTGCTTTTCATTGGAAAGGAAATCCAGTCTTTGATCATAATTACAAATACAAGTTACCCATCCTAAAAGGTAAAAAGTCAGAAAGCTTTGTTTAATTTCTTTTGGAGAAACAGAGATGCTTCTTTGAGATGTGATCAAGGACAAAAATATCTGCAGTTTATTTACTTACCTTAATGCAAAAGATTATATTACTGTGCGTGAATTAAAAAGAAGAGATCATAATAAAAAAGATGTTCCATAAAACTTGGTAGCTAATAGATACTGTCTATATTATTTTTTTCCCTCTTTCTCCTTTTTTTTTTTCTTTTTAATAAAGGGTAGCTTCAGGATCATGCTCTTAAAATCTCTTCTCTCTGTAATCCAAGGAAAAAATGTCCATCTTCAAGGGTCTTCTTCTGCCAGGGCTGGTTTGGCAAAACAATAATTTGAAAGTGTAGTGCTTACTTGTTGGAATAATTAATGAATTCTGTCATTAAACAGCTTTTTTGTGCTGGCATTAGCTTTTTGTGCAAACATCTTTTATGTTTCTTGTTTAGCCATATTTTTCAGGGTATATTGAAGGGGAAAATTTTATATCTTTGAAGTCAGATGTGCTTCTTGGTCTTGTAATTCCTTTTCACAATTTACCAGATGGCATCAGATTTAAACTCATGTTGAGATTTTATACTATGCCGAAGCATCTGAGGATTGATTTAACCCTTTGACTATTCAGTTCAAACTGTGACAGTGGATTTACTTAAAGATTTTTGTTTAGAACATTGCAAACAACCTGTTAAAAGTGTCCTGAGAGGTATGACTGCACTGGGAGGACATGACAATAATTGGAAGTTTCTCTTTCACAGTTTTTTTATGCATTTAAACATACAAAACATGGTGCTAAAACATCCTCATTTTATTTATGCAGATGAAAATGCTGGCTATCACCTGGGAATTTAGGACATTCTTTTTTTTTTAGCAGAAGTAAAGAAACTAAAATTACAGATGTGCTTTACAGATGTGATTAGTTTAAATTAATGATTGATCAAGGTGGCTGGTCAGTCTCTGTTTATGTAGACAGTTCCATTTTTTCCTATTGCTATCAGTGGCGAGAGGGAAACAGAGTCTGCCTCATTGTCTCAGTGTGGTATCGGTCTTAGTAATGCCATGGTCACAGTATGTAGGAGATGAAGAAGCATGCTTGTCTGTGGGAAATGTAAGTGTACATCTAGGAAACCAGATAGTAGAGATGGTAGAGAAGAAAGTCTACAGGAGAGTAACTTTTTTTTCAGAGAGGGGAAAGAAAATGGGTAAAACTAGGAAAGAGCTAAGGTCTAAGGCTATAGCATCTTTGGTATGGGGAGAGGCTGAGAGAGCTTGGGTTTGCTCAGCCTGGAGGAGAGAAGACTCACGGGGGCCTTATTAAGTGTGTATAAATACCCGATGGGAGGCTGTAAAGAAAATGGAGCCAGGCCCTTCTGAGTGGTGCCTGCTGACAAAATGAGAGGCAATGTGCACAAATTAAAACACATGAAATTGCATCTGAATGTAAGAAAAAGTGCTTTTTTCTTTTTTGTTTCCTTCTAACTGTGAGGGCAGTCAAACACTGGCACAGGTTGCCCAGAGATGTGGAGTTTCCGTCCTTGGATGCACTCAAAACTCGTCTGGATGCAGTCCAGGGCAACCTGCTGTAGCTGATCCCGCTTGAGCAAAGGAATTGGACTAGATACTAAGAGGTCCCTCTCAACCTAAATTTCTGTGATGCTATCACTTAGATTTAACCTTCTTTGAAAGTAGCCTGATGCTTTAAAAAAGCAGCCCCTGTACACGCTTTTGTACATAATGCGTTTATTACCTTCTGTAACTCTAGTCACAAAACAGAATAAGGTATTCAAGCTTTATGTAGACTTTTTTTTTCCTGAATTGCACTTAACACTTCAAAACACTTTACTGAAATGCAATTAAAAATGAAATTTACATTTTTCAGAATGTAAATTTATCTTTATTTTTTTGAAGATTAAATAGTTCAGGAGGAGCAAGTAGAAATGGTAAATTATAGTACTCTAAGTTGTAGGAGTTTTTGATTTGTGAGGGGAGAGTATGTAAGGAAAGATATAGTTAAAAGACCAGAATAAATATTTGTTTTAATTATTTAATTTATTCATGTTCTGAAGAAGTAAATGCTTCCCTGTATCATGTCTTCATCTTCAGATTAGTTTTTTATCATGCAAAAGTCAGTAATATTAGACTCGAGCCTTTTAGCTAAGATTCCTTTTTAGCATGGTCAGTGCTGAGCATACAAATAAGGTAGAAAAAATAACCTTTGCACTGACTTAAGTACCAAAGCTACTGTGTTCTGCTTCTGAGCATGAGTCACCAAATGTACACTTGCATGGAATTTAATGCCACAACAGACCCTGTAAAAATGGAATTCACGGTTAGTTTTTCCTCTAAATGTGACCCAGGATACATTGCTCAATGTAATATTGCTGCTGCTGGATAAGAAGGAAGTTAGGTGATAGGGAAAATAAAAATGGTGAAATAAATAGTCCTTTTTTCACAGTTCAGAGCAGCTACCAGTTGGTTCCCCCAACATTTGAACTTATGTCCACGCACAAATGACTTGCATATGGTGTGAAGAATGAGTTGCTAAAGTTCTATGTGCTACAAAGCTTTGCAGCAGACCTTTCTTTGAAGCTAAAGGAGAAAAATACTTGAAGGATATGAGAATGCTAAGTGAATGGGAGGTAAAATAGCAGGTTAAATTCATTTTTTTTTTAATGAATGAGATAATCTCAGTTAGTCAACAAATTACAGGTGTGTGTATGGGTGTGTATTTCCCCACAACCCCCCACCCATAACAAATGGTAAGCTTTGACTTAGAATTTGTCATCACAGAAAAATATCTTGGAGTCATCACAGAGGGATCTTTGAAAAAGTAAACTCTGTGTTTGTGAGTCAAAAGATTAAATAGAATTTCCGAGGAATGAAGAACAAAAAAAAAATATGCTTCTCTGTAATTTCATATTGCACCCATATCTTGAATTCTTCTAGAATTATTCCCAATCTCTAAGAAAGGAAATGGTGGAGGGCCAACTGGTGACTCAAAAGTATGGGAATATTTCTGTGCAAGAAAAGATTTAATCCACTAGGATGTTTCACCTGTAAAAGAGACATTCATAACTGTTATGACACTTATTTAAAATCACAAATGATGTGAGAACACAGCTAAGAAATGGTTTTACTCAGAACCCAGATATTGGGGAGTAACAAAGTAAATCATTAGGCAAGAAGTGTGAAATTAAGAGGTGAGGTTTTTTTTACATTGTTTGTTTTACATTTGATAATGAAACTTTGTAAGAAAATGCTTATAGGTTCTAAAAGAAACAAATTTGTGGCAAAAAATCCATGAAAGGCAAATACATATACAAACAGATACACTCTTTCTGGCTCAGGCAGCCTCTTAAGGTTTCTGGAAATGGCACAGTTTTCTTAGAGAAACATCTTTCTATGGTTATTAGATTTTTCTTTGAAAGTCTACCTGTGTCCGCAGTCAGTGAAAAGATGTAATTTCTGCAGTCATTCCTGTATTTTGGTGGGTTTTTTTGCAGAGGAAATAGAGATTAGGTTAACATCTAGTGATAAATACATCAACTGCCAAAGTGCTTATTAGTTGAGTAGTATCAAAAGTGCTGTAATCTGGAATCTGTGTGGGAAGCTGTGTGTATAGTTTTATATGGGGACAACTTTCTAAACGTACCCCTGGCGGAATCACCTTTTAGCCTCTGCTGACTCTTAACTGGGGGCTTAGTTCAGTTACCTAAACACGCATGGCCAGCCCCTTGGACATGCCTTAGAGTGCTCAGCTGTTTCTGTGAGGCCAGCGTATGTCACAAGATGTATGGGAAACTCAACTGCTTCTTGAGCAGCAGGAAGAATACCCTGGTGTGTCTCAAATGGCACTCGATGCCCATGGTTTAGCAACTGGATAGAGTCCTTACTCTCCTTCTGAAGGAGGGGGAATCTTTAAATATGTACCAAAAATTTAGGAGCCTTAATATCAAAATTATTCTCACACTTAAAAATCAGATTTGCAGGGCTACAACTTGGAGAGCTGTGCTTTGTTTTATCAGGACGGTGAGTGTTCTTCATTCTTACCATGGCTGACAGAAATGTGTCTTGAGATTTCTACTGCTAGAGATTCCTCTTTTCCCAGTAGCTTCACTGTTTCTGTCTATTTTAAGGGTTTCATCATAAACAGGGGAAAAGTTACATTTGGTAATCCATATCTGGGAAAAAAACAGAGCATAGTTTATTAGAAATCTTAAATTTTAAGTCATTTTGTTGTGACATAATATTCTCTTGTTTGTTCTTTTTATTCCTTGTTATATCACATCTTTGACAGTCCCTGTTCTGAGTAAGTTTTAGTATATGTATTTGTTTTTAAAGTGTCTAGCACAATGAGACTGCAGTCCTTATGGATGCCATGGCTGAAAAAATAAGTGATGCTTAAAACGGAAATGACTTGGCCCCCAAAAAACACTAGATTGCAAATTTTTACTTATGGATGGTCCCACTGAAATAAATGGTATTACTCATCAGAGTAAACTCAGCAGTTGTAAATACAGAGCTCTCCATTGCCCAGAGTGGAACAAACCTGCATGTAATTTCCTGTGAGGACATTTGCCCTTACAGAAGCTTTGGATGTAAAAGGTTTGAGTTTGGAGTTGCTTGCAACAACCATTTTATAAAGTAAGCAGTTCCACAACTGTATAGATTCTGTTTAAGAAACTAAAAAAAATCTGAATTACTTTATGTATTAAGCAGTTGAATATTTCTTTGACCATGAAATCTGTATTATGTCAATTGAATACCTTTCAAACAGTCTTTCAAAAAGCTAGAGTTATGTTAGCATTGCTCTCTGGAAAGTTGGTTTTCTTGATCCTTGTTCACATACACTGTAGAAATGAAAAATACAGAAATAAAAAATAAGTAGAAATGAAAAATATGAAATTCTGTAGCTTGTTCACTTGCTCCTTGTTTAATCAGTTATACCTGAATGCAAAGTAGATGTTAAATTCTGCCA
>JAOXJM010000001.1:10502303-10512705 GCA_026413425.1 Tringa solitaria
CTTCCCCTTCCTCTTCCCCTTCCCTCTCCTCAAATATATATTATTCTTGGAACATTATTTTTATTCTTAGGATATATTTCTTTTCCCAGATCACCAAGTGGTCATCTTTTATTCTTTCCTGATGATTCAACCACTCTGACTTCCCAGGTAGTGAGCACTTTCTACTCTAATGTTAGGAGTATTGTACTTTTGAGCCCAAATTTTGCGAATTTATGCACTTTTGTGAACATTTGACAGCACTTTCTGAATAGTCGATTTTTCAGTGTCTTCTTCACAGTTTGAATAGTCCTTTCATACAGAAGCAAGAAGGATTAAAATAACAGAAAACCTTTTACTTTAAATATATGTAGTGAAAATACAACTACAGAACTATAGAAAAATGCAAATGGAGCAAAACTATTTTTCCTTCAGCTTCTGAGTGTTTTTTTACAAGTACGTAACAGCACACTATTTTTGGTTGTCATAAAAGGATCCAGCTTGTTCTATCCAATGTTGCCATATGGAAAAGTTCTTCTACAAAATCAGTGAGGCTGAATTTCACTGGGATTAAGACCATCCATTCTTTTAGTATGAATTGGTGTGGGCCCTTAGTTTGCAAAGATGTGCATATCTTTTAATTGTGTGCTTTAAAAATCTGATGGCTTTTAATGGTGCTAAGCAAAATACGTAAACCTGTGCAATGTTTGACTAAGCAGCGTATTTTTTTTCCAGTCAAAGTCAAACTTTTACAAAACTGTATTAGTAAATAGAAAAACAGAAGGAATACAAACTTTTTTTTTTAAATTCATTTCATGTTGTCTGAGCCCTATGTATGGAAATACCATTGACTGCACTGAAAGAGTCTATCCATCAAATAAGAATCATTATTCAAAGGCCTCTGTGCTTTCTTCCAGAATTAAAAACTTTTCTTACCATTGAAAATGTTTTGTGTAGGAAGCTAAATAATAGTTAATAATTACGGATAATAAAAAAACCCCACATTTCATTTCTACTCAAAATAAATACTATTTGGAATGGCATGAGATTTCAATTTCACAAAATGTTATTACAGGTTGCTGTGGTCTGTGAAAATTTTGTGCAGAATAGACTCATGTCAAAGCTTGTTTCTGTGGTCTTACTAATATCTGCAAGGTTAAACTCTTCATCTTCAATAACGCAAATTATCACTGGTTGTGTTTTTCCTTTCCACTGTGAACTTTCTCATGTTAAATGCTACCATTTTACAGCTGAACTGCTGTAAAATCATTATTGGCTTTGATACATTTAATTTACTTTCATGCGCCAATGTAAATCAGAACTTTTACTAATCTGGCAAATTATTTCATTAAGTAAGTGCAAAGTAGTTACGGGATGTTTCTGAGCTTTCTTTTCATAATATCAAGTCAGTGTCCCACAACATAACTGCTCAGTGCAGCAACAAAATTATGGAGGTTAAAAGGGAGCTCTGGAGGTCATCTACACCAGCCCTCTTCTCCACCCCACAGTTACACCAGGACTTTGTCCAGTGAAGTTTTAAATGTCTCCAAGGATGGCGATTCCGCAGCTTTTCTGGGCAACATCTTCCAGGGCAGGAAAAGGGTTTTTTTTCCTCCATGTTCAGCTCATGCCTGTTGTGTCCCAGAATGCTCCAGGGAGGTGTGAAGGGCAGGTGATGGGTTCTGCTGCCAGTAAATCCTCAGCCTTGCTCTGAGCTGAGAGAGCTGTCGTTTCCTCTCATTTACCAACTATTTTGCAAACAGCTAAAAATTCTTCAGTATCTTTAACAAGTCCTAGAAAATAATGGCTTTATAATTAAAAATTTTGGATCACAGCATTTTAAAACTAAGATAATTATACAAATATTTAATCATTTGTACTGCTATTGTGAATATAGTGCCACTGCATTTTTACAATGTGGAATAGACTCAAAAGAAATGGGCCACTTCCCAGGAGTATAAAGGTAACAAGCAAAAGCAAAAACTATGTAGTGCTTTTGTTTGTTTTTTTGTTTGGTGATGATTGTACTCTTTATAATGGCTATTATTAAATGTCGTTTGTGACACTCTTTGTATCACCCCAGAAGCTGGGTATGAGCAAGAGGGACTCATGTCACGTAATATTAGAAGTCTCCAATATTGGTATTGGAGTTAGTCACTTGAGGCTACCTACATGCTCAGTGGGACAAAACAGGCCTCTTTAGAAAGAGTGCTCTTTATCTCATCCTGAAGTAGACATCTAGAATCAGTCAATTAATCACACCTCTCCAGAGGCTAAAAGGGGAATCAAATGTAGAAACTTCTGATGCTACGCATTTGGTCAGATAAAGTCACTCCAGGACTTTTTTAAAAAAAATTAGTTATAGTGGATAAGGTCAGTACCAAACTGAAGTCTTATCTCCTGGAAGATTAAACTATGTTCGCCACGTGGCACTGAATTTGATGTCTACTTTTTCTACTTTCAGTTTATAACAGTGAATTTGAGGATATAGGCAATTTAATAAAGCCAAAATTTTGTCTATACTGACATTAACATATATAGAGCAACAGACAATTCATTACTCAAGTTCTAACATTATTAATAAGCAACTGAAAGTTATTTTAAATCAAAACTCAGTAACTATATGCCAAAATTAAAAAGGTAACAGGTCAAAATGATATGACTCAGTAGTTTCCTTTTAAATAATCTCCTGAGCTAAAATATATGATAGTTTTATATTATATTCTATAGTAATATTAATATAAATTAGTGAAAAAGGAAAGCACTGTCTTGGAGTTCACTTGCATAAAAGTGGGATATTATAGTGGAACTAAAGGCTGAATTTGGAAATGATTTCCTCAGGTCAGTGCTGGTAGAAGTCAGACTGTATTATATTGAAAGTCTGCCAATATTTTTAAGAGGCAAAATGTAGTACCTTGTATGCTTTGTTCACAAACACTGCTATAATTATGCTTGAAGAAACATAGCCTCTTGCAGGGGCTATGCTAAAAGATACTTTGGTAATCAGTAAAGGACAGAGATGATTGTTATCAGCTTTTGCTCAGTTTTTTCCTATGAAATAATATTTATTTCTATAATTGGTTATATACTGTGTGAGCATGACCTTGTACTTTCTTAGAGGCATGAATGGAATACCAGAACCTGTTGTCCACAGTAATTAAATTCTTACTCACTCATTGCACCACCTTTTCTAGCAAAAATATACAAACACACTTACCTACGATGTGTGAGCAGGGCAGAAGATGGAGAAACAAATAATCTATGTCATATTGTGTACCAATATGAAAAACATTGAAATGCTATAAAAATGAAGTGAAATGAATCCTTTGCAGCCTGATTCAGAAATTATTTCCATGTCAAATAGCTACAAGATTTTACAATTACAAGTTGCTTTCTTATGTAGATAAAGAAACTGAAGAAAGAAGGACTCACAAATACTGAAAAATTCCTGGGTTTACCTTTATTATAGTTTCTGTTAACTGCAAATAAGTGAATTTTCGTTCAATAATTGCCGTTCTTGTCTATCACTGGGAAACATAACTCTTTATTACAATGCTCATTGTTTCTATTTCTAAAGACAAAAAAAAGCCAAGGATATTCCTCCTATTTGGAACTGTGTGAAATGGAGGTGTCTGGATTTCATGCATTGGAAATTTCTTCTGCTTATCTTTTACTAATGGCAGTTTGAAAAATGTAGTAGATACTAAAATAGCTTCTGAGATACATTATAATACAGAGGTTATAATGAAATAAGCAGAAGCCATTATCAGAATGACTAGAGATTTTAATTTCTCAGGCTAGACATCCATTAGTCTGTAGAACATTGCTGGTACGAATTTAGTCTTAATTCCTGTCCAGAGAGAGGCTGAAACCAAGAAAGACCCTTTAGAAATGCACGCTTCTCATGAAACCCAAAACCTTTTCATTCCACAAGGGATATTTACCTTGTTACAATCATTACTCTGTAATTGCTGAACTACTTTAAAGTGGCTGTAGAGTACTTGCAAGGCATTTTTTTTTCTTTTTTTTTTTTTTTTTGAGAATTACTCTCAATAAATAGTTTCCTTAGAACATTTTTGCATTCATATTGAGTTGTCACACCACTACCACGAGGAATCACTTAGTAAGTGGCCCTTGCCATTACTATTTCCCAGCTTCCAGGAAAGCCTTGTGTAGTCAGCATATGAATGACTGTGGCTATCTCAGTGCTGTTCAGGCTCCCTTCTTTGCCTTTGAGAAAAAGACCGTATTTGTTTTTTGTCTCAGTGGCTTCATATGCCAACAGGAGCTTCAAAAATACCTCTCGCAGGTTCTGTGTGGTGTGGTCAAACCATAAAAGTACAAAACGAAATGAAGATCAAATGAATATAACACCCACATTCAAGAACATACAAGTACCTTCCTGACTTCAGCTCACAAATGTTGCCTTATTAATTTTTAAAGTGGTCTTGCTTGGGCCTGCTGGCTTTTCTAGAAAATTAAATATTAAGAGCTTGTGAATCCTCTTTTCCTGGCATCTCTGTTTTCTCATCTTGCTGTGGTTACTGCCTTCTAGTATCTTCCAAATGAAAGCTGAAGGATGAATGGGCCTCCATGCTGTTTCCTCTGGGATTATGAGGGGAGTGTTGCCATTTTGTCCAATTTTATAACCTCAAATGTCAAGTATCAACACCTGAAGTTTGCTGCAGTTTCCCAGCATTTCATTTTCCGTACTCAGATATTTATGAATCTGGCAGTTCAAGAATGTCTGAGCTATCAGCTGAGATCCTCTTGTTGTCTATTTTATCTTTGGTCTCCCTACTTTCTTCACAACATCATGTATTACTCTTACAAAAATGCTGATCAAAAAGGACTGTGTTTTTTCTTGTCTATGCTGTGTATCTTCTGGCCATATTTGCAAAATTTTTGTATCTCCTAGGCATTTTCTTGGCTTATTTTCATTTTGACAGTGTATGCAACTGTGTGTGTTGTTTTTGCTGTGCTACTGCTGTGAACTCTTTTTGCCTTACTGCCTCAGGTCCCTTTTCTAAATTATTTTTTTTTTTGGTATTTTGGATACCGTCTCATGCAAAAGTCTTGTCATTTCTGATAAGCCTCATTGTGTTAGATAATTTCTTTCGACTGGTAAATTTTAGTTTGTTTTATCAAGAGTTGATTCTAATAATTGTAACTATTCTTTCTCTGGTTTATATTCTTACTGATCCAAATTAAAATCTCATTTTTATTAGGAATTTATCTCACCTCTGCAAATTGGAATACTGTCTTTCTTAGCTCAGGTGAGGTTCCATGTGTGGTATGATATGCCACATCATTTGCAAATTCTCCTTTGGCCTTCCTTTTTTTTTTCTCCTTGTTTTATGTTACATCTCTATTATGTTCCTGGTAATTCTTTTCCCCTTTAGTTGTCTGAAAATTCTTGAGCACATCAGGAGGCTCAGGAATGGCAGTTATGGGACGTCAGGCTCTCCTGATCACTCTCCTTTCTGCTGAGGATGACTGCTTACAGTTAAAGACTCTAATCTGAGCAAATTTGTGTTACTGTTGTTTTACAAATTCCCCAGGTTTCAGTACTGATGGGATTTTTAACAGCAAATTCCTTCCAGTGCTCTCTATCATTTTCTTTGTGAATATGTCTGTTGGAGGGTAGAATCCAGTTAGTTATTTGCTGTTTCTGGTGCTTCCAAGAAATCTGCCTGATGCTGCAACCTTCCAGGTTGTATCTCTGCTGAAGTCTGTTTGCTGGCCTTCCATGGCACAGGGTGCATCCCTGCAGTTAAACTTGCTTGTCCTCCTGCAAGTGGGAGGGAGCCTTATCTAGGGTCTGCCTAGTGCTGTCCCTCAAATTTCCCAGTTTTTGGCAGAGGTAATGTCAAAGCAGGACACATGCTAGCAGTAGAACCGGATGGATAGTTATGGACCAGTGCCTGAGTCTGTTCCATGACCCTGTTTGTTTTACTAGGCTTGAAATAATGTCAATAATGTGTTGAAATTATATATGCAGAAAGTTCAACTGTTAAAAGATTAAATTCTTCAGGAGAAGTAGTTGATTTGCTCTCAGGAGCTGAAATAGCAGTGTTGCCTCACTTTATAGTCCTGAATATCAAGCAGTTAGGCATTCCCCAGGACAGAGGGAATCCCACATTCAACTCTTTTTTAAGCCTTCTTCACAGCAAAGCTTTGAGCTTTGATCTCCTATCTCGGAACCCTTAGGCTTGCCGAGTCAGTCTGTCTCTCTCTCTCTAGTCCAATGAATATTTAATTATTGAAAAGTGGAATAGTGGTTACAAAACACATTATGGTGTAGAGTTGCAGTCTTCCTGCTGAAAAAGAATTATTTCAGTGGGTCTAATTTTAACACCTGAATTCTTTGCTAATTTATCTGAAACAATCCAATTCACTGAGTACTAATGGTGTATAATAGTTGAAAGAAGGGGAAGGGTTGTGAACACTTTGTGCCAGGGTAAACTGAAGGTATCTTCCAATTTTGCATGTTTATGAGAAATTCAAAAATAAATGCTTCTGACATGTTTCTCTTTTCTGCATTGCTCTGGAACATCATGTGCCTTTGGCAGTTTGCTGCTCTGGTCTAAGTATTTCCATTGCTTTTGCAGCTTTAAACCTTTAAGAAAATTTAATTTCAGCTGGCTTTTTAGATTGTTCATGAAGACATCCCTTAATTAGTATGAGTGAACTGGACTTCCCTGTACAACTGTGTGATTTATAATTAGCATTCTCAGTTTTTGTTGAGCTGCAATAGTACTCTACATTCTTTCTATTCAATTTTCCTTGTGATAGTTTTTCATTCTGTTCTTTCAAAGTTATTCTCATTTGTGTTTTTCTGGAAAAATCCAGTAATTATAGCCTTATGAATCACAACCTCTGCCCTGCTAATTACAATTAAGGGAATCCATACATTATTATATTTAGATTTCTGTATAAATCAAGGCAAGAAGAAACAATGTGGTTTTTAGAAGCTGACATTATTTCCTCATCTCCTCCTTCTTTATTATACTGCTTATTTCTGCAAAATTCAAGAATGAGATGGAAACTAGAAATACCTAGTTCATAACCTCCTATTCAATCTTCATGCTTTTAAATAGAAGAACCTTTTTAAAAAGTATGCACAGTTTTGGGGGATTTTTTTTTTCTTCCATAGTTTTAGTTTGTCCCCTGTGAAGTATTTTGTGTGATAAGAATGTGATGACCTGCTCTTCGGTGTTCCTGGAACTAGGTCGGGAGTTCACATAGTGAAAATTTTACCTTTAGCTATGTAGGTCTAGAGATAAATCTCTGTGCACATGTGAAAAACAAAACAAATCAAAAACCCCCACAAAATTACATTCCTGTTGAACTAGAGGAGATCGACTGTTGGAGAGTTAGTTTGCCTATTATTATTTTTCCTTTTGTTGCAGGATTGTTCTCTGGTTTACATTTCTTTCTTTGTTAGGATTAAAGGAATTACAAGATAATTCAGGAATGTACAGACCTTAATTTATTTTTTCCTTTACAGGAAGCAGTCTTCCTGGGTGATCAATTGCTTCCAGTAGCAAATCAGAGCTGCTTCAAGAGGTGAAGGAGTTGGTGTTATTTCCCCTTCTTTCTCAGAGCTAGGCCAGGGGGAGCAGATGGCCCAACAGCTCAGTGCAGCTCCTCTCACTTCTCCCTTCCCTCGAGTTTTTGAGAGGGTTTTCTTTCCCCTGTTTCACTCTCTCTGCTCCATCATGAAATATTGGGGAACTGCTCTCTGTTCAGCTGGAGAGCAGCGCTGCTGCTGGTGGTGTTACCCTGCTCACAGGCTACGGGAGGGACAAAGAACTGGCCAAGTGACACAAATAAGAAGGCAAGGAAAAATAATGCAGCAGTCTGGAGGAGAGTATTGACAGGGAGATGAAGCACAGGAGTAGCTGCTGTGAAGGCAGTTTTCCTCACCTATACAGATGGTCTTCCTGCTATCGTGCTAAATGCAATGAAGACCGTGTTTAATGCTTGGTACTCAGACATGTGGCTTCAAAATTCATATCCTACTTTACTGACTTTTAAACTATGCCTTGCAGATTAGTGGAGGAGCACACTGCAGCATCTTGGAGACCTTTATTCTTGTGTTTGGGGTAATGAACTCTAACGAATAAACCAGTCCCCCTGGTTAAATTGATTGACTGAGGGATGGAGTGTAGTTTTCCAACAGCACTGACATTACTGTTACCCAAGTCAAATATAAAGAACATATGCTATGAAAAAGTAAAGCTAATAGGATAGTTTCCTGTATTTAGAGACAGATGATCAAACATAAAGAACTATCCCACAACTGTTAGCTACCTCTTCTCCAGTTTAAATTCATGTAGTTCTTTCCTGCAGCTTAAAAGCTTTCAGGATATTTGCACAGCGTTAGCTGGTACTCAGACATCAACATGTCTCATCCTGGTGTTGCCTCCGCCCTGAAGAACGATGCTCATTTCATAGCAAATATGTTTTGATTTGCCTATTTACTCCCTGGCAATCCAAGCAGAGATCTACCCTTCCCATAAATATGTCCTGTAACTCATAAATGTGACATTTAATCACAATGTGTGTTTTTAACTCATTACAAAGTAGAGTTGGTTTGTAATGAGGATTTAGCCAGATGTGGAGCAACCTCTTTATGAAAAGCAAATTCAACACCTAACAGATTTTTAACTAAATTAATTACAGTTTGATAGGGCCTGCTGTGAATGACAGTTGTTCTGAAGTCTGATGGGGTGAAGTTTGTATCTCGGTACCAAGCTCTTTACACGTACAGACTTGAATTTACTCTCATTTAAAGTGTAAAGGTTGCTACTAGCACTCATCAGAGATTAGAGATGGCAGACATTAAAAATATTTGGGACAATAGCATTTTTGGGGATGCTAAAGATATCTTGCAGGTTCTGAGGAGCATCAGGGAAATCTGGTTGCCAAGGTCAAGACACTGAATGTGAATTTCTTATTTATATTCTTCATGTGGTTTCTAGTCCCAGTTTTGTGATCCAGAAGGTAAATAAGAGAAAATAAGAGAAATACTGGTTTGGGTTTTTTTTTTTATAGTTTTCATTCTTGATATTGATAAGTTTTAATTCAACTTCTGCATTTCTTCAGTGGTAATTGGAGTTGAAGGTGCTCATGAGGTAGTTTATTGATTCTGATTATCCAGTGGATTAGACAGCACAGGATATACTCATGTGACAAAAACCAGCTATATTTTCATACTGCCGGTTTCATAAATAGGGATGAGTGGCTGGAATGCCAAAGGAATTGGCCAGCTGAACATGCTGACCTGATCCAGGGCCTGGCTGCATTGCTTCCTCGTCAGCTGGGTTCCCCCCATGCACCGTTGTACAGATCTGTTGCACAGTTCTGACTTCTGTGCCTGCTGTTGGGAACCATATTTAGCATTACAGTAATCACTGCGTAACCTGCAGCTATCTTTGGGTATTTTTCCCCAGGTTTCCCTCCACTTTGCCCTAAAAGATAGCAAATAAATTAAAATTCTCTCTCTCTCTTTTTTTTTTTTTTTCCCTTTCTGTTTTCCTCATCCTTTTCCCCTGTGTTCTGACCTTTTTTATGGTTGGGACAGTCAGAGATAAATTAATTATGTGTAAATATTGTGTCATGGTTATGTTCAGTAAAATAATGATAATCTGCACTTCATTAAGCAGTTCCCTTTATAATCTCCCCCAAAAAGAGAGGGGGGAAATAAAAGGAATCCTTGTCAGCCTTCAGTAAGGATTTAATAGCAGATGCTGTAGTGAGGTCTCATATTACTACGGCTTAATTGCATTTATGAAATGTACCACAGCATATCTGCTAGATTACTGAGCTATAACTTGTCAAATAAATGCAGCACAATTTGTGATAGCCATGTTTTAATAGAGTTTATTCCTTTCTAATTTGCAAAATCTAGGCATTCATAAGCAGTTTCCTTGGCATTGATGTCGAGTAAGTTCATTCCAGAGCATAAGATAAATTAATTTTATTTATGTCAAGACTTACGTGCTGCCAGTGAACGCAGCATCTGAGTGTCTTGGAGACAGTTTTGAGTTTGGTTTCACAGTGCATTATCGTGGTGGAGAATGTGAAATGTGAGTGACTTGGTTTTTACAGAACAGAAAGTTGGCGTATGTGGACCCTGCAAGCTTTGGGAAATCCAGTGTCTGAATGTTTCTCATCTGGCCATAGGACAGGGGTGAAAACTAAGCCATATCTCTACTTTTGAGGCCACATCACCCGCACACCTGGGGCTCAGTCCAGCAGCGTGAGAGCATCCTTCATGTTAGGCTGCTGCTTGGGAACATGCATTTTTATGGGACGTTTCTTCAGCTGCACTGGACCATCACTGTCTGTTTCATGCTCTGGATGCTGCAGGCTGTGAGCCATCAGTTGATCCCAAGGCTGCTATAGCATGTGTGTGGGG
>JAOXJM010000001.1:10512805-10523357 GCA_026413425.1 Tringa solitaria
CTGCAGGCTGTGAGCCATCAGTTGATCCCAAGGCTGCTATAGCATGTGTGTGGGGACACCACATGGGGTTAGGTAGAGCGGCAGTAGGCTTTGGTCTCGGAGTGATGGGGTCTCAGCATGGCAGTGTTAGATGGGAGCTATGGGCATGTCCTCACTGTGTGAAACTCCTGGTCTAGTGGGAGGTGTCCCTCCCCCTGGCGAGGGTGAGGTGGGGGGAGGGGGGGTTGGAATTAGATGATCTTGAAGGTCCCTTACAACCCAAACCACTCTGTGATTTTATGCTTCTATGAAGTCTGTACCTAAAACCACAGCCCATTAGCTTCTGTGGCAAAAGTCCTCGTTACTTAATCAAGGTTAAGAATAGATTACAGGTCAGTTGTTCAGCTACATTTGTACAGGTGATTTGAGTGCATCCGGAAGGTGCTGAGACCTGCTGGCAGAAACTGACACACTCCCCAATAACTGAACTATTTTACCCAATAATGTGATCACACCCATACTTGACCCAGGCTGACTCCCACAGCCTGCCCATTAAAGATTGTCTGGGATGGTGTTATTTACATGGTCAGAAACTAAGGGTAGTGATCCATCTAACATTTAAATGACATCAAGCGTTGAATTGCAGTACCTGGAGGCACAGCTATGGCTCTAAATAAATTGATATGGTCAAAGCCTCTGAAATCTTGATAGAGTGTCTAACTTCTGTGGAAAGTTCATGAAGAAGTGGAAGTTTACCCAGATGTTCTTGTTCCAAGATCCCTTCACCTCTGTGATAGAAATGACATTAATCCTCTTCATTACTGACTCGATTGACTGTTAAACCTAGAGGTGATCCCAGGCTCAGGGGAATATTACTTTTTTGGGGGGGAGGCGTAAAACATAAAGATAGATTTGACAGTAAGGGGGTCTTTCAGTTTTGCAGTGGTAAAAAGAAAAGTAAAAAAAGAAGCAAAGATACAAATATTAACTTTAATGCATCTCATTTTGGTAGCATCCAAACTGTTGTGTTGCTGCTGGCTGAGTCCCGCTGTTAAACCAGCAGAGTCTGAGCTGCAAAATAGGCAGTTCAGTTGAATCAAACAAGAGCTTTATGCAGACTTGTTGTGCTTCAGAATGAAGTCTGGAGAAAGCTTGTTGTGGAAATGCGATCTTCAAATGCTTTTTACTGTCCCCTTTCATGTTCTCAAGTACAGAAGATGTCAGCTTGAGAGAAGAAATGTGCTTGGCAGGGAATGATGTTGGATATATGAAAAATGAATTTGTATTATGGCACTGTATTCCCCTTGGAACATTAATACAAGGAAGTGCAAGCTATTTTATTAAATCATGGATTCAGACATGGAAACTGCCAGCTCCCCCAAGATGTTGTATTTTTAGCACTGCAAAGTTGCTTGTCACACTCCCACATCTCACCTGCAAACAGTGTGCGAGAAACAATGAAAAATAGCTTACCAGTGAGTAGATGTACTAGGTGTAAACTTTAATCCACTTATATCAGCAAGACCCTCTAAAATTAAATTTTAGTTTAGTCCAAACTGCTGTATTTGCTGTGGCTAGCTGATATAATGGGTTTTGGTTAATCCTACAGTCTATGGAATATGTTATATATAATATATGAATAATATATTTACTGTATTATAATATACAATTAATTCTAACACATACTATTATAATACATTAATAATATATATTAATATATTATATATTTATAATATTTAATGTCATATTATGTATTTAATGTATTATAATGTATTATATGGAAAATGTTTCTTGAAAATAATTGAAATTGGAAAAAAACCACAAAAACCCAATAACAGATGATCTACCTGTTGGCACATGCATTTGTTCAGCCACAGATAACCAGGCTGACGTTTCCCTGTGATTGTTTCACAGTTGGAAGCTTTGGTCTCTGTCAGGAGATGCACACACTCTATACACTTCAGGTCACTTATATTTCCTCAGGCAGAGAAAGAGTCCAGGTGTCTAAAAATCTCAAGAGACAACTCATCAAAAGTACTTGAGGGACATCAGGACCTGCTGTTTCATGTTGCAGCCAGCTTTTATGTAACGTAGCCCCCAGCTTTTCAGCGACCCCACAGCTGTTACTTAAAACCAATTTTTTTTTAAGACTTCCATGTGCTAAATGAGAGCTAAACTGAAATCTGCATAGAAACATAAAGCATATTTTGTAGACTAAGCTGAGTTCTCTGCTTTTCTTTCAGTGCTTCATGCATTCTGATTTTATTTCTTTAATCCTGACCAAACTACTGCCCTGGTGGACTGAGTCAGATGTTCAATATTATTATTATTCACATCTCAAGGGATTAAGTCTTGCTTCTCTTTCATATTGGTGAGATAAGCAATTTGCAATAAATACTCTCATTGCCTAAAGAATTAGGTAAATTGTTGAAGGATGTATGTAAGTACAAAATGAAATAAAATAATTATTTGTGTAACAAGGATTTTATAGTTTTTTCCTTTCAACTCATCATTTTAAGTAAGGTGAAAGTCTTTCCCAACTCTTAAAATGGTAAGCAAGGGAAAGAGAGCTTTATTTCTATTGTTATTTTCTACACACAAAAAGTCTGGTACCTTTGTTACTGATGTCATTTTGGTTTCTGCTCTGATTTTTCTCAGCAGCATTTTCCCCAAGCGCTGATGTGACATAATTTACAAAGTATTCACTTTTTGAGATCTTGCGTATCTGTAAACATCATGTTTCCCACTGACTAATGATAAATGAACTAGATGTTGAATTCTTACTTATTTTGGCATACCTGATGGTGTGTTACGCTTTTGAAACTGTGCAAATATAGGTCTGGTTTCTGCCCTAAAGATCATCCTTTTTGTTATAGTATGTACAAGAAAGACATGACAGAAAAAGCAGGTTAACCATCCTTCCATAGTTCTTTTTTTGGGGCGGTCACTGAGATCAGGCAGCAGGGATGTCTCTGGGGAAAAGTTGATGCAAGGTTGGTGTTGCCTCTGTTGTCCTTCCACATGGTGTCAGACACCATGGAGTCTCCAATCGACTCTCATTTCGTATGTAGGAAGGAGCCAGACATCTCTGAGCACTGAAACACAAAAACAGAAAAACTTATTTTCCTTTCAGCAGCATCAATGGTCCTTCAGCCACCTCTACAGAAAGATGCTGTGAGAACTGCTCTTCTAGGAACATCCTGTCCCTAGAGGCATGTATTTATCCTTCTCCCTTTCATCTGGACTGCAAATGTATTTAAATCCACCAGCTGGGAAGCAAGCCCCGGAGCTGATCCCAGTGCCTGGGTATTATTTTCTAAGAGATAGGCCAGTTACTCTTCCAGGGCTTTAAAATATCCGCATGTTACAATGGGCAATGAGTTGGGTGACAAGGAGACAATTTCTGCACTACAGAGAGATGCTTAACACTAACCCAGTTTCGCAGTTGTGAATCTTAACAGACTTGTATGAAGTAATTTCTGATTTACACTGTTACAAGGGAACAATTTCTTTTTGCAGAATGGTTATCTTATTAATTTGTTGCACTACTGGAATTACAGGCTGTCCTGAGAGAAATTCTTTTGTAAATCAATATCACATTATTTTCAATATCCCTCTAGAAGTCCCAAACCTATCTTCATCCTGCAAAAAATTAACTCCTGTAAGTAATTCATTGTATGTGAGTGCTTTCCTTGAATTCCCCGTGTTCACTTATGGTTGAAAAAAAACCACATTGATTGCAGAAGAGATTGCCGGACCCATTCTTTTATTCTGCATGTTAGATACATTCTCACACAGAACACAGAATTGCTGAGGGTGGAAAGCACCTCTGGAGGTCACCTTGTCCAACCCTGTGCTAGCACAGGTTGCTCAGGAACATGCCCATTAGAGTTTTTAATATCTCCAAGGAGGAAGGCCTCACAACCTCTTTGGGAACTTGTGCCAATGTTCAACAGTACTCACAGTAAAAAGATGTTTGTTTATGATTAAATGAAATTTCCTGCATTTAAATTTGTGCCTGTTGCCTCTTATCTACTGTGCTCTTTGGAGTCATCTTGGAGTAGTGACAGACATCCCTTTCATTTGTAGCATTCCGTGAAGTCATAAATGCAGGATTATTCAGGCAGTAACTCAAACGTTTTTGTGCTTTATGAAGTACTAACCACATTTTCGCTCTGTAATCTCGGCAGCTGAAGGCCATGGTGTTTATTGACCTAGTACTGATTTTACTGACTTAACAGAAAGTGCCTCTAAGGTGTGAGTATTTATTTTCCAGTAATTCAATCCCTCTTTGTCTCTCTCTTAAATTCCCAGAATTACAACACTTTAAAACTTCCTCTTAGTACAACAACATGTTTTTAATGTAGTCGTATTTAAGCTGCTCACAATTCAAGAATATCATTGCAAAGACAGAATGGGAAACAGAGAGTGTGGTATTGAGAAGAGGTTCACCCCAATAGTTAAAACAGTGGGTTTTGGCTTTAATTTCTTAGGTGTTTTGTACTGTCTTTTAGCAGTAAATGCCAAGATGGGAAATCTCTACCTTTAAAAGTTTATCTTTAGATTTGTATCTTTGGGGCAGAGACCTTTACATTCTGTGTTGTTAGGCATAATGTTGTCTGGAACTCTGGCTCTAGCACAGATGTACTGTGAAGAATTAACCAGTGCTGAAAAAGAAGCACTTAGGAATTTAAACAGAAGAGATAAAAATCTTGAAGGAATAAAATGGCCAAGAATTAGTATTTTTACAGTAAGAAGCATATTAGAATAAAACAGTGTAAATTTGGTTTTAGAATAATTCATTTATGAACTTTTCCTTTGAAATTCAGAGCTTTCCTTGGAAAATTATAAAAAAAAATATTTTGTTTTCCTTTTATGGGAAGATTCTATAATGGAACAAATCTCTTTAGTTGCACTGGCACTTGTACATGGCACAAGGTCACTTGTGGTGATGATCTTACTCCTTGTGTAGATTGGTTAAAGAGGAACAGGTTTTATGTATGATCCTGTTACATATTACTTTTCATGAGATTGCATATTCTCATTCTTTACCTTTTATGTTTCCAAAGCAAGAACCGTGTTTACTTTTGAAATAATGTGGCTGACACTTGCTGAGGATGACTGTTAAAAAAACACCTGGAGCACAGATATAGATATAGGCAGCAATCGTTACAATTATGCCAGTAAAATTTGTGGTAGAGTTGTTAGAGTTGTTTCATTTTGACAGTAGATATTCCAAAGGCTTCTTTTCTGAACAGCAAAGTGGTGAATAGTGAGTGACAGTGAAGAAAGGAAAAAAATATTTCTAAGTAAATATACCTTCATTACAAATGTAACAACCATCTGTTTGAATAAGTAACACCCTCCCCAATTAATATTTTAAAAATAAATAAATACACTAAGTTAAATCAAATTTATCTTGATCTTTGTGATTTTTTAATTGTGAGAAATCAGATATATTTGTGAATATTATTCTAACCGGTGAAGCTTTTGAATTTGAGGATGGATCCTTATTCCATTATTTGTGCCACAACTGGCTGTTTACCCTATTTTCAAGAAGGGATCAATTTTGTTAATAAGTAATGCTTGCTCTTAAGGAAGCTGGTGCTGACTTTACAGATACCCAGACAGGCTGGATTCACACACTGAACATTTTTGACCTTTTTCCTTCATTCAACTGCAATGTAGGAACAAGTGAATGGGAACGTGACCGTGAGGGAGTATCCTTCTTTTAATAGAAATACATATATGAATTTATAGCTTGGAACGGATAAAGATATTGTGGCAAAGTAACTTGGTGTTAGTAATTTTTAGTTCCAAGTGTCCTTCAGTGTTGTGTTCTTTACTTCAGTTACTAGCACTGAGACCAGTTTTGTTTATTTTTTTTAAAAAGAACAACAATGGTAATTTTTGTCGATAATACATATTAAATAATGCTTCCATCATACATCAAAATGTTAACCAAAGTTACACAAGTCAAGTAGAGATTTGGATTCTAAAAGTTGTTTCCATTACCAGAAGGAATTGAAGATGAATCAGGTAGCACTGATGGAACCTTCTTTCTTTACAGAAGTTGTACAAAATCCATATTTCCTGGATGTTACAGAAATTGAGCATCAAGCAGCAGTCTTCTCTCATACTTAACCATTGTATCCTTTCCCTTTTCTTAATGTCTTGGTGCTTGTGTAGGCTCCATCTAGTTTCTATTGCCACCGCTTCCCTTAGCTTTTGGTCCCTCTGCTGACTCACCTCAAAATTAAATGTAACAGAAATAACCTTTCATATTTGGTGTAGAAGTCTTTGTTGTCTCAGCCCCCCAGTTGGACTGAGCAGTTAAAGACATATAAAGGACAGCAGTGTTTTGTCCCCGCCATCCCTCCTGTGTTTACTGAGCAACCCTGAGTAATTCCTAAAGAGTGTTTGGGAGAAGCGTCAGTTCTGATTTTGTAAGGATGGTATTTCAGTCTGTGTGAGACCAAGGTGCTCACACATGGCCCTGCAGCTGCATGTGAGTGGGCACTCCCTGAATTTGAACTTGGCAGCAACTTGGGCACTAATTCTGGTAGGAGCAGGATCAGTGAAGTACTTACAAAGTGACTGCTATAACCCCTCATGTAGATGCTGTGTAGACCGTAGACCCTGCTTGCTGCAGGGAAGTGTCATGGGAGTTGAGTAAAGGAAACACCCATCTCTTCTATGCCAATGCTAAAACAATCAGTAATTCATCATCTCAGTGTGATGTTTTCTTCTTCTGGCCCTAAAGTAATGTGTTGCAGGAAAACACTATAAATTCTGGAATCTCTGCTGTGCTGCTTCCCCTTCAGAATGTTCCAGGTTACAATGATTTTTTTTTTTTTCTTTCCAAAACTCATTGAGAAAATCATGTCAGTCTTTCTCTTATTTTAGTACCTAAGAATTAATTTTGCCTCCTGAATAATACAGTGAGATACTGCTAAAAGAGGTTCAGTGGAGGAAAAACATACTGTGATTAAATAAAATGAAAAGCTGTATCAGGAGAGAGGACTGTCACTTTTAAGCACGCTTTTCTTGTATCCTTTCTTTGCATTTTCTTACCAGCCATTTTCAGAAGGCACATTTTGTGCTAGGTGGCCATAAGAAGCCAATAGGTCAGCCAAGTGAGGCTGTGCCAAATTGCAATGTGTATTAGGCATAAAATCAAGAAAATCAAGTTTCATTTGCTTAAAATGGGCAGCAAAAAAATTACTAAAAGTAGAATGGAGGTGAAATAATTTTAGGGACAAATCAGGAAAATGGTCCATTTCTTAATGAGTAGGATGATTATTTTCAATATAGTTTTGGCACAATAAATTCTGATCCACAGTTGTGTCCACAATATTCCAATCTGTTGCTAAAATGGAAAAAAACAATCCCTTTACTCTCTGTCAGAAAACTGATAACTAATCAGAATTTTCTTGAAGTGGAGCAGATGACGATACACAAAATTTCTCACTGATTATGTGAACATAATATATATTATAATATATATATTATATTGGAGCAGCAAGATCAAACCAGACACATCCAACCTGAATCATTTCTATGAAACTACTTTGAAATCCTTGTGTAACATCATAGAAGCGTGATGCTAGAAACTATTCCAGTCTGCAGCTGTTGTTAGCTTTGTGAGTTTTATTACAAGTTTTAATTAGCAAAGAAGTATGTCATTGGGATCTTGAGGATGCTGGAAGGTTTTATCAATAAAATATATTAATCAGTCATTTTTTACTACTGAGAAAAAGAAATGATGAAAAATTCTTTCTGTAGCCTTTTAACTACAATATTTAATTTAAAAAATCCATTTCAGATCAATTTTAGTATCTCTTTCACTACAATGTGTGATTTAATATTTGTGTGCATGAAAATTCGCTTTGCTATATATAAAATATGTCCTTAAACCCTTGCTTCTTTTAGGATGTGTTCTGTCTTTGGGCTTTGTGAATATACATTAAAATATAAAACCAATTACATCATAAAGACAAAAATGTGATTAATTGCTACTAAAGTACAGAAAGAGCAATCAGAAATATCTTATGGATGAGATATAAACTGTATCTGAAAAATTTGCTTTCTGTATTTTCCTAGTAACTGCTGTGGTCCTGTATAAAGCTGTTTGATCACTGGTACTTGGTAATTTGTAATCATTAGGCCTTCAGTGTAATTCGAAATCACCTCTATTTGCCAGATGCTATGACTGCAGAAAAAGGTATCAGGTTTTTTTGTTTGTTTCATTTTTATCCCATGTTTGTTACTTAAAATGCTGTTCTTCATCTTTTATTAATTAGTTAATATTTGCAAAGTAATTTGCAAAAGAAAGGAACTGTTTAAGTGCATCATTGTTAGGCAAGTATTATGAACAACATTTCATTAAGTTTTTGACTTCTGTTTCTGGGAGGAACATTTTCCAGACAAAAGTCAAAGCTGATGCTCAGTCTCCGATTGACCCTCATGCATTAAGCATTAATGGTGAAAAAGAAGCATTTTTTTCCTTTTGCATTAATTTCTCTTGTGACTGGATGGGTCAGTATTGAACTATATTGGCGTGTGGATAGCAGACTTGTTCATTGGACATTTTACTGACACAAAAGTGAAATGTTTTAATTCCCACTTTTGCCACTACTTTATCCCGTACCAGTTAGCCAGGGCAGTTCACTCAGGTCAGTGCCCTTTTTTAAATCTGAGAAGTGGTCACTGACACTGTTCTTCCATTATGAAATGCTGTTCTAAGAGAGGTGTTCTGTTAAACCTTGAGGTTTATAGTTCGGTGCATAATTGATGGTAACATACCATTTCCCCTTTTCATCCACCTAGTGACTAGTAATATCCATAAGGCAAAAAAACAGCTGGGAGCGTTTTTCCAACTGTGTACCCTGGAAAAATTGCTTCAGAGAGCTTTTCATTTTGAAAGCTTTTTTGCTATTATTACTCAAATTTGCTGGTTCTCATTAGTCAATAAAAAGCCATGTTTTGTTTTGTGGTGGGTTTTTTTGTTTGGTTTTTAATGCTTTCTGCCTCTCTGTATACTGGAAAACAGCAGGCAGCAAGCCAGTGTCCGTAGAACCAACCAACCAGCTGGGTGCATCATTTCCCTCTTGTGATGTTACTTAGCCACAGTGGTGCATAGGAGGAAATCCAGTTCAGTGTTCAGATTCAGATGTGTAATGTTAGATGTTAGTTTCGAATGTTCATATAAAAATAGATCTCTGTCTCACAGATACTTAGAAAAGATCTCAAAATTCTTGTTATAGTCAATACAGACTAGTTAACACAAGTCAGCAAACTTTGGAAAAGTTCTTCAGCCTATTCTAGGGTAGGCATCTACCATCCTATCAACTAATTTGCTCTCTAGACTCCACTAGATAAATGTTATCTCAACGAAGAAGGTGCAGTGTAGGAAAATGTGCATTACTGCATCAGTCTGTATGTATTGTTTTAGCTAGAACTTTTGTTTGCTTAGTTAATCTAGAGCTCTTTGTTTCCCTTATCACCCACAGAGGTTGCAAATTGTTGTCGCTCCTATCAGAGCTGGACAGACAACCATGTATGGCTGGGGAGACTTCTGTGGAACAGGCACTTGCAGAATACTTAGTATCAGCTGCCAGAGGGCTCTCAGAAATGTTTGTCAGCTTTCTGTGGGGAATTGGTCTCTTATCACATATATGGGGCAAAGAACATAAAAGAAAACAAGCAAAGTGGCAGCATATATTTTATCTGTATGATATCATAGGTACCTTTCAAGTCTTTGAATGTGTTGGAAACTTCAAAGTTTTGTAGGTATGGGGCACAATTAGTTTCTTCTCTTCTGCATCTTCGAGTACACAGACATTTTCTAAACATAGCTGTAAATCTGCTAGAACAAAAAGAAGATAACCGTTAGCTATCTGTTCCCAAAGCCTTGCTGTTTTATTGTCCCATATAGAATATTAAAAAAAAAGATGTAAAGCTGAGTGCTTTGATGAATAAATTGGCTGCTTCCCAAAAACCCAGTGATGATGAGATTCTGTGTGTGAACACGCAGCATTTTTCCCTGGTGTGTCCTTCGGTCTATATAGAAGCAGGATGCCTGTGAATTTCTTTATTCTGCCTATTCATGAAACAAAACAGAAATGAGTAACGAGAAAATAAATGGTCATATATTTATCTGTGATTCATAATATGGTGCAATATGGTATTAGCATCACCCTTAGAAAATGACAGTAAGCCCAACTATGAGCAAACAGATATAAACAAACCATATGGGCCAGATCCTGAAGTCTCAGGCAGGCAGACAGCAACTGAGCCTCACTTCGTACACTTCTGTGCAGAATCATGGAATCGTAAAATGGTTTGGGTTGGAAGGGAACTTAAAGATCGTCTAGATCCAACACCCTGCTGTGGGCAGGCACACCTCCCACTAGACCAGGTTGCTCAAAGCCCCATTCAACCTGACTTTGAACACCTCCAGAGATGGGACATCCACAGCTTCTCTGGGAAATCTGTTCCAGTGTCTCACAACCTCGGGAGTAAAGAATTTCTTCCTAATATCTAATCTAAATCTACCCTCTTTCAGTTTAAA
>JAOXJM010000001.1:10525784-10541387 GCA_026413425.1 Tringa solitaria
CTTGGGAGAAGAGACCAACCCCCGCCTCTCTACAGCCTCCTTTCAGGTACTTGTAGAGAGCGATAAGGTTTCCCCTCAGTCTTCTCTTCCCCAAGGTCTCTCCGCCGTTTCTCATGAGAGGTGCACCAGTCCCCTGACCATCTTTATAGCCCTCTGCTGGGCTCTCTCCAGTAGTTCCTTGTCTTTCCTGCTTAGATGTCACAGTTCTTTAGATTCTTAACTGTGGTCTTCGTTGATTTAAAGTAATTTTACGAAATTTACATTAAACATGTTGAAATTGCATTTTAGAGTCTCTTGATCCTCATTTTGCTGTGTCTGTTTAAGGAGAAAATTACATTTCTTACATGGAAATAAATCTTGAAAAATAGAAAACCTTCTTTTAAAAGCTGATTTTGTTTTTTACAGTGTCATAGACAAAGCACCGGTAAGCACTCCAAAGAATGCTACACTTATTCATGTTTACAATTTCACTTTTTTTTTTTGGAAGCCTGCTCATTAAAAGTAAAATTACTCAAAGTTGATTTAATTTCATGTACATTAGAAATCCTAGCATCCCTGTAGTTTTTGTTTTTTTTCTAAAAAATAGTTTTTACCCTAAATTAAGATTCCTTTTGGTTGCAGCAGAGAGTTCCTATTGAACAGCAGGCGAAAGAGGGAACTGAGTAGTCATTATTTCAGCAGGATTCAATTTAACTTGCTGCTTCACAAATTATCATAAGTTGTTTTTGTAAATTAATGAGAAATTACGGGTCCAAGACTTACATTCATAGGAGGAGAACGACAGAGGCAAACTGAAGTGGACCACAGCTCCAGTCTCTGTAGTACAAAACCTGTTCTCCAGTAAGTTTCCACCCTTGCAAGTGGTTGTCCTGGAGCAGTGATGCTACAGCACTGATTGCTGCATACCCTGGTCTGCATAACTGCTGCCTCATTGCATTGTGGGAACTCCTCCGGCTTTGGGTTGGGTTTGGTTTCCCACTACAACTACTACTACAACTACTACAAGTAGTATTGAACAGCTCTGCTCTGTGCCATGAGGAAAAGTGGCAGAGCGTAGCACTGGTCACTACATGGCATTACTAATTAGGTATTTACCTCTTTGTTTTAGATTTGAGTGTGAATGTCTACAGCTTCAGATGCAAATAAAGATCTACCTCTCTTTATACCATAATGATGCTGTACAGAAATCCGTTTATTGATTCCAGAATTGTTTGAAATTCCGCCTTTCCCTCCACATAGTCAAACATTAAAAGTTAGTGAGAATGTGTATAGTTTTTTCTCTTTATTAGATTCTGGAAAATTCCTTTTATTGCAATAGATACATTAAGAATAACCAAAAGCCCCTTGATTTTTATGGGAAGTGTTATTTTGGACATGCAGAACAGGTAGTTATAAAACAGAACATAAATCCAACCTGGATATCTATGTAACATTTAGTAAGCTCTTCTCTACCATGCATTTTACTGAAAGCGACGTGTGTGACAAAAGGGTACATAAAGTACTGAACACAGAAAAGTATATAGATTATATGGAAAAGTATTTCAAGTATGTAATACAAGAACGATACTGAAAACTGAATACTCAATTTTATGTGGTTCAGTAGTTATTAGATTGTGTGGAAACTCTTAGAGCAAATTGAAGATCTCAGACTTCTTGGGTGCTTTTAACAATGAGGTGTACTGGGATGGGGAAAGGAAATTTATAGGGGTGCTATTTATATCAGAGAATAAATGTATTGTAAAACCTGAATCTCACACAGTCATTATTATGATCTAAAGAAACTAAAGATGAGGATGACTTAGACCCTGAATTCTGTCATATTTCAAATGTCTTTGACTTTGGTATTCACATTGTTAGTGTTTTCCTTTTGCTCGCAGTTTTTCATTCACGTTCATCAAAGATTGGGTTACAGTTTTTACAGAAGTTTGTAATGGTTTGCAAATTGCCTCTGTGTTATGATCTCCTCTAGGAATGTATTTCCTATAAGGTATGTATTTTGGGCCTTTCAAGAGAAGCTTGTGGTGAGCACTGATAGATGTGAGCAAGGAGGCATCTGAATTAATTAGAATTCATCCAAGAAACTGCATTAGATCAAGTGTGACAATTCAGTATCAAGCTAAATTGAAAATAAAGCTGTTGACATAACAGAATAAAAATAATAAAAAAATGCTATGTGAAGAATTAAAATTACATTATTTTCCATAGTATAGGATCAAGAGAGGGAATATAATTTCAAGTATCATGATACCGAAATTTCCACCCTCGGCTCTTACCAAGTCGGACAGGCTCTGACTCATAAAGTACTATGGAGTAAAATACCTAATTTGAATGGACAGAACTAATTTAATTTAACTTGGAAAAAATATTTATTTGTTCTTTTCATAATAAAGCCGTTAGTTTAAAATTTCCTTGCATAAAACTTTGATTTCCAGAGGTCATAACTTACTGAATTTAAACATTTTTACAAGCTCTGCTGCTTGCTCCATTTATGCTTTCTAAGGCTTCTTATGATAGAAGCTATGCATTTTTTTTTGTTGATAAAAACACAGGGAATATTGTGTCAACAGGTAAAAAAAGACCCATTTTATCTGTATTCTGACTGTGTTTTTTGGGTACAATACTGAAAAGTTAAAACCTGTTCTGAAGCTCAGAATAAACTTAGGAGATAGATGCAGATTTGAAAATCACTGCTCTATTTTCTAATTAAATATGATTATTTTTTTTTTAAAAGCACATATGCATTGGAATCTATTAGCTGAATAGCCACTGAAGCCAGTGAACTGCACTGAACCATACTGAACACTTGGAACTGTATTATCTTAAATGCCTTATGCTTATAAGCAGTAGTTTGGCACAAATTTGATTATATAAATAGCAAATTGTTCAGTTAAAGCACTGTTAACAACTGAATAATAGCATAAATCAGTGGGATTTTGAAATAATTTAACCACTGAGTGAAGTTTTGCTGATACTCAACTACAAAAGGAAAAAAACATGTAAAATATAGAAATGTATAGACTTAGAAAGTTCTGGTTTTTTTATTATTATTATTTTTTATTTAGAGTATATATATGTTTTGCATGGATGTTTTGAGTCAGAACTGCAATACAAACTCTGGAAGAATTGCAAATACTGTGAAGAGCAGGGTTAGGCTTTTTCCTTTTTATTGGTAGAACCTGGAAAAAAAATCAGCACATATATAAGCTTTCTCTTTCTCCCTCTCTTTATGTGCAGTAACACATATATTACTGTTCTGTCATAGTATTTCTAGGAAGTGTTTACATACATGGAAAACATGAGGAAAAGTGTTGATTTCTAAGAATTTTGCCTTGTGTTATGAGCACAAAAAAAAAAGCGTGTACTGGAGCAGGATGTGCTTCTACTTTTTTGTTAATCTAGAGTTAGACAGAATTAAAATTATTACACAGGCTCCAGAGAAGGTCACAAGGGAGTTTTCATCTCTTCCATTTACCTCCAACATATATATATGTGTGTGTGTGTGTGTATGTAAGCCTTTCTTACTAGATTCAAGATGTTTACTTTGGAGTGCATGGTATTTGTATGCAGTTAAAATGAAGCAGTAGCTGTAGAAAAGAACATCTGGCCCTCTTCAAAAGCAGTATTTTTCTCAAAATTGTATGTAATATCCAATAATGATTTCAGTCTAGTGAAAGACTAAGTGAGCACTGATTAGGAACTGTGTATATTTTAGATTAATTATGTCTTGTGGGCAGTGTAGCATATGCTTCAGTATACAGAAGGCTAAATTTAAGGATACAGAAATTGCCTCTTAAGAGCAAATCAAAGTCACAGCAACAAAGCGATCTTAATCCCATCTGCTGTCAGGAAAGAGCCAAACATAAGCCAACCAAAAATATAGAGCTTTCCCTGATGAATTCCCACCATAATTTCTTGCTTTACTATATTACAATTGCCAGCTGTAACCAAGTGGCTTGTAGGCAGTGTAACCATAGATACTACCGAGTTTCTTCAACCTTGCTCAGCTTTTCATGTTAATAAGATTATCTGATAGTGAGTGTTGTTGCATTTTTTAAATTTTTTTTTTTATGGAAAGGGATACATAACAGGCTATTCCAGCCATCTGCAGTATAATAGCCATTTTATTTAATTTATCCAATTTTCTCCTTCTGATTTTCCATCCAAAGAAAGTACTCCTCCCCGAAAAATTCTCTCAGGAACATTGAAGCTTGTGTCTACATCCATTTTGGTAGAAGTGTTACAGGCAGAGTATCGAATAGCTAACTGGTAGCTTATAAATATATGATCAAATCAATAGAAAGTGTCTTGTATCATTACAGGGAATGAAAGCTATTTCCTTATTCCTTCAGTCAAGCATTAGCACGCATTCACATTTAATGGCAATCTTTATCTTAAAATAAAGTAGGGAGTTCTTATAAAAACAATCCCCATCGTTCCCTTCTCCCCAAGTTATCCGTGTTTACCTCCCTCCAAAACCTGTGTTTATAACATAGTTGATTTCATCAGGAGTAATTGTCGTTGCATTCCTGAGGCATCTAGAATGGGACTGTAAATGTTCATACATATGTTTATTATACTGCCTGCAAATAAATTAGAAAAGTGTGTGCTAATGCTGTGTTTATTTATAGCCTAGCTATGATTATTAAAATATCTTAACCAATTAGCACCACCATGGCTGAGAGACATCTGTGAAAGAGAGGTTGAAGTCAGAGCTTGACACATGCACTCGGTTCCCAGCGCCAGTTCTGCAGCAGTGGAAGAGGATTGTGATGACCCTGAGAGGTTAGTTCATCACAAGTGGGAAAGCAGGAGGAGAATGTGGTGAAGAGTATTAGTGCCCCTGCTCTATAGCTTGAAGCGTGTTGCAAGTCACAGAGTAGATTCACTTATTGATCTTAAGGGCCAGTGCTAGTGATTGACCTCTGCTGCCATTTCAGTATTCACTCTGCTGTCATGGAAAGAGATGATGTAGACAAAAGTAAACAGTAAATTGTAGGGCTCAGCTTCAGTTGCATGAATAATCCACATTCAATGCATAAGGATAGAAGCCCGAACCTGTAACTTCTCTCTTGGCCCAAGAAATACCTTTATTTGAGTCTAATCATTGACACGCTTAGGAAGAGGACGAAACTGCAGTCTGGGTCAGACCATCTTTTCTTCCAAGACTGAAAATTCATCAGCCCATGATTATTGCCCTTTGTGATAGTATTGGACACTCATACTTGATCAGTCCAGAGCTTTCTGTCTCCCTTCACTCGCAGCCGTCACAGAGACCTGCTTCATCCTATGCACCCTGGAAGATGAATGAGGTACTAAACAAGGAGCAATGAGAGACCTTTTAAAAAGTCTTCTAGCTGGACAGAATAAATATTACAACAAACTTTTCTCTCATGCCCAAAGGATTAAATCTATTTCAGAACTGAAACAGAAGTCAAGAGAGCTGTACCTTGTAGCCCAGCAAATACTATTTTTGCCATAACCAGTGAAAGGCCATAGGTTTTGGGCTCACAGGACAGGGAAGGCCACCAGGATGTTTGTTTTAGCAATTGTCTAGTGGCCAAGTGACTGTTGTCTCACCTTTGTGTGAGCTAAAGCTCCGTGAACAGCATGAATGATAAAGGTCTGGCAAACCTTGGTTTGACAAGACGATCTACATGACTTTCTAGCCTGCATTATCCCATTACTCTGTGACAATGCATTCCAAAGCAAGTAGTGATTGCGAGTGTCTGGAATATGGGAAACAAAATTTTCAAGTTGTTTGCCACCCACAATATAACCTATGCCTGCCTTATTCTTCAGGGCTCTGAATGGATAATTCAAAATAGAATGGATTTGGTTTTTATGCATAAACATGTCTGTGCCCCAGGATCTAGGGAATGCAAAAAAAAAAAAAAAGTTCATTAGAGGAGAGACTTGCTAATCATGCCAGATGTGACTAGTCCTCTCTCAAACAGCATGTCCTATGATTACAGAACATAAAGGTGCTTGCTGGGCTGCTTGTCTTTGCACATCCCAGAATCTGCCTGAACCTAAATACAGAGATTAAACATTTTCTATGTCCTGCGGGCATCTTTTTGGATTCCCTGCAGGTCACAGGCAAGAGCTTTCTGAAGCTGTCATCAGGTGAACGGAAGAAAGCATTTACTGAGCAATTATCAGATTAAAGATCCAGGAAAGGTTCCCAGAGTTATGAAAGTGAAACAATGCCAACATCTGACAAGGTTTTTTGCTTGTTGGCAATAGGCCAATCTATTGTACTCAAAACAAATGTGCTTGGTTTTGAATTTGCTACTCCATGCTGTAATCAGTAGAGAGAAAGGAATATTTCGAGACCGTGTTGATCTTCTTAATGTCTTGCTTTATTAAAGTAACAGAATACCTTTTCATAAACAATCCTGCTTTATAACAAACCCCAAAGTCACCAATCCTGCATGTGTTTCACTGGACTAACAGCTCCCTCTGGACCATGACAGGGTCCCTCCCCTCCCTGCCCCAGGGCGGTCCCTGACCCTCCCTTAGCTCCCTCTGCATGCAGAAGCCTTCTTGCAGTCCTTCACTGCCAAATCACCCTTTGTACGTACCCTGACATGAGGATTCCTCCTGGATATCACAGCAGTGTTTCAGCTGACAGATGGGCTTGTAATGCTTGCTGGGTGCTACTGCCCTGCAGACACGGATCAAATACCCAAGCATCACCAGCTGCTGTCCGTGGCAGACATTCTTGGATAATCTAAACTCTGTAAAAGTTTCCATAGAGTGAAGGAACTTCGATTAAATCAAGATGAATTTGCAGGCACCTTTTAGGCTCCATGAAAAGCAAAGGCGGTCTAAATTTTCACACAGGTACTCCCTTTGGTCTCTTTCTCCCTCTTTTCCATACTGTGGTCAAACATGTAACCTTTCTAGAAAGTTACAAGGCTTGATACCTGGTTTGTCACCTGGTGTCAGGTGTTATTGCTCCCTGTCTCTTTAATACTGTGTTCACATAGAATAATACTTCACAAGTAGTGGTAGAGGTCCTTAAGACTTCTTCATTATAATACTCTTAAGTAATATAACAGGATCTTAGTTAATTTTCCTTAATGTGTTGAGTAATTTATATGGGAAGTTATCATAGAATCATTTAGATTGGGAAAGACCCTTAAGGGGTCTATACTGAGGTACATACAAATTTAATTTTTGCACGTCCCATTTCCAGGGCAGAGTTAATTCCCTCTTTTCATATACTGCTGTCAGACAGATAACCAGGTTCCTGGTCTCCTTCAGATAATGGAAGTGATCTGCATTTGACAAGAAAAACCCAAGCACTTTCCCTGTGCAGAGGTAACCTCACAGCTGCCAGCCCTCTGAGCAGACATTGCTGAGGAGGCGTTTTCTTTTGTTTGGGTTCTTCTTGGCTTAATTGATTCATCTTTGTCTGGATACAGTCCTGTTCAATTTAATGTTGAAAACTTGAATGCAAGAGTCAGGAAATTTTTCTGTAATATTTTCCTTGGACCAGATTCTGAAAATTAGAGTAGAAAACCCTCTACCCTATTGACATTCCAGCCAGTTTTGGCTCACAAGAGCTATTAGAGGCTTCCTTCTGCTAGTCTGAAAAGCCTTTACATAATGGGGTGGAAAACTGCTTCGTGAAGGAACAAATATCTCTTCACAGAATTCTGAGAATAGCAACCTGCCTTCCTCATCTGTAGCACAGTAGGGGCAAGCTCAGCAATTACGCTGATGACTAAAGTGCTGATAAAACAGCGCTACTCACCCTAAGGAATCCTGTAAATAAAGATCTACAAGGCTGTCCCAGTCTGGTATGGGGTAGCCATGGCAATAGTCCCAAATCTGCTAGCAGAATTGGGAAATGCTTGGTCAATGCCTATGCAGACTTGTACAAACTCTTTCATGTCAGATAAGACTGAAAACCCAATGTCCCCTACATTTACTCTACAGCCTATTTTCCTACTTTTTTTCCCCCTAACTTACAAATTGCAGAATGTATGTACTTTGAATTGTTATCTGAGGCAAGAGCTGAATTACCATTGGCAAACCATCTTGGCCATAGGCTTTTATTTTAGTCACTTGAGTCATTCCTGGCTCAGTTTTCCAAGTCTCAGTAAATACACTGGATGCTGGTACATGCTCCTATTGCTGCCTACACTTTTACCCATCTGTTATCATGGCACTATTCCTACTTAGAAGTTGGTCGGACCATTACACTAGATTACAGGTGCCAAGTGAATGTGGGTTTAGGCAGTTACAAAAGCTCTTCTGCAGACTATCTGTGCTCTGAGATAGAATTGCCACATTGATGGCACATGCTTCCTTACCTCGTGACATCTGTTGATGCAGAGATGCCAAAAAAATACCTGTGTATGTATAAAAAGGACCTATCTTTTGCTTGTCTATGTTGACAAATTGTATTGCAATTGTTTAACAAAGATGCTTCATGAGATCACATTCTTTTCCAAAGGCAGAATGCCCTTAATGTTGCTTTTAAAGTGGTTTTATGACACTGTTGGTACAAAAATGTTTGTATTGATCCTAAGTCACCTACATTCTGTAGCTATATTAATTAAGGTATTCGTTAATATAGTTTGACAGCATGCAATTGTTTGATTACAATTTCATCACAGAACAACATTTTTGATGCAACATACCATATTTATCATATAGAATTTTACTTCTTTATTCAGCCAATCCTTTTACTTGATCAATTTATTTAAACTAATTGCTTAGTAAAGGATTAAGTTATTTTAGAATAAGTTCTAAAATGTACTTAGAGACATGATCAAGTATGAGTTGAATTGTGGCTGCTTGACAAACTACTGGTCAGCTGAGCTGTGGTACCTGCCCATATTAAATGCCCACTGTTAAATGGCTGCAAAGAAATCAGTTTCACATTTTAATGAGTTAACTCTTATCATCTGAGCAGCATTAACTGATGATAAGACAACTTGACTTGTTGCAAATGTGGTGTAAAATATGAATGTCCCACATTTTACTTTGAGGGTGGTGAGACGCTGAAACAGGCTGCCCAGAGAAGTTGTGGATGCCCCATCCCTGTAGGTGTCCAAGGCCAGCCTGGATGGGGCTTTGAGCAACCTGCTGTAGCGGGAAGTGTCCCTGCCCATGGCAGGGGGGCTGGAACAAGATGATCTTTAAGGTCCCTTCCAACCCAAACCATTCTAGGAGTCTATGTTTTAAAATTAAGGCAGAATGGAAATGAACATTTAGTCAGGTGGTGTGGCTGCACTGAAAGCTAAGTAACAGTAACTCTATTACTTGTAACTGTATTTTCAGCTTATCCTAATTTTGAATGAAAATGCACATCAGTAGTAGTATAATCACAATAAACTATTGTGAAAGTGCACATGCTGAGAGTCACACAAGCTCATTTAATGAGTACTTGTTTGTTAAGTACCATATTGTGATTGTGTTCACTAATGTGTGTGAGTCCTTGTATATAAATACTTGTAGGAGTTTTCTTCTATAACTTTTGTTTCTAACAAGTTTTTCACTACTTCTTAATAAACAGAAATTAAAGAGGAAATGTAATTGCTTTTTAGAGCAAAGAACAATATGACCTGTGAGATTGCATTTTGGATCTGCCACGTATTTTCTGTTATCATTTGTAGGAGCATTACTGACTTCTCTTAATTCTTATTTTAAATTATATTGGAAACTTTTAAATTCTTACTGTTATTATGATTTTTATTTAATATTAAAAAAGAGTTTGAAATCACAGGTTGTACTACAGTGGATCCATATTTTTTTAATACAAAGTTCAATTAAAAGATGGCAGGAACTTAGGACATTGGATCAGCTTTTGAGTTTTCCTGTTCTCTTCCTAGGGCTCACTGTGGGTCTTGAGACTGGCTGGGATTCATTTAAAGATTACTGTCTCTAAATTTAATTGCCTACAAGTAGGTATCCAGCCTCCTATTACAGTAAGTGAAGATCCAGTCAGTCCACATAATGGACTCTAAAGAGAGAGTTAGGTATCCTAGAGACATGTCACTAAGAATCTCTTTTAGTGTGAGTTCTTTATAATGAGAACTCAGAAAACTAGACTAGGATTCAGGTGGCTAAACATAGGTACCTAACACCATTTCAAGCACGTAGACTACCATTCTTTGATTCTTGCTTGCAAAGAATGGTAGATACTGGCTCATCTCTTGTAGTTCCTTTTTGGTGTCTTGGATACTGCAGTGTATATAAAAAGGTTTGAAATAGGTGAGGCAGGATACAGTAAGGCATCTAAAATAGCAGTGGTCTCCAGGTTGAAGCAATTGCAGGTCACCCTTAACACATGAAAAAAAAAACTTAGGAGTCACAATCTTAGACCAAGTTCCTCTCTCCTCTCCTGTCTGTAGGCAGAGTAAGGTCTCATGAATATCATCTCATCTCATATTCATAACAAGGTCTTTACAGTTTAGAGATTGTATTTATGTATGCTTTTAAGCAAAAAGACTTCCTACTATGGAAGATGGTGTATTGCACTCCCCCATTTGTAGTTTTTTCACATTGTGGTAATATAAAGAAATTACACTATTAGTTTAAGGCTTTTCCCCCCAAAAAGAATCACGTGGAACTAAGTTTCTTCATGTGAACGTACACATTTTCCACCCCCATGCAGCAGTTTGTTGGTTAATCTCTGAGCACCACAAATAGATTACTTAAGTGTCCTGTTGGTTTACAGTTTCTATCAATGTTAAGCAATCATGTCTTTGCACATTGCCTGTCACTTAAGACACGTGAGATTAATCAGTGTCTTTCTTAACAGCCTTCTGGAGTTGGAAATTCTTAGTACACTTATCTCTTCCTCTCACTGTTTTCCTCCTCTTGCTTTCTGTGCATCTCAGTGAGAGACTGTCTAAGGACTTTATCTTTAATGGAAATGCTGCTGAATTAAATTAACTGCTTAAATAAACATCAAATAAGTTCTCTAGAGTGGAAGTGAGTTAATATTTTCTGAATGCTGGCTGAACAAGAAAGTAAGATTATGTCTTGGCAGTAATTATAAAAAATTACTTCATAGGAACAAAAAGATTTCTAACTTCAGACATGACTAAATACATTAGAGAAAGGTTCATGTTGGAACTGGGCAGGAAGTTTTCACTGTCCTAATCTTTTGACTTTTGCAAAATATTCCCAGGTCAGGGATTCTGGAGCTCTTTAGAAGAGACAGTTTCAAATTTATTCTCTACCTGATTCAAGGAAAAGTTGGTTCTTCACATTCTGTGAAGTCTGGGATGGATTACTTTCAGTTAATTTTTTTTAAGCTTATAACTTTCATAACTAATTCAAGTTGTAAAAAATTTATTCAAAATTTGTATTTACATTCAAAAATTTAAATGTAGCTCTTTGCTACCTTTATAGCTCTAAATCTCTGTTCTATTTCTCAATATTAGTATTTGCTGTATTTCTGTGAGCGCTCTGATACTGTTCATGTTATAAAATTTCAGAACTTTCCTGACAAATATATTTATCAAAAGTGATGTTGAGTGTGGTGAATAAGGATTTTGGAATAAAAAAAAATATTTAATTGGAAATTTTCAGTGAGATATTTTCTGACATAATGCTTGAAAATGGAAGTTGATGAATATTCTTGTTCATAGTGACCTTTCAACATGTGAAGTTCCAATTTTCCAAGAAGAATTGTTCAAGAAATAATGTCCCGAAGCTAAGTTTTTCTTCAGTACTCTTTTTTTTTCCATGTGTATACTACCTATGGAGGTTTTTAATTTGAGTTTGCAGGAGATGCATTGTGCCATCTAATAGTAAGAAAATACCATAGTAATCTCATTAAAAATACTAACTTCTAAAACATCCGTCTGTGTTAATATGTAGTCAAATCTTAGTCATTTAGAGCAAGTGCTGATAGTTACAATTATTTATGAAAAATGTATCATATTAAGAATTTGTCTCTTTTGGACCATATGAACTAGAGGTATGTTAATCCACTCTGTTTTTTTTACCCATTTAGGATTGTGTTCATGTCAGTGAGTAAACACTTTATGATATTACATTTAAATGATTCAGGTGGAAATGTGTCATAGAGTGACTCAAGGCATGTGCATCTCCTTGAACAGGGCAGTGATTCCACTTCTGGTGTACTCAAAAAAACCTTAGATCTAATTTACCTCATGCAGAAGTGAACAAGGAAATGTTTCTCCATTCTGAAGTGATTTCCTCTGACCTTATCTCTATCGCAAGAAAAATGTAGTAATTTCTCTTTCAAGCTTCATTAAAAGCATTTCAGCAGATGGCTAAAACAGTGAAATCCTGCTTCTGTCAGCCACTTTCCACAAGGGTAAGAAAAAGCAAAAACCTTGTCTGAGCAATAACAAAGGAGGTGATAAACATTACTCTTCCTAGAATGCAGTCAGTTCTTTGGAGGTTTACCTGCTGAAGCTAAGGGTTCTGTTCCTGTTAATTACTGGGAAATTGCATTTGGTGGCATGTCATGTATAAAAAACTCAGTGCACTCTATCAGAAAGACACTATGCAGTTTGGGTACCAAACTGTTTTCGACAATGCCTAATCACACTTTCTATTTGTTCAGATGCACCTGTGATTGTGAACACTGTCAGCGCTACCAGATTCTGGTTTTTTTGTGTTATGAGACTGTACTAGTTTAGCTCTGATTTGTAGTGGGATTTGTACATTCACATTGTCATTTGTGTGCATAAGAGACAGATAAAAAAAAGTACATGTCCAGATGGTTTCAGTGCTTATTGTTCTGTGAAGAAAAATAGTGGTATATTCCAAAAGGTATACCCTAAAAGGGAGCTAGATTATGTAGAGTAGTAAACTTGGTAGGTTTTATTATAGTTTTTAGCTAACTTCTGAAATATAGTCATGACTATAGTTACATCTCGTGTAATAACATTTACAATACAAGCTGATGCCTGTGTGTCAGTGATTGTACTTGCAGAGTTGGCTTGATTTCTACCTTAAGTCAGAATCAATTATGTTAAAAACTACATGGTTGATTCTCTGAACTTCAGTGACCTCTAAACTTCTCAATGAACTTCATTTCAATGAGCCATGTCTACCTTGACAAACAAATATGTTGTTAAGAAGGCTGCTGTCCTAGAAGAGTGAACAAAAATGAAAATAAAATTAAATGTCCATCTACAGAAATGGCCTGTGGTACAGATATGCTCAGGGGTTGAAGGTTCACTAACTTACCATATTACATGAATGTTCCTGAAAAAGGGTCTCTAAAATATTTGTAACTTTTCACCTTAATTTTGCAGAATAATTTGAGATAGTAAAATTAATCAATAGAGAATGAAAAATCAATTTAATATATCATCTGGAATGCAAAATTCAGAAATTTTTGTTTTACTTTTTCAGCTCTATATTCTTCCCCTGTTGGAGTGTTTTTAAACTCTCATAGACTAGTTAACACTGTGAAGTGTTTAGTCACTTAGTTTATTGGATTCTTCACTGTCCGTTGTTGACAGGGTTTCCAAATTATATGTAGGTGTCACTGAATAATTCCTCTACAAGTTGTATTTTCATGCAGGCAGGAAGCCAAGGTTATCATCGTTGTCTCTATGACTTTAGGTCATACAAAAAAAAAGAAAAAGAAACAATCAATGGAAATATTTTTGTTAAAAAGTAGATTAAGTAAAAAATTAAGTTAGTAGAAATATTGTAATGTATACCTTGCCTATATGAACCCTAGCATTTAATTCCTTTCAACATTAAAAATGGACTTATCAGAATTGCTTTGAAAAAGTGTAATTTAATTTCATGGGAAATGATGTATTCTCTGTAAACAGAAATTTTGTACAACAATGACATTTTCTCCAGTTTTAATCACCTGTTTCTCTGACTTTCCTGAAAACTGACGACCTACTCTGTGTTTGGTTGGGCCTTTTGTTAGATTTCCATCAAATATGTCACATGTATACATACACTTTTTCAAGCACAAATATCTCTGCACTCTACAAAAATAACATTATCTAGGTTCTATAGAAAAGAGTTGGAAGGTATCTAAGTCCCACCTATTGCAAAAGTATTTTTCTCCAGATGAACCTATAGAGAATTTGCAAGAAACTTATTTAATTTCTCTTCTTTTACCAACTTGACTCTGCTTATCTGTGATTCTACATGTGTAATTTCATACTATTAATTGCCTTCTGTTATATGGGATAATTTTCAAATTGTGGTCAATGACCAAACTACACTCTTTTAAGAGCTGCTCTGTGATGCACATCATCTACCTTGTGCTGTTTTAGAGCTTATTATTAATTTGTGGCAAATAAAATACTCATTCATAGTGTTCATTCAGAAGTAAACTCTATTCTTTAATTGGAAGAGAGAATCCATCTGATTTAATTTGCAGCTACAGTGCTGAATTTGGTCAAACGTAACAATTTCTTTTAGTAAAAGTCTTATGTTTTAAAAGATTTCTTCTGAATACATTGAAATATGGAGTAAAATAGTATAAAAATGATATTAGGTGTATTAATATAATGTTTTCACACAATAAAGTGGATGTAAAGAGACCATAAGCAATATAAGCTATTAGTAAACTAGGAGTTGTGGAACATGTTTGAGCACTGGCCTGAAGCTGTCCATACTGTTGATTGCTAGCATGCTCTTGGCATGTTTTTATGCCAACAACCTATCAAAATCCAGGCAATTTATGATCATAGTTAGCATAATAACATGCAAAATATTCCCAACAGATAGTCTGGAGAAAGTCATTCCATTTTTGGCTGAAATGTGTTTGTGGGGGCAGGGGCTAGTAAAGCCCTAAAGACAGGAGCTCTGCTGTGCTACTTGACCTCAGTGACACAAAACAGACCCCAACCATTTTATTTGTAGATGTAGACCTGGAGACCTACCCATAAGGAAGATTGGTGGCACTAGCAACATGAATTGTACCTCTCTTGAGATAACATGGTATGTCTAACTTCCTCCCTTAAAATGTTTTAGATCTGTGCTGTATCTAATTTTAAGACAGAGAAATAAGATGATGACTTGCATTCCTGAGATGCTTGCTTCTTCTCATACACTCTAAAATTAGTTTAGGGTAAGTAGCTTAGATATATTCTGTTAGGTGTTTCAAGTCAGGTGAGATTAATGTCCCACTGACATCTGTTCTGACACTTTTAGCTGAGATGGTGCTTATACACTTTAAGAGGGGAAGATAGATTCACATCTTTGTGGTTCTTCATTCTTTTTTGGATATTCCAGAAAAGTCTGGGCAGCCTTCAGAGATTGTCTTTCTAAGACTTTCACATTAATTTTTTCCACAATCTTCTTTTATATTCAGTACTAACGTGGCATCTGCTGAATTAATTTTTTAAACACTGAGCTGATTCCAATAAAGAATACGGTGAGTCCAGGTATAAAAATAGAATATTTCATTTTTCTATCAAGGTTGGATGGCTTTTGCAATGATTACTAGTAGCCTACAGACCTAGAAACTTAAAATTTGTATGTAAACAAACATATAGCAGATGACACCAAATTGTGTGGGAGTGTGGATCTGCTTGAGGGTAGGAAGGCTCTACAGAGGGATCTGGGCAGGCTGGATCAATGGGCCAAGGCCAATGGGATGAGGTTCAACAAGGCCAAGTGCCGGGT
>JAOXJM010000001.1:10571707-10594956 GCA_026413425.1 Tringa solitaria
AGCTTTTAATAATAAAATCAGTGTTCAGTCTTCTGTGATTCTATCTATGCATTAATATAATTCTTCTTGGCATCATAATTTTTCACCTGAGGCATTAACTCACCTTTTAGAAAAAAAATCACATGTATTTAATTGCCTGGAGACATTAAGAATTTATATATAAATATATACACACGCGTATGTATTTATTTTTTTAGGAAAAGGAGGATGACAAGTCAGACACATCAAGCTCTCAGCAACAGAAAAGTCCACAAGGTCTGAGTGACACCGGGTATTCTTCCGATGGGATATCAAGTTCACTTGGTGAAATTCCAAGTCATATCCCCAGTGATGAAAAGGATTTACCCAGAGAATCTAGTAAAAAAGACACTATTTCACAAGAAAGTCCACCAAGCCCCTCAGATCTAGCTAAATTGGAAAGTACTGTACTGTCGATTTTGGAAGCTCAAGCAAGTACACTTGCTGATGAAAAATCTGTGAAAAGCAAAGAACTTTATGAAGCACACGGTGAACAGACAAAGGATCAACATAAAACAAAGCCTTTGCCAGTCACTCCAGAATCTTACAGTTCAGATGAGGAAGACTTGGAAGCTATTCAGGAAGGTAAAGGGACCACTGTAGAAGATGGCAAAGGAAGTGTTTCCTCCCGGGCAGACTACAAGGAGGAAGAGGAAGGGAGTGACATATCAGCAAGAAGACAACGCTACGATTCAGTGGAAGACAGCAGCGAGAGTGAAAACTCACCTGTCCCAAGGAGAAAAAGAAGAGCTAGTGTTGGTTCTTCAAGCAGTGATGAGTACAAACGTGATGACAGTCAGGGATCAGGTGATGAGGAAGACTTCATTAGAAAACAGATTATAGAGATGAGTGCTGATGAAGATGCCTCAGGCTCTGAAGATGATGAATTCATAAGAAATCAACTCAAAGAGATCAGTGTAACTGAAAGCCAAAAGAAAGATGAAGTGAAAAGCAAAGCCAAAGGGACAGCTGGAAAACACAGAAGAATGGCACGGAAAAGTAGTGCAGGCTATGATGAGGATGCAGGAAGACGGCATTCATGGCATGATGACGATGATGAGACTTTTGATGAAAGCCCAGAGCCAAAATTCAGGGAAACTAAAAGTCAAGATAGTGAAGAACTTGGAGTAACTGGAGGAGGAGGCCTTCGACGTTTCAAAACAATAGAATTAAATAGTACGGTAACAAACAAATATTCTGAAGCATCTGAACAACAGAAAGGTATTTTATATTTTGATGAAGAGCCTGAGCTAGAGATGGAGAGTCTTACAGATTCACCAGAAGATAGATCTAGAGGAGAAGGATCTTCTAGTTTGCATGCTTCTAGTTTCACACCAGGCACATCTCCTACTTCCGTGTCATCACTTGATGAAGATAGTGACAGCAGTCCTAGTCACAAAAAACTGGGAGGGGAGAGCAAACAACAGCGTAAAGCCAGGCATCGGTCACATGGTCCTCTTCTTCCAACTATTGAAGATTCTTCAGAAGAAGAAGAACTACGGGAAGAGGAAGAACTGCTAAAGGAACAGGAGAAACAGCGTGAAATAGAACAGCAACAAAGAAAAAGTTCTAGCAAAAAATCTAAAAAGGACAAGGATGAACTTAGAGCTCAGAGAAGAAGAGAACGTCCAAAGACTCCACCAAGTAACCTTTCTCCTATTGAAGATGCATCTCCAACAGAAGAATTACGACAGGCAGCAGAAATGGAAGAGCTGCACAGATCTTCCTGTTCTGAATATTCACCTAGTATTGAGTCAGATCCTGAAGGATTTGAAATCAGCCCAGAAAAAATAATAGAAGTACAAAAAGTTTACAAATTGCCTACCGCTGTCTCTCTGTACTCACCAACAGATGAACAACCAATTGGACTCCCAAAAGAAGAAAGTGGTCAAAAGGCATTGAAAAGTGCCGAAGAGGTATATGAGGAGATGATGCATAAGACCCATAAGTCCAAGCCATTTCAAATTGCAAATGAAAAAGACGAAGTGTTTGAAAAAGAATCTTTATATGGTGGAATGCTAATAGAGGATTATATTTATGAATCTTTAGTGGAGGATACTTACAATGGAACTGTTGATACTAGTCTTGTAATGAGACAAGATGAGAGCAGTGAATATATACAACAGAGAGGAAAAGATAAAAAAATAAGAGCGTCAGAACAGATCTATGATGAACCACAGAAAATTACTGATCTACAGAAAGACTACTATAGTGTTGAGACTTTACATTCTATTGTGCCTCAAGAAGATATTGTTTCTAGTTCTTACATTATCCCAGAAAGTCATGAAATAGTTGTATTAGACAGCACAGTAACTTCCACCACTGAGGAAAAGCAGTTGTTAGATGCAGAAGCTGCTTACGAAGAGCTTATGAAAAGACAAAGAATGCAGCTAACCCCTGGGTCCAGTCCAACACAACCAACTTCAGATTTCATTCCCACATCTGATACGAAGGTATCTAGTGTTGGAGAAACAGGGGATAGTACATCTTTAACATCAAGCACTACTTCTGCAATCTCAGATGTATCACCTGTCAGTAGCGCAGCACTTTCTATTCCAGATGTTAAAATAACACAGCATTTTACAGCAGAGGAAATTGAAGATGAATATTTAACAGATTATGCCAGAGAAATTCAAGAAATAATTTCTCATGAAACATCAATGTTAACATACTCTGAGACATTGGAAGGTGCTGCATCAGTTTTACCTTCTGATACAGCTTCTTTAACATCATCTACATCTTCGGTTTGTACCACAGATAGTTCATCACCTATAGATAGTGCAACCACAGGTTACGTAGATACAACAGACACTGTAAGTAAACTAGCAGATTCTGAAGGTGTCAGAATAATACCCCAGGTTTCCTTAACATCTACAAAAGAGTACTCTGAAGTGAGTATGCCTTATGAATCCATTGCTGAAGCCACTAAAAAGTCAGATATGGAAAGCATGGATCAAACTGCAGTTTGTTTACCTGAAGCTACACCTTCAGTATTGGCAACTACAGTTATAGAAACCAAGCAATATGCAGCTGATACCATTACCTTTGATACCTCCAAAGCAGAGAAGGAGGCAGCTAGAAAAATTAAAAGTACAGTAGAGGCTGACATTGTCAAAATTCATCATGAAGATTCTCAAAAAGAATTGGGTTTTGATATGAAAAGGATTAATTTGACTAGTGCTACATCTGAGCAAACACCTGTATGTATAGCTTCAGTACCAGTTACAGAGCCTGCATCAGAAACATCTTCTGTACCTACTCCCAGTGTTGTAAGTAAGACCAGCATGGTCTCTGTGCCTTCCTCAGCTCCTGCTGTAACATCCAAAGTATTGGCGCTTTTTAGAAGCTCTTCTTTGGATTCTCCTGCACAACCTTCTCCACCCCCGCCTCCTCCTCCACCACCTCCTCCACCACCATTACCTCCACCTATTTTACCCAAGCCAGCTATTTATCCCAAAAAGAAGTCACAGATTAACACTCCAGCAGCAACAGCTCCCACAGTGGTACCTTCAGTCACAACTGTTCCAACACTTGATTCCACAGCTGTATTAAAGAATCATGTGGTACCTATCACAAAAACATACACCCCAACACCACCTCCTGTACCACCCAAACCATCCTCCATTCCAGCAGGGCTTGTTTTCAGTCACAGGCCTGCTGAAGTAACTAAACCCCCAATTGCTCCTAAACCAGCAGTTCCTCCGCTCCCAATAACTGTTCATAAGCCAGCAGAAACACAGCCCAAACCAATAGGTTTGTCATTGACTTCAAGTATGACTCTGAATTTGGTCTCTGCAGCTGAATACAAAATAGCATCTCCTACTTCCCCTTTGTCTCCACACTCTAACAAATCTTCACCAAGGTTGACCAAACCTTCACAGGAAACCTATGTTGTCATCACACTGCCATCTGAGCCGGGAACTCCCACAGAAGCTATAACTAGTCAGGCTGTTACCAGCTGGCCTTTAGAAGCACCCTCTAAAGAGCAGATTCCCCAGCCTGTGCAACCAATTTTTACTCCATCCATGAAAACTATGGAAATTCAAAGTATGGCAGATCAGACTATGTATATTTCAGGTACTTTGCAAGCTATTCCTGCCACAACACAATCAGCTTTTGAAAAAATACCTAGTTCAAAATCAGAAGTAATAACAACAGACGTAACCAAGACCACAGTTTCTGTGGTTAAGGGCCCAGTGCCTGGGTTTGGTTTAGGTAGTGTTGCTATTACTATACCTCCAGAGCCAGTACATGTAGTAGAACAGCCCAGGTATAGAGAGAATGGAAGATTCCATCCTTTGGGTGATGTTATAGATCTTCGCACTTTAACTAAGATGGACATTGAAATGAGAGACAGCTGTATGGATCTGTCTGCTGTTTCCATGGACATGAGAAGGCAAGTGCCAGCAAGTGATAAATGTGCGCGGCCAGTAAGCACTGTCCAGCCGGCTATAATTAATCTTAGCACTGCATGTGTCGCAGACCCTTCTCTGTCTGTAGTCACTGAGACAGTAACTGTAATGACCTGCACTGCCACTGTAAGCTACTCTGCCAGTACGGACAGCCTTGTGGATCTGGGACATGCGATGACAACGCCACTTCAGCTGACAACATCAAAACATTTTGAGCCTGCATACAGACTAACAGGCAGCCAGGCATTCTCTGCAAGTAGAGATGAAGTGCCAATAAATTTGTCCCTAGGTACTTCAACACATGCAGTGACATGGGCTACTACAAAGCCTGTTACTGTACCACCTGTTGGTGTTACAAATGGTTGGACTGATCTCTCCACTTCTCAAGAGCCAATGGAGAGCGGAGCAGTTGACCTTAGCACTGCAAAATCTCACAGAACAGTAGTGACAATGGATGAAACTACTTCAGGTATCATAACAACAGTAATAGAAGATGATGAAAAGCCTGTAGATCTGACTGCAGGAAGAAGAGCCGTCTGCTGTGATATGGTTTATAAATTGCCATTTGGTAGGAGCTGTACAGCACAGCAGCCGCCAACTACACTTCCTGAAGATCGCTTTGGTTACAGAGATGATCATTATCAGTATGATCGTCCAGGGTCATATGGCTACCGCGGAATGGGAGGTATGAAACCATCTATGTCTGACACAAATTTATCAGAAGCTGGACTGTTTGCATACAAAAGCAAGAATAGTTTTGATTATCGAGTTGGGGCAACTGATGCAGCAGTAGATCTTACTTCTGGAAGAGTTACTACAGGTCAGTATGACACAGCTGCAGATCTTTCTTTGAAATATAATTTTGATGTTCCTCACCTCATTTCAGGATGATTTTTTTAATTATTTTTCCCCTCCTTCTGTTGTTTTGGTTTCTTTTGGACAGTGTGACAAATTATTCTGGATTACACGTGGTTTTCGTTTCTTCATTTTACATATGTGTTTTGCACAGAGGTGCCTGCATGTGCCTGCATGTTCAGAAATGCTATTTCCTTCACATCTAAAGTAGATCATTAACCTGAAGATTTGCATGCAGTTTCCCCTTCCCATTTAATTCATCAAGATGGGATGACTTTCAGAATCCGCAAAGCAGCATTCTGTTGTGGGACTGGACTGTAACTTTGCCCTGTAATTTCAGGTGAGGTTATGGATTACTCAAGCAAGACCACTGGTCCTTATCCAGAGACTCGGCAGGTGATTTCTGGCATCGGGCTCAGTACACCACAGTATTCCCAAGCAAGAATGGTATCATCTCTGGGTTCCCAGTTTGGCGTTGGAAGTGTTTTAAGATCATCCAATGGTGTTGTTTATTCTTCAGTAGCGACTCCAATCCCATCCACATTTGCCATCACTACACAACCTGGTTCTATTTTCAGTACGACTGTCAGAGATTTACCTACTCTCCAAACAATTGACTCGGTGCCCTCTTTATCAACTTTGCAACAGAATCAACCACTCCCAAGATCATACAGTTTCTTGACAACAATGGCAGCTGAAAAGGATAGTGCAATTACTGCCATTGATATGGAGACAGGGTTACCACCTCTTACTTTAGAAACTATTACCACTGAGCCAGCCAACTTGATACCTGCTTTAACTACAGCATCTGAAGTTTATGCAGATGTAATTGAAGATGAGGTTGCCCTTCTCGTTGCCCCTGAAGAAGGCAAACAGCAGCAGCTTGATTTGGAGCGTGAACTTCTTGAGCTTGAGAAAATTAAGCAACAACGCTTTGCAGAAGAGCTGGAATGGGAACGTCAGGAAATTCAAAGGTTTAGGGAACAAGAAAAGTTTATGGTGCAAAAAAAGCTTGAGGAGTTGCAATCCATGAAACATCATCTCTTATTTCAGCAAGAGGAGGAACGACAAGCTCAGTTTATGATGAGGCAAGAGACATTAGCCCAGCAGCAGTTGCAGCTTGAACAATTCCAACAACTTCAACAGCAGCTCCACCAACAGTTAGAGGAGCAAAAAATTCGTCAAATATATCAGTACGGTTATGACCCTTCAGGAACTGGCTCGCCACAAACTACCACAGATCAAACACTTTTGGAAGGACAGTATGCAACCGCAGAAAATGGCCAGTTTTGGCCTACTGATGATGCAACCACTACAGCTTCAGGAGTGCTGGGTATTGAAATTCCACAAAGCCAAACATGGTATACAGTTCAGTCTGATGGCATTACACAATACATACCAAGGTCTGGTATCCTAAGCTCTGTTTCAGAAATGTCTCTTAAGGATATTGATGTTAGAGAAGAGAAACAATTGAAAAAGAGAAGTTCTATGCCAAAACTACGTGGTCCATATGAGGAACTTGAGGAGACCCTGGAAGAAGAGCACCGGTGCTTCAAAAAGATTGTGGACAGTGGAGTGCAAACTGATGATGAAGACGGAGCAGACAGAGGTTACACAAACAGGAGACGGAGAACTAAGAAGAGTGTTGATACCAGTGTTCAGACAGATGATGAAGATCAAGACGAATGGGATCTTTCTAGCAGATCCAGAAGGAAGCCTCGTGTAGGGAAATACAGTGAGAGTACCACTGAGGCAGACAAAGCTAAACAATTCTCCAAAGTATCTAGTATTGCAGTTCAGACAGTGGCAGAGATTTCAGTACAAACAGAACCTGTAGGAACAATAAGAACACCTTCAATCAGGGCCCGATTGGATGCTAAGGTTGAAATCATAAAGCACATTTCAGCTCCAGAAAAGACATATAAAGGAGAAAGTTTGGGATGTCAAACAGAGACAGAGTCAGATAGTCAAAGTCCCCAATATCTGTCAGCTTCATCTCCCCAGAAAGATAAAAAACGCCCAACACCATTAGAGATAGGATACTCATCCCACCTTCGTCCAGACTCCACATTGCAGGTAGTCCCTTCCCCTCCCAAATCTCCCAAAGTTCTCTATTCACCCATTTCACCTGTTTCACCAAGCAAAGTTATAGAGTCAGCATTTGTACCCTATGAAAAACCCATCACTGATGACATCAGCCCTCAGAAGATGCTGCATGCTGACATTGGCAAGGTTCCTCCATCAAGCCCAAAGGCGGCAAAGATGATGCAACGCTCTATGTCTGATCCTAAGCCCTTGAGTCCCACAGCAGAAGACAGTTCCAGAGCTCAGTTTCAATACACTGAGGGTTTCATGGTAAGAAGTATTTGCTTTCTTTTTTTTTTTTTTAATATGTAATTCTGCCACTATCAGTAGAACATGAGGGCTGACACATTCATTTGCAGTACCTGTGTATGTAGTCTTCTTGCACAACTTGCAGAAAAGTCCCAAGGAATGTCTGCTGTCTAAAGCAATGATGATTTGCTTCATTGCTTTTGCTAGGAAATACAGAAATTTATATTACAGTCCTACTGAGATTCAGAAAAAAATACAACAAATTCTTGTTCAGAATTTTGAAGGCACTTTATGTTTTACATGGCAATTAATTTCCAAAAACATGTTTACTGTCAGTTCTTCAGAAAATGAAAAGCATTTTCTGTCCAATCATACAACATCCAGCTCTTGTGGCATGGTCTGTAGTGCGTTTGCCTTGAAATTACTGCATGTGCCTTCTGAAAGGCAGCTCACGTCAGATTTATAATTACCTTAGCTAGCTGTCCTTTTTGACCCTCGTGAGGTTTCTTGGCCATTTGTAATTCTGTGGGTACTGTTGTGTCCCAATGTGTATATTTTTATCTCTCCCAGACCAAAAGGTCTCATATTACAAATTCATTGTTAGTTTGTTTATTTTGGATTAGGAGGATTATCAAGAAGTTATGCGAGTCTTGAGGGCTGTTTATTATGGGGTCAGAAGAGGCAATTTTGAATAAGGCTGACATCATCAAGATTAAAGTTTTTCATTTCTGCAGTATTCTTTTTCCTTGAGAAGTAATATTTCTGATTTGGGAATCAGTCCATTAATTAGGAGTAAGAGGAAGAAGTCTTGGTGAAAAGAATATACCTTCATAATTTAACATGTTCTTGACTGTCCTTTTGTCCAAGTCCATTCCCTTCTGTCAGTTGCAGGGCCAGTGTCTTGTTTGTGAGAGCTCTAGAAGAGTTGCCATTTGAGTTTTTCAGCAGCTTTTATCTTTTATGTTGTTATCTGTGAATACACAAGTGATTAGTACAGCCTGCATAGAAAAAAGAAGTTTTGTTCTCTTACGTTGGTAATTTGCGGTGACTTTCAAATGCAGGATTATCTGGTTGTACCCTCCAAGGCTCCCACTGTAAGCAGTTTCTGCAGCTTTACATATTTGTATGGATATTAAGTGCTTCCTACACTGTTACTGCTTGGAAAATAGTACTTGGAAGTTTGAAGGGAAAACTGTAGTCATAGCATTGGCCCTCCATATCAACGTTGCTCTTTAATGCAGGATTAGCACAGTGGGGGAAGCTGTAGCATGAGCGCTATGGTTTCACTTAGAGGGTTTGAAACACCATCTTGAAGAACATTGCTCATGAGTTAAAAAGTGTTGGGTTCCTAGATATTGAAAAGTAGGTATAATATTGTAAAATAACTGTTAGTGTATTGAAACTATTACAGAGGACAAATTATTCAGTTCACTCTTTTCATAGATACATATATTTTTATATGAATTGTATACTTTGTAAAATGGATGATAAATTCTACAAACAGCTGATTTTTTAAAGGATTTTACAGTAGAGTATACACATACAGTATTCATTAATGAGACATGGAAACAAAGGGCTTGTACATCATTTTTTATTTTTTACCCATGTGTTTATTACCATTTTGCCTTAAGCCCAAATCAATGTATCAGTAATCAGCTATATTGTTCTTATTAGCATGTAACCATTGAGAAGCAAATAGCCCATATCTCAAAGTGCTTACAGTCTAAATAAATGAGGTGGACATTTTTTATGGAACATGGGGTGCAAATATACAAGTGCAAGCAAAGTAAAATACTTCCATGGATGTGAAATGGACTGCACTGTGGCAGGCAGCGTATGGTGAGGAAGCTGCTCTGTAAAGCTCCCGTAATTATCATGGCTGCTTTCAGCTCTGATGTTATGTTACGCATTAAGCCTGTTACACCCTCTCTTTCTGGTAGAGTTATGTTAATTAAGTTTGTTAATCTGAGGTTCGGTTATCTTAAGCTGGGATCAGATACATGAAATTTACAGGAGGAAAAGAGATATATGACAAAAAAGAAAATATTTAGATTGACACAGAAAGAAATCTAATGACCTCATCAGCATCTGGAAATATGAGCATAAATTGCTTTTGCAGTTTCAGATCTCAATTACTCAGTCCAGTTATGTTGGGAAAGAAGGATCTGCAGTGTAAGACCTAAATGATCCCCTAGTTTCCGTGAGACTTAGAGTATTCTCTCCAGTATGTCCATGTTTGTTTATACCAGCTGAGAACCTGGTTTTAGTATTGTAACTTCTCAGAAGCAGAGGAAAGAGTAGACAGTGATTTCTTCTTTTGTACCTTTGTTCTTCCTGGCACAGTGTCACTACTGACAAAGTATACACGTTGATGACACTTTCAAATGTAGAACTGTGTTGTTACAGCAACATGTTGTTGTTAGACTTGAGTTTAAATACAGGATCACTTTTGCATTATCCTGCTAAACGTGAAAGGAAGATGTTTCCTCAACTTTAAAATATTTTTGGCACTGGGACTATTTTTTCATTGTTTGTTTGTACAGCAACCACAATGGCTGAAGCCCATGTCTGTTAATTCTCTGTGTATACTTTTGTGCCTCCTGACTGGAGAGTTCCTAATTGCCTAGTTATAAAAAGGGAAAAGTAGAAGGGATCAGTTATGTCATTCAAAACAATGAAGTTCAGTGCAGAAAAACTTGTGAAACAGCTCACTCTGGAAAAGAAAATTTACTGGAGCTGAACATAAAAGAATAAAGTGGAAATGAAAGATTGATCTTTCACTACCTTAGGCAAATGGAGTGTGTATATGAATATTTTTTGCATGGATGACTATCCCATCACTTTTTTAATAGTTCTTGTTTCAGGGTTATGTCTTTGACTGCATTCATAAACATTGCCAATGAAAAGGGTGTTCATGTGTTCACGTCTATGTTCCACAGACTTCTTTTTATGACAGTTTACCAAAAAAGTTGATTCCTATGCAATCATTGGGACTAAAAGGGTAAGAATAAAATTGGTCTCTCTCTAAGGATTACAATGAAAAGATACCTTCTCCTTCAGGCAATGCACTTTTATCATTCATGTAATTCTTCCATATATTTTTATATATATATATATATTTATTTATATATATATATATTTATATATTTATTATTTATTACAACATTTCAAGAAAAAAGATTATAGAGACTATGACTAAGATGATTAAATTATCTCTATGTTTTAGAACTGCTGCTTTAAATATAATTTTATTCTTTAATGCACCTTTTATAGGAAATTATTACAATGCTTTATCTAATCTAGCATAAGTGAAAGGCTGAAAAGTAACCTGGTAGCTAATCACATAATAAGTATCCAGATAATATTGCTTCCAATGATGGCACATTTAATTTTCAGATAGCAAGTTACATGTTTACATTCCATTTTCATTTACTGTCTATCGTAGCCATTACCTCTATATGAACACTTGAATGAACATAGGTGGCAACATTCTATTAATCTAAAGTAATTGCTTTCCATTATGTTACCTTTGGTAGTTCTTATGTGCTGTACGTTTCTGTGATATATATTAGTAATCAAGTGTAGCTATGTCAAGGCAAAATTGTGAGCTACAGGTTGGCAGAACTGAAAAAAGTTGTGGAAGCCACTCATCTGGAATTGATACTTTGCAAAGATACCTAATTTTCCTGTTTTGTGAGTTTTGTGCCACTTGATCTCCCAGTGGCCATGAGGTCCCCAGCACTGACTTTGATAGAGTGCCCTGCAGCCCAGCATGGTAGGATTCCATGGAGTCCAAAGCCATAGCAGCGGTTTCAATGTGGGCACCAGGAAGTGTTAGTAGAGTTTGGAAGTGGAGATTGACATTCGTCCATTCAGCAGCGACAAAACATTGTGAGTACATGCCTAGTTTAATAAAGAAATAGCACCGCGGAATCAACTCACATGCCAGTCAGTCAACTTCGGCACTTGTACACATTGCTTATGTGTAATGAAAGATGGAAGTTGTCTTCCTTTAGCCTTTGGATGCAAAATGCCTGCTCAACTAAACTGAAGCAAATTGCAGAAGATCTTGTGTATGAACTGTCACACACATACAACATCCACAGCTAAGCAGTGCATAAAGACTCAGCAGAAGTGTTTGTATTCATGAAACTAATGCAAAGACACATCTGTCAACAGCCTGTCAGCTTCAGGGTAGAAATTGTACATTTAAGCTTCAACACTTAGAACAAATTCTATCAATCTGTTTATTAAGAGAGTTAACAGAGACTTTTCTTGAAATTTTTATCTGATGTGAGTTGCCGTACTTGTAAGGTAAATATAATTCAAATCTCTATGCTATAGTAAAAAAGATAATGATTTCAAGCAAAATCCCAAAGATTTTGTCTTTATTTAGGTAAGAATTGCAGGACTTTATCTATTGCTGTAGTAAAAGCAGAACTGATTTTATACTGATTTTAAAAGTGTAAATTTCTTTAAATGGCATAAATTTAAAAGTAATTAAAACAAAGCGCATTATTCTGCATTTTATCGTCCATGGTATTCTAAAGTTTTCTACTTTAAAACTGAATGTTAGGACTTCAGTCATTTGGGCTGTCCTTTGCTGTGTCAGATATCCTGTATATCTGAGCACTGAAGAGGGGAAACAGAGTAGTTGCTCCCAGTAGAATTACAACCTTCCATATATCCTATCCATGATGTTTTGTTTGCTTATTCAGGACTAAGCTGATCACCAGACTTGTGTTTCAGCAAGGAATGTTCTGCTTGGGTAATGAATAGAGACAAAGAGCTGGGAATAATTACATGGTCCGAGGTTGGGTGTTTCTGTTTGTTTACCTTCCTCAGAAGGAGGGAGTAGGTTCATTTCTTAGTGTCATGCCAGAATCTCAGGTAGCAGATTTCAGCTATTTTTGGAGCACAGGACATTGATGTTTCCTTTGGTTTCTTGTTATCTGGGCTTAATTCCAGCTAAAAGGAGTTGAGATGGTACTTTGTTTTAGCTCTTATAGTTACTGTAAAATATTCAGAAGCGTTTTGTGGGCTAAGAGGTAAGTGGTCACATGGCTGTGACTGCAAAGGGCTTAATTCAGTGACTTTAACTTTCCATTTTAGTATCATGATTCAGTCCGGAAAAAAGGAATAACATTTTGTTTTCTGTAAATGTTACATTTCAATAAAAAGAAGCTATTATCTCTTGCAGGAACAGCTGCTATTTGGGTTTAGGTATAGATGGGTGTTGAGTGAGGAACCATCTTTGTAGTATGTTACAGCAACCTAGATATAAAGCGCAAAGGTGTTTTTTCCTTTGCTTGTAAGTGACACCTGTGGGCTGTAGTTTAATTAAACTCTTCTTCAGGCACTGGTGACAACTAGCTCTGCATTTTGGCCATGCATACACCAGTCTTAAAGAACGGTCTGGGAGCAGCCTGATTTGCACAGTTGATACGGTTTGCATGCAGTTTGTGAACTGTGTATCTGGATCTGCCTGACAGTATGTCAACACAATTAGCAATAGGTTAAGTCACCAGGTCTGATTAGGCACACAGGTTCCTGCATCCCTAAAGAGTCCCCTGCCACTGTAAATGAGGCTGGTTCATTGGTTATGGACAGGAGGTCTTATTTTGAGATTTAATTCAGGCCAGCAATCCAGAGAAGGCGTGGATGTACTCACTGAGTTCCTTTTGTGATCAAATATCAAATCACACACTTTTTTGTGTGTTTCAAACAGATTTACTTGAAACTGAGTTGAAAAGATGATCTCACTCACATCTAGAAACAATTCTAGAAAATCTTATCCTTGTGTAAATAGTAAAATAGGACTTACCTATCTTCTTATTTAACTATGTGGTTTTAGCTAAATTTAAGAGTACTCTTTCCACTGATGGTCTGGTATTTACAATTTTAGAGTCCTGTCAACATTTCAAGCTACTGCTTCCCGTGCTGTATTTGAAATCCTTTGGAATAACATTTATGTGACTCAAATGAGGTGTCTTTTTTCCGTCTGTCAGATCTTCAAAACAGAAAGACTACCACACATTTGGTCAACATATCATATAAACATTATTTTCTAAAGTACATTTAACTGGGTCAGTCTGTCTTGCCTGATACTTTTCAATTAGTTGGTTTCACACCTTCTTTATTCAACCAAGGAACATTCATGCGTAATAGAAAATTATTATGGTATTCACTCTTTTGCTTTGAAAGGGGATCCATAACAATCTTTTATAGAGCAAGAGATGGCAGACTTGATAAAGAGCCAAGGTTTTCTGTCACTTGGGCCTTTTCTTGCCTCCTGTCAGCTTATCCATCTTACTTTTAAGCCAGCTTTCATATACACGTTTTAAAAACACCCCTGGCCACAAATCCCATTCCTCACTCTTTTATCTTCCATAAACAGAAAGAAGAATGAAGGTTCAGTAATATCTTTCCACCCATTTCCACCTGACTTGGTTATCTGTTTTAGGACTACTTTGACTTTCAGGTGTGGAGAGAGGCCAGTATCACCTTCCCTGCTTTAAAGTAATAAATACAGCATATAAATGAATACAGCAGAACCAAGCAGGCCTGGAAGAATGACAGAAGGACAGATACTAACCAGCAAGTTTTGGCCTACTTCAGCAGTGTTTTGTCTCAGACTTTCATCTCTGTCCTGGTTTGCAGTGAAGCAGAGCCAATTTTCTGGTCAGGGAGAGAGGTTCTTCCTTATACCCATTGCCGTGGCAACCAGGGTCCGCTGACCTGGTTGTTTACCCCATGAATGCTTTGCCCTTCTGGGGAGGGTGGAGAGGTCAGGTGACCCAGACTGACCAATAGGGTGTTCCATCCCCTCTGCCATGTCAGTATAAAAGCTGAGGGACCAACTTTTTTGAGGGGTCTTCTTTAATGAGGGGGGCTCTGTGAGTTTGTCCACCTTTGAGCTCTGTTATGGTGTTCTGGAATCCTGTTCCTCAACTGAGTTCAGTCTGGAACTTTCCCAGTGTCTGCAGGTGACACCTCTTGGAAACTTGAGCTGGTTTGATATATATCTATTTCTATTTATTTCATTATTTTCTTTGCCTTTTATTATTAATATTTCATTGAAGTAGTTTATGTTATATCTAAACTCATAAGTCTATTTATTTTCTCCTAGTTCTCATCTTAGGGCAAGAGGTAGGTGAAAGCATCTGTTGTCTTGTCATTGTCCAACCCTGCCCAAACCATGACAGTCTCCTACCAAGCCATGGATTACTATAGTTAGTCTGAAAAAATAGTAGGAGAGTGGTATTTCTACTAGTGTAATTGCCTGACTGAACTCAAAAGAGAGTTTCTTTCACGTATTGTGCTGATAAATTTGGCTTCTGGCATTGTACTCTACTCTTTTTATGAGCAGCTACGAGTGAAGCCTAAGAAAACCATGTTATACTGAGCAAATAATTGTACATTCTCCAAAAGTAGCAGAAAACCAGTGTCTATCAAATCTTTCCTAGAAAGGAAGCACTGAATGTGCTTTGTTAGCGAGTTGTTTGGTACAATAAAAGCAGAATGACCAATAAAGGTAGATGATGCTGAAGTATCTGTGAGTGTACTATGGTGCTGTCCAAAGGGAGCCAGTCATTCATTTGGGTTGGTTTTCCTTACTGGGATTTGAGCACATTTGAGATACACTTGGGACAGAGCTTCCTATTTAGTTTTCTCCAGAAGGAATCTACTTTGCATGCATGAAAAATGCCCTACAAACTGTAGCAATGTGCACTAACAAGAGAAAAAACATTTGTTCTTGTCAAAGTAGTCGAAGTTTCATCTCAACAAAATGCAAGCTTTGATTCCAACACTTTTTCCCATAATTTTATTAAAATATTTTTAAGTTTTTAAAATATCGTCTTGATCAGCCAAATGTGATTAAATGTTGCTTGGAAGTTATCCAAAAGTAGCAAAAACCCATGATAGCTCATATGTCCTATATGAAGATTACTAAAAAAAAACCCAGAAGCGCAGTACATCCCAAACTTATGATCAGATATAATTAAATACAACAGAATATTCAGAACAGTAAAAAGATGTTCTGTACGCCTCTTCGTTCTCTGCTGTGTGAATGGTTCCATTTCCTCTGCATATGAGGCCTCTAGGATGTTCCTTTAACTTATTGAATGCAATTATTGGTGCATTCAAAATTCTTCATTTTTTTTCGTTGATTTTTTTTTTAAAACAGTTCACGTTATGCCAGTATTGAGATAATCATTCTGTGCAATCAATTCCTTAGAGTTTAAAGGGGTACATCTCCATTAAATTCTGATACCTGGACATACTTTCTCCAGGGACTTACTTGTACCTGAAGACTAATTTATTTTTAGTACTAAAAATTTCATAACTCAACATTTTCCCCTAAATAACAATATAAAAAATATCTGCAGAGCTGGATGTACCTCATATGATCACCTAAAAAAGTAAAAGATAATAAAAGGATGAAATGAAGGTAGGCAGTAGTCTTTGGCTATGTGCGTGTGGTTAGTACTCATCACTGAGTTAACTTCAGAAATCATCTACCAGAGGTCTGAATTGTTACTTCTTATCTCTAGAAATACTGGCTAGGTCAGATTCTCTCACGCTATCAATGTTTCAAGTAGCGATATGGGCTAATAAAACTTAACAGTTTGTTGGTTTTTTTTTTTAAATTAATAAAGCGTCTCTATATTAGAACTAACTTTACCGTGGTTCTGATCCTCAAAATCCTTCTATTCAGGCATTGGTTTTCTGAGTCAGTGATTTCATATTAAAATTAATTTGTTACGATGAATAACTATTTACAGTTATGAGTTAAACTAGGGGTAGGCATATGGGTTTACGTATTGACACTGCAATATCAAATTTTAGTATAAAATGCTGAGAAAAATAGTCATTTCTACTGTACTTTTTTACATTCTTTCTCCAGCACAACATTATTTATTAATAAACTAACATTTTTGCAATTACTATTTTTTAAGGGACGCTTACTTTCTTTTTGCCAGCTGGAAGTAGACATCTTAGGTCAAATTGGTCACTGCCAAACTGGAAGGCAGTTTTAAGTGGGTCAAACAAAGGTTTGTCATAGGCTTGACTCTTTAATAATTAAATTGCAATTTAGTGTATGGAGAAAGCACTCATACAGCATTTGCAGATCAATATAGGAAACACAATTACTTTGGAAAGCAGAATTGCAATTCAGAGCAATGTTCCAAAATGAAATTCAGTAATGATACACATACTGCAGGTACAAAATATAGCTGTTCAGGCAATAGCAATACTGAAAATGTTCAAGTATAGTAGCAAAAGTTCTGACTTAATGTGACTTAAAACTATGAAGTGTTTGCATGAAAGGCAATGGTGTTCTTCAGAAATGCTGACAACTGTGTAATGTGTAATATATGTGTTGTAATTGTTCTACCCTACTCTGGTTGGTGAGATTTCAACTGTTATAGTACATGCGGTTTAGGTCAGTGCCACTTAAGAGTTAGAGAGGCTGAAAAACTTCGAAGTTGAGCAAAAGAACAGTATAAAGTATTTAGACAGTACATCGGTTGAAAGGCTGAAGGATCTTGCTATGTTCATCTACTTTTTTTATATTTGTACTTTAAAATATGATTAGTCCTACCGGTTTCTCTCTTGACTACAAATTGATTCTAGATGATTGAGACTGCTTTTGGTCACATGAATTCCATGGTCTATCAAAAAGCCTGTCTTCTCAGCTCTTATTTCCTGCTTTTTATCTCATTAAAAAAAGTGGATTATTTGCTTTTGTACTAGTTTCCTTTTCTCAATTCTGCACAGCACAAGTTATGATGCACTTACAGTTAGGATTTAAAAAAAACCAACCTCTTACCAATAATTTCCAGTTTCTCCCAGCATGCTTTTAAAGTGAATGGCTGCTGACAGGTGGGCACCATTGTGCAGACAAACCTCTTATTCACAGAACAAGGTTGTCTTTGTTGACATCAGTTCAGACTTTCAGAAAATATCCTGTCAACAGTTTTGAAATCTGACCTGGAGAGAACAAGATAGTTTTTCTTTTGTGCTTATCTTCTCAGTTCAGTTTCTTCAAAAAATTTCCAGTTCTGTTACCAAGAAGGAGTTGAACACTGGTAAACTATTCTGGGAAAATCAAAAAAGTCATTTTCATGCTGCAATGTTCAGCTCTTGGAGTGGGACCCATAATGGTATGGTAAGTGCTTCCAGTCTCTGCACTTAGAATGAAGATATGAGACGGGAATTAAGAGTAGCCAGTTTGCTCAGTGCTGTGATGCTTAAGTCAGCCATTTAGAAACTCCAAATTCAGGGGTAAGTCTGAAACCTTGTCACAGGATATGGCTTAGACACTGCTGTGAAACTCTCCATATGAGACTACAGAGGAAGCCTGCCTTCTGGCTTTCCTCCTCCAGCATTTCTTGCATTTTGTACAGACTGAATTCAGATCTTGGTTCAATTTCTGTTCACATTCTCCATCTGTCCAGATCTTCTCTCTAATCTCCTTGCTAAACCCTACTTCTGTTTCCCAGACGGTCTCTCTCTGACACCTTCTCTCATCCAATCAAAGTGATTCCTATCAAAATACAGCTTTTATTATCTCACCTTACTCACTTGCAAGCTGTTTGCTAATGCTGAATCCAGCTCAAGCATTGATCATGCTGGTGCTCTTACACTGCCTGGCAAATCTTTTCCCTGGTGTAGGATCAAAATGCCAAACAGGCTAAATGGGCTAACCGTTAACTAAAAGTAAAGGCAGGGTTTGAAATTAAATAGCTAGTATGGAGGAAGGCCTGGAGGAGGATTGAATGCTTGGGATTTCCACATTGTGGAAATCTCACATCTCACATTGTGTGTGAGATGAGAAGTTTAACAGTTCTGGTTTCTCTAAATCTGGCTAACTGCTTGATTTGGACATCAGAAGTCACCAGAGGTGAAAAGATAGTCAGGAAGGGTGATGGACAGGCAGGATCAGAATGAGAGTTACCCCCCTAAAATTTAAGCCTACTATAGAGAAGATTAATTTGAAACTCAGTGTTTATTTTTAGTTATTGTATAGCATTAATAGAACACACTGAAATAAGCCTCAGGAAATTATAAGGTAGCTTAGAAGTACTATATACTTCATAAGCTTATGGAGCGCGTCTTCTGTAACCTCCTTCATAGTTGTGTTATTGCGGTGTATATATGTGGTGTAGGAGGGTAACAGTGAAAAAAAATTATGCTTCTTGTCTGAGTTAAATTTGGAACCAATGACTCTCTTTTTTAGAAATGTTACTGTCTGGGTTAATCACATGATATTGATACTTACTTTATGATACCAAAGGTATAATCCACAGCCAAAATATCATGGCCTTCTAGGAGGAATGGAATCTGTGAGTTTGTCATTTGATCAGTGATGTAGTAGTATGGAGAGTTTTATAGTAATGCCTCCAGATATTTCTTTAGGCAGTACGAGTCATTCTTTTGACAGCAGTAGTGTAGGCTGCTCCAAGTCCTTATGTTCTTACAGCCTGTTTGAACATGGCTTGTCTGAGAGAACCATAAACCAGGCAAAGGAACCCATTTTTTTTCTCTCTTTTTTCCCATCATTTGGCCCAAGAGCTCACCAAAGAAAACAAACAAGTTTTGACAATGTTATAAAAGTAACATTCTTACTTTATATATATATAAAAATATAAATAAAAAGGCAAATGGCTTTTCTGGAGGGTATTTTGCAAACATGACGGAAAGTATTTTTCATCTCAGTGACAGTGCAGTTATGGAACATTCTAGCCTACATTGAAGCTTTTATTTAATAAAAATAAATACTGCAGTCTCTACTCTTTCACACCTTCCACAGCATCTTGGCAGTAAATCCATCAGGATGTTCATGCTTGTGTTATGTTTTTGCAAATATTAACTAGCTAAGCTCCTTAGGCATCACAGCGACTGAGAAAAGGATCACCAACAGATTGTACAGGGAATGTTGTGTGGAGGTCATGTATTCCCAATTCCACCTCAGAGCTGGGCTAAATTCGAAGTTAGACCAGATGATTAGAGGACTCGTCCAGGTGAATTTTGAAAATCTTCAAGGATGGAGATTTCACTGTCTCTCTGGGCATCCAGTTCTGGGACTTCGCTGTTCTTGTGGTGAAGAATGCTTAATTCTTCTGCAACTTGTGCCTTTTGTCCTTCGCTGTGCATCTCTTAGAAGAGTCTGTCTGGCTTTTCAGTAGTGCTGCATTTGAGAGCTGAAGATGGCAATTAGCTGTTTTTTCAAGTTCAAGAAGCCCGGTTCCCTTAGCCTCTCTTCATAGAACATCTTTTCACCTATGTCCATTTTACTGGCCCTACAATGAGGTCTCTAGCCAAGGTTTTTAATGCTTTGGGTGGATATAAAACAGGATGGGAAGACTATGGTAACCTCTCCCATCTGAGTCCTGCTCTTCTAGTTAGCGTTGTTGTTCTCATTAACTCGAGTGCATTGACACTCAGACTGCTGTACTGCTTCACTTCAGAAGCAAATTATGTTCCCTCAAGCACTTCCTATGCAGCTTTATAAAGAAATACACAGAACAGTTCAGGAAACACTAGTCTATGCCCCTCATAAAGCTCCCAAACCCAGTAATTAGGCTAGAGTAATTTGGGAAATTACTGGATTTGTTGTTGTTGTTGTTCTAAATCCTCTTTCTTTTTTTCTAAACCCTCTTTCTTTTTTTTTCTAGATTTTTTTTAATGCACAGAAGTTTTGAGAAATCATCCTTTCATAGTAAAAACTAGTGTCTGTTTATAGGTGTAATGCATAAGGGATATATAAATTCTGAGATACTAACTCTTCAGTGTCTGACATCATTACCGAGAAAATCTATTAAAAGTGTATTAGAGATTTTTAACTGAGAGAATTTCATTCACATGTTGTGGATAATTTCATTCCCATGTTGTGGAAAACAGGGCTTGGAAATAAAGATCCCCAAAATCCAGTGAGAGTATTCTGTAAAGCATTTCTGTGAGGGATTTCCTTCAAAAATATGACATAGGTATTTTCAGGTTTTGTACAAAATAAAAGAAGCTACAATTCGAGGATCATGATGGAGGACTGCCAAAACACTTCTAAGTTGCAGCACCATCCCAAATTCAATTTGGCTCTCATTAATTTGTTTTAATTTTGGAATTTCTTTGAATATGATTTTTAGAATCTCATTATCAGAATCTACCTATATTTTAGAAGATTTTTTAAAAACAATATTTAAGAAAATGACTATATTAAAATAGCTATAGATTTTCTTGCAGAAGAGTGAATCTGGGACTAGAATAGTTTTTAATCCTGTTTCTACTATTTCTATTTTAGAAATTCTTCAAGATTCTTGAGGTGTATGACATTTGGTCTTGAGGAAATGCTAATGTTTTCCATTACTACTTAGTATTGACTGCTTATAGTATGCTTAAGCAAGTACTTTCATGTTCCTATGAAGATCTGCCTTTCAAATCCTTTTGAAATAGAAAATTTTGTTTATAATCCATAAATACCATATTCAAGGAACAGGGGAGCAATGCTTGTTAGAAGATACCATACATTTTGTTAATTTAACTTTGTAATAATATATCAGTGTTTTAAGGCAGATAGAATTTAAGATAAATGATTAAGGTATAACTGAAGGAAAGAAAAGGGAAATAATAAAATTGATAAGAGGGTTGGTTGTTTCTTTTCTATCTTCTGTGATTGCCTGTTTGTGTGCATATTGTAGAAGGCTAAGTAAAAGGTAGAAAATAAATGAAGAAGAAAACGATCATTTCTGGTTTTATTTCTTATTACTTCCCGAGTCATTCACATCCAGTTCACACTGGATATGCACATGTTCCTGTTTTGTTCAGCCTGTTTAACCTCTCCCTCCATTCTTCCAATTTTTGATGGTCCTTCTCTCCATTCTTTTTTCCTGTCATTTACTAATTGTATTCATTTCTCCTTTTTATGTTTCTTCATGTCACTTCTCTTCTGTATTTTCACTATGGAGTGATTACTTTAAAGCATGATTGCTGTCTTCATGAATCTTTTAGTTCATTAATATTCACTCCAGTCAGCCAAATTGCCACCTTAACTACCAAGGATGGGAAAGTTAGCAGAAAAGAAGCACAGAGAACTGCCATCAAATGGGTCAAGCTCTAAAAGAAACGTCCAAAGATGATAGATTGAAATTAAATGTGGGAAAAGGAGAAGAGACATGGGCCCATGAAAACAGAGAGGTGTCCAGCTCTTCATAAAGCTCAAGTAGTAGAAAAATGTAAACAGGCTTTAAAGAAGTTAAAGAACAGAAGTCTTATATTAGTCTTGCACTTTATGCAAGATAATGCACATTAACTGTTTCTTAGCAATACTAGACTTACTCCCCCATTAATCTACATACTGGTTTAAGCAGCAGAATTGTGTCTGCTCCAGTTTACCAGCTTATTCTAGTGTACCGAAGATGTAGAAAGAGAAGTGTGGACTAGTAGGAGAGTCTTACTTTAAGAGATTACTTTAAATCAGCGTTGCCACTGAACCCTTTGTGAGCTATGACAGCTCTCTGGGGCCGTCCTTTGTGAGCTATGATGGAACCCGATGTGAAGCTGTGATGGCTTAACTTTGGAGCTGAGTATTTCCACTGACTTTTAAAGCCATAGATGCTTGGTCTTATATCTCAGGGATTGTTGTAGAAGACGTTAACTAGATAACTCATATAAAATTCTCAGAAGGTAATGGTACAGTCTGTTAATTCAGTGAAATGTGGATCATGCTTTGAAGATATTAGAATGTTTGTTTTACTCTGAACTGATTATTCCACTGTTTCCAATATATAGAGGCTTTTTTGCACTCTATTTAAACCAAAATTTCTCAGTTCTGATTGTTATAAAAAATGGAGGCCCCAAACAGATGGAATGTGGGGAACAGGGAGGAAGGCTGTTCATTTAAATGATTAAAATAGCTAGTTCCACTGGAAGTGTTCTATTAGAAAATATCCTTTAAATCTGAATTTTACATTGGAGAATTTCAGGTTTGCACAGGAAAAAGAATGAAGATATATACTGTAAGGGAGGGGGAAAAAAGTGATAGTTTGCCAGCTGCCTTTGGAGAGAAAGTGAAAACGAGGCCCTGGCAGCTGGCAAGCTGAAAAAATAGACAGCGATTCTCCTAAAACACATTTTTTCCCATCCATATTTTTACCAAAAAAAAGCCCCAAACAAACAGGCATGGGTTGTTTTTTCCTTTACTTCTGATCCTACTGGAAATATTTTCAGGAAAATAAAAAACCCTTCTGATTAATGGAGAAGAATTTCCAATTGTCTGACTTGTTCTGGAAGTATTGAGAATAGTCAATGAAGTAAATGGTGGGAAGTGACAGACGATGATAATCGGCTCCATTTGCTTCAAAGCCCAGAAGGAGTTCGATACATAGAATAGCTTTGAATGTGTGTATTGAACTGGAGATATTAATAGAATAGCTGAGACTGTAGAAGTCTCAGCTTGCATCAGATTTGCGATGCTGGTTTTATCTTTCTCTAGTAACTTACTTTGATGTGTATCTTACCCATATTGATACGTTATGTTAGACAGAGACCAGAATGAGCAATAAATTAAGAAACAAGGTGGAACAAGAATGTTTTCCTGCTCACAAAGCATAGAACTTTGAAATATAG
>JAOXJM010000001.1:10609402-10623569 GCA_026413425.1 Tringa solitaria
TTCTTGCCCTTTTTGAAGACTGGGATGACATTGGCCTTCCTCCAGTCCTTGGGCAAATAATATCCAGGAAGAAGAAAAAATTTTATGACAGTACTAAAATATCATATTTATTTTTTTATCACAATGTAAATATCAAATAAAAATAATCAAGACTTGCCTTTTGTGAGACTAGCAGCTGAGAACCAGACATTATCAATACTTTTTGAAAAGCAAGTGGTACATCTTCCTGTAGTGTCTCTTAATCTGAGCTTTCTCATATGTAGATGAAGATGTAAAAACAGGGTGAGGTTTTTTTCGATAAAATGCCTTAAAAACTGGCACTGGGATTTATTCATCAGCAACTTAACTGTCATTTGAAAATAATAATTCCGTAAAGTATTATAGACCTTTTAATGAGTGTGTTATTAATAGCTCTTCCCCAATACCAGTGACCATCTGTGACTCCTTCACCATCTGTGATTGCTATTTCAGTTTGGGAGGGGGAAATAAGAGTGATATTGGACTGAAATTACAATATAAATTAATAGCCAACTAGACCTACTGTAGATGATTAATTTGTCTTTGATTGTAAGTACACACTGAGCAAGAGAAAATTAGTTTCTTTGATTTGTTGGCACAACATGGGTTTGGGAAATGGCCACGGGAAGCTGAAAACAAAATTAAATTGCATTTATTGAAATCTGAAACATGCAAAAGTTGATGGAATTTAGATGAAGAGGATGAAAAGAGCTTAAATGGCACTTGAAAAAGTAGTGAATGTTTCCTTAAAGATCCATGACAAATGATGTGTTGATTATTGTGATTTGCTAAGGTTAGGTAACAGGGGAGCAGCCAAAGAGGGTTGTCAACACTTTTTAAAAACTTTTACAATTTGTTGATGACATATTAGAATAAACAGAGAAAACAGTGATTTTTAAAATCCTAATTAAAATTAATCTTGTTGACTTCTTATCTGAGTGAAGTAGTATTTATATCAGAAGAAATTTCACTTTTAATTATTAACAGCTAATGCTTGCTCAAGTGTTGTGCCTGCCTGCAGAGGCAGAAAAGGCAAATTGGTTAACATTCTTTTTACTTCCCTATTAAACTGTGCTAAAGTGTTTCCATATTTTGCTATTAACATGGCTGCATTCTGTAATGGCTGAGGTGATTATTTTTCGTGTTTGTGTATAGAACAATCCCTTTTCCTTTACTAAGGCAAAATTTGTAAGAAGCTATTCGGGAGATAGGATACAATTTCAAAATTATTCAGACTCTACTTCTTAATGTGTCTACATTTTGTGGGACCCTAAATTTACTTCAAAACTAAAAAGACCCTTTCAAAAACCATAGTAATATTGGGTGCAATTTAGATTGCATCTAAGTAGTTGTATTGCCCGCTTTCCTAGTTGATGAAAAGAGATAGGCACCTCCAAAATGATTCATCAGCATAAGGTAGATACTTATAGATCTTCCCCATTAACTGTGGGGAAGTCTGGATGTCTGGACTGAACTACATTCCTGTATTTTTATACTGCTTAACTTTTTTGAAGTTTTAAACTGTAGCTTTGGAAGTGGAATTTCATGTAAGGAAGTCTTAGCGAATTGAAGAAAGGTCACGCCACTTTTGTAAAGCACAAGAATCTTCCCTGAAAATATATATGTCTGTAGCGGCAGAGGTGACCCAAAAAATTACAAGGTGGACTAAGAACTGCCTGTTTTACCAAGTGTGTTGGCACCAGAAAGTCCTGCTTTGGTGTCTGGATTTCAGTAAAAGTTACAAGTGCTCAGTATCTTCTCAGTGTCTGGCTCAGAGACTTCTATTTGATTGTATAGATTATACATATATTTATATATATACATTCATAATTACACATTTTTTCTATTAAATGTTAAATAAAAGGTGTATAGGTCTAGATATATTCCCACCCCCCCACACACACATGCATTGTGTATGTTTATGTATAAGTATATGGAGATAAAAAAGCCAGCTTTTAAATTACAGTCAATTCAGTTTCAAGAACATAAAGTAGATTTTTCAGTCTTAGGCTAAACAACGTCCTAGTGATGTCACCCTTACTTTGCATTAGAGTGTTTATTTTCCTGACTTTTAGCAGACTGCCAGCATTTTTTCTTGTCGTTTTCTGCTGCTTCTTCAAGGATACCACAAGTTTCCTCTTCATTACAATAATGTGGTTAAGATATAAAGCTATATAATGAAAAATTATTTTAAAAGCTGTGATTAGTTTGTGATCAAGCCTCCAGAATAGTCTTGTTTCTTCTGTTACAGACAAAAGGTCCTTCAAGCATAACTCCATCAGGCACTCAAAAGAAGGTGAAGAGGACTCTGCCCAACCCACCTCCAGAGGAAGCAACATCAGGAACTCAGTCACCATATACTTCTGTGGGATCAGTTTCACGTAGAAGGATTTGTAGGACCAACACAATGGCCAGAGCCAAAATTCTTCAGGATATAGACAGGGAATTGGATCTGGTCGAACGTGAATCAGCCAAGCTTAGGAAGAAGCAAGCAGAGCTAGATGAGGAGGAAAAAGAAATAGATGCCAAGCTGAGATACTTGGAAATGGGCATTAATAGGAGGAAAGAAGCCTTACTGAAAGAAAGAGAAAAGAGAGAGCGTGCCTATCTCCAAGGAGTAGCAGAAGAACGTGATTATATGTCAGACAGTGAAGTTAATAATACCAGGTCAACCAGAATAGAAACTCAGCATGGCTTGGAAAGACCACGTACTGCACCCCAGACAGAATTTAACCAGTTTATGCCACCACAAACCCAGCCAGAAACACAGTTTGCCCCTGCTACAAGTCCATATGCTCAATATCAGTATTCATCTCCTGCCCTGCCTACTCAAGCACCAACTCAGTTCACACAGCAATCACATTACCAACAGCAGCAGCCTTTGTATCACCAGCAGGTCTCACCCTATCAGACCCAGACAGGTTTCCAGACAGGAGCTACTATGTCCTATACTCCACAGGCTCAACAGCCACCCTCTCAGCAGCCATCGTACCAACTCCCATCACAGATGATGGTGATACAGCCAAAGCCAAGACAAACTACATTATATTTGGAGCCTAAGATAACAACAAACTATGATGTAATTCGCAATCAGCCTCTCATGATAGCACCAGTTTCAACTGACAATAATTATGCAGTTTCCCAGCTGGGCAGTAAATACTCTACCTTGGACTTAAGGATAGGACTAGATGAGAGAAACAGCATAGCGAGCAGTCCTATATCAAGTATATCTGCAGATTCATTCTATGCAGATATAGACCACCACCATACACCCCGAAATTATGTGCTGATTGACGATATAGGAGAACTTACTAAAGGAACAGGAGCACTTGGTTCCAGTTTTAGCCTCCATGAGAAAGATCTGACCAAAACAGATCGACTGCTTCGCACAGCTGAGGCCAGGAGAGCACAAGAAGTGACAGACTTCCTAGCACCGCTGCAGACTTCTTCTCGGTTACATTCCTATGTTAAAGCTGATGAAGACCCAATGGAGGACCCTTATGAGCTCAAACTTCTGAAACACCAAATAAAACAAGAGTTCCGTAGAGGTGCAGAAAGTCTTGATCATCTGGCTGGTCTGTCACAGTATTACCATGCAGAGGGCAGCTACAGGCATTTTCCGAAGTCTGAGAAATACAGCATAGGTAGACTCACTCTTGAGAAACAGGCTGCTAAGCAGCTCCCAGCAGCCCTTCTTTACCAGAAGCAGTCAAAACACAAGAAAGGTTTGATAGACCCCAAACTAACAAAGTTTTCACCGATCCAAGAAAGCAGAGACCTTGAGCCTGATTATTCAAGCTATATGACTTCTAGCACTTCAACACTTGGGGGAATTACTACTAGGGCAAGGCTTCTTCAGGATGATATCACTTTTGGCCTCAGAAAAAACATCACTGACCAACAGAAATATATGGGGCCACCGCTGACTTCATCCATTGGAGCAGGCCTTGGGACTGCACTAGGTCCAACAATGAGATCCGCATTACAAGATGAAGCAGACAAGTCTTATAGCAGTGGCACTAGATCTAGGCCCTCATCAAGACCCTCCTCAGTTTACGGGCTTGATTTGTCATTGAAAAGGGATTCTTCCAGTTCTTCTTTAAGACTGAAAGCTCAAGAAGCTGAACCCCTAGATGTTTCCTTTAGTCATGCAGCACCTTCTGGAAGAACTAAACCCACCAGTCTACCTATTAGCCAAAGCAGGGGAAGGATCCCAATAGTAGCGCAGAACTCAGAGGAAGAGAGCCCACTAAGTCCTGTTGGCCAGCCAATGGGAATGGCAAGAGCGGCAGCTGGACCCTTGCCACCAATATCTGCAGATACCAGGGACCAGTTTGGATCAAGCCATTCATTACCTGAGGTCCAGCAACATATGAGGGAGGAGTCACGGACTCGAGGCTATGATCGAGATATAGCCTTCATCATGGATGACTTCCAGCATGCCATGTCAGACAGTGAAGGTAAATTAGGCCTCAGACTGGTATCTTACTATCACAACGCAAATCCTCATTTCTATGCATGTGTCTAATTTTTGTTATTCTGCAAAGACTTTTTCTTTTTTCTGTTCCTTGGTGCATCTTCTGTGTATCTACATTTTTGGGGTTTGATTTGTTTTATTTGATATTTTTTATTTTACCCTTATAGTGTTTTCTGGATGGTGTTAAGCTACTCTAGCATGCTCACTGTATTGTTGTTGATTTGCTTTCTTTTTGGTTTGCTCGTGCATTTTCCTTTTCACTTGTTGATGTCTACTTTTCTAATGATACCGTGTAGAATATTCCATGTGCAATACATATCCTGCCATCAGTCTTTATGTGGAGCCTTCTGCAGTGACTGTGAATCATTGAACTTATTTGCAATAGTTTTTGTTGGGATTTGGAAATAATCTCCCAAATCCTCTAAAAAACTCTAGTAATTTTATTTGCATGAAATTCCATGATAGAATTCAAGAACTGATAATTCCATCTCCCGATGCACCACTTTAGACCTGCATTTATAGAGAAATAGTATGTTCGTTAAGTACACATTGTATGTTAGAACCATATAGACCTTAACGTGATAGCAAAATAACATTCTACATATGGTTTGTTGAAAACATCCTGTCATGTGGACTTGTGTGCATTCAGAATTGTGATGATGTAAGATAATTTGTCATTTGGATGGTGCAAGGCAATCTCATCCTTCAATAAACTTGCATAAAGTATTTTACTTCTATTGACGGATTATGCAGCGTAGCTGGTTTTATATCCACCCCATACAGTCTGTCTGCCAAATAAGCACAAGAGTTTATCTCACATAGGTTCATGAAAGGAACCTTTCCGATGTATTATAAATGGTACAATTAAAAATGTTTCTTCTGAGTAAGTACAGCAGAATGTTAAAGCTGATGTTAAGTACTAAATAATTGCAATTTATGTATTAGTTTTGTTTGAGTCAGTTCAGAGTTAATAAATTCTAAATTGTTTAAAAAGCATAAAGACAGTTTGAAAGAAAATGAAATTAATATGTTCGAAATTGTATGCGCTCCCTTAACTTTTTCTTATGTGTATTTACTGCACAATAAAAGAGACTTTGCATGCGCTATATTGTCTGTAAATGGCAATGATTGTCTCAAAAGACACATTTGCATGATTATGAAGTAGTGCGGCTTATTTTTCAAGTTTATATTAACCTCAGTGTTTATTATTGCATTATTGCTTTTCTACATAAGCTAAATCTTTCATAAGTGTTAGAAAATTGAATCTATTAGATATTTACAAACTCCTCATGAAGTCTGTGTTTCAGAGGAGGTTCAGGATCATCAGCTTTTTTTATTTTTATCACAAGTTTAAGTGTTTTCACTGTTCTTAAATTCTTAGCACACAGAGTATTATAATTAAAGCTGAAGGCAGTTGAAAGGAACTCCCCAAGTTGCAACACATATCATTCTTAACTAAATAGGTGTTATCTTGTCTCAGCTCAACTTGTGACTTTTAAGGCTCATTCTAGGGTCACATCATGACATATATCAGGCTTTCCTCCCAAAAATTAAGCAGAACCAAACTGTACCAAAAAAAAAGCCTATTTTTGTCTATTATACCTCATATAATCAGGTCATAGGGAATTACATTTCTGCACTACAGTGCCTTACGTTTCTGTTACCTATTTGTACAAGGCATACATGTACATGTTAGGCTGAACATGTTTTAGTTTTAAATTAATCTCTGATTAGTCACACTCTTTCAGAAGTATGCTAACTCAATTCACATTGAGTTCCTTATTAGACTGACACGTCCCTGAATACCGGTGCTTCCCCTTTCAGTGTTATTTTTCTAATTTCTGTCAAGCTTTTGTTTCTTCACAGGTAGCTCATTTGTAAAGTCTTGGGAAATCAAAATGGTTTATGACATTTTCAAATATGCTGTCTTCGTAGCAAGTAACTTGAACTGAAAATAATTCATATAATTTGGATGTGTGATAAAAAACGTTCCAAAGAAGCAATTATAGTTCTTCGGAAACTTACGGCCTTGTTTTCTCCAGACTGCATTTCCCTCAGTAGTGCCCTGACAGTTATTCTGGTGTGTTGCATCCAGCCTTTTAACAGTTTGCTTTGCTTTTCTCTTTTCTGGTTTGTTGTTTTTTTTTTTTTTTTTAAGCAACTACTGCATGGCATTGATGAGATTTCATTAAAAGAAATCAGTCTTAAGCATTCTCTTGGGAAAACTCTTCTTGTGCTAAAGCTTGAATTTCATCTTTAGTGACTTTTAAAAATTAATGCAAGTCAAAGTATTAAATTTAAATGTTTTTTCTTCAGTTCAGATTGAGAGATGGGCTTGACTTACTGTTCATTTTTGAAGAGTCACATTCCTTAACAAATACCAGAAGAGAATACAAATTGGACTTTGAGGCCAAACCTTCTGTTTTTCATGAAGTAGACCTAAATACTGTAACAAATCTTAAAACCATGCTTCAGTCATAAGTAGTACCTATACTAGGATCCCAAACATCAGGCGGGTTAAAAAACATGTCTTTAGTGTCAAAAGAGCACAACATCCGGAGGTCCCCACTGAAAATAAATAGCAGTCCGAGCTTTGAAACATCTGGTATTTCCTCAGATGCCAAATGCCATGAAAGGTCCTATCTAGAAAATAGCTTTTTATTAACCCCAAAGCTGCCACAGTTTCCATGAACTATTAAGTATGTTGAATATACAAATGTTCAAGGATGCTGAAGCTAGTGCTCAATTTTACAAATGTAAATAGTCCCTACTGATCAGCTGACAAGATATAAAATGTACCTTTTATCAACTAGATTTTTTTTCTTTTTATATGCTAATTTGTTAATTCTACCGTAGAGTTTAGAAGTTTAAAATGGAGGTATGATGACATCAAGACATTAACACCTGAGCCCTAGTAATTTTTCATCTGTGGGATTTAGAATGATCACTATTAGTTCTCTGATCAAGTTTCTTAGACTCCACAGCCTGAAGTTCAATTTCACCTTGTTAACCTGTGTGTGATTACCAGCATGGGACCTTATTTGCTCCAGCAGGAGTTCTTTACAGGTGGAACCATCTGGCTGCATATTGTTAGTCTTAGAAAAAAGGATGTATCCTCTAAGACTGTCAGTGATTCATCATCTTGGCTGTTCTCAGGTTACCAGCTGAAGCAAATCCCAACTAATCAAGCCAAAACCAATTAATTGTGTGTGTATGTCCGTGAGTGTGGAGTGTGTGTGTGTATATATACATAAATACATACCTTTTTAAAGATCATATAAAATGCACACATTCATCACAGTCTGATAAAAAAGTAGGCTGGTCTGAACTGCATTATGGCATTCTATATAATGTGCTAGCTTTTCTAAACAAGAAATCCAGAAAAAGTTATTTCAGCTGAGACAGGAGGAGAAAAAAAGTATTCATTCTTCTGCTCAGCTAATGACAGAGATTGCAGTAGTCAGCATTAGTATCTGGGATCAGAAAAACGCATTAGGTTTTTCATGTAAGCTTCAGTGAGAATTTCAGACAGGATGAGTTATGAACCAGGCACTAGTCAATTGGCATAAATGTGTAAAGCATAAAGGATTTGTATATTAGATCATAATGGTTTATTGAGAGCAATTAATCAATAACTAATCACTAACCAGACAAGCATCAGCCTTTAAGATTGTTTCTACTTAATTCATATATGCTGATCTAAATAATATTTTCAAACCATTTAATATTAGATCAAATTTGTGCGCAGTTAGGAAGGAACTGTATAATATCTGAACCAAGATTAAGAATTATCCAAAGGCCTAATATAGGGTGTTGGTTTTTCCACGTACAAAATACTATTTTTCAAAAATCATGCATATATATTATTCCTCTTAGAGAAATTTAATAAAATAAATATAAAAAATATTTTTTCTCTTATTAAACTTTTTTTCCAATTCTTTGTTAAACCAACTAGATTATGTTTACTTTAACAACTAAATAGAGAAGATTATGCATGCTAGTACCGTTTTTCATTTTAAATTCTCTTCTGTGTCACAGAACAATTGCATTCCCTCTTGTTACTATAGCAACAACTGACCTTATTTAAGGTTTGCAATTTCTGGTGGTTTTGCTGAAACAAATATTGTCTTTCTTTGAATTCCAAATTTATCTTGCTTATTAAAGCATAACATTCAAACTCTCATTACATTCTGATTAGCTGCATGTTGTTTTACTTTACACTGATGGGCAATATAGATGAAAATCTGCATGTTGTACAGTGGGAATATTATTAAACACAGAAGAGCTGATTCTGATCCCAATGGAGTGAAACCTATGTCAGTTGACCCAATAGTCTCTAGGCATAAATATGTGAATTTGCAAAACTGATTTCAACTGTTATTTGATCCTGGAAGGGTATCTAACACAATAGATTTATACGGGTTTAAAATTGTTGCAAATATAAGAACATTAGTCTCATAGAATTACTTCAGAAAGAACGTTCTGGCTAACTTTCCACACACAAAGGGTCATACTGCAACATCAGGGGATGGAATTCAAAATGAGAATACTTAAAATATTTCTGCTTAGAATTACAAAGGGTATAGATTGCTTCATATCTGCTTGAGGAGTCTCAATTTTCTTATAAGTAGTTCTAGATTATTTCCAAAATATTTTGAATAATATCTAGTTCAGAAGTCTGGGAATTACTGAAGGTTGGGTTTTGAGGGCTGATTTTTGGGGTTTTGATTTGGTTTCGGGTTTTGATTTTTTTGTTTTTTTTTTCCTTAACTTACTGCAAAGTATCTAATTTGACTATTTTTTTTCATGAAACATTTTAAAAATGTGTGAAATCTGCAGTGCATTTCTACCAGAAGGAAGGAAATGTCTGTAGCACCAGGCAGTGGGTTTCTTCTGTTATTTAATATCCATAGTTTTAACATAAACAGAATCTTCTCACTTTGCTGTATCACTTACAGTTAAATTAGACCTGAGTTCAATGTCTCAAGTCTCTCCTATAACTTTGCTTTAGCTGCATGGCCACTATATAGTAACCACTATGCATGTTTGCTACGCACAGTGCACATTATTGCCCTTTGCCCACCACTGGATCAGAACATTTGACCTGTCCTTGGTTTTCAAAGCCTATCATCTCCGTCGGGAAGAAACAGATTGGTTTGACAAACCCAGGGAATCTCGTTTGGAGAATGGACATGGCCTCGACAGAAGGCTGCCAGAGAAGTTGTCCCACTCTCGACCACCAAGTCAACACCAAGATCAAGTAAGCTATCAAGTAAGATGTGCCTTCAGTTGTATAAGTATTTGACAATTTATTCACACTGTCTGATAGTGTAGGGACTACAGGATTAATCAAATTCTATCTACAGTCATCTGAAGTGCTATTGAACCTGTATTTGTCATCATTACTTGATGATGAAATTAGAGTAACATTGATCTGCAATTCAGTATTAATTTTGCAGGTTTTCTTTTGATTTTTGAAATATAGCTAAAAGCAGTTAATCTGCTGACCAGAACTATTTATTCATTAGGTAATCCTATTAAAACTAAAAAAAAGGAAACAGTCCCATTTCACTTTATGAGTTTAATCTCATCCAAATTCAAGCCCATTCTTTTAGTAGTTAAAGGAAATTAGTTGCTTTTATGCTGTGACACTTGTTCCCACTTTTAGTTGGTCAGTATAATCCCCAAAGTCTGTGATAATTTACTGAATAAGACTTTATCAATTAATAATTAGAATGCTTCATTTATTACAGTGAAAAAGAAAAATATTCTGCTTTTCAAGCTTGCCATCTTTGAAATCTAGTTCACCCTAGTACACTGTGTCATATCCTCCTTATATTAAGGAAGTTTATATATTTCAAGTCTTTAAGGTCTTAACTTGATTGTTTCAGTTATCATTTTTACTGATTGATTGAGCAATAGTGTCACTGTCTCTGCAGAAGGGAGAAATGCCAGTTCTCACCAACTCTACATCATCTACCTTGTCAAAATGTTTACTCAGTTTACTCAGAGGTTGTGTATGTTGAATATCTTCTGTGAATATTTATTTGAGATAACTTTAAAAAAACATATTTTCAGACACATCCAGAAATTAAATTACTTTAAGACAAGATAAAAAGGGTCAGAGCCTTTTTAAAAAAAGTTTCATTAGCTCCACATTGAATTCTGAAAGTAAAGCACTTAGCAATAGAGGCAAGTAAATCAATGTTAACATCTCTATTGTTTAGCATTCGTTTTATATTTTAAGGGTATCAAGAAAAATAAACCCTTTTCAGGCTGATTTCGTACTCCCTAAAGGCTTTTTCAGTCCTGTTTCTTCTTTAACAAAAAAGTTGGTGAATTCATTGTCCCATGCCGTCTGTCTCCTATATCCACAACTCAGTTCTGCACAGAGAGCTGTAGTGTCCAAGCATAACGTACTCTACAGCCAAAAAAGGCAAATCGTTCTTCCTGACCATCTGAACAGGTCCACCTTCACCCAGAGCTTGCTTTGTTGCAGAGGCTTTCCTAAAATCAGTTAGGATGGCAGTTGCCTAGTTAGCGTAGTAATTAAGCCATTGCAATTCCTTTAATATTCTGTACTGAGGGCAAACCAGCCACAAAAAGAGGAATTTGCATCAGTAGCACTAATCTGCTTGTAACGTATCAGTCAAATTTTCCAGATACACTTATTGGCTGTCAATTTGCTATTCGTATTTCCTCCTTTGCAAAACATGGGAATTTTACTGATCACTATGATATTTGTACTCCAGAAAGTTCAGTTTCACATGTGTGAAACATCAGTTTCCTTACTAGATAAAATCAGAACTGCTTGATTAGGTCCCACAGAGCTTGTACAATTCAAGGTTATAAATAAAGCACAACCCTGGGCTTTTGAAGTGAGAATGCAGTGGAGTGACAACCCTGAACTTCCAGGTTTCCATGGATTTCTTATAAACTAGGGGATTAGGCTCATATATTATATTATTAGTTTTAAAATATATTTGTTTCTATAGCAACTCCTGTGGTGCTACACAGTATTCTTAAATTGCGTTAAATTGCAGTGCGGTTTAGTATTTTAATAGGTGTTTCCCAAAATAGTGATTCTGAATTGCTTACCTGAGGAGGGTAAACATGGTTTAAAGCTAATCAATACCCAATCTATTGCAGATTTCTCAGTGATCCCTGTTGACCTCAGCAGTTTGCTTAGTCACTTCCAGTTGAGCAGCAACTTCTTTAAATCTTTAGACATCAAGGCTATTTTTGTGATTATTTTCTGTGGATTTGTATATCCTGAACTAAACTGCCTATTTCAAAGGGTTTGGGAAGGAACAGTAGGAGGATGTGCCAGAGGAATAAGAGATCATGACAAGGAGATGGACACTGAGAGTATATTAACAGAAGATAAGTAGCTTTTCAGTGAGGGGTTTTAAATACAGAACTTCCAGTGACCATAGGTGGGTCTTTTTAAGCCCTAAATGAAGAACAAAATCCCCCAAATCAACATAATACTGGTGTGTTGTCATCAGTTCACCTTGGCAACAGTTTTCTGATCACAAAAAGAAGGCAAGGGCTGTAGAGATGCAACCTTCTGAATGTTAATCCCCTAATTCTAAAGGCCCTGAAAAAGTATATGCTTGTCTTGGTTCATGGGGCTTTACCATTTCCTTGAAATTTAAGTCACACCTTTTTAGGGGTACTAGCATATTTAGAAATTGCAAGAAAATGGGTCATAAGGTGAGCAACGGGGTTAAAATGAGAAAATGCTATTTGTGACAGAGATCCAGAAGGCTGCCTGCAAACTTTTATTCCTCATTTTGTAAGTCCATTCTGCTTAGTTTTGATTGTTTTCCAACTTTCAAGGAGATTTCATTTGAATTTGTAGTAAACTGCTTTCTCTGAGGCTTGGATGGGGAGGCATTTTGTGATTCAGATTCTCTGGAAATACTATGAGAAATAGGACATGTCCAAATTTAGTGTAATTGTTAAAACAGCTAATCTAATGAATGAATTTTTACCCACCTCCTCACTGTAATTCAAGATGGAATTTAGCAGGCAGTTTCTCATTTTTCAGTCACCCAGAAACGTCGTTCTCACTGCGTGCCAGAATGACATCTAAATCAAAAGGCGGAGCTCTGTACTGACCTAATTGCAGATGCAAAGACCATGCACTTCGCAATTTATTAATGAGCAGGAACACTGTATTTGTTAAGGTTTTCTTCAGTACTTCTTTCGCAAAGTATCTCTGTCATCAGGGATCTATCAGTAGAGAGAACTTTCCACCTTTAGGATTTCTAAAGAACTTGAGCATCTTCCTCTGCACAGAGGAAATGTAGCTGTCCAAAGGGGCAGGATTACCTTCGCTGTGGAAATTCCTGGTGCTGGCTTTCACAAGACTTGCATGATCATGCAAGTACTTGTGGTATTTAGAAATTAGGATAGATACTGTCTGACCCATCACCTTGAGCATCCGCCATCCTGTTCCTGGGCACCTAACCCAGGTAGAATTTCCCTTGAAGACTGTATTTCCTAAAGGACTTCAGGCAGGCATAGCTGCTGAGACTCACATTATCAGGCCCTGTGTAAGTTATTGGTGGAGGCGGAGGTGCAGAACCACTTAAAACCAGAATTACTGTGGCTTTGATGACCTCATCCAAAGAGCAGTTAATATGTTTTAATTGTTGCTACGGTCTTTGCCTGGAATACTAAATACACTTGATGCATTTTATTTTTTTAAACTTAAATACAGCACTAGAGAAATTTATCCTTCTTAATTGCCCTCTTTACCTTATAAAATTCCCTTATATGAGGCTTCCATAGAGTTTCTTGTTTAGACAAAACATGTAAAGACAACAAAGGGAAAATAAAGTGTATATTTAAACTGATTTTCTGTCACAGTGTTAGAAAACCTCAGCGCATATATTTGCCATTCATTCCATTTTTTTGGAGGGCCTTTGAGCTGACTAATAACATGAAACACGTGACAAGAGCTCACATTCCTGGAGGAGATGCTTTATAGTCCAGTTTTCATGTAACTTACTGGGATGCAACCCCCAAGGGCCTGCTGAGTAACGTGCAGAAAAAGGACCCGAGTCCCCTGTCAGCTCAGAGAGGAAGGGACACTGGAGAGTCAAAATGTGTATGTGATAAGTAGAGGGTGGCATTGCCAGCGCTGAACCGCAGGAGTTGTTATTCAAGTATACGGAATGCTCCCAAAAAGGTGAGGAAAGGATCTCCACGACAAGGACAGATGGCAGGAATCCGTGGGGTTTGTAGCAAATAAGCAGGATCGAGTCACTTTTTGCCCTGTGACTTAAACCTGGGCTTGGGGTCTTACACGTCCTCTGTTCCTTGCAGCAGAGGGACTGCCCCTTTTTGTGCCATAGCGCAGACTTATGCTGTCGGGATTGTGCATCTTTGGGGGTGTCCCTCTGTGTCTTCACCGGGGGGACTGGGGGAAAAGTCAGCTAAAATGGACCCTGGAATACATTCAGGTGAAGTGAAATCACCTTTAGTGAAAGTTAGATGTGGACACTTGGCAACACAAAATAATTTGTGTTCTACAAGGTTTCAAATGGACTAGTAGATTTCATATAAATATATATGGGCATTAGTGGTTAAAGTAAACCATCAAAAACAACATAACTGTTCTTTCTATTATCTACAGTAACCACTGTTTTTTCCTATTTATGC
>JAOXJM010000001.1:10641020-10672760 GCA_026413425.1 Tringa solitaria
GATACTTATAAGCATTGATAAGGTCTCCCCTCAGCCTTCTCTTCTCCAGGCTAAATCTCTTACCTGTTCTGAAAGTATCAACGCTAAAAATCACCACATAGCTAAAACAAAAATACAGACTCTGAAATGGGTTTATATGGCAGATCTAAACTGTATCTCAAACTTGGATATAATCTAGAGGTGAATTATTTCAAGATATGTGTACAAAACTCCTACCTGTACTCCCAGTAGTCCCATACCAAAATCAGTTTCTCCTGTTACACCCTATGGTGGATAAACAATAAAAGTTCTCGACTGCGAAGAGTGTTGATCATCCTTTGTAAAAACTCGAGATCTATCATACCATTTATCACACGCTTGCCCTCAGTCATATCATGGCTTATTCCCAGGTTATTTAACCTGAAACTCATCCTTGGCCATCAGCCCACACTGAAACCTTTCACTAAATGTTCTGTATACTAACAGAACATTACCAGTGGTCATCCTATGACTGAATCCCCACCCAAATGTTAGATCACAAAACATAGATCTAATGGAAGTGTACCATCTCCCCAAGACTGACTGTACCCATCTTCTGAAATGCCACCACCCCTCACCACTAGTTGTGTGACTGAACTTCTCGCGTCCTCCAGCAGGGCATACTGCTTGATTTATATAGCAGTCCCTTCATCTCAGTGCATTAAGCATACCTATATACAGTAGTTACTATGCTATAGCTGTAAGAAAAACCCTCATGCCTTTCCTTTTAATTCCTCTCTATTATTTTTCCTTGGTTGTTCTCACCCACTTGTTTTTTCAGTATATTGGAGGGATACACCATTTTGGTCTAGGCTTGCAGTACTGGAATGAGCTGTTTCCACATTAAGTAATTCCTGCCAAATCCTTTAAGTCATGAGTGTCCTTCTTTACCTTTATATTGTGCTGGCCAGGATCCATGAATGTATCTGAACACCAGGCATCTTCTGGAAGAAAAGGAAATGCCTGTTTGGAAAATGTCTAATATGCAATTACGAGGAAAGTGGAGACACAAAAGATATAGATTTAGCTAAACTGAGATAGAAAAGCTAGTAGCAACTTCTATGGCCAGAAACTCAATGTGGCTATCTTGCTTCTAAAACAAACTGAGAGCTGATTTATCAAATGCTAATAGCATTATGAGGAAAAACCTTAATCTAAAAAGATAAAGCTTTACAAAGAGATTGTGTGGTGTGCTTCCTATAGCTGATTAGTTTAATCACTCAGCAGGTTTGGCTTATTAAATTAATAAATTGAAAATTAATTATTTAGCCATTACAACAAAGGTGTGAAAATCAGCCTTTACATTCCCAGATCAAAGCGTGAATCATCTCATATGAAATTTTCTTTTTCTTCAAAGAATAAATTTGTTTTTCTTTTATAAGAATTAGTTTTTTATTAAGCAAGATAGCATGAAAATGCATTGACAACACATAATATTAACTTTACAAGACTATTTTTTAAGCTTTTGTTTTCACTCTTCTTTTTCATACATAAGGGAGATTACTGATCTGCTTCTCTCCACCTAAAATAATCAGAGTGATCAAAATGTTTTAATCTTTGTAATTTTTTAAAAAAGGGAGAAAATATGTTAGATTTGATGATGCTTTAGACAGGCTTTTTTCAATTTGTACATCCTTTGATGTCAAAGATATCAATTAAAAGCAAATATTTCAGAAAAATAATAGCATCTGCCAAATACAGGTTCATGTAAATATGCACGCTTTGCTGCTGGAGCTCAATGATCTCTGCCTCTCTCCATATTTATGTGATTCTAAAAGCTCAGCTACTATAATTTTTCGGCTAAATTGCATCCATGTTTTACGCATACAATAAAGCTATCCTTTGATTCCACATCTCACATGGATTTCTAGCAATGTAATGCAATTTAATTAATACTTCAAATATGGTTTACTTGAAATAAGTTTGCCATGCAAAGTAACCTCTGATGAGTTTTTCTCTTTCTTTCTTTCTTTCTTTCCAGTGAGTTATTCATTGCTTTGTCTCTAAAGTTTTTCTTCTTCTTTTGATAACAGGGAATGGACTGGGAATCCGAGTTGTAGGTGGGAAAGAAATTCCAGGAAGCAGTGGGGAGATTGGAGCTTACATTGCCAAGATCTTGCCAGGGGGCAATGCAGAGCAGACTGGGAAGCTGGTAGAAGGTAAGATAAATACATTATCAAAAAACGGAATCACAGGAGAGTTGGGAGTTTTATAGAATTATTTATAATATATGTTATCTCTTGCGCAGCAGGTGTAATCTTGTGCAAGGAGTGAGGGCCATCTGAGAGTCCCTCTAAACCTCCATGAGTCTTAAAGCAGAAAAGGACTGATAGGTGACAATTTTATGACTTCTATAGAGAGATAGAATTGCTATGATGAGTAGTAAATATGGCATATCTTCAGTAATGTATGCTGACATGCTGTCTAGACATAAGACAATATGGCTGGAATCTAACTGTTTACCATGGATGTACATAATTAACATATATCATGGATGTGTGGTTTTAAAAATCTTTATCCTGGTTTGATTATTAAATTACCTGTGTTGGGGATTACTTACATTTTTTAGTTCACAGGTGAAATGGATAACAGATCCAGTTCTCTCTCAGTTATAGGCACTAACTTTTTTTTTTAATACCCTGAACTGAGACTTGACTGAATATATCTGATCTAACTTTAGTTTTCCAGTTTAAGATAGTCATCCAACCTGCCCCAACAGGCAGCAGAGGAAAAAAGGCATCTAGAGAATGGCAAAAACTCTCTCTTTCAAAAACTCATTTAATTGACTTTAAGAAGACTATACTAGACAACATATCTCCTTTAGGCATCTAAAGCTAGATTAATCATTAAATTTTCTAGGATTATTACAAAGGTGATAATTCTGTCTAATAACCATTTATTTGTATCCATAACCACATCAATTGTCCCTTCTCTGTATAACTGTTTTTTATTTTCTTTTTAAATATGACTATCTCAATGCACCTGAAATACCAGTTTATCCAAGGAGAAAAATAGAATACATTTGTTTCTAATTTGTTCAACTGATTATTTTTATTTCTCTAATAAAAGCAGAAAAAAAATAACGAAAGACGATAAGCAGGAAGAATAGTTCTCCCAGGCAGAATTCAATTCACATAAATTTTCTGAACAGCAAACATGCAACAAAAGTCATAGTTAAATCAAAAGTATTTTGCAGATGGAAAAACAGAGTGAATTGATTAAAGAACATATTCACACACACAGAAGAAAAGTTTAAATATGTTGTGGGTGTTACAAAACAGTGTCACCTTCATTCACCCTAGTGCTTTTTATATCCTTGATTGTTTCTTTGCCAGTATTTAAGAGTTGCACATACACTGATGTCAATGTCAATTTAAAGTTGAAGAAATGATGTATCAAAAAAAATCTTCCCCTTTTCTCCTACGGAGTTGATTCTGCCCTTCATATTTAATGGGTAATATCTCAGTTGTCAAATGATAGTGTTATTTATTGCACAAAAATGATGTAAGAATTGACCTTATATTTTTGTATTTGTTTTGGCTCCCTCCATACAAAAGAGTAGGTCATTCATAGCTGTGTTAGATCATGCATTCATTGATTCAGTACCAAGCTAGTAAAGAGAAGAATGTGGTTATTTCCCCAAGACTGGACATCTCAAGAAAAAGAATGAGCAGTTACTGTTTGCAATTATCTCCAGTCTTTTGGTTTCTTTTATCAGGAATTTTTTCTGGGAATTGAGGTTTAAAGAAGTTTTTCACTCACCATAGAGGTATATTTTAGCAGTGATCAAGGACATCTTAGATTTACAATAACTAAAGGAAAAGTTCAGACACGGCAGTTTGACTTTCTGTCTGTTCATATAATGTAGTTTGAAGGTTTATTCATATTTTATAGAAAGATGAACAAGACAGTAAAAATATTCTCATTTCGTTCTCCCATCATATGATCAATCATGTTTCTGAGCTGACCTTTATAAAAGTTTCCTGGACTTGGGTATGTTGGCATAAATCAACTCCATTAAAATCACTATACTTAATCTCTAGAAGTTGTCTACACAATGTCCCAGAAAATGTTTCACTATTGATGTGTCAAATGTTCTGTCAGAGCGAAAAAATGCATTTTGCAGAATGTACCATTGCTGTAGCAAACAAGACAAATACTTCTCCTTACTGTTATTTACCTTTTAAATCTTGCCTTTATATATAGTTTACTTTTTATGTCATTTTAGATGGCTCTCATAGATCAACAAGGATTGGCTACTTCAGTGTTGGTTTTGTTTGTTTGTTTTTGTGGAAATACAGCTGGTGCACATTTAATCTTACCTTTTCAGAAGTGCTAACATCCATTGAGGTCCTCAATCATTCTCATACTGATCTCTGTAAATCCGTCCAAACTACTAATGTTACCAATATTGCTGATATTGTTGTGTCTGAAAACAGAGGCTAGGCTTCATTTCTTTTTCAAGTTATTTGCTGTCTCTCCCATCACATACAGAAATCTTTATATGTCATTATCTGTAAATGACAATTACATATTAATAATTTGTATAGTAATCATGAGTCACTTTTTGTGCTGAAATGCTGTGACTGCCAATTAGAGTATATACCTAGTCATCAACTAAACATATACTAATGTCACTACAAGCTAATATCTTGACTCATAACCCTTTCTAAGAACATGATTCACTGCAAAAAAATACCATCAGTGTAATTAATTCCTCTAGTTCTAAAAACAGAAAACATTGGGTGAAGTCTGAAATTGCTATCTATAGCATGAGGAAGAAGGATAGATTCACTGTGGTGATGAAGGAAGGCAAAGTTCTACCTGCCGTCTGCCTGACTCCATCTATGAAGAAATGACACACTTTAAAATACAGATAGTGTTCCTTTCCTTAGGGAATAGTGATCCATAAAATTTTGGCCTATTTAAATAGCTTCGGAGGACTCTTAGCACTGAAAAGTTTATTTATAGTTCTGACTAGCAAATACCAGTCATCTTGGTTCTCTCACCTTGAATTGCTTTCAGATGTCAGAAATATCTCTGATTCATCACTCATTGGCATTACAAAAACTGGAGGTGGAAGACTCATTCCACTGAGCTCATCAAGTGCAGGGACTGTGTCAGTTTGATAGATGTGTCTGTGCTCCCTCTCGTGTTGACAGAAACAGTTCAGTTATATTCCACCTGGTAAATCTACTGGGTGAATGGTGTTTTATAGTGCCAGCATTTTTCAGAAACAGAAGAACCCAGAGTAAAGAGCAGAAATAAAATATTGATGTGTGTTACCAACTGTTACAAATTTGCTGGATGCCCTTAGCATTCAGGTTCTCTCATTGGACCATTTCAGCAGGCTGACTGGAGATCCTGGGAACTGGTGAACCATGGGTGCCTTTGTGCCAAGTTTTCAAGCAGGCAGGCATGCTGTGACAATGCTGAAGCCAGCTGACATTCACCGAGATGAAGAGATTCCCTGTCTTTCCCCTCTCATAGCAATTCTGGGCAACCTGTGTGGTCTAAAAGATTATGTTGGTCTTACTGCCTTTGCTGACCCTCCACTCAACAGCAGCTACGACACTGTTCAGCTTTTTGTTAATTTGTCCAAGGCTTTATGGGTGCATGTTTATTTTTAATATATATGTCTCACCTAAATAACGCCTTCCCAAACTTAGAAATAGGAGAATCGTATATAGTGAAGACAAAAACTTCTTATTAAAAATACCAAAATAGCAGCCCCAGTTTCTATTTTATAGCAAATACAACAATGTGACATTTCTAGCATAACGCAGAAGGATGCCACGTATTTTGAGTCACAGACCTTCACTGTAAAATTTTAGTACATAAACAGTCTCTGCTAGTAAAGAGACATGCTATTCAATGCAATTCAGTTGAATTTTGCGTATTATAATTTAATAAAAATATTCACCGTACAGGGGAACCTTCCCCATCCTTCCCCATCCTTCCCCATCCTCCTCATCCAATAATATTATAAGAAAAAATGCCTGGTGTACCTACAGACAGTGAAAGATAATGCTGCCCTGTTAAAGCTGTTAAGTAGGTCAGAGAAGAGAAAATGTATTACCATTTGAGAGTTCTGTGGTAGTTAATGGTGCCCTGCCCCTTAGTCCTATCCTTAGGCACTTGTTTTGATCTAGATGAGTAACTGCTCCACTTAGGATGCAAGAGACATTGCTCCTCAAAACTCATGAGGAGCATGAAGATCCTCCAAGAAAAGCCACCTGCAACCTGATGGCAGGTACCAAGAATAGGTAAAAGCACATCCAATGTCCTCAGCATCAAAGTCTGAAGATTGACGATGAGTTCTTGAATGTACTCAATATCTTTTAGACTTGAAATCAACTGCTAAGATGCAGATGGTCAGTTTTCCAAATTGGTTGGTTACCTTAGTTGTACTGGAAATTCTCCAAGCCACATGGCGAGTTCCCCTCAGGGCACTATTTTGAATGACTGGGTCTTTATTGGGAATGTCAGAGCTATCTTTCATCTTTAGAAAACTTTGCAATCTCAGAACTTTAAGATGCCTTCAGGAAATAAAAATCAAGTCCCCACATTTCTCTTATCATTGTTTATTCACTCTTTTCCTTCTATAGAAAGTCATATATTGAAGTGTCACAGTTCCCTTTTGTAAGAAGACCTTTGGTACACAGCTTGCTCCCTCTCTCTCTAATGCCCTAATATGAGACCAAAGAAACATTAGAATCATTCCTTAGATTGAAACTAAGAGCCTCTCCTTGGACTGTCATGAGATGAGCACAACGTATTATCTCTTGAATCTATGGTTCCCTGCTTGCCACCATACAGCTTTCCATACCAGGACTGACATGTGAGATGAACAGTGTGTACCAAAACATCATGCTGTGACATGTAGAGGGCCACATCTAGACCAGTGAGAAATGTTTGCCACACAAATGAGACTGTGATAGGAAAAAGAAGTAAACACCTATTTATTTTATTTCCTTGCACTTCTGAGAGCAGCCAATCCCTCCAACCTTCAGTTCTCTGAAGAAGGAGGCAGACCTAGGCAGCCCTGTCAGAAGTCTGCCTTAACCAGAATGCTCTATGGTTCTCACCCATGGTGTGGACTTTGGCTTCTGAACTAGCCCACTTCAAGCATGCCTTAGCCTCAGGCTTCACAACAGAAGAATGCATACTGAGAGATTTGTTTGTAGGGAAGAAGAAGCCAGGGCTCACTGGAGCCCTCATCTGTATAGGTCCAAGTGTCATTACCACTTTATTATTTACAGGACATGCAGTCTGTATTAACTGGAGAAAAATATCTGGAGTATTTATAGTTCCTACAATGCTTCCTTTGAGGGGAATGTAAATAAGGCTAATGAGCAGACTAGAGATGGGATGGCCAATCTGGGGAGATGATTAGCTGTACTTTTGTTGTTCTAGTATAAGTAAGATGGATGTGGGCATAAGCAATGTTGGATAGAGGTTGTTGGAATATGAGCAACTGTTTAATCTGTTAAAAGTATTTCCTGAGTTCTGGGCAACAACATCTTTAAATACAAGCAGCCTTCTTACTCCTCAAGGTAAAAGTGCTATCTAGCCAGTTTCCAGATGCTGTTTCACCTCAGCTGTGCCCCAGGAGTGCTCCCTTCATGTTTTTTCAGCTCATAGGTTTTCCATCACAACTGTTCAAGTTTTTAAGTCCTTGTCATCTTAAAGCACATTATTTGCTGGCATTGGAAACACATGATTTAAGTCCTCTCAGAACAGTGGGACATGCAACTGATGATTGAGCCGTCCATGAAAGGACCAGAAAGAAAGCATTACGAATGATTTTTCTGCAGCTTGTTTGAAGCACTTTTGGGACAGGTTGGGTGGCACCAAGTGCTGAATAACAAGACCAGTACCAGGTTCAGAAGGTCTTTTGCAAAAGCGATAGCATGTCCAATGGCTGTCCATCTTATCAAAACTGTCTCTTGCCGTGTCATAGACATGCTTTGGATGTTGCTTGGAAAATAGAATGTGGCTGGAATTATCATGGTCACCCAAATAGTTGGAAAAACAGAACAGAAGCAGTAAGTCACTATATCCTTTTCCCTATTCCTCTTGCCACAGTTGCCTCTTATGGCTGAGTTATAGATGGGCTCAAGATGACTGATCTTGGTCATCTATTGGTGGGAAGTGCAATAGACACCAGTTCTTCCCGAGTTTTAAAAGACTGTAGTGAGTGCTGGTTGCTGTTTAGCCAGCTAAAATTGGAGACATTGATCGGGCATCACAGTGAAAAGAGATTTTCCAGTCCCCATGAAGCTAGGGATAGTGAAGAGCCAGCATCTCTCCTTGAGTCTCTCTGGTAATTACACTCCTGGCAGAAAGTAGATACCATGATGAAGCTGGAAAATGATGAAACTAAATTAAAAGGAACACAAGAAAGGAACAAAAAATCCTCAGAAAACTTTGGATCAGGTCTTAAATGAACAGAAACAGTCTTCTCATCCTGCACTTTAATTTTGCAGTTTGACTGCTTTAATTTATTACTGCATTGGAGAAAACAAAGAATTAACTTTTACCTGTTCTCTGAGCTTTAGTCTTAGTGATTTATTGTGCTGTCCATGCTTGTTCTGTGGGGTTAGAAGAGGAGAGCTTGCTCTCAACATATCCCCTGGGCTACAGGCTCAGGTTTATCTGTTCCAGCAGAAACTGACTTTATCAAAGGAAATGTGCACAAAATAACAGGCAATGCCATAGCTTGGTTGAAAGCTTTGCCCTAAAGCTCTTTAGAAAGGACTTAATCTAAACAAACCCCTAAGTGTCCCCCATCAGCTGCAATTCTTCACTTGTGTAGTTGTGGTCCTCTCTATGTATTTTGTTCTGCCTTGTACTTTCAAATAAGTAATAATACATGTGCAGTGCTGTTCTTGCTAAATGTGGCAGTGGGCATTCAGCATGTAAGAAAACTACTTTAAAATATTTAGAAATCAATTTCTTTAAAAAGGAAAATCTATTCTAAAAATGTAGTAGGAAGGACACCTCAACGAAGTGTATAACTCCATGTTATAGTTAACCTTGTATCTGTCAGAATGAAGCAAGGAAGGCAGAAAGCTTTCTCATACTGGTTTAGCCATTTCATATGCAATCCCACTGATATTAGTTTCAATCCTATTCTTAATCTGGAAGGAGGTGAGTTGTACTGAGAGTTCAGTTCGGCCATTTGCTGAGATGTGAGAAGGAAATCAGAATCAGCAGAAGGAATGAAAATTGTTTTAACACCTGTGTGGGGCTTACAGAAGGCAACACAGGAAGAAAGACCAGCAGTATGAAACTTTGACATGGAAATCTGTGAGAGCTGTCTACAACTTTATTTACTAAATCTGTTTAAGGCAGTTGAAACACACTTAGAAAATAATACTTTTCCTTGCTTCACAATATACGGCATCTAGTTTATAGAGATTTGGTTTAATTTTATAGTGGTAGAATGATACAAATGGAATTTTGCAAGGATGCTTCATTAGAAAACTTCTTGTGTACCTAGACTATCTGCTTTAATGAGATAAAGCAGGTAATATGAGTTTGTAATGTTTCTGCCTAGCACTGTAATTGCTCTATATTTAATTTTCCTGCAATAAAAATCAACACTGAATATAGCTATTAGAGGCAACTTGGACCTATGATGTAGTTGAGCAGATGTATGGACTGAGATTTCAGGATTTTATAATGTAATGTAAAGCAGAAGATAACAGAAAACTTGCAGGGTTCTCATAATTTTTTTAAAGCTATGAGAAAGAAGCATTATGTGGCATGTAAACTAGTATAGATTATACCTTCTTTGTGATCAAGAACACTGAAAATACCATGAACAACTAATGATTCCTGAAAATAAATTTTGCTGGAAAAGCCCTATCATACAAATTGCACCAGGAAATTGGGTTCTTAATAACAAATAAAGAATTGCATCAAAATATCTTTGTAGAGAGTTTTTGGTTAGTCTTAAATAGGTAAGTCTAATTTATAGAGACAATTAAAATGACCTGGATGCTTCAAGCAGAGAGTAGATACAGACACAGTCACTAGATGTTCCAGGGGTAATAAAGCAGAGAACAACCACAAAGGTCAGGCTAAAAGTGTTCATCGGGCGGTTTGTAACACAAATTGTGGAGGATCACTGATAAAAATGTCATTGGTGCTGTAACTACCTTTCAGTAACATTCCACTAAGATCGTATTAGAAGGCACTACTAGCTATTGTAAATTATGTGGAGCTATGCAATTATCAGACATGCTGCTTTTGACAGCTGTTATTATTCAGGACCTTGATGGATAGTTCCTGTTAGGAAGAAACTCCAGATTCTTCTTGGAAAGAATTGTCATTGCTTCCAGAGAATGTGCCTGAAGCCCTGTTTCTCTGAGCACAGTAGAAAGAGCAGTGGGCAGCGTTGTCATCAGGTTGCCCCTAGAGCTTTCCTCACGGCTCCCACTAAGACCATACAGCTCCTTGCTCTCCTCTGGGATCATACAGATCACAGGTGCTTTGATTTTCTGCCTCTGACATTGACAGAGATCACTTGTCCATGTAGTCCCAGTCTTCCCCTCTTCCCCTTCTTGGATAGTTCTTGCTATATTCTGATGCTGTGAGTACTATTAAGGTTAAGTTGTCTCCATAAAAACGTTTAATTCCTTTTTGCACTATTGCATTATTTGCATTATTTGATGCAGATTTGTAAGAAGATGCAGCTGCATTTCCTATTTCTGTATTCCCAGTACACACTGGCAGAGGTGACAAGGCTGTGACTTTTCTGATTTGGCTAACACTGGAGGGAAAAATATAGAGTGCAGAGACAGTTCTGTGGCCACAGAGGTGAATCACAGCTATAAAGATGGTTTTAGTTAATGGGCCCAAGATATTCCAGGACAGAGCTACAGCTTTAGTCAAACAAAGGCAGTCTGTCTGGGTCTGTAAGAGATAGACTAGGAGATACATTCTCTAGATCATGTTATATCCAAAACACAGGCAAATAATGAGAGCAAGGAGACAAATAGAAACTGTGGCTGCTCCTTTGCATAGAAATTACTTGCTGTGGGTGCTAAAAGAGGGTTGAATTTCAACTTGAAGCATTAAAAATATGTGCCTGGATTGCTGTTTCTTGACTTCTGTTTTCAAGGACAGGCTTCCGTGTAGCAGATTTACAAAGAAACCAGACGAATGTAAATCCTTTGGTACCTAAACTGAGGCCAATCTGTCTTAGAAGTGGAAATCATCAAAAGCAGCCCTGTCTCCATTGACTGTATGCGGAACTTAAGTATTTCTTTTCGGTGAACTGTCTCACTAACAGGTTAAAATATAGTTGCTAAGTGCCTACATTAGGCATGCTGGAGCACAAGAATCTTTTGTTTGTTGCTTTTAAGGAACAATATATTTTTGGGCTCACATATATGGGCATTGGAAGTAGAAAAATCTTATTATGGCATGAAAAAGTCTTTTTTCATAACCACTGAACTGTCTTGTTTGATAGTGACTTCCTAGCGAACTGGGAAGCTAAAAGTACCATAATTCCGTTTCCTGTTTTGCAGACTATTGTGGGCTGAAACTAGCAGAATAGCAGTTTGATGTGATTTTATTGGGGAAAAAATCCAGTTAAATCAAAGTGAGGGTCATCTGGAAGTAGAGGTTAAATGTATCTATGTCCTTATGGACAATTTCCCATGCTCCCAGATTCCAAAACGTTCATTAAAAGCTTTTGCACCTACACATGGCAATTTTAACCTTCAATCCCATTCCTGAAATCTGGTTTTCCAGGAGTATTAGGCCAGTCTTACCACTCCATGGAGTGCGGCATTAATGCAAAATATAGCAAACATTGAAGGCCTGAGGTGAATTGTCCTCAGTCAGGGTTTGTTCTGCTGCAAGTCAGGTAAACAAATGACCACTGTCACTGAATATCTTGGAGGCAGCATCTTAGCTGTTTGCAAATCACACTTCCCAGAAGTAAAAAGCCTTTTTCAAAACAAACAGCACATTTTCCTGCCCATGAAACTGGATGCTGCAGCAAGCAGACTTTCTTTAATGACTTGTTATTTCAAAGTATTTTCTAGACAGGTGTATGCAATTGGGTTCTTCCAAGACTATAAGGAACATTATTCATTACTAACAATGTACTGTGAAGAAAGAAGGCCTACCAAAAGTGAGTTGTCTCAGAGTAGAATATTATTTGTCTTTTAGATGGACTTTGATCATGGAAATATGTAAGACTTGAACACAAATTTGGAATTCTTGGTCACAGAGCTTCACTTTAGTGTTTTTATAAGTGACGTGGTCGCATAGATAAAGCCTGTGTTTTCTAGATGTATTGGGTAATACACAGAGAGGAAATAGATAAAAGCAAGATATTACCTAAATTATGTAAATTAAATCAACCAATCTCTGAAGGTACTTAGGAAAAGTAATAATTGTGTAATCAAGTAATTCCAGAATTTTCCAAGGTTTTCTAAGCAACTTCTGAAGGATCTGCTATCGACTGTTTTCAGAGGAGATGCTGAACTAGCCTGTACTGTGCTCTGACCTGATCTGATACGACAGTGATATTTCAAAGGGTAAAGGAACCTTTAGAACAAAAAACAATTTTCCACAGTTTGTTTTCCAATATAGTACATTATAAAATAGGGATATTATGTAAAATTATGTAAAAAAAAAAAACAGAAAATGTTTTAGAAGTCACCTTAAAGAAAGAAAAATCCTGAGCACTCTGAAAAAACTACATAAAGACTTTATTTCAAATTTTCTGAAGCATGTTCTAGGTCATAAGGTAATTAGATCATCCATAAAGTATGGCTGGAAAAATCTCGTATGGAAATCTTCAGGTTTCTTTGAGATGAAAGGAGTAGGTGATTATATCATTTGACACAAAACAGAGCAAAATGTTGATTAAAAATTATTACTCTTAACCAGATTTCTCATTTTGACTACAGTACCTATTTGATTTTTACCATGTAAAATAAGGTAGTTACTTCACATTTTCATATGAAAAGGCTGAAGAAAACCTACTTAAAGTGTATTTGTAATGTAATAATACAAATTAAATGTAACTGAAAAGGAAGATATTGAATTGCAAATTATCTATATTATTAGTGACTACGCTTGAAATCATTTCATCAAGCAAAAACAAATCTTACTTTTGTTCTGCATGATAAAACAACTATGAAAAAAACTATTAAAAATCAAAATGGATCTCTGGATTTCATTTAAACTTTGGTGCAAGTAACTGATAACAGACCTTTTCCAACTTTAAACTGTTTCTAATTTTAAAAATATTTGTTGCCTGTAATAGTGCCTGAAAAATAGGAAGATAAGCTATGCTTTTTTTCCTATACAGATCCTAAAATATTTGAGCCATAACTTGTTGAAATCTGTATTATTTTTCTTTGTTTGTAATGGTAGTGCCTTGGATCCCAAATGAATATAATACTGTATGATATCTCTCTAAATACAGCAGCAAGCAGAATTCTATTTGAACTCTATTTGAGTTTTATGGTCCTTTTGAAAACTTCTGAAACTTCTGAAATTACCTTATCGGTACATTCATATGTACTTTTCAAAATGTTTTTGTTAGGTACTAAAATCTTATCATTTTTGAAAAATTGAATTAGTCTTGGTTTGGTTGGTTTTGGGGATAGAATACTAACTGATTACAAAATATAAGGCTTTGCAGACAATGACATTCAACTTGGTAAGATAGTAATAATCTTATAGTAATAGCTATTTACTTTGGATATTGGAGATCAGATTTCACAAACAATATATGGTAGATTGAGATTTTTTAGGTCAACGTGTACTGACATTTCCTCTTCTTGGGTGTAACAGCAGAAGCAAACTAAAATTTAAATGTGAAAAAAAAAAAGAAACAGAAGGCAAAGAGATTTCAGACTGCTGATCTCGGTGTCTGGCAGACGTGGGCAGATCGAAACTAAGTTCTCCAGGGTCTGAGTTCTGCTTAAGTCTCCAAAAGGACAGAGTGTATGTGTAGTAGTTCACACCACATTTGAGACATGTAGGTTTTAAGAATATTTCCAAGTTATCACATGCATGGTGTAGCTGATCCTGGCTGCTTTTCCCTGAAAATGTAGTGGTTCTGTACCTGCCAAGGGAATAGGAAACCTTGGTTCTGGGCCTCTCCCAACACAATTGATGTTCAGTTGTTCAGATGCTTCTGCTTCTAAGAAGAGCTGTGTTTGAAATGAAGCTGCTTACTATAAAATTCCGCTAAAAGTGGGCAGTTGGGAGTGTTTTATTTTAATTGGATCTTGCTTTCTGTTTTGCAGCTGATCTGTCTTCCAAACAATAAATCCTAAACTGTTATTTAGTGTGATAGTTCAGGCACCTTCTAGGTAATTTCTACTTTTGTCTTGAAATTATTGCATTGAAAAGAATTTGTAAAGCAACAGTTATCAATTATAATTATTCTCATCTTTGTTTATGCATAATTTTGCAATTGCTATTGTCAAGCCAGATCCCACCTGGATCTAAAAGCTCATACAGTCTTCATTAAAAGGATGCTCATACCAACAGATTAAAAAGCATTCAAATAATGTTTTTAAGGTCCAAATTCTTGCATATTTTTCAGTATATGTTAAATTTCTTGCAAGTTATTCTATTGCTTTTATTTTCATGACAGATAGCACAAGTACAGTAAATTACATGCTGGTTAAGAATGTGAACAAGTTACATGTCTTCTGTTCTTTCCAAGGAATGCCATAACGTCCTTACCTTTTCTAAATATGCATCTTGCAAGAAAAACAAATGAAACATTGCCAATTGACATCTCAGTTGAATTACAGTTGATCTGAACTATATTTCCATGTAAACAGAACTGCACAGTTGCAGGCTAAGATTAATAATTCACCTGAAAGAGAATGCCATATAATGTAGTAAACATTTAAGACTGAACAGAACAAATACATTAAAATGTTGACTGGAAGAAAAACCTAGATAAAACAGTGAGTTGTTATTTTCCATGCTGATTATGGCCATGGCTTTCTCAGAGGCACAAGAACCCTTCATGATTTATAGCTATAAAGAATGTTATAATGTCATTCCCAGTAAGCAGCAGGTCTGATAGTGACAAAAATTTACACTGTGAAGAGCGGCTTTGTGTTGTTCAATAGTAAAATTTCCCGTTGTTTTTTTTTTTTCAATGGACACTGGTAAGGTTTTTTTATAACAATCATATATCTTTATTTTGGCTACCATCTTTCACAACACCGATTACATGAAAATTAATTACTCGCTATTCTCTGTGCATTATTAATGTAAGGAATAGCAACATGAGAGACTTGCCACACATAGGACACACACTAAGTGTTCTCAGTAAGAAGTTTTGGATGTCAGTTATGTTAAAGTAAGTCAAAAGAAATGGTCTGAAAACAATTGTTTGTATTCTGGGGCATCTAGAGGAATAATTCTGGAGGCTCTATACTGTGTAACTAGGTGGAAGCGTATTATCTATATATTTATTTTATATTGGGCAAATATTGAAAATATATTACACTATATTACAATTTAATATATATTTACATTTTATAAAAAATAGGGAATTTCCATTAAGACTTTAGGAAGGTTAAAACTTTATTAATTAAACAAAAATTCATAAATTTTAAGGAAGTCCAGAAGTGACTGCTGTGACACTGGCATCTGTCATGGAGTATTGCCATGTGATGTACAATTAAAGAAAGAGTTATGATTTTGCAGCCTTTGCTTTTGTGCATACACTTCTTTTTAGTGCTTCTCCTCTTCAACAGCTCAAGTCAATCATCTTCATAAGTTCTTATCTGTTGTTTTCTTAGGAATGTGTTTTTCAAAGTGCCTAGGAAAAGTCGGAGGTGCCGGGCAGTTTCTCCTCCAACTGACATGAACAGGAATTGCAGAAGTTTAGCCCAGTTACTTTTTCTTGCTTTATGGTTTCCTTGAACTTTTTTTCCTGGCATTATTACACATGTCTCTGTTATTTCCCAAACCTCCTAGTTATCAAACAGTAGCTTTCTTAAAAATTATTTCCAATGAAACTGTAAAACACTCCAGCCATTATAGTACCATGATGCTCATTCCAGCTGAATTTTCTTTACATCTTGGTGCTTACATTGACTTTAAATTTTGGGTCTTATATTTGCTTTCACAAAAGGGATTGTTCATCGTGCATTGCTACATGACAGACTTTTTCAAATTAAGATGTAGCTTATTCATATGTTTATAAAATGTTAATCCTTATTCCCTTTGGTTATGGGCACTTAATCCAAAATAAAAGATGCAGAATGACTCTACGCTTTCATTTATATCTGGAATTGTATTTCAACAGTTCAAGTAATAATAAGTTCTCACATGAAAAAGGTGTGGAAAAAGTGTCAGCCTTCTGATATTAAGGAAATACAGAGAAAATACTTTTCATTTTCGGTGATGAAGTTTGCTAATAATGTACAAAGATACAGAGTTACAAGTCTGCAGTTCTGTGTCGACTTCTGAATGCCAAGAAGAATCCCACTGAACTATTTTAATAATTTGATTTCATAATGACGTTCTTTGATCTAAAACAAGCTTTATATACCTACCTATGTAATGTTATGTATATGCCTATAAGTTGTGACTGTAAAGGACATTTCCCTGGGGACTCATTGCTGCCAAACCAAAAGGACATGCTAACAAATGAGAAGTATTACGTCTTTAAAAGTCTATAAGGCCTTAAAGATGATACAGGTAATTTTTCTGGTGAGAAAGAACTGTACAATCATCCAGCAGTAATTCTTGTACTATAGTTGTTCCTTAGCATAAAGGATTTTCTGTTGGTTTGGGGTTTTTTTTCTTTTCGTAAATTTATTCCTAAAAGGCCAGCAGGGATAGAGTAGAGAGCTAGAGATGTACACCTACAAAAAAAATATGGGCAAGGTTTTTGCACAGGGAAGAGGTTTGGATTGCTTACGTGCTACTTTTCTGCTGCCTTCCCATCCCAAACCAGCTCAGGTCAGGAGGAGGCACGTCTGGAATATCCTTCAAATATATGTACCCAGACGAGCAGGTTTTGGTACTGCACACAGGCCCTGTTGTTCTGTGAGGGTTCAGTTTTCAGAAGCAATGGGGGGGTCTCAGGCAGTCCCTTGTTCTGAGCATGTCTCACCAGAACCAGCAGAAGACTCCTGTTTTGTTCAACAGCACCAAGGCTGCCTTATCCCAGGCCTATGAGCTGGTACACTGCTTGTGTGCATACAGACCAAATTACAAATGCACAGTAAGTTGGACAGTCCTGTCTCGGAGAGTGAGGCTGCACATTAGCTACATCATGGCAAGCACAAGGTAAAAAAGAGCAGGCAGGAGGTAAAGAAGATATAAGGATGATCTGGTTAGTGCTAGAGTAAAGGATTTCTGGAACTGCATGGAAAGCAAACTGCCATGTACATCGTTTATGTTCATTGTACATGTTCATTGTACATGTCCCTCACTAGAGTCTATTGGCATGGGAAAGATGAGTACCATTTACCTGCCCAAGTGCAATGACAGTGCCATTTAATGATGCTGACCAGTCACCTCAAGGAAAAGAAGGTTTGATTATTTCTTAGTTACTAGATAATGTGCGGAACAGAATCCCATGAAATTAACCTTTAAGATGACACAGTAAAGGAAATGAGTCATTCCAGGCGATGTTCATCATCACTATGTGAGCACTGAGCTTGCTAAATGAGTTCTGTCATAGTGTGGGCGAAGTGGAATCAAATCCATATCATTCATACATTTGCTGCTCATACAGACAGTTTTGGGATTGCTAAATAGAAAGAAGCATTTACTTATGTCTAAATAAAGCAAAGTTTTGTGTTACATGTACTGATTATACTTTCCAAATGGGTCTGAAGTGACTGATTAGAGAGAACTGCAAGTTCCTGAGATGAATGTGAAAGAAAGGATAAAAGGAAGCAAAATTCTAGGCAAGAGCTTTCATGTCTGCTGCTAATGGGGAAGTAGAAACAGTTTTAGTCTTAGACAATGATAAAGAAGGAAAAGACAATCTTTCATCTTCTTATTCACAGACCACTGTACTATTCTTAGAAGTATCAGCCTATCTCAGTGATAGTAATAGCTCTGCAATTCATACGGTGGAAGCTGACTGATTAGTTGGAAAGTAGGGGCTTTCTTCTGATTGAATAGCTGTAGAGAACACGAGACAAGAAAAACACTTCCCACTGTTTAGGAAGCAGTGAAGATCTAAAGAAGGAACTGAAAATATCTTCATGTCACAGTGACCTTTGTTGAAAATGATGCAGACAGACTGGTAGATATGATAAAAACAGCTTTACACCAGACGAGCAGTTAGTTGAACACGGGCTGAAGCACACACTCCCCTATCTGGATGAATACCCGTCAGTGATGCACGCTGACGGGCTGCAGTGCCATCTCAGTCTCTGAACACAGACTATCTGGAAGAGCACCCGACAGCAGATAAGTGCTTCTCTGTTGCCTATAGTTTCCATACATATTGAAAAATTTGGTGCCACCTAATGGCACATTCCAAATTTTGAATGTGTTAAATCTCTGTACAGGAATGCTTTCTCATTTTTATAAATGCTGTTACCTATATTTGTTAATGCTTCACACTAAGAATTTCTAATTCAGTATGCTTAATCATATATCTTGGGATGTAATATGCATTTTTAGACATGAAAATTACTAAGCCCCATAGGCAGTACAAGGATTTCTGTTTGCTGGCTTTAAGTGTATGAACAGGAGTCATCACACAGCTTCCTCGATTTCAACAGCATAACAAAACATGAAACTAAATTATTGCACCGAAGTGCTCAGGTGTGTTTACAGGTGAAATTTAACTAATTTTGCCAAAGTGAGCTAAATTATTCTAGACCATTCTTAAACATGTTTACTGCTATAGCTTCACAAATGTAGCTGTCTCTCATAGTAGAAATCATGACTATGTCAACAAAGTACTGCTTTAGCCCATCAGGTTTATATCAGCATGTGTACACTTACAAAGTCCATTAGCAAAAAGGAGTTGGACTACACCACCACCAATCTACATGTCTTTTAAATACCTCCAGGGATGGTCACTCAACCACTTTCCTGGGTAGCCTGTTCCAATGCTTGACAACCCTTTCAGTGAAGGAATTTTTCCTAATATCTGATCTAAACCTCCCCTGGCGTAACTTGAGGCCATTTCCTCTTAACCTTCTTTTCTCCAGGCTAAGCAACCCCAGTTCCCTCAGCCACTCCTCATAAGACTTGTTCTCTTGACCCTTCAGCGACTTTGTTGCCCTTCTCTGAACACACCCCAACACCTCAATGTCCCTCCTGTAGTGAGGGGCCCAAAACTGAACACAGCACTTGAGGTGGGACCTCACCAGTGCCAAGTGCAGGGGGATGATCGCTTCCCTAGTCCTGCTGGCCACACTGTTCCTGATACAGGCCAGGATGACATTGGCCTTCTTGGCCACCTGGGAATACTGCTGGTTGATATTCAGCTGGCTGTCGACCAACACTCCCAGGTCCTTTTCTGCCAGGCAGCTCTCCAGCTACTCTTCCCTGAGCCTATAGCTCTGCATGGGGTTGTTGTGACCCAAGTGGAGGACCCAGCACTTGGTCTTGTTGAACCTCATCCCATTGGCCTCAGCCCATCGATCCAGTCTGTCCTCTGTAGAGCCTTCCTGCCCTCAAGCAGATCAACACACCTGCCCAACTTGGTGTTGTCTGCATTTATAATGGCCTTCCACAGAGTAACTGTATGTTGAATGATGCAGATCTGCAGATACAGATCTCCTTTTGTTTGTTTGAGCTTGTCCTCTGGGTAGTGTCATCCATCAGTAGAAAGTGCGCATTAGTATTAGAATTGCGATTTGGACATCATGCCTGATTCTCAACTGTTACTGAATTCAATGGAAGAACCAGTAAAATCATGCTCAGTTTGATGAATTTCAGTTCATAAAAAGAACATGCTTTGAAGAACTGCCATTTGTGAATGAAACCAAGTTTCCATCTGAGCTTTGCATTTATAGGTCTTCAGGACGCATTATGAGTTCAGTTCTTTTCATTTGCCTGAGAAGAAAGAAGCATACACTATGATTAGGAGTTGTCCTGCAGGCCTCCAGGCAATTGGCAAAGAAGAAATATAAATGGCAATTATATTTCTATTGCCTCAGAGCCTTTGGAATGAACTGGAAAAAGTGGCTGGGCTTCTGATTACTATCTTTAAAATTTGCTGTATACATTCAAGACAATACTTATTATCATCTGTAAAAAAATGATCAAATTAGATGAATCTGGTTCGTTACTTTTAGAGAAAATAATTATTAGTTTTGGTGAAGGTAAAGAAATGCCTTTGAAATGGTGATGAGTTGGTAGGCAGTTTAGCAATTCCTTGGATACTTTTTACCCAAGGAGAATTGCTCAAACTCTTTCATCTCTAAAGCACACAATATCATTTGTGCTTTACTTTTTTATTGTATTCGGTGTGTTTCTGGGATTTATAGTTTCAGCAGGCATTTGTTACTGCTTGCATATATTTTTACCTTATTTACACCTTTGTTATATAACTGTTTCACAATATTTCACAGATGTAATTGCTCAGTTTTGAGCTTTTGCTTAAATTTCCTCTAGAAGAAAGGAAACTTGTAATTTTTATTCAGTTAAATACAATACCTATTTTTTCTCATTATGCTTGGGAAATAATATTTAGTGGTTTGACAAAAAGAAACAGAGATGATTGGTTTAGTCTCTTACATTGTTTGACACTAACAATTTTATTATATCAATCCTGGGAAAAAGATTTTGACCTGTACAATAGCTTTGGTGAAATGTAAGCAATCTTAAAAGATTAAATAGTGAAATGATCAAACTCCTTTGTCCTTGTTGACCCATAATGAACATTTGAGCTTGATTCTACAGAGTTGAAATGTCAGTTTAACACTTATATTTGGCAGTTTAAAAATAATGCTCGATATCTCACTTGGGGCATGTTTTTGAAGGAGAATAGGCCATTGCAATTCCCATTGAAGCTAAAGTGAGGATGCAGTGCGGAGAATTCAGTAGCAATTCAGTGTTTAAATTTGGTTTCGATGCGTAAATAAGACACAAGTTTTAAGAAATAGGGCTAGGGGTTGTTGTAGGGCTAGCGTGTAGTTGCTAGGTTGAGGCTATGAGAGCATCACAATAAACAGGCTTATTACTGTTGTTGCCACAGGGCAAGAGGTTGCCTATAATGGCAGCAATTATTGCCACACAGCAGCAGAAACAGCAGGACGGGTGCTTGCACAGCACATTGGCATGGAGCACTCAGGCTGGGAATGCATCCTTCTGGCACCTTCCTTGCCCCTACCTAGCCACAGCTTTATCAAGACCAACACTTCATTCTTTGACCCAAGGAGTCTTACACCAGATCTCATAGGCTGTATTATTCTGTGTGAGTTTTGATGTACTCCATTACTTCAGCAGAAAAGCCGTGAAGTACCTTCAGGAGACTTGAAAATGAGCCCTGAAACTACCAGCCTTGTCCTCCTCTTGTTTGTCATCAGCTGCAAGCAGGGCCTTTTTGTGGATGTTGTCATCCTTGGGGTAACAGCGGCTTCTACTCTGGGGAAATTCTTTCCCTGGAGGGCCATGAATAATATTTCTAGAGCTACAGTTATCAGTAAAGGCATGTGTTATTGTTACTAAAATCGGGAATAAACTCTTTAACACCAAATTATTCTTAAGAGGGAGACATTCTTTTTTTCAGTGCTGGGGAGTTGGAGGATCTCTCCACCCAACATGTCCACTGAATGCAAGATTCACAGAGATGTATATCCATACAGAATATGCATAGTCATTACATTTCCAAAAACTCATTATAATATTCACATGACCCTGGCACATGCGCATTAAGTCCATTAGGGACTTCATGGAAGGTCTTGGGTGGTCTCTGGTGACATTCAGTGGTCACTCAGGAGCGAAGTCTCAGTGAATTCTTGGTGGTTCTTTTCATATGAGGCATTGACTTGGACTGTCCTTCTGTTTGATCATTATGGCTGGTTTGTGTTGATAACTCTTTGAGTGGATTGGGGAATGTAAATGCAGAAGCTTTTTCAACTCCTTCATTTATTTTTCAGGCTTGTAAACAGGTTCTTTCTGATGGTGTTTTTCACTGTTTCTGTTTGTACTTGCAAAAGGCACCCTTAATCCTCTTAGTTACAAATTTACATATCAGCTGGACTTTCAGTTCCTGACTGTAACAGTATCATACACATGTTTTGTTTGTCTTCCTGATGCTTGCATGCTGAATTCAGTCTAATAATGGTGATCATACGAAACACACAAGTATACAGGCTGGTAAGACATCATTTGTTTTAGTGTAGATAATGAGAAGAAATAGAAGCTGTTGCTAATCAGTATACGTGCCAAATTTAAAATAAATAAATCCTTTGGATTACTAGAGTCAGTGGGCAATGAATGTAACGTGATCGGTTGTTCTGACTGGTTTATCCTTAGCTGCCCTCTACTTGTCACATGCAGGACCACGAATGCCTGCACTGCAGGGGACCTGGATATGGAGTTTTGTTCAATACCAAAGGAGAACACAGTCCTTGCCCTGCCCTGTTCTCACACTCACTTTCTCCCAGCCCAGCACCATGTTCAGGAGGTCCCACCTTACCTTGCAGTACCCACTGCCTGGGATGATCAGGCAGGACATCATATTGGCTCCTGCTGTGCCACTGCTCGCAGGTACCCATCTCAGGCTACCCCTATCATGGCCCCTGGGTGACTTCATCCACCCATCTCCTGGATCTCCAGGTTGTTCCCCACATCCCACACCTCTCCTCCAGCCAGGATCTTCACCTTCTTCTTTCCAGGCCTTCTTTCCTTTCCAAGGCCACTTCTTTTTGGGAGCCCTCCTTTTAAGCACCTCCCCTTCTTTCTGGACCCACAACATCTCTGGTTTCCTCGATCAAAACTGTGTATGTGCAGAAGCATGTCACGTGAGCATTCTGCTAACTGGCGGTTCAGTCTCATTTCTCATGATTAACTGGAGCACTCGGGAAAGGTCACATTCCTTTAATCCAAGTATTATCAGTATTTTGAACCAGATCATACTGGTTGCAGGTAGCAAGTAGCCACTTCTGCCTGAGAGTTCAAAAGTTCAATTTCAAACATCCATACACACAAACACATGCACCCAATTATCTGCCTCCTGCTAGCACTCACAATTTGAGCTATTTTTGCCTATGATAATACGAAGTAGTTTTTCTAGTTCTATTAAAACCAATAAAAAAGAACCACACTTTTATCATATAAGTTCACTTCAAGAACCTGCAGCTGCAAGGGTTTTGCTGTTGAAATTATTATTGCAACTCTGCCATGAAGAAAGAACTCATGCACATGTCAAAAAAGTTCTCCTTATGTCTCTTGGGATAATGTAAATCCAACTTTTGAATCAGAATTTGACATCAATAGAAAATATGGAACAGTCAAACAGGAACACACTTGTGTTACAATTTTATTAATTTGCTCCTTTCCTGTAGCTTCTCTCCTACACTGGCTGGCGTAGAGTCGATTAGTTCTTGGCCTTCACATAATGTTTTTTCTGTTCTTGCCTGGATACTATTTCTCATATTGAGTTCTTGAGCTATGACTTGAGTTTCAAAAAGCTTATTTTAATAATATATTATTATAATTTAAAGTTACATTATTATAATATAAATTATTATACTATATTAATTATTATGACACACGGTGTGTATTAAATATTATATAAAGTATAATATAAAATTACAGTAAAAGCCTGTTTTTAACATCTTATGTGAGCATTAATGTAAGTTGATTGTAGCTGCCGGATAATCACTATCACATCTTGAATGTACAGTATAGCTTCAGTAATTGTGCATTCAAATTTCCTTTAGAGAACCCTACAGAGAATCATAGAATTACATAACCGCGTGCCTTATTTATTTACAAGGCTAATTCTTTCTTCATACACGCATTGATTACAATGGACCTATTTGTGAAAATAATGCTACTTCCTTGATCAAGTACTGCAGATCAAATTTATATACAGAGATGTTTATAAAAAAACTTTGCGTGACAGTTATAAGTATGTTGGAGATATGTGAACATCAGCAAAATTACATTCTAAGGTAATAAGAAAAGTATTATTATTTAAAATAGCTTAATTTAAATTATTTACTTTAAAATGAAATTTAATGATTTCATTTACAATTTTTTTTTAAAAAAAGCAATTTTATTTGCATGGCATGGACCATTCTCATTGAGATATACGGCAGTTGTTACTGAGGCTCACTTGCCTTTCTCTGACTCATGTTGCAGATTTGCAAGTGTGGTTTAACTCCAGCAGGCAGCTAAGCCCCACACGGCCGCTCGCTCACTCCCCTGCTGTGAGATGGGGGAGAGATGGCTCTGTCCCAGCCAAAGCCAGTGCAGAGACTTGAAGTGTACTTTTAAATATGACCATGCACAAGCTTCCATTCCCTATTTGATTGGATCTCTCTGATTCTACTCATAAAATTTAATCTTAAATCACATTTAAACCTGCGAGATTTTCCTAGCTCAGGTTGTACCAAGACAGTGAGTAGTGTTTGAGCTCCCAAGAAAGGCTACTTTGGGAACTGGAAACACTGCTCTGGGCAGCCTTAGCAGCACATGAGGGAGCCGAGTTGCTCTGTGAATCCAGCAGTGAAACTGGACTACCATTAATGTCACTCAGCAGATGTTCCTAAAAATGGGGCTTGTACCTAATTTTATCACTGAACTTGGAAGAACAAATATTTATTGAAAACAGAAATCCTGCAGTTCTTCAAGTTTACTGTTAAAAATCCAGGCATTTCTAACTGGTAATTTCTAGTATCTCTCATATGTCTAGCAGACATGTAACCTGTACTTCTTAAAGTTGAATTATCCTAATATTTTTCACTAAAATACTTTATGAATGCGTTATAGGGATATGAAAGTTAAGAGTTAATACCCTTGATACTTCACAAGTTCTCTCTCCTACTAGTCTACTAACGTCAGCAAGATTTCTGATGCACAAACACACTTAGCTTTATTAATAGTGCTTGTTGCTTGCAAGTCTCATAGTTAATGTACAATACCATTATCTTTCCACCATGTCTTTTTAACGCATAAAGAAACTGAGGCACAAAGAGTCAAATTGGCTGGTTCCCTGTCTGGCTGTAGCAGAAGCAGAACTGCCTCTCAGTCTTTGATGATGCCCTATTAATCCCCTTCATTTGAGGAACACGATCTTCCAGTTCATTCTTCTCGTTGTTGATAGGGTACAGCTGCCAGTTTGCTAAACTGAGAGAAAAAAATAAAATTCCATTTCTGTTTCTAGGATGGATTTATAATTTTGGATGACAAATGAGGGAATCAATGGACATATTTTTAGGTGTCAAGAAAGAAAATATCTTACCTAAACTTGTATTATGGGTTTCTATTCTAACCACAAGTGAAAGAATGGTACCCCAAGGCACATCATTCATCTCATTTCAAATAGGTTTCAAATGAGATGAACCATCCAAAGAGGAGCTTGCTTCTTTTATTCATTAACTACTCGAAATTCCTAGAGAGCTACCAAGGCAAGACTCTTACCTTTAAACAGCTGAAAATTCGCACATTGACTCTAAGCCTAAAACAAGGTAAAACCAAAAGATTTTGTCTGTGTACATGACAGTTCTTAACTGATCCATAGTGATACCCATGCTCTTTTCTTTATTGCTCTAAATCTACTCAAAATTTGATTAAAAAAAAAAAACCAAAAGCGATTTTATGCATATTCACCTGTGGTTCAGATTATTCATTGTTGAAACCAGGCAATAATCAAACAAATATGCTCTATATACTTTCTACTGTGGTCCTACCTCTATGGACATTCTTCATGTCAGGAATTTGCACAAATATCAAGTTAACCTCTTCCAGAGAAGCATAGCAAATATTGATTGAAATAAAGTCATTCCAATAGTTAGAATTCCATAGTTCTGACAACTCTATGAAGGGAAAATATTTTCATATCTAATAAGAAATCAAGAGTTTCTTAATGTCTGTGAACAGATTACTGTTCCCTGTAGAAAAAACAATTCCTATCGCTTAGAAACTATACCTATAGTTTAGAAGCTATTGTATAAAATGTTTTTTCCTGAATTAGTTACCTGGCACATCTAGTCAAATTTCTGCAGTGATATTTATTTATTTGATTAGATATTAGGGCATCTATTTCCATCTCAGAAGATACCATTAAGAACTTGCAAACAGATCTATTTATACTGTAATTAAAAATCTGTGTTCTACCCTACTACTTCCTAGTGATACTAAATTACTGTTGTTGGTGATAAAAATGTCCATGAAATGATAGAAAATGTGAGAAACAAACAAAAAAAATCAAAGCCCAAAACAGCCTCCTTTTTTAAAAAGCCCCTTCCCCTGTGCCTATATCTATGTTAGCATAAAAATAGAAGCTGGATTTCTTATGAAATAAAATTTTCTTTCTGAAAAAAGTGGGAGATAAAATTGCTTCAGTTTCAAATTAAATGTTACATAAAATTAAACATTTAGGATTGAAACAGCCTCTTAAAATTGAAAAGCTATTTCTTTTGAAAAAAGCTAAAATTTTTTTTCAGTTTTTCCAGCTAAAACAATGCCAAACATTTTAATTCAGTTTTTAAATAACTTCAATGATAACAAATCTGCCTATCTGAAAACTCAATATGTGACTGAAAAATTTAGCTCAGCTTGAATTAGAACATGAACATGTTGTTTTCAAGATAATATAATGGATTTACCTTACCTACTTACATTATGAAAACATTATTTCCAAAAACTTTTCTTAAAAGGAGATTTATACATATACAGTTGAAAAATAGATACATATAGGAGATGAAAACTGCATAGCACTAGCCAGCAGTTTGTATTCAGTTTCCTTAGTTTTCAGGTTACGTGACTGTCACAAATGAGATAATAGTGAGCAAATTCTACTTTATATTTGAATAACCACATGAAGTTCAGAACTGCAAAATTACCCTCAGAGTACAGAGGTTGATTATCTGACAGAGTGACTCCTATTAGAACACATCAAGTAAAGATCTCACTCTATCCTACATGACAGAGTGGTATTTTAAAGTCTTCTGTCATTCTCATTAAGGCTTGATTTTTCATTTGAACAGTGGTGTTTGCTTACTGTGAGTCACAAAAACTTTCTGTTCTTGTTTGTACATGACCTTAGGTAGCACTGCCATCCAATGCATAACCATGGCCTTTGCTCATTCCTAGCATGCATTCAGTGTTTAAATTATCCCACTAAGTCCATTGTTTTCTGAATTGGACTTTAGTCTCTTAATGGTGACATTGCTGGAGACCACCAGAGCAGTGAAGATCTTCAAGGAGTCCCAAGAAAGGCAGCAGGTTGGGGGTCCTCAGTTTAGAGAAACTTTTCTATTGGATTAGTGTTCTTTCTCCATTGAGTCTTCCTCTTCTTATCCTCTGGGTCCTTAAGTTGGCAAACATTTGATGGTCTTGGAGGTGCCTTTTCCACATTTTTAAAAGGTGATAGTAATTGTGATCTTTTGTTTCTTTACCCCATACCTCTGTGTCACTGGAAAATGTTGGTGGGCTACTCTCTGACCTTTTTTTTGCTTACCTCAGGATCTTATGGCCTCAACCTGTTCTTTTTGTTCCTGCCATTATCTCTTGCAAAATAGTATCCAGTCCACCAAAATTCTGTGAATTATTTAGTCTCCTGCTTACTTAGGGAGGCCAAATGCTCAGGGACTTTAGCAAGAACACTGGAGAAAATATCTTTGACACTGTTTTTCATAGAATATTTTGGATTGGAAGGGACCTTTAAAGGTCATCTAGTCCACCTGCCCTGCAATGAGCAGGGACATCTTCAACTAGATCAGGTTGCTCAGAGCCCCATCCAACCTGACCTTGAATGTTTCCAGGGATCTACCACCTGCTGGAGAAACCTGTTCCAGTGATTCAACACCCTCATTGTAAAAATGTCTTTCTTCTATCCGGTCCAAATCTACCTGCTTTTAGTTTAAATCTATTACCTCCTGTTCTGTCACAACAGGCCCTGCTAAAAAGCCTGTGTCCACCTTTCCTATATGCCCCCTTGAAGTACTGAAAGGCCTCAGTAAGGTCTCCTCAGAGCCTTCTCTTCTTCAGGCTGAAAAACCCCACTCTCTCAGCCTGTCACCATAGGAGGGGTGTTCCATCCCTCTGATCATTTCTGTGGCCATCCTCTGGATATGCTCCAACAGGTGTGTGTCTTCCCTGTGCTGAGGGCTCAAGAGCTGGACATGGTGCTGCAGGTGGGGTCTCACCAGAGCAGACTAGAGGGGCATAATCACCTCCTTCAACTTGCTGGCCATGCTTCTTTTGATACAACCCAGGATACAGTTGGCTTTCTGGGCTGCAAGCACACATTGCCAGCTTATGTCCAGCTTTTCATCCATCAGTAGCCCTAAGTGCTTTCTGGAAGGCCTGCTCTCAATCCATTCTTCCCCCAGCCTGTATTGATACCAGGGGTTGCCCCAACTCAGATGCAGGACCCTGCACTTGGCCTCATTGAACCTCATGAGGTTCACATGGGTGCACTTCTTGAGCTTGTCCAGGTCCCTCTGGATGGCATCCTGTCCCTCAGGTGTGTCAACCACACCCCTCAGCTTGGTGTCATCTGCAACCTTGCTGAGGGTGCACTCGATCCCACTGTCTGTGTCATCAATGGAGATACTGAACAATACTGGTCTCAGTAAGGACCCCTTAGGGACACCACTCATCACTGATGCCCATCTGGACATTAAGCCATTGACCACTAGCTTCTGGGTGTGACCATCCAACCAATTCCTCATCCACAGAACAGTTCATACAGATAGCTCTTCCTTTGTCCACGGATGCAGTCACTCCATCATAGAACACTAGTAGGTTGGTCAGGCAGGACTTGCCCTTGGTGAAGCCATGCTGGCTGTCTCGAATCTCCTCCCTGTCCTCCATGTGCCTTAGCATAGCTTCTAGGAGGATTTATTCCGTGATCTTCCCAGGCACAGAGGTGAAGCTGACAGGTCCATAGTTCCCAGGGTCGTCCTTTCTACCCTTTTTAAAAATGGATGCAATGTTTCCCTTTTTCTGATGACCGGGGACTTCATCCGACTGCCATGACTTTTAAATGTTATGGAGAGTGCCTTGGCAGCTACATCAGCCAACTCCCCCAGGACTCTGGAGTGCATCTTGTCAGGTCCATAGATTTCTGTTTGTTCAGATTCCTCTGGTGTTGATGAACCTGATCTTCTCTTACAGTGGGAGGGGCATTTCTCTCCCAGCCTGTCATCCCACAGCTTGTCACGGGCAAGCCTGATATTGCCCCCCTCCTTCCTCAAGCCTAGAGATAGGAGGCAGAAAAGAATTTCATGTTTAAGTTCTCCATTGACATATAGACACCAGCACTACTGGGGCTGGAGAGTCTGGTTTTATCTTGGATCCACCCTGTTAAGCTTGATCTTGCCAGAGATTTGCCTTGTTAAAGGGAAGATCAGGCTGTGGGTATCTTAACAGCAGCCTATGGGCCTCTCCCTGCATGAGGTATCGGTAATTTCACTCCTCCTCTGTAGAAGACAGAGCATTAAAGCTTTTTTTTTTATTTGAAAGTACAAAAGAATTTTATACATTAATAAGTTATGTCAGTTTTTTTAAATCTAAATTAAGAGTTGTGTTTAGAGTCTAATTGTTTTGACAACAGAACAGTGTTTTATACAGACTTTGTTTGACATGTTTGCTGCAGTAATTTATAGTCTTAAGGATACTAGAAACTAAGTAATACACAGTGATTCTTCAGACACACGCTGTAACTTCCTCAAGAACGGTATGTTTGCATCTCATGACATGTCCCTCGCCCCTCCAAAATAATATTCTGAAACCAAATATCACTCCCTTCTCAGTTGTAACTGATAGAAGCTGGACTAAGAACTGCATTTCTGTAATTGAGAATAATTTTTTCTTCAAAAATGGAAATTGAAAAAAATCCCACTGAATTCTGAACACACCAATATTGATAAATTTAGAATGCAGACAGGGAACTAGTTTACACTAGTTTAAATTCATAGCTGACATTAAGCCCCCATGAAAAAAAAAAGGTTTTTATGCATTTACCCCTCAGGAAGGAGGCAGAAAAGACAAATTCCTGCAGCCTCATTCTTTACTGATCTTCAGATGAATCTTTAGGTGTTTATATATTATTACAAGATTTTTATATATTTTTATATTTATATATTATTACAAGATTTTGAAAAAAATCTGAAGTTCTACTAAACCGCTTTTAAAAGTGGATTTTTTTGTTAACACAACCTGATAATGTTAAGACTTTCAGTTAAATTAGAGGAGGCTCATCTCTCTGGCAAAATCATTCTAATCTTTCATATGACATTACGGAAGGCAAAGTAAATACGCTATGCTCTGTAGCTTCCGTAAACAGTATGTTTTATACATTTATTTTTCTGAAACACTGAATAATTACAATGCACCACAGCATTTTATTCAGCATGGTATAACTGATCATCTGCCTGTAACTCTAACGTAATATAATGTTTGAGGATAGTGGGGAAAAGACTAAAAAATTATCATTTATATCATAGTTATTTTCATAAACAGTAACTCTAATCTTTCATTTGCTGAGAGCTTCAATTCAGGTCATACAAACACATCCAGATTATCACTTCTTGCCTTAGCGTAGTTTGCCCTGAAAGGTGATCTACAGAATCATGTGCCAATATGTATAAAAAGCTGAAAGCAGACTAAATTAGAGAGGGGTTTAGTACTGTGTTGATAACTGCAGCTGTAGCCTTCAGTGGCGTGGTGTATAGCTGCCTGTAAATGCCAAGTACACCCCACATACAAGGTTGATTTGCTTTGGCAGTACTTTTATCAATGCCATTTTGTAGTAGCAGCACAGCAGCCATGAGACATAGGCAGCTGCATTATATAATTTCTATTCGATGATCAACATATCCATTTTTAAGAATTGTGAGTGTTGTCTATATAATAATTACTGTAATAATGGAAAATATTCAGCCTGGGTGTGCATGATGAATGGGAGAGGAAGTTAAGGTGTCTACAAAAAATAATGAGTTTTGGGGTGATTCATGCCCAGCGGTACAGGGAAGTACATTAACACATTGACTTTCATCAACCTATTTTTAACCATCAGAAAGGTTTAGAAATAAAAGAAAAATAACTGGAGAACACAGACCATAAAGTAATTTGGTACTGAATGTCAGACTGCGAGTTGATGTTGTTTCTTCTTGTTCTAAGTGTACATTTAACTTTTATACCACTTTCTGGGATTTCAAAGTAATCTTTCTGGATTTTAATTCTTCTATGAAATAGACAGAAACTAACTTTCACATTCTACTGATTGAAGCTGCTAGCCTAGAGGGTCTAATTTTCTTTTCCTCTTTGAGCATTGGACCAGTGAAAAAATGCAACTCAAACTGACATGTTTATTTTGGATAAGAATAAATAATGCAAACTATGAAGAATCAGGGAATAAACCCCAGCAATCTGTGTGTATACTGTGGTGTAACCAAAACCAGAGGTTCGATTCTAATATTGAAATGTCTAGACCTTTTTACAGTCCAGTAGGAGAGCATCCCTGAGACTCTAAAAATGGAAAAATAATCGGTTTTGTACAGGTGTGGTCTGATTTTTTGGAAGAAATTACAAACTCTTAGTGGAACAGCA
>JAOXJM010000001.1:10689621-10716154 GCA_026413425.1 Tringa solitaria
CAAGATTATTGGTTTGTGGGTGGGTGTGATGTGGTGGGGTGTTGTGTGTGTTGTTAGTTTGGTGTTTTTTTGGGGTTTGTTGTTTGTTTGTTTGGTTGGTTGGTGTGGTTGGACTCAATGATCTCAGAGGTCCCTTCCAACCATGATGACTCTGTGATTCTGTACCCGGCATAGGTAATACTCTCTGTAATGTGGAAAACTGCATATTAAGGTTAAAATGGAATTGTTGCTTCAGCTCAAGACATTCTGAATTTGGCACATATTTGCAAACATGCATAATTAAAGTATCTGAGATAAATTTAAGGTTGTGGTATAGTATCAAAGGGGAGAACTAATAGACAGAAAATATTCATTCCATGTGAGTTTTAATGACTTTTTTTAAGAGCTAAGGTGTGAAATTCTGATAATTATCTAATGACTACACAAGTTGCTAATCGCTTTTTCACAGACCATTTCTTTTTTGGACTCCATGATTACAAATTTCTAATCAGTGTTTCCTCTAAAAGATATGTTTCTGTATCAACAATATTATAATTCTTTTTTGTGCCCTAAAATTGCAGAATGTCATACATATACATAAGTATACATGGTTATAGTAATCCTGCTGACTTCAGTAAGAATACCTAAAGTTAAGTTGGTGGATCAGACATTAGATAGAAAAGAAAAATTCCTGCAAACTCCTCTGCTTGTGTAATCACACTCATCCAAAAGGACTCGTAGGTTAGGACCATTCAACTAAAATCTGCGTTTCTGTTCTCTTCAAAATAACAGGAAAGTGGATGCTCAGGTCACAGTTCAGCATTTGGCATATGGGCAAGCACCGCTAAAGCACATGCATATTCTTTTGTAGCTTGCTTGTTCCAGCTATACAGCATTCCATGTTATTCGGTGGCCCTGAGCCCCAAACTGGGAACAGGTCCTAAATCTTGAGGGTTTTTTATTAATGCATCTAAGAGTCTTGTAAAATACTTGTCAAATCAATCTTACTGGGAATTTTGCAAGTACATTCACTGGCATAGAATTTTTGATTTTGAACTAGAGAGACGTTTACCCTACAGAGGTCTAAGCCAGACCCAAATATAAGTTTAAACTTGTGGCCAAGTTACAAAGAATTTGCATTTTAGTTTTGTTTGGGTTCATTATTTTAAAACACGGCAATGTTACAGTCTTGCATGTAACTTGGGGCTTTAGGGAATAATGAAAATGAAGAGATTCTCAAAAATGCCAAACTTGTTTCTGAAAGCAGAAAATTGAATTGCTAATGAAGATCTTTTAACTGTAGTTCAGTCCATGCTAGACTTCTTATTCTTCCTAACGCCTCTATTTTCTTTCATTCTGGTACTAGAAACTACCCATTATTCACGTTTTCTTTCATCTCTGTTCTCATTTTCTCTCACACTGCTTCCTCTGTGTTCCTGTCTCTGTAAATACTGGGTATGCAGACAAGTCATGGTTGTCCAAAATGCAAGGTAAAGTATGCTATCTTCCAATTTCATTCTTTCATTTTTTGTAGGTATGCATATTTTGATAAGCTTGTGCATTCAACTCTAGATTTCTCTTTAGTTTTGATGACAGGTGAAAGCAGTGTGGGTTTGCTGTTTATTCTCTAATGAATCCTGTTTCCAGGTCAGCAAGAACTGGAAACAAGTAATTAATGGCCCTTAATATTCTCAGGCCAAACACTTACGACAAATTTATTTTTAAGTCTGAAAGAATTTAATTCAGAGATATTTAAAGATTCTTTCTCACTCACTGAAAGATGCAAAATAATTAGCTGTGAACTTGTATCAAGATTTTGGATGGTGTAACTGCCAAGAGAAACAGGCACTGTTTGGAAATGAAATGGACTATTTTTCTCTCTACACGTTGCACAGTGTGTAGATATTAAAGCCAGGTGTAATTCTAGATAATTGCCCAGCTGGCTTTAAAGCTGCTTGGCCACATAAATGGCTATTTGTGTAAACAAATTTGAATTTTTAGTTATTGAAATTACTAGTGCTTTATTTGTCCTGGAGGTGGAAACAGAAGGCAAAACTCCATTTTCAAGATACGTTAATATCAGACCAAGCTAAGTACATAATCATAGCAATTCATCTCTAATTCTGAATTTGTTTAAAATTAGAAACCTGACCAGAAAAATCAACAGATGAATTTTAATAAACAGATCTTCTCTATTGTCAGCCTGTTCCTTCATTAATAAAATTATTTAATGAATGTGTTTAAATGCTGCGTTTTATGTGCAGTTATTCAATTATACTGTTTTCATTGTACTTGCATTTGTATTATGCATTAATAAACTATAATTTGGGAAGCATAGAGAAATTATAAGAGAGTAATGCAGATTGTACCATTTTACACAGCATACACTTTAAATTTCAAGTGCAAATTATTTCATACTAGGTATAGACCGGTTTAATGAATGCATTTCATTAAAACATCACCATCTGTTAATCATGATTGTTGGGGCGAAGGTGAATTGGTGTATTTGCCAGATCCTTCCCTTCAGAGGTCTAGAAACCTTCAGTTGTCATCCAGCTTAGCCTGGGTCTGCACACCCTTAGAAGTGGTCAGGGTCTCCTGCTTCCCTCTGTAACAGATCGAGACCACAGGTTACATAAAGGCAGGCTAATGGCACCCAGATACTCTATGGACTTCACTGTAAATACTCCTGTTACCATGTTAACAACACATTTACCTTTTGTAACTGCCAGCTCTAAAACTCAACACGGCATCAATCACCTCACATATTTCTGAAAAGAATCAGAAACTTTGAAAAGGTGATGAAATTGTAATATAGCAAAAAGAAATCCATGAAAGGAAAGGGAATGTCTTGGTGTCATTTTCTTGGCAGAGGGAGCAAAGGGTGCTTTCCTACTTTCTTCAAAAAGATGAAAGTATATCAGTTCCTTAAAACTAGAAAATCATATGACGTTTAATCAGGCTTAAGCTGTATAATGCCATCCTGGCTTAGCTAAGGTAAGAGGTAAGTGGGTTATCCTGGGTGTAGGAGGAGTTTGGATAAGTTAATATTTCATTAATAGTTGATCAGAATAGACATTTATTTGAGGAGTACTGTGAGCCCAGAGAGAGTGAGATGCTGCCAGCCCAGCTGTCTCTTGCCTGAGTCCCATGTCTCCATATGGGTCAGTCAAATCTCACTAATACTTTGAGTGATGGGGTTGCTTTTCTCAGATCAGAGAGTGGGAAAAGAAGGCTACTGAGGTGCTTAAAAAATTTAAATGCATTACTGAATAGGGTTTGCCATCAAAACCTAGTTTCCAAAAGGGTTCAGATTTTGTATTTCAGCTTTCCTTCCAAGATATGCAAAGAAATAACTTTGTGTTTCTTTTTCATATGCTCTTGGTCCCCCTAGATTTTAATTCATCCTTTTCCTACTGACATAAAAAAGGAAAGAAATCTTTTTTTTTTTTTTCCTTTTTTCATAAACATACCATTCTATGCTGTGGCTGACAGGACTGATTAAACTGTGGATAGCTGCTGCTTTCTTCCCATAAGCAGAGGTGGACAGATACTTTGTTTCAGAGGTCCCAATGCCCTTCACATTTTTTGATAAACTGGAAGAGCGTGGATAGCATATTTTGCAAGAAAATAAATGGAACTGCATAGAATGACTAGAGCAAAAAGTAAGAGTGAAAATAACTGCAAGTTCCTGTCATTAAAACATATCAGTCTAATAGGCAGCTAGGGTATGGCCACCTGCTTTTGGAGAATAAGGCCACTACACACTCCAGAATAATTAGAGGGGAGCACTGCACAGTAGAATTGACTGTGTTGTTGCTGGTGCTGCAGACCCAACATAGACATATATGTGTCAGTAAAATACATGCATCTTTCACATAACCTTAATTTAGACCTGCTTCAGTCTGGTACCATTCATGGTGCACCATTAGTGACTAACTGATTAAATCAGTCCCTGGAGTGAATCTTCTGAGTTAATCTCATATGAGAGGAATCTAGTTCATTAGCTCTGAGACCATACCGCAGCGTGTACCAAAACACAGTTCAATCAAGTCAGAAGTGAGAATCAGGAGAACAGCACACTACCAAAAATTAATGTAGGGCACCCATGAGAGCCTTTAATAGGGCAGATACAGATCATTCTGTGTCATTTGGCCTTAGTGCTGGAGAGTAGTCTTGGGCACATTTAATTTAGTTAAGGGCAGTTGACATGTGGACTGGCAAAAAGAGGTTCCTTACCTCGTATCTTGTTGAGTTTTCAAAGCATTAAAAGCTTTTCATGTTCTCCTACCCAGCTGTTTTGAGATGTCCATTAATTAAATTAAAATTGGAACAGAAGCAAATATGACATCGAAGCTCACAGAGCTAGATGAATCCATATTCTGTTAAATATTAGTCTCTTCCTTTCTCTATACTCAGGAAATGCAAAGCACAGGAGAAAGCACTACAAATTCTTTTTAAAAACAGATTTTGCAGCCAGATTTTTATTCTTGGCTATTGATAAAAACATTCATGAGCTTGATGCACTTTTATGTTTGTTTCCAGTACAGTTAGAAGTGTAGGGAGAGAACAGGATCAATAAGAAATTAGTGTTTCTATCATTAACAGGATATTAGTTACCCCATGGTATTCATTAAATGTTCTTGTGAGATGGGACTCCTATAATTAGAGATTGTAACCTATAAATATAATGGATTCATGCTACTTTAAAGTGCTAATAGGAGGATGGTCTCGGAAAAGAAATCAATGCATTATCACTTCAATTTATAATCAGAGCCCAACACCTACAATGAGAGAGCAAAGCATACGTGCACATGCTGACTGATGCTTCATGTTGAAACGGCGGTAGGCAGAGCCAGCCTGCTGCAGTCAGAGGAAGATGTTTTAACAAACCATGTTGGGAAAGCATACTAAAGAAAAAAACCCAAAGGCTGACATTGTCCTCTTGTAACCCTGAGTTGTTGCTAAAAAGGGGGATGCGGTTCTTTTCTTTTTCTGGTTTTTGGTTTGTGGGTCTGTTTTTGCATTAGAACTGAAAGAAACAAAAGATCACTAATGCAATGTTTCCTTCCTTTGTTCAAATTCAGTGCTGAGTACAAGCGGAGAACTAAGTACGTACAGAAAAGCTTGAATCCTGAGTGGAATCAGACGGTCATTTATAAAAATATCTCCATGGAGCAGGTGCGTGACTGGTGGTACTGCTCAGTGTAATCTGCTGCTTTATTATTTGTATGGTCTGCAGTGCTTACTGCGAAGGGAACAGGGCTACTGGCAATTCTGTGAACTCCTGTAAAATCTTGCCAAATTTAGGGGAAATTTGGAGCTATTTCCTTGCCATTGATAGAGATTACTATATCAATACTCTTTTCTTGTCTCTTCTACTCATGAAAATGGTAATTTGTGAGGATTACACTCACAATCATGTGATAAGTACAGATGTGGCAATTTTAAAAATGATAATGGAATACAGCAAGGGAATAAATTAAGACATACGTTTCTGAAGTAGATGCAGAAAACACTGTCAGTCTTTGTTCCAAAAGCCATGCAAGCTCACACAAAACACAGGTCAAATCATTTTCTTGTTCATAAATATTTATGAAATGTAAAGATACATTTTTAGATTTAGCAGCAATTTACAGCAATGGGCCTGAAATTTGAATCACCTGAAAAAAAATATTAGAAGATGTTTAATTTCCTTGCTATAGAAAGATTTAACTCACATCTGGGAAAGAAGACTGTGGAAGTCTTCTCTGTTTCTTGGTGGCTTCCTAACTCCAACTGATTAAAGGGTTAAGAGAGGCAGCAATTGAGTCCTCTTTTTCTCCATCTCCCATTTTAAGGGACTTTTTACCATTTTAAAAAGGCATAATGAGCAAAATTATGATGTCCATTTGTTTAAATTATGAGGTATATTTTATAGAATAATGGATCTGTATGTAGTCCTAAATCTTTTTGCCTTTCTTAGTGTTTTTTTCTTGATACTTTGAGCTTGATTTTTCAAGGCCTTTTAACCTTTAAGCACTTCTTAAAAAAGCCCAGTGTGTAGATTTCCCAGTGCTTTCAATATACTTCTCCAACACAACACCAAGACCTCAATTTTATCTTCCAAACTTAAAATTTCATTATTCATTTTTCTTGTTAATTGAGAGGAACATAGATTAAGGTACTCATTTTCACATGGAGCAAAATCCTTCCCACAGAGACACTTGCATGGTTGCTCATGCAATCTACACATCTGAGCTCAACAAGAAGTAGCTCAGATTTACTTCAGAGATCCCCTGTTGTATGTCATGGTTATGGTTTGCTGGGGTTTGCATGCAGTTTCATGTAGGCTTCCACAAATTGTAGCTCATTGACAGTGGAAGTGTCAGAAAAAAAATCCTGTGTTGTTTGTTTAGCTGCATTATAAACCCTAGGTCTTCTGGGTTTTGTGAAAAGGTTTGGTAAGTCTTAGCAATATTTCCAAATTGAACTTTCCATTTAAGAAAGGCTCTTCCTTTTATTTAATTTGCTTCTGGGTTCTTCTATGACATTTCACAGAGCTGTAATTAAGAGTGCTTGGGTGTTGGACATTCAATGGCTCTTTTGCAATTTTAAATAATATAACGATCTTAGTTTAGGATTTCTTTGATAGAGATTTTTATGAGAGATCTCCTAGTATCTTAGATGTCCGATTTTGATTGTTATTTGATGAAGTTTGCCTTTAGGTCGCATGTTGAATTCTTTGAACTTTGGCTTTCTATTTGCCGATAGACTGAGGCTGTTACGCAGTGCTTATGATTACAAGTGTGTAAGCTTCATCTGAGCACCACATATGTTGTGTATTTTGTCCTCTTGTCACGTAGAATTGTGTGCAGGTAATAGTATTTCCTTCCACACCTTTCCATGGCTTGTAGCTGGTGCTAAGATACCAGTGTGAGTGGTTCTTTTCCTATAAATTTTAGTGCCCTGGCTTAGAGAATATACAGTAAAGCACATTTCTAAATCAGTAAATAATTCCATGCTTATGATAAGTACCCTCTACAGTTTGAAGAACTATCACCATGCAATAGTATATCGTTTGCACTCATAACCCTCACAAATGGATATTTCAAAATAGTTAGGAATATAAAGAGAAGTACAAGACAATAATTGTGATAGACTGGGAATGAGTGTTCTGATCACTAAACAAGCAAAACTGCATCATACTGCAAGTTATACAGAGTTAGCATTCATACAATCGCATAAAATCATGAATCTTTATAAATATTACTTCTTCAAAAAGCATTTCCTTTCCCTCCATCAAAGTACGGGTTGCTTGCTGACAGCAAATAAGTATTATTAAATATTTCCTTATATAGTTCTTTTAACGTCACTGTCTAGACTTTAACTGGTTGTACAATTTTTCATTTTCCTTTTCTCTTTCATAACCTAGATGAAATTAAAGTGAAAATAATTATGGGAAATAGATCAGTCTTTGAAATGAAACAGACTTTTTCAAGGGTGGAATTATTATTTTTATCACGTAGCATATTCTACTTTGACAGTTGGAGAAAAAATAAATTAAACTGTGAATATTTAGTAATGTAAGGGTTTTGTTAAGTAATAAAGTGGCGATAATTACAATTTGAGAGGAAAGCCAAATGCACACATTACAAATATTGTATAATAAATACTAACTCATGTCAAATACTCAGAGCATAAAAGAAAACATTAGAATGATTTAAGGAGAAGATGGTAAAAGATGTAAGTTCTGTTGCTGATCAGGCCATTGGTATAATGTATGGTCACAATACAAGGTGTGGCTTTGTTTGCCTCAATTCATTACTTATCAGAAAGAAAATAAAAGTATTTTCCTAAATGATGGATATAATCCATTAAAGCAAATAGCTTTTGCTCTAGCTTATGTCCTTAAATTGAAGCTAATATATTTAGAAAGAGTAATATTTTCAAAATCCTTGAGTGATGTAGGAGTCTGATTTCTGAAATATCTTTCTTTCCAAAAGCAAGAAAAGCTTTCTTATGAATCAGTAAGGTGTTGGCACTTAAATCTTACTTAATAGCTCGGACAAGAGAAAATAAGTTTTTAAGTGACCTAGCAAAAGTCTTTTTGTCCTGCCGTGGACTGAAGTACAGCAATACAGAGGAGTACAATAAAATGTTAAACAGGAATGTAAACAAAAGTATAATGCATGATCTAATACACCACCTTCATTTCTACTCATCAAATATCCTGACTGACTGCAATCTTTTATAGTATTTCTGAAGTAATTATAGGAATTTACTTTCAGCATAGGAGAAAAACTGCATTAAGATTGTTTTTTCTTCCTACAAATCCTTGCACGAGATTTTCAAGGAATATGTATTAAACATTTCAAGTGATGCATATTTAGCTACACAGACCCGCATTATCTGTAGCAACACCCAGTCAGCTCCAGATATTTAAAACAAGAAACAGAAACTTTTGTACATGTGTTGTCCATTATGTCTTCCATAAGAGAAAATATTCACATTGCTAGTTTGTGCATATTTCTTCATTTTCTTTAAATGGTGGTTATCCACAGCAGCCTAAAGCTAACTGGAGTTCATATGCAATAATATGCTTTTGGTGGGTTTTTCTTTTTCCTTTTTTTTTCATAATATACTTGGAACTCAGATGAGATTCACAACATGTGTAAACTGCTTTCCTTCTTTTAGGGACACTGATTTTCCTGTTGGTACAGAAAAGCACAGTCAGATGGACAGTGGGTTTCTGCAACCCATTTTGGTATCACTGGCTTTTAAATTCCTGTTGGGGATCTGAACTTCTGGCTTCATGACCTAAAACTAGATAATGTAAGGCAGAACCCTACTTTGCTGTGATGGTATAATGGCTGCTTTTAAAATCACGAGGCATTGAGTATTCTTTGCCATCAGTAATGGCACATATATATATATCTTCAGAAAAGCAAATTTTCCTCCTCTTTGAAACTCATTTCATGCACTCTGCATAGTAAAGCTCTTTTGATAGTTTTTCATTGTCATAATATTTTATAAAAGCTTTATTAAACTAAGAGGTTTAAAATAGATATCTCAAAGAAACATAGAGTACTGCAAGTTTTTAGCACAAGTTTATTGCCATAATAATGCAAAGAAGCTAGCAAAGCAGGGTTGCAGTTACTTGAAAATCTTCTCTATTTTCCTCTTTTCACCAAAAATCCTTCAAATCCTTGTGGTTTTTCCTTTCCTGGAAAGGAAAATTCTTCTTTCTGTCCTTGCACAGTCATCACTTGAAACAAGAGGACAGTAGGTACTACCGAAACAGCAGCAATTTATGCAATACATTTCTACAAAGTATTTATCCTATTCCTCTTTTTTAAAGGGTAAAAATATATACGCTTAGTATAGCATCTAGCAGGAAATTATATCATCCAGGAAGCTAAAAGTAGCATGGACTAGTGGTTGCTCAACTCATTTTTTTCAGGTTATTTTTCACATTGCGGTTTTGATGCTGTCTTGGAACAGGAAAGAAACAGAATTTTATCTGGTCAAGGAAATCAGCTTTACAAATATTCTGTAAGGAATGTTCAAAATACAATATTTTTGTTCAACTTTTTCCTTAATTTTTGCAGGATATTTTTAAAAAGAATGTTTAAGAAGAATGTTGCTTAATTATGTAGGCATAAAACAGAGAAAGATTAAAGAATTGCTGTCAAATATTATTTTTGTTTTAATCATAGCTTTCAAGTCATGGTGTTGCCTGATTAAAAAGTACATTGTTAATGCTAAAAATAGTAAAATTCCCCTTTGTTTTGGTTTTTCAGGATATGCTGCTTTAAACTTGGTTTTCAAAGACACTGACTTTGCATAGCTGCTCATTTTTCTAACATGAGCTGGGAGCACAAGATATTCCAAATGCATAATAATGAGATTAAATTATCATTTAAAGGCAATTTAAAGTTATTAAGAACTGTCTGAATCTGTGTTGCTTTAAACCAAGGGGCAATGGAGGTAAATAGCAAACGGTGCTTTTCTTGAAAGTCTGTATTTTATGTACAGTAAAGCTTATGATTTTGAATAATTACTTGATCCTTTGTTTTCTCTTTGTCTCAAGAAGACAATTAATAGTCAGAACAGTGAGTGACACATTGCTTCTGCTAGGATGACCTCAATTATCACATAAGATTTCTGGCTCTGACCCCTTTTATTCAAGTATGTGAACGGAGTCCTCTTTTCCTTATTAACACCTGGAAGCGTCCAACAAATTTTTCACTTGCAAGTTCTCAGCTTGACTTTGCAGACATCCCATAGCCCCAGGATTTTGTCCTCCCTCTTTCAAGCCACGTGAATTTACTGCTGCCTCTCCAGCCTTTTGGCCCATCATACAACACTGGTAATCAGTCCTCTCCCCAGTTGTCCCCACAGGCCCCTGGAATGACACTCAGGTCAGTCTTTCCAATAAGGTCAGCTGCTCTGGTCAAGAGCTTCTTTGTCTTGCACTATCTTTTCATATAAAAAGCCTTCCTTGATTTTTATTGTAGCCTGTAAGAAGAGTGCTTGACACAGCTATCATCTTTAACAAGATCTGCCGATAATGGCTTTTGATGCCTGTCATTAATACCTAACAGTACAACTTGTCCTGCATGTCTGAATTGCTTGCAGAGTCCTGCTGACTACACTGAATTGCAGGAGTATTCAAGCCTGGTCTTCACCGATGAGATTGCATAAATAGGGTGTTTTAATTAGTACATAGGAAATTCACACTCAAATGCACTTTAGAGAAATGAGACAACTCAGATAACTCAGATCTGATGATTAGAAAAGCTGCAGAAATACAAGAATGGGGCTTTAAAAATCAGTTTGGCTTTAGTAGTGGACACTCTGTCATAAACAACTTCTGAAAAATTCCTAAAATAGGACCGTGCACAAGCCTATTTGTCTTGATAACAAATAATAACCCCAAATTATTTTTCTGAGATCTAGGTTGATGGAAGGACAAAAGCTACCTAGCTGTCACTGTGAAAAAGGGTACAAGGAGGAGATAATGAATAGAAACCACCATAAAGACTTGATCTGAAGTTTATGATGGCAATGAGGTTAATTTTCCTTTTACTTAAATTGCAGCTGAAAAAGAAAACACTGGAAGTGACTGTCTGGGATTATGATAGATTCTCCTCGAATGACTTCCTTGGTGAAGTGAGTATCTTATTTCCTGGTCTCTAACCCTTACTAGTTAGAAAGCTGTTTAACCACATGCTGGTATGTGGACAGTATTCGCTTCCAAGGTATGGTACATATCTTAAGCAAAACCTTTGTTACATCACAGTTTTACTCTTGACTTCACAACAAATGGTCGTGATTTCTTTCATTCACACATGAAAGATGCCTTCCCTTTGTCTCAATAATCTGTGGGCAAGTTCATATAGGATTCAACACAATGTTACTTCATGGAAAATTAAGATCTTTTTTGAGTCTGAGATAGTAACAGCCTTGACAGTGACTGAATCCTTGTTATGACTGATAAACTGTCTCCCTTGATTTTAACATGACATGGGAAGACTGAGGAAGTCTCAGTCTTTGTAAGTGATTAAAGGATTAAATTCTGCCATCAAGCCATAATTTAGCACATGAACAAGTATCTGCAAGTGTGAGTAATTTAGTCTTGCTGATCAAGGTCTTATTTTTAACACTACAAAACAGTAATATCATTACCAAAGTATGACTGAAGGCAAAATCTTGTAATTAATAATAAATGAGATGAGTGATCATGGGAAGAAGTATGCTCTCTCTTTTAAAAGCAAATAAACAAATGTATGCACGTATAATAGTGCATTACCAGCAATAATTATGGTATCAAAAAAGTAATTTAAAATGTTATTACAGAAGAGCATCATAATTAGAAACAGAAGCCCAGGAAAATCGATTGCTCATATATAGAGTAACTTAGAGTATCTCTGTTCATTCTGCATTTGAATTTTGCAAAAAGGCACTTGGTTCAGCTCCAGTTCCCCTTTGTGTAACTAGTAAACTGAACAATCAATGTCATTATTTGAACAACTGCTAAAAAAAAATTTATAGGAGCAACTACACGATTACTTATTTCCTGCATATGGCATCGGTATTCTTGTTGAGTTCATCATGTTTGTCCAAATGCAAGGTTTTACTGAATATTTACATCATCATTATTTATGACATTTAGAAAATGGATGCCCCAGCATCTGCTTCTCCTGGAAGATTTAAACTTTTGCCTTCAAATATTTTCAATCTCTGGAACTATATTATTTATTAAATAATTCAGTTTTTTATATGAAAACAGATCTTCATACAAAAAAGGAACGGAAAAGACTATCCAGTGTATTTCAGGACCAGGATGTCCAGAGGAATACTGCACCATATCACCAAATATGGGATATCCAGATTTTGCCCTAAGGACTTGCTTGAATAAGGCCAGCATCACCTGCATGGCCCGGATGACAGGTGGCATATCGTGGTTCACATCTATGGAATATGAACCCACTTCTCCTACAAAGCAGAGCCCCTAGCCTATACTGCCTATTCCTCAACTGCTCCTATGCTCAACCATAGAATCATAGAATAGAACCATAGAATTGTTCAGGTTGGAAAGGACCTTTGAGATTGAGTCCAACCATAAACCTAACACTGCCAAGTCCACCACTAAACGATGTCCCTAAGCATGACATCTAAACATCTTTTAAATATCCCCAGGGTTGGTAACTCAACCACTTCTCTGGACAGCCTGTTCCAGTGTTTGATAACCCTTTTCCTAATATCCAATCTAAACCTCTCCTGGTTTGGGGAGGACATTTCCTCTCATCCTATCACTTGCTACTTCAGAAAAGAGACCGACCCCCACCTCTCTACAACCTCCTTTCAGGTAGTTGCAGAGATTGATAAGGTCTCCCCTCAGCCTTATTTTCTGAAGGCTGAACAACCCCAATTCCCTCAGCTGCTCCTCATAAGACTTGTGCTCTATACCCTTTACCAGCTTCATTGCTCTTCTTTGGACACATGCCATGCTGTCTTCCCAAAGCTATGATCAAAACCCACACCAGGGAACATGCTAAATAGTTCAGATTAAATATAAGCCTTACCAGACAGACCAAGCCCGGTCAAATACAACCTATGAAGCTGAAAGAAAAGGAAAGAAAAAAAAAAGGACTTTCAACCTTCTAGGAAAAAATCAGTTCTGAAGAGACTTCCCCATTCCTAAAATTGAAGAGGCTTTCTTTTATTCAGGGCCTTGTAATAATCTGACAAAGACATTGTTCACTGAGGTGATTGCACACTTTATTTGCTTAGCTTTTCTAAAACTTTTCCTACCTGACATTAGTTTGAACCCTCCCACCTTAGAGCCAAATGCAAGACTATTTTGTCCTTTTCTTCATTCAAGACTGTGATGACTCTTTAGTACTTTACATCCCTTGGCCCTCTCAGCTGCAATACAATTAAGGGAGGAACAGTCTTTATTGGCCCCAATGCTCATTTTTTTTCCTTCTGTTTTTTAAAAAGAAATATTTTTTTTTTCCAGTGAAGTCTTGAGGCCTAAATGACCTATTGAATTCTGATATTTTAGTGAAGGGCAAAGTTTTCCATAATATTTTCTTTTTGTTCTGCTTATGTGGATTTTTTAAAAGAATCAGCCATCAACAGTCTCATATTACTGAAGACCTTATTAAAAACAACTGTTGAACTATTTGCCCATTTACTAACACTGAAAAAAAAAAAGGAGAAAATATCACTGCCAAATTTTTCTATTAGGATATGTCTATACAAAGGCAGAATGACTAGATGTCTTTTTAGTCTTGCTTTCAAGCTAGTGCTCATAAACTACCCTTTAAATTATCTAGCCATCTTGATATGGAGGTATGTCTAAGCTCATAGTCCTTACTGAGGTCCTGTTGAGACGACATATTAGTTCAGACACATCAATATGCTAACAAACATGGGTTTGGGATCACAGCTGGATTATATCAGTGAACGTCAGAGCATGGGCAGAGAGTCCTGAATCTGTCAGCACACAACCTTATACCCTTAACTTCTTACATTTGATTGCAACTTCTGGTAACACAACTATAGACCCTTCTGCCATACACAATCATTAATAGATCAGATACAGAGCATATATTACACTTTGATTTATTTATAGGTATTGATCGAGTTATCCAGCATCTCTCAGCTTGACAATACTCCTCGGTGGTACCCTCTGAAGGAACAGAGTGAAAACATTGATCATGGGAAATCTCATTCTGGACAGAGTAGCCAGCAATCTCCAAAACCATCTGTCATCAAGAGCAGAAGTCATGGAATTTTCCCAGACCCCTCCAAGGGTAGGAATGACTTGATGCACCTGATATGAAACATTTGCCCAGATGCTATGTGGAAGTTCTAATAGAAAAATAAAGTTACTGCTATGAAGTTTGTATGCACTGCTATTTAAAACATATTTATCTCTGTGATTAATTCACTGGAGCCAAGGCTTAATTTGGCTCAATTGGTGCCAACCAGTTTACTGAGTAATTGTGTCCTTAAAACAACAGCTTACAAGTTCTGTGTGCTTTGCACATCTACTATGGGTTCTGTGCCCTTTTCATTTTTTTAGTAGCCTTAGCCAAATTCAATACATATTTAGCTTTCTATTTTTCATGCTCCTTAAGTATTTTATGGCTTTTTATCTTCTGGAAATGTCACATTAATATTTTATAGAATAACAATTATGCTATAATAATGCATATGCATTTCCAGTCAATGATAATTGACAATAATAGCATATCTCAGTTGTATTGGAAATCGGTGGAGCTGATATAGTAGAATTATAGTAATGTTTACAAAAGCAGAATTGATCTCAGTGTCTCCTGCTCCAAGAAATTTCTCTCTGCTTTTTTTTTTTTTAATAGTAAGTCGTTGGTGGCCAATTGCTTCTTTAAAACAGAGTAACAAAGCAAAAGCCATCCTAAATAGCCTCCAAATGAGAGCCTCAGACTGATAAGACTCTGCTCCATCTCCTCTCTGTTTCTTTGTGTAATGTTTTGCTAGGGATTCATGTCTATATAAGTTGTATATGTAAATTAGAGATTAGTATAGAAGCTATTGCAAGTTAGGCTATGGTTTTGGCCAGGACATTCATCAAATAAAACTGCTTGCACTAGCTAAGTATTTGGTACCAGTGTAAGTGATGCAAATTAGTCTTTACATGCTAGAGAATTAGAAAGCGGAAAACCAGTTTGTCTTTAGGTTACCCTGTGATTCCATCAGCGTGAATCAGCACAGGAGGCATAATTCACAGGTGATAGAAACCCAATAGTAAATTAATTATTCTTTGGGCCGGGGAACAGTGGGGAAGTAGAAAATGGTGCTTCGTAAGGTTTTGCTAATCACGATATATCCTGAGACTTTGAATGGCATTGCACAGCTTAATCTTTATTCCTTGTTCTGAAATGCAGCTAGAAAGAGAAAGAAAATGAAATAGTTTGCTTTTAATAAATGCAACAGTTGTGCTTCTTCATTTTCTTGGTAGACATGCAGGTGCCCACCATTGAGAAATCCCACAGCAGTCCAGGAAGCTCCAAATCTTCCTCTGAAGGACATCTACGCTCTCATGGTCCATCCCGCAGCCAAAGTAAAACCAGTGTCACTCAAACTCACCTCGAAGACGCTGGGGCAGCTATCGCCGCTGCTGAAGCAGCTGTCCAACAACTTCGCCTTCAACCAAGTAAAAGACGCAAATAAATTCCTCAGCATGGCAGCTTAATGTTCATCTGTTGCCTTTTTCCCTGCTGTCCTTCCCTTTTTGGCTATTTTTTTTCTGTTATTGGCACACTGTGCTCACTCTGTTCAATGTCTTTGTGTGCCTGTGTGTGAATACGTATAATTACAATATACTCTTGTACTTAGAAGTCTTTTATTTATTTATTTTAATTTATATAGACTGCAGTGAAACTGGCTGTTTCTCCATCAGTCCCTTCACTTCATGGTCCATGATGTTCCATGGCTGTGCATGACTCACAGAGAATTCCATTGTGTGGTGATGTTTTGATGTCACTAATTAATTACCAATGAAATTACCGGAACCTGCAAAGATGCGGCTGCCAGCTCTTCAAGTTGCACATAATTACTGAGAGCCCATTAACAACAAGCTATACCTATAAGTAGTAATCAGGAAGACCAGTACTATATACACAAAAGAATATTGAAAGTTAAAGAATTTTTTTTTAACTACATGACTGAGATTTCTATTTTTGAAATATGACTGTAAATATCTAATTTTTTTGGAAAGTAAATGTAAGATAACCTTAATATCTCAGATAAAATCATGTCAGTGAGGATCAGAACATCAATAGATGAAAACATTAAACACAATTAATTCAAAATCATTAAACACAAAGCCATTAACAACATCAGATTTCAACAGTGTCAGGTGTCACAGTTCAATTTTTCTTGTAATTTTTGTGCCATGGATTTAGGGTCAAGATAATTTTCAACTGACAACTTTAAATAGATTAATGAATTAAAACTTTTCCATTCAAAAGGATTGCTCTCCAGAATATGCTTCAAACCAGTATTTGATTGCTAGTTGAGAGTTTAGTTGATGGCAAATTAAAACTCTCTGACTGTGGAATCATTGTGTTTGTCTTCAGGATTTGTTGATATGCCATAAACTTACCATGGTATAATGCAAAAACTGGGGGAAAATTATTTCCCTTGTCTTCACCATCATTAATAAAGAAACAGCCAGTTTTAATACTCTTTAATGCTGTGCATGTGGTGTCTCTTTGGTGTTTGAAAACACTACTTACTTACTTAAATACAGAAAAAAACACTTCTGTTTGCATGAATAACATTTAAGCTGGTTCCATCTGAGGATACATACTCTGGGTTTCCATTTCACCCACACTGCCACAGCAGCACATAAAAGCGGTCAGTCTAATCATGCCAGGAAGCAGCACAGACACAGCATAGCAGGAGTCCTCCCTATTCAAAGAACTCAGTCTGACAATCTGCCTCCACCAGCCAATGACAACAAAGACCAAAGCCAACTAGCCCTCAGGAAAGTGATGTCTGATGGACCAGTCAAGCCTGAAGGAGGTGAGCAGAAAAGACATGGTTAAGAAACCAACCACATCCCAAATCCTTCTTGCCATGTCTACTAATTCATTATGATATTTAATTATTTATTTTACCCCTCCATTAATTGCTGTAAATATTAACATGAAACAAGAACTCTGTTTTTTCCACATCAGCGCATAAATCCATAAGGCAAAACTCTGCTAAGAAACATTATAAAATGACAAATGTGTGCACTTCCATTCCACTGGAGGACTTAAACTTCTGTTGAAAAATGGTATAACTTTGCTTATGTTGCCTAATAAAAAGCATGCATCCAAGCTGGTCTGCTTCTGCATGACTGAATATTTCTTCTACTGTGACAAAAACAAATGGCACATTTTTGTTTCTGGAATTCTAATTGGAACATTAACAATTTCTTTTTCCTCTCCCAACATAGTTGTTATGTCAGAAGTCATTAACATATATTATTTTTCAAACAGCCAGTGGAAAGGAAAGGAGTTTTGATCCATGTATACTTCAATCTCTTGGTAACTTTCCTATCAGCCTACCTGTAGGCACCTGTACCACAAACCTAAATACCACATATCATTAATTTCTCCCTTCATCACAAATAAAGAGCCAGAATCTCAGTTGGTTCAAATTGGCACTCTTCTTTTGACTTCTGGAGCATTTTGCTTATTTCCATGGAATCTGTGGGAATATCCCAATGCACTTAGAGACTGGACTCGAAGATCTTCTGTGTTGTAAGCCCTTCTCACACTTTCATGACTCATTGAAGGTTTTTCTATCAACATCATTTCACACCGTGAGCAGTACAGTCTGGCTGAGAAGGTTGTAGGAGAGAGAGAGGGAATGATACTTCACAGAATATACCCTAAAGACAACAAGTCATTAATAGAACTAGTGTGATGTTAAAACAGGTAATTAACAGGGACAAATTTAACAAATAATTTGAAATGTATTTAGAAATAAGAAGCTGTTTCTTATGAAAGTCTTAAGTGCACTTCCATAAATATATCTAATTACACACATGTAAATAGATATCCACCCACAGATATATGTTCTACTCTACAGCTCATCTCCAGGAACTCAGTTCAGGCAGAGGCCAGAAGATATCATGGTACTAGTTCAGGCGCGATGACTGAAGGGCCCATCCAGTTCCTGTGTTGTATGCCATAGAACTCTACTTCTGGAAGGAATGTCCTATGGCTAAGGGCTTTGGGTTTGTCTAGTTTGGAGAAAAGGAGGCTGAGGGGCAATCTCAGAGCTCTCTACAGCTTCCTGAGGAGGGGAAGTGGAGAGAGAGGTGCCTATCTCTTCTCCCTGGTATGCAGTGATAGGACATGTGGGAATGGTTCAGAGCTTCCTCGGGGGAGGTTTAGAACTGGACAATAGAAAGCATTTCTTTACCAAGAGGGTGGACAAACACTGGAACAGGCTTCCTACAGAGGTAGTCGATGTCTCAAGCCTGTCAGTGTTTAAAAGGCATTTGGACAATGCCCTTGACAATATGCTTTAACTTTTTGTCAGCCCTGAATTGGTCAGACAGTTGGACTAAATGATTGTTGTAGGTCCCTTCAAACTGAAATTCTATTCTATTCCATTCTTTTCTATTCTATTCTATTCTATTCTATTCTATTCTATTCTATTCTATTCTATTCTATTCTTATGATCTTTTGAGATGTCATGTCTGTAGATATCTATCATAAATACTCATAGTCCTGTGATGCCTTTTTGCTTAGACAAGCAATGCTAAAACCTTTTTCTTGTGATGTGAGGTTGAATCAGGGTTCACATACAGTTTTACGGTAAGGAAATAGCTATGCTGTTGGCTTCAAGTATCTTCCCACTGAACTGTTATACTAGATACTTTATTTTTAAAATTGCAAAAAGGGTATGTATCAATATGCATTTGGCTCAGCAATATTAGAAGCATCATAGAGAGTTATGGGAATAAGAGCCCACATTAATATCATTAATATATAAGTGAGGTTAGAGTTACTATGAAGAGACATGGTACTTTTGTCTTTTTACTTCTGAGAAATATACACAATGCTTGGCTAGCTACACAAAGTTTAGAAGTCTGGTTTCAGATCAGTGAGAAGTTTTGGCTTGTTATTGTACAAAAACTAGTTTTTCCTAATTTATTCATATGAGGTGGGCCAATAATTACCATTTTGAGGTTAATGGATCTCATGCATTTCAGCAGGAACAAAAATCAAGATCAGTTAATTGCAGTCTTGTGGAGTATGTAAGTAAAACAAGAAGAGGCTATGTCCTGGAATAGAAAAGCAACAAAGATACTCAAAACAGCTTTCAATTTATGGAGTTCTTTACAGGAGGAAAACGAGATGAAGGAAGGAGAGTTTTTTCCTGCAGTTCAAAAATTCTAAAAGTTACGACTATTGTGATCTATGAATATTAGAACACCATCAGTTTGCAAGTCCGTCCCTACAGGGATGCTGCAAGGTTGTGGTAACCACTCCAATTACAGCCTACTTTATTGGCACCAGGAAAACAACCCATTATGAATTGGCTTTATGGACTAGAACAGCCATCTGAGCAAGTTAGTAATTTTTTGTCCCTAAATCTCAAATACCTTTATTAAGGAAGCCATTACAGATAATCCACAGAATTATTATCATTTTTAGCACAGTTATTTCTTTGTGAATTTATCAGAGAACAGCACCTTTTAGAATAACTGTTTTTTTCAGCCCAAACACACAAGGTGTTAGTAATCTATGTTCCCACAAGTATGATGAGAAAAGGTCTATTCTGTGAGTGATCATAAATTCTTCTCTACTGAAGAGAACCCTCAGAAAGTTTTCTCCTTTAACCTAGTCTCTTGGTAGCTTTTTTTTTTTTTCTTGATTTGGCACTTGAAAAAAACCCAAAACAAAACAGGAACCCATAGTCATTCTTGGAATGCCCCAGACAACTCTTCCTCTACTTCCCGAGATCTTTTCTATTGTCTCTAACTTCTCTGTTATTAATTGTATATCTGATGAGAAGTAAAAAGGACATAATAAAAAATCCCAACACCTGTGGTATAATTATACTTTGTGAATGCAAAGGACTTGCATCAGTTTAAGTTTATTGGATTAAATTATATCTGCATTCATTTCAAACAGTAAAAAATGTATTTTAATCAATCTGTTTTAAAATTAAGGTGAAGCTACAACAAAATATTGGTCTTTGTTCAGCACCTTTGTAAAATCCAATATTCAACTACAGCATTTAATTAAAAATAAACCCTGAAGTATAATTTCCTTGTTGCCTGTGAGAGATAAGACTGTGAGCTGCAAAGAAACCAATTGCAAAATACACATTCCCATCACAACCCTCAGAGAGGAAAAATAAAATTTTACAGCTAACTCTTTGAGGGCAGAAGTTGCAAGGGATCCAAGCTAGAGGGAGAGAGCAGTGCATAGGTTTGTGTTAATTTGATTTCATTTGTGTGAAAAATCTGCATCCTTACCAGTTACACATTCACATAAAATCAAGCACATTCCTTTCAATATAAATATGTCTATTAGGGTTTATCCACCAGATAAGTCAAACCTTAGAGATAGTGTAAATCAGGCCACCTCCTTTTCAGTCAGTAATTTATCCCACAGAAGGATCTTTCCATTATATGGAATTTACTTGGTAGGTCACTTATGTTTTAAATATAATACATTATTTTAAAGTATTCAGATATTTGAACACTTAGTGATACTCTGATGGTAACTACCGGTTCTTTGGATATATGCATATAAAACAATAGGTGTATCTGCAATATAGTTATTTGTTGATTTTGGCCTTTTCAAAGCCAGCTTATAGTTTTAAAAGAATAAACTACATGTGTTAGTTTTAATAACTTCCAGTTCAGTGAATAAGAAAGACAAGGAACAGGAAAATCTCCCTTCAGCATCCATATGAAGTAGAAAGGTGCACCAGATCTGCCTTAGAATAGAAAGTGAGAATAGAAAGTGTAGTTTCTGATGAAATAAAAGTACAGAGCGCAAAAAGATAGTGTTCACCATATAGTTAGCATTTATCTACATAACTGGTCAGTTTTAAAAGTACACAGTTTTGTAGGGAGCTGTGGTTTCTACAAGGGTGCCTAACATACCTGCTCAATGGGTAAAATTCAATGGTCTTGTCCTTACTTGCTGAGGAAGAAGTAACAGTTTTGTCCCAAAAAGGTACAAAGATTGTACAATGAAAAAACAATTCCTTTATTACCTCAGAATATTGAATGGTCAACAAAAAAAATTATAAAATTTTATGACCAAAGAAGAGAATTTCTAGACTATTATTTTGATTCTTTCTAGGATCTCTGGAGAACAGTAAACTAGTATTTAAATGGATAAGTAGGTGATTTTAAGCCTGAACATCATTGCAGTTTTATGCATTTTTCTGAGAGGCACTCATGAGAGAGAAGCTACAAGTCAACACCCTGTTGTTGAACATCATACGATGATGGATGTCATATACACCTCCTCTTTTATTTGGCTCACGTTAAAAAATCCACCAAACAAGCAACCAACCTGCCAGGAGAAAAACACTGCTATACTCTTTACCTGAATTAGCAAATGTTAAAGATATAGAGAAAATACCGTGCATTTCAGTTAAAGGTCCAAACTTACCTGTTAAATTGCCATTTCAGATAATACAAACACTATATTTATACATAAATTTCTGTATATTTTTCCTATATTTTTTTTACTCAGTTTTTTTTTTCAACCCTAAACCTCTGGGAATTTAAAACAACATATTCTGAAACCCTCCAAATCAAATGCATGTACCCAGAACCTATTTATTTCTCCCATCTCATAGAGAATATTTTATCTTTTAGAATATAATTGTTTCCGTCATGAAAAAAAAGCTCTTCTGTGATATACTAAGAGGAAATGACTTTCCAAATAGTTGTGAGTCAAGTGATTTTACTGGTCAGAGGGAGTCTACTATGAGAGCTAATACTGTTAGAATATCTAGAGTAGAGAGACTGTGCATCAGTTTATTCACAATTGTACCCAAATGAGCCTCTCAATTTACTCCTCTCAAAAACTTCCATTTTAAACACTTTAGTTCAAAAGGCAGCATACTTGCTTTTAACTCACTTGGTCCAAAAACTTTGACAAAAGTTCACTTAAGTATCAGCATAACAGATTAAAGCTACACAGAAATATAGCTGGTCTGAGCCAGCACTGCCTGATTTCTAGCCATTTAGCTCTAAGAAATTAAAATCGACAGGAATTTCCCTTATTGCTAAGTTCAATTTACTGGTGTTAGCAATGTGGAGTGAAAGGAAATTGAGTCCTAGCTTCTATAAATCTTTGAATTGGATATGATAGTGGATTTAAATACCTGCTTATTTGAGGTCCCTTTAGGTCTATATACATTTTCACAGATTTAATAGGCTATGTCATGTTTTAATTTCCTACAATAATTTAGGATGTTTCCTTCAGACTTTAAATAATTTACTGTCCAGAGCTGTTTTATGCCTAGCTTCACTAGTCTCTTAGTCTCTTAATTTCCAAGTTAAATGGGCCTTCATATTGCTACAAATAACCCATTTTCAAGAATCATTATCAAAACAAGAACAGTTTGTCCCTACTCTCTGCAGATAGCAATAATCTAAGGCTGTCTTTTGATTCTTGTTTCAGTCTAATAGCTGGCACATTTTGCTTTGGCAATTCCTGCTATTTACTCTCCCACCATTTTAAGCTGACATGTAATTTCAGGAAATTGCTCAGATTCTTCATTCGATAACTCTTATTTCAAAAGTCTATTAGATGGTAGCCTAACCCTACAGAGTACATGGAGGAAAATTATGCTGGGTACAGAAATGCCATCACCACAGTTTAAAATGAGGCTATTCTGCCATTACTCACTTCAAATGGTAAATTGCTCTGTAAAGAGTTGTGCTGAAATTTCACAAAATACCACTGCTCAGTGTGTGGTCAGAGCTGTGTCTAATATACAAATGTGGTTGAAATGAGTGAGACCATGGTCTAAAGAACTGTTCAGTATGAGGAAGAGCGAGGAAAAGAAACTATCAGAACTGACCTGAGGTATATGCATTTGATCATTTGTTATTTATGTATTCACATTCTTTTGCTGGTTCACAAAAGATGCAACTAGTAGTCCCACCACCAGGGTCTTCCACTGCAGAGGCTTATGGAGCAAGCCTGGTTTTAGTGCTAGCGAACCCCTTGTAAAAACAGGTAAATTGGCATTTGGGGCCAGTTTGAGGTTGGAGCACTTAAAGGAAAGGTGATTGAGAGTGAAGAGTAGACAAGCTTCTGCCAGAAGACACTGTGTGTGACATGCCCCTTCTCTTGGTCAGCAGATAACTATGGCAAGCATATGAGTGATTTCACCTGCTCCCATAGGTTTGCATCTCTCTGAGAAGGCTCAGCATGATGCTATCAGTCCTTTTTGTCACCCAGGGTGTCTCACAAGACTGTCAGTTATAAAGAACAATTATTTTTCAAGCAATCAGAGGCAGAGTCTCAAAACTTAATCCTGAATACATACTCAAAAGCATTTTTCCCCTCCTCCTGTTTGATTTACAAACAAAACTGTCTTGCCCAGTGAGTTTTGACAATTGTATTTCTACTTCTGGACAGATACCTGAAAAGGGGAACATCTACAGCGGAACCCCAGGATTAAGTTTTGCTTTAGTCTGTTCTTCTTTTATCCATAGGAACCACAAGACAGCATAGTCCCATTTTTCAAATTTAAGTATTTTTTTTAAAACACTAAAACAAAAGTCCATGTAGAAGAATGGCTGGAGTGGCTGACAGCGCTGGATTGTTTCCAGTTTGCTGACTGATTTGACAGTTCATGGCTATAGATCTTGTGTGAATTATCTATCTCCCTTATGTTGGGTTTTTAAAAAGCATCTTCTCTGTGGTAAAAGCAGACTTTTCTGAAAGATTAATTGAAATCATATGGCTTCCATTCTTTCCTTTCTTGTGGATTTCTAATACAGTATTTTCTTTATGCTAAAGTATAACTTACATGTTTTGCTTTATAATAAAATTTGGGTTTCTAGCTGGGTCCATAAGCCAAAGCATAAGAAAAAGCATTTTTTTCCCATAGGTGCATTCAATTAATATTGTGCTAATAATAATTTCAAAAAATAAAAATAAAAAAAATGGAGCTGGAAGGTGAGGTCAGTGCTAGCATCAATTGTCTTGAATCAGCAATTTTTTCCCAAGAAGGCATAGGGGAATATGTGGTCAAATATCGCTCTGTAGACGGAAATATATTTTTTTCTTTTTTTTTTTTCCTTTCTCCTGTAAACAATACAGAGTGCAAAAGGTATCTAATTTACCATTAATAATTTTTTCCTTGGGAAACCCTGATTCTGCACTAGGGATAATATTATGATCCACTTTCTTAGAATCTGAAAGAATTCCTGTAAGAATCAAACCTCTTCCAACTCATTTACGTATTATTCACTAGAATGGTTGAACTGAAACTTTTGCTTATGCCAGACTGTATAACAGACAGTAAAACAGTGTCACTCAGAGGTGGCATTACCACCACATTGCTAGCTACTAAATAAGACATGTCTACCCATCAACACATCTTCCAAGTAGAGAACAAATCTCATTGGGAACTACCAGCTAAAACAGGATTACCAGAGGAAAAAGAAATCAAGCTACAATAATAGATTTGTGTAATAGAAAATTCTGTACACTCTTTCAGAGGAAGCATCTCAATTTTAAACTTTAATTTCATATTTCTATTCTTCATAGCCCAAAGGCTGGGCAGCACAGACATCGCTGAAGTTACAATCCTTAAAAAGTACCAAGCAACTAACAAAAACACAAAGTCAATGGAGAAGGAGCTGGAGGGGGAAGGGATATCTCCTCTCTCCCAGAAAGAGGCCAAGTGATGATGTTGGGTAGTGATCTTCAGATAAGCTTAGTCTCCTCGATCTGCTGAGGTCTGGAGAGTCTTTTCATTCTTGAAAAGAAACTTGAAAGATTTCAACATCATATGTAACTGACAGCAAGATCTAACATATGAGAAGTATTTAAAAGTGTTTGTTTTTCTAAGAACCAGGAAATAATTTGAAGAACCAAAGGGCAAGGAAGCAATGGAACAGCTCTTCCATACTCTGGATACTTAGTATTCAAATGATGGCAATTGCCTTTGCCCAAGTTTCTCTTCAGATAAATGTTGTACATTTAAGTAAATCAAAACTATACCTTGTAGTAGCTGGCACCTCAGTGATACCAGAAAAGAATATCCAATCTTTGGACCAGAGTGAATCCATACAGAATTATTCAACTCTCTACATGCCAAGGCTTCCAGAACTTCAGTGTCAAAACCTGAGAATTTAGGCATTTTTTAGTGTATGCAACTGTAAGCAGAAGCTCTGTAACTTAGAATTGAACCTGCCCTAATCTCACTTTAGTTCTTTGTCCATTATGTGGATAGGAACCCAATTAGCCAAGCTAGTAAGACTAAAGGAGTACCATAGTGAACTCAGCCTTTCTTGTTAAAGTTCTTAAGAACAATGGTTGGATTTGTACAAAGAGAAAAGGCAAGACTGCAATTGAATATACAAACTAGTCCCTTGTACATGAGAGCTGGGAACAAGTTCTAGCTCTCAATTTAGATTACAAATCTAACCATAGTTATTCTAATTCTCATACAAAATATTGCCTGGCAGCAGGCATCCCCACGTCTTCAGAACTTGGAAGTTTCCTATATAAGCAGAAGCTTAGAGGCCTAGATTTATCTCTAACAATATAGGTATATAGAATATTTGGGGTGTTACGAGTTATGGAGGAGTTCTCTGTTTCTGGACTCTTAATTTATTACAAGACCAGCTTTAAATCTATTCATGGATTTCATCTCTTGTTGCAAACTGATGTTGTATTTCATTACTTTTATAGAGCAGACAGGAAAAAAAAAGAGAGTAACATCAAACTTTAGAATTTTCAAAATCCAGTCATGAATCTAAAATTGGACCCATTATAACCATTCACCAAGAATGGTTATGAGAAAAAACATCAGTATAGACAAAGACGTAAATTAGTGGAAACAGCAGAGAAACTAAAAATACAGCATACTGAATGTATCATCAGGATACAGCTGTTTAAAAGAAACAACTATGTTTTGATTAAAAATAGATGTAGCAAAACTTCTAAGCCATTTATGAAGGCTTAATTCAAGCTTCTCTGGCTTGAACTATATTCTAGGTTCTTACTGGTTTTAGAAATCCACCAGTAAAGATATAAGAAATTACTTCAGGCACTAGCTTTTACAGCAAAGTCAATAAAAATAAGAGCTCAGCTATGAACCGCCCTTTCAGCCACGTATGTTACAGTGGAGATGTATGCTACACTAAGCAAATTCACGCCTAAAGGAAGGATTAAAGATACTCTTTTGTGCTGGTGCAATACTGTCTCAGCTTCCATGGGTTTCGCAGATGTGTGGCTTTCCTGATTGTCCTCACCTATAAGGCATTTGTCATGCCATCGCAAAAAAAAAAAAAAAAAAA
>JAOXJM010000001.1:10738848-10749393 GCA_026413425.1 Tringa solitaria
GTGGTGGTTTTTTTTTTGTTGTTTGGTTTGGGTTTTTTAGTTGCAGTTAGATTGTGAAATGGAATTTGAAGTTAATTTAGGTAGCTATAATGTCACAAACTTAAATTACAGTAGAGCCTAAGCATATAGTGTTGATTACTGCAGCAAGCTAATACTTTGTGCTGCATCAAGGTAGGTTTAATATATGTAGATTCCTAGGATTAGGTCAACTTCAATAATATATATGCATACTTTTGTAAAAATGCACATATATTCATACATGTGTGCATTTACATATATATGTGCACAAATATAAATAATTGACTCACACTCATGTCTTTACACATATATGCAAATACTTACATAAATTATTACCTTGTAATAGTCCTACATACATGTTTGTAAAAAACCACCCTCTGTTCTGAATTATGTGCTTCATCTGTGTTGGCAGGATTCTCCATCATTCAAAATATCACTTTTGTTTCATGAGCTTTTATAATCCGGAAAATAAATATTACTATTTGTGACTGCAATGGATAGCAAAAAAAAATTGGGACTGTTTCATACTGAGTCTCACAAAGAAAGGCAATGAATTCTATTAATCTCATTCAGTTTTAAAACTGACTTTCATGTGTTCTACTCATTTAATGGTCTTTTTTATTTAAACACATTTACAATAATGTAATGATTAAGGATGTTGTTGGCAGTTTCTTTTGGATCTTAAATAGAGGATAATGAGATTTCTGGTCTGATCCTTTAGATTTTGCAAACAGGACCTGCTTAAGTAGTCTAGGAATTTGTCTGAATAGTAAAAAAATTTATTTCATTCTCATACTCAAACTATTTCTATATTAATTGTCTAATTAAAAACCTGCAATTTTTACTAATATATATATATAAAAATCTAATCAAATATTTTTCTACAGCTGGGATGTCTGAAGTAGATAATGCAATGAGAAATTTTATCATGGGAGTTATGAAAGGATCAACCACTTAAGTAAATCTTTTGCAATCAGTGGAAAAAAATATCCATTTTGAAGTTACAATTCATCTGACCTATTTTAGAGATCTATTTGCAAATAAGACAAACCATGTTCTAGAAAAGTAATTGCTCTTCTTTTGCTATGAAAAGAGGCTTGACATCTAGCTCAGATATAGACATCAGCACTTGGGCAGATGAGTCCTAGGTCTACCTCCAACAGACGTTAGGTGACAGTCACTATAAAATGTTATTCTCTATGCATCAAGAAAAGACTTTTAAGCACATTTAACTTTATTTGACAAAAATGCTAATTTGATTTGGTCTGCAGTTCTATAAACGGCTGCTGTGCTCAATAGCAAGTGTAATTACCATTTGGAGTGTTAAGTTCCATAATTATCTTGAACTAACAAGAAACACAAGATGGTGTCAATTGGTTTTGGGTTGGTTTTCTGGTGAGTTGGTTGTGGGTTTTTTTGTTAGAAAAGGCTCTAATTAGGAGGTGGAAAATGGAATAGGGAAGAAATTTTGAGTCAACACGTTACTCAAATACAACATAGCCGTCTTGAAATCAGAAACATATAGCAATATAACAAAGATCAGGTTTACTTCATTAAAGATCAAAACTGAAGCAGGTCACAAATCTAAATTAAGGACCAATTTTGGGCATATTTAGATTACAAATACCAATTTTGTTTTCATTGCATTTATATAACCGAATACTTTCTGTTCTCCAAATTTAATGTTGCTAACCAGCCTGATTTTTATATTATTTTTTTCTCACAAGACAAAAGGAATTCTGCAAGGAATAGTGATCAATTTAGCAATGAAAAAATAAGTTTTTCTTTTAGTTCTACTTAAGCAAAGCCCCACTCTAACCCTTTCTTTTCTTCACCTTTCAAATCTACTGGGAAGAGTGAAAAAAAACACCTGACACTGTAGAGACGGTATAGACAGCCTGCAGAGTTCTTCTATAGATTCAGTGGTTGACACAAAGCTCATTAGAAAGAAGAGAGCTAGGAAAACTCTCATGATTCACACTGTACCTGCAGCAACTGATTGCCTCTTAATTGGTTTTGTCTCCCAGAAGAGTTGGTGCCTTGTATCTGCTGAAAGAAGCGCCCTCTCAAAACACGCTAGCAGATAGCAGTCTCCCTTGTTGAACTGAGTAAAGCCTGGCAAGAAGCCCTGAGTTGCCTAAAGAGACCACATATGCTTTTCTCTGAATTCTGTACCCCTCTGGAGGTAGCGGCTCTATCCCTGTTTACTTCACTGGAGTTCACCACAAAAAGAGCACACAGAGTTATAAACTCAGTTATAATCCTGGGAAAAAAAGCAACAGGAAACACAAATAAATCAGACTAAACCACAACACTTATAATTAGTAATTTCCTCCTTTTTTACACAAGATTCCTGATATTTGTCAAAACTCACAACAGGGTAATAGGATATATAACAAAATAGCCACAGATTTAAACCACAGTCCCATATAGTTTCAGGATTAGGGCTTGGGACAGGCATGAAAATATTCGCAACATCTTGGACAAGTTCACTGTCTTATACTTCAGTGATTTCATCTGCGTTCAAAAATTGCCAGTATTTAGACATTTGGTTGTTAATGGAAGGAAGACAGAGATCCCAGTAGGGTTGCCTTCACCCAGATGGGAAGGTGGAAGATGAACTCTGGGAGCCATTAGAGGAACAAAGGTGAAACTGGGAAGAAGAAAGAACAAACTGATGCAGGAGCTAGTCAGAGGGTATAAAATAATCCACATAATCAACACCATGGGCACAGACCTTAAAGGTTTTGGGAGTGAGCAGCCTACAAGGAAACCAGGCATATATCCATCAAAAAAAGAGTGAGGAAAAATCTAAATTTCATTGTTTAGACTTCCCTAGGGCATGGTAACAAGGAATTGACGTATCCTTGAACTTTGAGCAGCTCCCAGTGGACTGTTATAGATGGCCTCACAGCCTGTGTCACAATCACACCTCTTGCACACAGCTGACAGAAATGATGAAGGCTGTTACATTTCCTCTTTGATTTCAGTATAACAGTTGGGCCAAAGAGACAGAATCAAACCTGCTCACTTCTGAGAACTGCCAAGCTGTCTTTATATACACTACTCATATTCGGCTTGGTCCAGCTCATGAACACACATTCCCAGTATTAGAAGCCTTTGGGAATCACAACCAACTCTCCGTTTATATAAAGAGAAAACCCAACCATACATGGCCAGTCACAAAGATCTATGCATCTGAGCTCTCCAGCTCCCTGCAGCAAAACTAAGCAATGAAGAACTGGGCTTACATTCCTGCTACAGCACTACTGATTTTTATCTCCTGCAGCAAAACTCTCAAATAAATAACTGGACTTGCTTTCATGCAGGAGTGCTAACTTGTTGATAGCGCCACAGCTATACTTAAAGCTGTTTTCCTGAGGCAGCTTTTCTTTATTGTTGACAGTAAAATGGATGGTCTATGAAAAGAGATTTTTGTACCACTACTTGTTTTCAAACAGTTGGGGAATAATGCAGGGACCACAAAGCAGATTCAATATTCTTTAGACTTCTTTAAAATGACTAAAACTAAAACCATACAATGGATGCCCAAAGCAATTTTAAAAATACTGAAAGTGCTGGCATGGGAGACAATGTCCTTTTCCTACAAAGCCATCAGTTTTTACATGCTTTCATTTCAGAATGTGTGATGTCCACTCAGTTCTACTGAACAGAACTTGTTTAAAGCACTCTTCAAACCAGATTTTCTCTGAGAAAGTCACTAGTGCAATGACACTAACAACTTTTCTTTAAACAATGCTAATTTGGAAAATGTCTTTCTGATCATTGTTGTTGCATACCATGCTGAAAAGTTAACTGTGTAGGGAGCAGGTTATAGGAAGTGATTAAACCTTTCCACTGGTACTTGTGAGGCCATATCCAGAACAATGTGTTTGGTTTGGACCTCTGCAGATACGTTAACCCTACTGTGAATGTGGGGTTGGATTGGAGACCTCCAGCAGTCCTTTCCTCTCTGAATTATCTTATCAGACTATAACTGCTTCATAAAGCACACTGTCATGAACCAGCATTGTTTATGAAAAATGTCATTCTTTCCTTCCCTCAACCACATTTAATTTTTCATGGTGGCATAAAGCATGCGCTGAATCAAGTTGGGTGACTAACCCAAAATCAATACGGGGAGTGGGGGAGGTGGCAGTTAGTAGGATCATTTCTGCCAACTAGTTTACTAGGCAGCTTTAAAAACATCTATGGCTAAAGCAGATAACGTAAGGGAAACTGTGTGGGAAGAAATAAGCAGGAGCATGAAGAGAGCTCTTTCAGCACCAGTGCCCGTTTATGCTATTTTAAGATGAGTAAGAATCAGTGATTAGTTACAGGTAAAGATGTTCTTTGCAGCTAGATCGGTGCCAAGGAAGGTATTACTTTCTTTAAAGGGACACCTCACCAGGAAGAGTTTAAAGCAGCAATCTGCTGCCGTTGTTTATTAAACAATCCATAGTGTTTTTCATAACTACCGAGTTGGCCAAATTCATCCCAGGTAATTATGCTCTATTTCTTGAAGTTCCTCACTGCAACTGCATACAGATAACATATTATTTTCTTTCCCTACTTTACATATGCTGGCAAGACCTGGCATATCTCATCACTTTGTAAATGAGGGATTATTTTAAAAATTATCTTTTTAAATAACAGAAAATAAACAAACCAGTTTCCTTTGCCTTTTCCTTGTCTGAGCAGTAGAATGATGGTTTATGGATAAAGCATTGAGGAAGACTCAGCAACAGCGTTTGTAGTTCCCAGTGGCACAAGTTTTGTCTTTGACAGTAGAGGAGTTAATTCTGCCATTACGAGTGCCTGTTTTCGAAGCATATTAAACAGCTTTCAGAATCATAAAGTACACTGTTCAGAAGGGTAGCAGACTTGCCTTATGTGTCTTGAAGCATTCTTGATAAAAAAGTGCTCCTTTGCTGCAGCTTATGCGGCACATGAAGAAAAGGAAAAAATTCAGCATCGAGCTTGAAAGCTCCTTATTATGTTGTCTCTTTGTGCTTCTGTAGATAGATCACAAAAGTAATGAAGAGTACCAATATACATTTAGTTGCAATTACTGTCTGTAGCTGTAGTTGCCTGACCCTTCTAATTGGAAAACCTGCTTGTAATTACTTATAATTTCATGTAAATAATGAACATAAATGTACAATACAGACCACTAAAAAACATACGTGCACAAAGAATACTGTGTCCTCTCCCACATGACTTGAAATTAAAAAAGAAAACAGGATTACATGATAATTTTTGTTGGTGGATTGGTTAATGTTAGACAGGTTTTTTTTACAGTCTTTAAGCCTCAGTTCCTTGTAAACTGAAAATAATACTATCCTTTTTAAGATTTGTCCTTTGCTAACTACCACTGGTATTATTATTACTAAGGGAAGCAAAACAAAATTTTAAAAGAAACAGTTTGTGGAAGCAGTTCAGAGTATGTATCACAAAGGGCCTAAACCAGAAATTTTTATTCTTTTGGTGGAAATCATGATCATTAACTGACAGCATTATAGGCACCTCAGGCTTAGTTCTATTTAATGTAGAGGGCTGTCTCTGTTTTTCAGCTGAACTATAGTGTATGAGTTTTATTGCAAAATTTGAAGTTGAGTGTTTTGCACAGGATAATTAGATATCTTGCTAATTATTTCAGGATCAAGTTTGCAGTCTCTACATCAGTATGAAATCCAAGCCCCAAGAGGAATATGAATATAACAGCACTCATGGACTTGCCATTCAACAGTGGATCCCCAAAGTTTTCCTTGTGAAACCCCATGCAAGGGGACACTTTTGTGCATGTAGTACATGTGGGGATAAAATTGTGCTGAAATAACTTCAAAGACAGAACATGGTCTTCAGGTTCTTCAGCCTTGCAGCCCTGTCTTTCACAATGATAATCGGTTTGCAGAAATATTAATTAGCACTACCACCACAGACAATAAGGCCATTAAAATGGGCAGAGTAGTAGAGTCTTTGAGTATCAATATGTAGTATTTTCCAAATCAGATGTGCAGCTTGATAGTGCTTCAGGGAAGCAAATGAAAATCAATTTTACATGATGAATCCAGATATTGTACTTTGAATTTGACAAAGACGAATTCAGATCCAATTATATTCATTACTACAGAAAAGGTTGTCTCAAAGACTTTTAGGAAAACTTAATTTCCTTCCAGAGGAAGGAAATTTCATAATCTGAAATTTCATAATTTCAGATTTTTTAATAAAATAATCTGAAATTTCATAATTTCATAATCTGAAATGAATTATAGTAACTTTGACTGTGACTAAGCGAATCTATATTATACCTCAATATTTGCATATTTAAATAGTATTTCTACTTTTATGCTTATGTTCTCAGTGATTAATTACTTTTGTTTGGAACTCAGTGAACAGCTGTTCAAGTCACTAAATAATGTCAAACACTAATAAGTACTACTAAGTAGCCCAGATCCTATGAATTTTTCTGTCTCCAATCTTTTAATATTCAGCATACACATTAAGCAGTCAAACTTATTTCTGAGATTTTCTACAGCCGTTAGTGTTTTTTCTGACCTATTTAATTCAGAAAAACCACGAGACTTGTATTCTGTAAGAAATTATACATAGACTATTTTTCCTCCTGAATACAGAAACAATTTGTTGTATGTCAGGTTGCTCACAAATAATACTGCAAGCTGATGCTAGAAAGAGGAGTCTCATGTGATACTTTATTGTTCTTCACACTGTTTTGTCTAGTGATGCTGAGTGTGTCAGCTGGCATAGTAACCAACCGTGGCCTGCATTAGCTCAAGTCATTCTTCATGAACACTACCCTAAGGGCCAGTGTAGTTTCATACTTTTGAGGCAATTCCAAGCAGATATTCAGTAGACATATCAAATCTCTTTCGGATCTCTAAAAAGGCAGAGCTGTAGAGTTTTTAAATATTCTTTATGTCATTCAAGACTCTTTTTGTGGTGACTGTTTAGGACAAGGCATCTTTCTTCAGTTCATGCAAATCAGAACTATACATCAGATTTTTATTCAGTATTCTCTCTTACTTTATAGGACACTTCCTGAGTAAGTTCCAAATCCAGGAGAGTGGATGCTCTGCTCTCCTAAAATTTGTCTTCATTTGTAGTTGGAAAAAATCTTTTTACTTTCTGTTCTAAATTGATTGAAACTGTAAAGAGAGATTGTGCAATTCCTGCAGGTAGTGGAATCATATTCATGGGTAATGATCACAAATACAATGTTTGCTGTACTTTATTACAAATTTGTAATGAGTATACAAAATTAATAATATTTTTCCATGGCCCAGGTATTTTACATTTCAAAGACCACCAGGCAATTTTTAAACCACATTATTCAAAGAATCTATGCTGCACTTTCAGTTTGTGAGGACTTGCAAAACCCTACTTTCAATTCCCAGGCAGAGCTTAAATTTTTAAAAATAAATTACAAGCAAGACTTCAACAGCTGTCTTCAAAAGAGCAGTACTAAATCTCAGAGATTCTTGATAAAAGCATGACTGTTGGCCTCAGTGCATAAAGTCTGTGAGGCACTAATTCTCAAAGCAGTCTTACTGTGCTGCGGCAGGAAATAGAAAAAAAAAGCCTCATTTCTGTTTAAAGACAGTTGCCAGAAAGTAAATCTACAGGAGCTGTCAGAGCATTAGCTCACTATGAGAAACTTCTTTGTATTCATTATTGAAAAGATTCAGTTAATTATACAAGTCCTACTGCATATGTACTTCCCCGGAGCAGAAAAAGATTTTTAATGAGTTACAAAAGGGTTGGGATTTTTATATCTACAAATAGACGGTATTTGCTTCAATGAACTTCAGAAAATGTAGGGGGAGTTTCTAAGCCAGCCAGCCAGACATATTTAAATACAAATATATGTGTGTTTTTTGAATCACCTTTTCTAGGGCATAAAGTTTTGAGAAAATTTTCATCAGAAAAGTTTCCCAGTTGGTGGTGGAAATGCTGTCAAATTTGCTGGAGGCCAACTGATCATAGCCTCAAGACCCCTTATTTGGGCCAGAATCTCAGGTCCCAGAAGAGGGGATTGAGAATCTCTGTTCTGTTAGATACCAGAGGGAGGTCTCAACATCTCAGATGTGAAATTTCCAGGAACCAGTCTCTGACTTTTTTCCTCAATCTTAAAGGTCCTGAATAAATGTTTTAGGTCATCATATTGTAAAATTTTCAGTCCTGCACTGTAAAACATTTTTCCCTCTGCATCTCTGATACCAACCTATCACATTCTCCCGTCACTGAACATTAGGCCCTTCTCTTTTTTCTAATTTCCATAATTCCCAGCTCTCCCTTTCTTTATAAGAGGGCTACCACTATGTTCGGCATTCCTCATGAAAGTTCAGAAACTCAGAAACATTTTTTGCATTTTCACCCCCATAGAACACTGAGACCTCTTCTATAGAGTCATTTAGTCCACTTGGAACATCGACTTATGTCATAATTTTGAACATCACTGTTGTTTTTTAAATGTTATATAACTCCATTTACTTAACAGATTTCTTCCCAGTTCATAAACACTGTAAATAGGAGCACATTTTCCCTTTCTCTTTTTCTTTCCATAATTTCAGTCTTCATCACAAAGCTTTATGAGTGTATTTACATAAGTGTGGTACTTGCCCTGTACTTTTTCTTCTGTTCTAGGTTTTTATATGATTTTTTTTTTCAAGTGTGTCTTTGTGGACTTTAACCACACACATCAGTTCAACACTGCAATAAAATACCAACTTTAGGATATGTCTATTATAGCAGTTCGAAGGAATCAGCATTGCATGAAATGAAGAATAATGGCACTGCTGAATGCTGAATGAGAGGGAAAATGTGAAGTGTGTATTTCAATGAAAAGGAGTTACTTTAGACTATAAAGATTTCTAATGGAAGGTTGCAAACTTTAAAAAAAAAATGTTTTTAACAGAAGACTCTGGGCAGAAGCTGAAAGATAAATTGATATTTTTCCAAACTGGTTACAACTTCAGGAAACATTTCCACATTACTGTAAGCAATACTTCCAGGCATCAATCCTCCAGGGACTGTAGAACTCTGAATTCTGCATAACACTGTGGAATACTCTGCATAACATCTTTCCTGAGCAAAATTTGGATTAACACATTTTTCCAGTTTTGACTGAGCTGATTCCATGTTTATCCTGATGCATGGAAAGGATCATCCCTCATTGCTCTGTTGGACAGATTATGCAGGTTGTTGAATCCCAGTAATAATTACAGTTTTCGTTTTTGTGCTAAAATTTCCTAGATTCTCCTACATCCAGCAACGAAATACTTTGGTGGTCCTGGGAGAAAGATTTGGCTTTCTTTAATATATTAGACACAATTAGTTTAGTTAGAATTATCACAGCTCTTACTATCACACTGAATAGGCAATTACTCATACACTTACACTTTAATAGTCTTATGAGCAACAATTATTTCAGTAATCATTCTTATTTAATGATAGAGAAATAGCATCTCAACAGTGGGCTGAGACCACTGTACCAGGTAAGTACACAAAAGAAAATCAATGAATATAATAGCATTACCTGTTTTCCACATGGACAGTCAGTGCAGAAGCATCTGCTCTGGTACCCAAGCTGTGCAGCACACAGGACTTACTCACCAGTGTGTAGTTCCAGGGAGATATGAGCAAGACTTTAAGCATATTTCACTGAAGAGCCTCAGAGCTGCAGTATAAATCTGAGGGGGAATCTGGAAAGCATGGTGTGAGGAATGAAAAGGCAGGTTCTCACCAAAAATTTTCATCTTCAGTTACCATGATAGTGTGCCTACTAGGCTTATAGCACAAAAGAGTGCTAACATATTGCCTTTGCTTGAGTATGCGTATGGTTATATTTGTGTATACAAATGCCATCTTCCACCTCCTTCTCAAAGAAAGCTTTATAGAGTTACATATGCCACCGTGTGTTAAGTAATTTTTTATGGGCTATAAATGACTCGGCCAAGCTGTGAAATGAAACAGCTTGTTCCACTGCACTAACAGTGCAGGCTCAGTGCTTATTGTCTGTGCAGTGAATGTGCAATGAGCCACTCTCCAAACTAACTGAAGTGAAAACATGTCATATGTGGTTCTTACACCAATTCCTATCAACTGTGTATACTTCCCTGTGATAGGACAGCTTTATGGCAAAGGGAAAATACCAAAATATTTTATTACTTGCACTGCTAAGTCAGAAAACATCACTATTTCTTTTCAGTTTGGTTACCTCTTTAAAAATCCTTAGCGTGCCTATTAAAACTAAGCCTCTATTAGGTGTGTAGGCAACATCCACTCCTGCAGTCAGCACTTTATCCTTGAGCTGTTCTTCTATGTATCTTTCTAATGGTCTAAATTTTTTAAAGACCAGCACCTAATTTTATCCATCTACCTTTGAGGCTTGTTTTTCATCTTTCATCAGACCGTATGTCCAAAACGCTAAAAGGAATGAAAAATCACTACTTAAGCATCTGAGTGCCAAAGCAAATGGGGAAGTTCATAGTTGTTCCTGTAATGCAA
>JAOXJM010000001.1:10750022-10760289 GCA_026413425.1 Tringa solitaria
GAAAAAAAAGACTAAATGAATCTGTTGTGATATTCACATTTTTATATATATATTCAGAGCGAGAAGGTGTGAACTTTTTCATTATTTTGGCATAGAAAGTGAAGGTTGGCTCAGAAAGGATTTTGTCATTTCAGACTATATTGTCAAACTCAAAAACTTGCATATCAAAACTAAAAAAAAGATAAAAAATATATTTGCTATGGGAGAGTGAAAGTGGCTTGAAATATGTCATCATTTAAATGAGAACCTAAGCAGAATCTAGCAAAATCCTCCCTGTTTTTGCATAGGTAAAATCCGTTCTGTGTTCTTTTACTGACATGAAAAAAGGGCTTGTAGATTCACTTGTCCTACTTTAACAGAATATTTATGCTATATTACACAAAGATTATCATAGTATTGTGCAAAAATACTTTATTGAATTGTGGCTATGTAAAATACAGACTTTTGAGGGCAGTTTGTAAATTTCTTCTCCCTTTAGCAGCACATTTTCTCCTTAGAATAGGCTTAAAATAATCAAGGTTCAGGTTGTTCTGTATGTATGACATTAAATACTTTTCTTATTTTCCCTGTATGAACTTTTGTTCATCCAAAAGCTAAAGCAAAGTGCGCCTTTCATCATCAAAATTTCAGACATGCTCTGGCGAGCTGTCTTTACGCAGCTGAATCTGCAGCATCTGATAGGTCTCCTTACGTAAGATGCTAAAATTGTGCAAAGGAGACTGTGAATGTATATTTAGGCTCAGGCAGTGATTTATGGTGAGGATGAAAGCGAGAAAAGGTGCTTGAGGAGAGTTTTGCCTTCTGAGACATGGGGCTGCATTGTTCCCCTTTTCAGATCCAGGATACACCTATATTTGAAGTTCAATTAAAATAGCGAGAATAATTTCAACCATGATTTTAGCTTTTTTTTGTTGAAGTGATGGAAAATGGTAGAGTTGTAGATTTAGATTTTCATACTTTTAGCCTCATTTTACTGTTTAAAAATCAGGTTTCTAAATCAAAGCCATCAACTATCTTTGAAACTCATCTCAACTACCACTGGAAAAAAAAAAAAAAAGACAGGCACTTCTAGAAAGCATTTATCCATCCTCAGATACAAGTTTAAGGAGATGCTATCCCTATTGACTACAGGGTCTAGGGAGTCTGATTAGACATCTAAACTTCCTTATGACTAACCTTGTCATTAGTTTATTATTCTAAATCAAAACTAAATTTTGGGGAATGATGTTATTTGAATGGATTGTGGAGAAGATGTTGATAGAATAATCAGTTTTCCCCTCCACAGAAGTATAACTAAGTATAAATAACTATGAATAAGAGGTATCTGCTAAGATATACTATTAATTAGTTTGGTAACTCTCTTGACTTCCCTCACCCCATTTTTACTCTCCCTCTACCTACCACCTGTCAAATACAGATATTCTGTGTTCATCTTCATCATTAAAAACAATCTCTATATCCACCTCTAATCACCTTCATTGGTTGAATATGATATTTATAGTTTGCATTCCTTCCATTTATTCCAATGCTTCTGTGGTACAGGAGCCAGTCTCACTCAAATACTGAAAAATATCTTTCTGGAGAAATCTCTAATCCCCTATACTGTCCTTTAGGTCTCTGGCATGGGCAGCTTCTGACACTAGTAAAACTTTCCCCTCTAATTCATCTCTTCTAATCTTATTGCCTCATTAACTTCTTCCTATTGCCTCATTAACCTTTTCCTACGACATTTCAGAATACCACTTAACAGAAATAAAGCTAGTTGAAACTGGATCAGTACAAGTCTATGATTTTTATTTTTCATATTTGAACATGTGTGAAGTATCAGTGTTATTTTCCCACAAATCACTTTAATTCAGGCCAAAAGCTTTTACATGTGGTATCAGTCCATAGTCAGACATTTTTTGTCATTCTTTTTATTTTAAAAGAAACAAATAAAATCTGTGAAAGAGGCAGGCACACACACACAGTGACCAATAAATGGAACAAGGTTTATATTTTTTTCTGGGAAATATTTCACACACCAAAATCTCAAAAGGCAAAAGGTTTTCTCTGTTTTCAAAATGCATTTTGCACAACATTTTTTTTTAATCTGAAAATAAGTGCTGAAAACTATTTTCCTTCAAATATTCTTTGCTTCAAATATTTTTTCCTACTAAGAATCTTGTGCATACAGGCTAAATTTCTGCACTAGTGTATTCAAAATTTTGTGGGCAGTGAGCCTGCTAGCTCTAAGAATCATAGCATAAAACTGTCAGCTTGTTCACATGCTTGAGCCTTACAACGAGCCACTCTCACTGCCCACAAAATTGTAAATTGTGCTTATTGTGAGCAAAGTTCTTTAATTCTGTTCCTCTCCCTCATTACATGATTGCATACACATCACATCAGAGAAGACAGGGAGAAATTAATGAAAGACCTTAATCTTCTTTGCTCATCTCATAATATATAGTCTGTTCACAGCAGTTCACATCTTCAGGGTAATGAGAAGGGAAGGAAAAGAGAAAGTGGTTCCCTCAGTTCACGCCTGGTCCCAGCGTAGAGCATCTCTGTGTCCCAGAGGGTACCCATTTGTCAGGACTTGAACTGATAGTGTTTACCATCTCAGAGGAGCAGAACTGCCTGCAGACAGTATCCCTACCTACTTTAGGTAAGGAAGGGAATAAATTGTAATAACAGCTGAGCGTTTCATATATAACAACAACTAACCTTGATGCCGGCAGCTTAGAGAAGACTCTGAACACATACCAGGGATGCTCAGCAGCTGCAAATCCTCTTCAGAGCAGGGGAAAAAAGAGGCAGCCTTGCTCTGAGCTCTAGTTTGTCCCATGCCCTGTTGATAGCACCATGCAGGGAAGATTGGGCATGCAGTTGCAAGAGGAACAACAAATTTCGGAACCTACATGTACTCAAGCTTATCTGTGGAGGTGGGGAACATCTTTATTGAGACAGTCCTATGCCAGTAAACCCAACATCTATTTAAAGCACTGCAAGACAAGAGGAGATAGTAGTTAAGACTGTATTAGATGTCTGCTTTTTCTTACAGTAGGGAACACAAAGATAAAACCAGCCTACAGAGAAAATTGTAGCAGTTTTCAGGGGGAAAGAAATGTGTAGGACAAAAGTGAAAGACAAAAAGGAGGTAATGAAAAAAATCTCAAAAGGACAGAAAATATTGGAGCCTGTTAACATCGGGAGGCATTGTTTATAAAGCTCATCCATCATTATTTTCAACAGCTTTGCCAGTAGTTCGTGTCCCAGGAAGAGGATGAAAAGCATGAATACAAACAGCTGGTACTGCAAGTAACTGATGTCATGTTAAAAATTAAAAACTAAAACCAAACAAAAACCCACACACAACCCAAAACAACAACAACAACAAAAACCCAGAGAGAGGGGTTTGCTTAAAAACAACCAGAAAGTTTGGCTGTTATTTTGAATTCTTAATATATTTAATTTTAAAATTATATTAAATAGCCTTTTGCTTTACCTTCATTTAGAGTTCTTTAGTACTGAAATGTAAATAATAAATGGCTAGTATTTGCAGTAGTACTGAATTATTTATTGCAATAAGGTGATGTTATCTTGTTTTTCTGAAGCACAGTTGGCTGACGGAGGATGGGCTTCTGGTTCTCAAAATAGTGTTAAAGGAATCCAGCAGAAACACATTTCTTGCTACAGCAGCACTCTGTTAGACAGAGAATGATGTCTGTATGAACTTCATAGATTATGGTGGAAGGATTCATGAGAGTGGTAAATTCATGAGGTGGACATCAAAGTCCTGTTTATATTTACATGATCAAAATCTCTCCCTTTACAGTGTACCCAATCCCAGTTACTGAATCTAAACAGCTCTTAGAGAAACAGATGTTATTATCTCCACCTTTGAGATTAGGCACAGAGATGAAGTCTAAAATCACAGAAAGCTACTAAGGGATGGGGATCTTGGTATAGAATCCATGGTTTTGAGTTCTCTTAAATCACGTTCCATTTTTTAAGCTGTAAATTTTCCTTTTTTTGAATCAAGTTCTCAAGAACCCACCTTGGAATCTTTAGATTTTATGACATGTGACTACATATTCTAACTTTATAAACATTATAAATATAACCTAATATAGCTGAATCAAAGATTTGGTTTATTTAAGAAATACAGCTAAATAAGGAACATTTGGGTATCTTAGTACTAGAAGACATGATGTCTCATTACATAGTGTTAGATATAACTATAGCTGCACCAAGACCAGGTCAAACAGTAGAAAAATATGTCTAAGAAATGCCTGTATTCTGTCAATAAGCACTGTACAGAGCTCTCAGAGGTTCATTAATTTAATCTCTCATGGTATCAAAACAGATAAAGACCTAAGGAAATTAAATTAGTTCTAACAAAAGAGATCTTTATTTCTGATCATATGCTTATGATCATCATTACTTATCTCTTTGTCTTAGACTGAAAGATTATGGAAATTCTGAATCTTATTACTTACTCTTTCAGAATTATAAATATAACAGATTCAGAAGAAAAAATACTTCATGTTATACTCAGAAATTTCTTTCTGAGACAACTTGGGAGACAGATTTCATTCACTTCCGTTTGCTTATGGGGAATACTCATGCTAAATACAAGAAATACCAAATACCAGAAACTACTAATACAAAAATCTGTGGAGATTTCTCATTTCCAAACTTTCCTCAAGAGAACATTTAACGTGTTGCAGCAGGTAGTCTCATAACTGTCATTTGCTCTGTCACATAATTGCTCTCCTTGGTTGACTCCCTTATCTGGATTCTTTAATTTCCATTCTGAATGATTTTAGCTTTCTCCTCGGAATGCTTTTAGCATGGATGGATTTGCTCTTTCTAAGACAAAACCTAAGTTCTGGAGTCTGCTCATCTCCCAGCAGAGTGGAGAACATGTTTGTTTCCCTGTGCTGTGTACCGATTGCCAGTACTAGCACAGCTGTCCTTGCATCTCCAAGTACTCCAGCGTTCTCCCTTGACATCCTCCAGGGCAGCATCTGCTCCAATAGGAACTCTAAGCTGTTGTTCTGCACCAATATTGGGAAACCTGGGATTGGTGTCTGGGATTTGTGCTTTCAGAAAAGTGGAAGTAACACTTAATCACAAATTTTAGAAATAAACCCCCCAAAAGTACACATTCTTCTTAAAATGCAGTAATTTATCTGAGCACACACAAAAGTAAAAACAGGAGGATAAACCCTGCTAAAGTGAACCATGGCTCTATCGTTTGTCCTCTTCTAAATACATGATGGATAAGGCATGCTAGTCCTATAGATTATAGCCACAAAATATAGGAAAATAAAGCTCTTTTTTTTTTTATGTTGTTTTTTGTTTGGCTGGGTTTGGTTAGTTGGTTTGTCCTTCTTATTTTTTCCAGCATCTGAGTTCTTCAATTGAATAGTAAGTGGATGATTTGGTCTGTAAGGAATTAAAAAAAAGCCAATACCCAACAAAAAACCCACCAGCACAACCCAAAATCAACATTGCTGTGCTCTGTAGGACAGGCTCACTGGAAGCTGCTCAGAAGGACCTTTCTGTGATTTTAAATCCTTGACCATAAAGTTTATGACTCTTGAAATTCCAGAAGAGCATTTCCTACATATTTTGGGAACAATAATTCTGTTATAAGCTTCATTTGGAAAGAAAAATGCTGGGAAATTATTGTCAATATATTTTTTCCCCTCCTATTTTGTTTCTAATTCCACTGCTCTAATACCCCCAACCTTCTGGAACAGAAGGAGCCTGTACTAACTTGTACACAATCATGCAACAACATGTCAGTTTATGCATTTTCTTAATTCCATTTTCTGGCCATCTGGCATCTATTCAACAAATTAGTAGATGCTCATTGGATAGCAGCATTTAGTCATCTCTTAAATTTCCCAATTTAACCTACTCACACTTGGTCCGTCTCAAAAGGACATAGTCAATAGAGTAGACATAGTCAATCTCAAAAGGCAATTCAACTTATTCTAAGATAAATGGGTAAATTAGCTCAGAAATTTGCATTTAGAACATTGAACTGAATGAAATTCCTGCCATTGTCAAGTGCGATTTACCTGCTCATTTAAATGCATTGCTGAATTAGGCTTGATAACACAGACTGATGGGAGACAAGTGTTTACTGCTGTCTTGGGTAATTTTGTTTGACAGCACACATCTGATCAGAAACAAATGGGAGCACAATCCATAGTTATCAATCCCTGGAAATTGACAAAAACTGTGCAGATGACACATCCTGCCATTTACTGCAGCAGTCCTTTAAGACTAATAGCAAAACTAATTAACCTTACACAGTGCAGAGTGTGGAAGTTCTACAAGAGGAACAGCTTATGTTGCCATCACCATAGCAAATTTAAACCCCTTGACTTCTCAAATACCTTGCAGCAGTTTAGTTAGTTAACCATCACCTTTTAATTGTTAATGGATTTTTAATAAATCTGGTCCCCTAAAAAGAAGTGTTTTGTCTTATAAAAAGCACTAATGTATTTAATCATAGCTATATATTTTAAAGACTTTATTATCTACTCCTCATGTGTTCCTAAAGTGAACATGATGCTGCTGTGCATGCCAGTGGTCCTCATGTGGTACATCAGTAGCTCTGCATTTGATATACATCTAACAGGTAGAATATCACACAAATTGATCTTAAATATTTCTTATGCCTTTCAGTATTTATCATATGTTTGTAGAAAGCAATTTCATCTTTTTCCAGTCCTTGTTTCATAGACTAAATTAGAAAAAAATATATGTAATACTTTACTATATGGTTCTTTGCCACACATGGAATATATCTTTCTTGCGGTAAAGAATACTATCCAAGTTAAAAATTATTTCTTAGTATCTTAGAAAGCCACTTTCCTGGAAAGGATAGTACTTTCCTAGAAAGTTATACAACATCTCTTTCACTGTGTTTATTTTCTCCAGAGTTGCATTGTAGCATTTGTTTATCATCATCCCGTGACTAACGAAATACCCACATTAGGTTCCATTTACACATCACTTAGGATTGATGTTTTCTAAACTTATAGAAAAATGTAAAATGTTGAGACTGGGCACTGTGTTTTGAGCCTTTCCTACCAATGCAATCCTCAGGGTTGTTCATTCCCAGGACACCGTTAACAACTTTATTTCTGCCGTATCAGTCAAAGAACATTAATGTCCGCTTCAGTCTCCTATGAACTTGCTCAACAGCTCACAAGCAGTTCATTATTATCACTTCTCCACATCAGTGTAACTCTTTTTCTAAATGTATTTCCATTTAAAGAACCCACTCCACAAAGCAATGTAAATTTGAGCTATTCTTACAGACCTTTCAAAGGAAAGATGTAATGAACCTGTATCAGAAAGAGGAGGAAAAAGTCAAACAATGGAAGAAATAGGAATCTTTTCTGAGCCTTCAAAATTTTGCTAGTTTTGAAGTGGTGATTTATTTTAGTGCAATGTTTCATAAGGCTGGTGTCAAGGCTTTTTCACAGCATGCTGTGGTAGAAATGAAAATTAGTATGGAAGCATAAGAGAGCTATCATGCTTCATGTGCTCACAGCTGGAGATCATTGTTTTCCCCATGAGGTTTAAATCGTGAAGCAGGATTGCTTGTCATAAAGAGTATCTGGGGGTACAGAATAATCCACAGAAAATTTCCAGATGCTGAGAAGTGATGCTGGAATTTTGAAACACATTCTAATTTACTGGAAGCTTTTCTCCCCTTTTCTAGCTCACAGCATCACAGGTAGCATCTAACCTACCTGATCTCATTTTAGGTTGAATGCACATCTAAGTGAAAAAGAAGGTAGTAAGGCAGTCAAAAAAGAGGAGGTCCTAACAACTGTTTCAAAACCTGAAAGGACTGAGAGGAAATAAAGTAAATAGTTTTATTTAAGTTAATATTTTCCAGAAAAGGCTGTGGTTAATTTAGGATTGCCTGAAACTAATAGGTGCTATGACTGTCCATGCTGGGCTTTTATCATGGTCAAGCACTGGAGTCAGTACAAGAACCAATATTGATCAAAAAGCCAGATTTATGCAACACCTTTCAGGTACGTCATATTTTCATCAGTAATTTGGGTAGTTTATCCACAGAACAGAAAAGGCATTATAATTTTTTCTTGTATCTGTTTCCAGTCATTCAAAAGTCAAGCTAGACTCACTGGGTACTCAACACTTTCCAGAAAAATGTTATTATAGACATAGTTTAAAGCTTGTTGGTGCATGATGGAAAGATTAATAAATAACAACAAGGACACTGTAGGCCTTTCCTTCTTTGATCCCAACTACCAAAGATGTTTTCTGCTGCCTTCACAAGATGAGGGCTCCATCCTCTTTGCACAAACATATTATAGAAATCAAGATGCTATTATTGCACGTTCAAACCTAGAGGAAGAGGTTTCTGACGATTAAATATGGTGGAAGAGTCCCTTGCCTCCTAACAAGTCCTCTCACACCTTACAAACTAGGGGTGAAATGCTAGCTGGTGATCCAGCTGAATTTGCAAAATTTTTAATGACTAAATCTGATTCCAGCTTCGTTTTGTGAGGATGGTTAAGGGGCCAGGTTGTAGCTGTGATTATTTGTTATAAAATTTTTATTCATGATCCCTAAAAATATTTGAAGTAGAAAAAACAGTAGAATGTTGCTTATGAATATCTGTGAGACAACAGTTGGCATTTTTAGTGAGGATTATTCAAATTTGATTACACATTTGTAATACAAGTAAGTAATCTCTGAATGCCACTTCGTAACTTTCTACTCTTTAAGAGAGGAGATTCTACAGACATATCATAATTCTTTACTTTCTGCAGAATTGCTTTGCTCCTCACATCTTGGCACCAGCTTCTAGAATTTCCTGGTAATGTGTTAAAGCTCCAGCCTGTTGGCACCAGAAACTAGGTAAAAAAAGACTCCCAGGGGCTTAATGGTTTGGTTTTTTTGTTTTTTGTTTGGGGTTTTTTTTTGGCTAGTGTTTAAAGAGAAGAGGAAGATGAAATAATATTTTACAGTATAAGACAATAGAAAAGAAACACAACCCCTGTTATGACATGATGCTTTTATAGACAGCATTGAGCTTAGGGCATAGGCTCTGCTTACACTACTGCACTCATTTAGAAGATGTAGTCCTGTTCTACTCTATTGGCTTCAGTAAAGCCTTGTGGGAAGGCTGGCAAGGGAAAGGTGAAACAGCTTTGCCTATATTTAATTCTGTGTCTTCTCTCCTTCCCTGGACTGATTTAGAGAGAAATCCATACAATATAGGAACAATGGGTCTGTATTTCTGCCCACATAAGAAGGGAAATCACCTTTAGTTTTAAAGGCCACAGTGAGCGCTTCCCTTTAAATTGTGTGAATGATATTGCTCCATATACATAAAAAGGTGAAATATAATGCTGTCTTCACCAAAGTCTTAATTCATTGCCTTTTAGAATCTTTCTTAACTCTATTGAATGCTCGCCTTTTCTTTTTTTTTATGAGATAACTTCAGAATCTTGTAGTAAATATTTCTGAAAAGGTGAAAACTAGTGACCATTACGTGACTTGTAATGATTCCTTGTGAAATTTGTGTTCTTGAGAGCAAAGCTCCTCTGAAGCAAGTACAGTCTGAAGCGTATAATCTAGTTACACAAGTGTACTGTGTGTATCTACCATTTGTTCATTCAAGCAATGCATTATCCTTATACCCTTGACTAAAAACTTTAAGCTGTCCTGAGAAAAAAAAGAGATCAAAAAAATTCTCAAACTAAAAAAATCAAACCAGAAAGCTCTATTTCCTTCCAAGACAGAAAGATACATTTGGTTTCCTTTTACATTAATGAGGGTTGCTTTTTCTGCTTTTCCAGGTAAAACACAGGTTATGGGTGAAATCAAGATTGCATTAAAGAAGGAAATGAAGACAGATGGAGAACAGCTGATAGTAGAAATCCTTCAGTGCAGAAATATCACATACAAATTTAAATCTCCAGATCATCTACCAGGTATCACACAGAAACCAGCTTCATGATACTTTGAAATCATTAAGTAGGATGTATCCAAAGTCATTTAAAATCACCACTGAAATGGGAAAGAAAATTGCTTCTTAATCAGAATGACATATTCTATAGATGTCTTTTTGAAGTGTTTTTTTCTCCTATGAGTAACTATAATGAAAATAAAAATATTTTGTAGAAGCAAATTAACTCTCAGAAGTTAATCGTCTTCTTAATTTATTTTTGATTGTTAAAAATTAATCCTTTTTTAAAATTTAATAGAAATTATA
>JAOXJM010000001.1:10771245-10781686 GCA_026413425.1 Tringa solitaria
CTCGATGATCCCAAGGGTCTCTTCCAACCTAAATGATTCTGTGATTCTGTGATAAATAAGAAATAAGTTTCTTTTAGCATTCATTTTTATATTACTGAATTGTACCTCGCTTGAAGAACATCCATGAGTTTTCCCGTAGAGCTTGCATTTCTGAGCCATGTCTAGAACTATATTTATTATATTTCTGTAGATTACCTCTTTGAAACAACAAAAAAATCATACTCTCCAAATAAAATAAATTGATGCTTGAGTCTGGCACCTGGAGCACAGCAGCCTGGAATGTTTTCTCTCAGTTGATGTCCTTTTCTCAAAAAAAAAGGTAGTGAGAAATAGGCAACACCACCTCAATAAAAGAGGTGCCCTTTTTACCATTAATCTGCTTGCTACAGCAGTGAATTTCTACTTAACGTCCACCAGGAGCCCAAGTCTAGTCTTCCCAGAACCTGCCTTAATCACAAAGATATACATTCAGAGTACTTTGTGTGCCTCTGTTTGAGAAAGTAGTCACAGCTACAACCAACACTTCAGCCCACAATCAGCCCTGCTTCTTAGCATCTTGTTTATTTTGGTGCAGAAGTTCCATCCCAGCATAGTGACCCTCTGGAAATAGTTAGAAAGCATTTTTGAAGTGTTAAGAACTTCACTGGACAGAAAGCTGTCTGGAACTTAACTGCTGTAGAAACTGTAGGTTTATCTGATCCTAGCTCCAGGAAACTAGCTTGCAAAAAGAGAATTCCAGTATTCTTTCACACACACACGCAGAATGAATAATTAATATGTCTCTTTTTAAATAATTAACAATGTTTAACAAAAATGTGTGTTTACTCAGTTAAAGCACTCAGCAAAGTGCAGAGTATGTGTGAAATATTTCCTCACAGTGCTATTGCAGGGTTTAAGCCAACAGCTATACCGGTACATTATGTGAAAATGGGAATTGAGCAGTTCTTAGAATATTTTTAAGATATAAGCTGAAATTAAAACTCATATAGAGAGAATTCACTGAAAAATATACACAGAGATTTAGTGCAGCATTCTGGCTCTGAGGACGGGTCCCTCCGTTCTCAGATACCGAAATCCAACAGCATATAGTACTGGGTTTACAGTGTGAAAACAGCCTCATGCTTCATATCGCCAGGACTGAGGGGCCACGCTGCCCCCTCGCAGCACCGTCCAGCGCTGCAGCTACACTTCATGGACAGGGATTTCATGCTGTTAGAACTGCTTAAATAGCCATAGAATGTGTCTTTTTTTTTCTTTTTTAATTATTATTTTTTAAAATCAAAATAAATCTAACTTATTTCTATCTCTTCCAATGATGTTGCATGTCAGGACAGTTCACTCTCTCTCCAGGACTTTGTTCTCATGCCCGTTCTTATAGGTTTTAGAGATTTGTTGACTCAACATACTTTGTTTTCACTTCTATTAGTAACTCAAGCATGTCTGCACATTAAGAACTTCTACTTTTAGATTGTTAAAACTGTGTCCAGGAGCATGGGTCTCCATGCATATTGTTCTGACCATGAATCCCTTTATGATTTGAGAGATCTCAGCAAGGGTTTTTTTCCCAGGGACCACTAAGCCCTTGAGGTCTAGCAGGAGTTACTGCTCCACAGCTATGCCACCTTGCAAAATAGTATCCAGCCCACCAAAATTCTGTGAACCCTTTAATCTCCTGCTTACTTAGGGAGAGGCAAACGCTCAGGGACTCCAGCAAGAACATTGGAGAAAATACCTTTGACATTGTTTTTTCATAGAGTCATAGAATAGAATCATAGAATCATTTAGGTTGGAAGGGACCTTTTGATTGGAAGGGACCTTTAAAGGTCATGTAGTTTACCTGCCCTGCAATAAGCAGGGACATCTTCAACTAGATCAGATTGCTCAGAGCCCCATCCAATCTGACCTTGAACATTTCCAGGAATAGAGCATCTACCACCTGCTGGGGAAACCTGTTCCAGTGATTCAACACCCTCATTGTAAAAATGTCTTCCTTCTATCTAGTACATATCTACCCTCTTTTAGTTTAAACCCATTACCTCTTGTTCTGTCACAACAGGCCCTGCTAAAAAGCCTGTGTCCACCTTTCCTATATGCCCCCTTGAAGTACTGAAAGGCCTCAGTAAGGTCTCCTCAGAGCCTTCTCTTCTTCAGGCTGAAAAACCCCACTCTCTCAGCCTGTCACCACAGGAGAGGTGTTCCATCCCTCTGATCATTTCTGTGGCCATCCTCTGGATGTGCTCCAACAGGTCCATGTCTTTCCTGTGCTGGGTACTCCAGAGCAGGACTTCAGGTGGGGTCTCAGCAGAGCGGAGTAGAGGGGCAGAATCCTCAGCTTGGTGCCATCCGCAAACTTGCTGAGGGTGCACTCGATCCCACTGTCTATGTCATTGATGAAGATATTAAACAGTACTGGTCCCAGTAGTCACTGATCTCCATCTGAACATTGAGTCCTTGACCACTACTTCTGGATGTGACCATCCAACCAATTCCTTATCCACTGAACAGTCCACCCTATGTTTCCAATTTAGAGAGAATGATATTGTGGGGGGCCATGTCAAAGGCCTACACAGAAATCCAGATAGACAACATCTGCAGCTCTTCCCTTGTCTGCTGATACAGTCAATGCATCATAGAAGGCCACTAGGCTGGTCAGGCAGGACTTGTGCATGGTGAAACCATGTCTGCCTGTAGATAGGAATTAGGAAACTCCTTCCTCCATTTCATTTTTTCTAGAAGATTTTCCTGATACCTGACACAGAATCAGCACAGTGCATCTTCTTCAGCTATGCTTTACAAGGACATCAAGTTCTAAAAATTTCAATCTGTGAGTTAAGGATATTTGTGAATTTAGTCCACAACAAAAGCAAAATAATTTAATAAAAGCCAGTCACAAGTTATCAGAGATCTCTCCAAATATGTCACACCAGCATATATCTCTAAACTTGGGTAAAAAGGGCTAGTTGGATGATTTTTCTATATCAGTATAGATAAAATGGTATGATTATTTGAGATAACGACTCAGACACTGACTTGGGGAAGAGAAGGTTAAGGGGAGCCATCTACAGATGCCTTACAGGAGGTTGTGAAGAAGATAGAACCTCTTGGAGGTGTTCAGTGATAAGAGTGAAGGGACACAAGTTACAACCTGAAAAATTCTGCTTATATATGTGGAAGAAAAAAAATCATGCTGGGGATAATCAAACACTGAACAGGCTGCCCACAGATTCTGTAGAATCTCCATTCCTGGAAGTATTTAAAACATCTGGGCAAGTCTCTGAGGAACTGTTACTTCTGGACGTGCTTTGAGCAGGAGTGGAGAATTTGACTAGAAGACCTGCCATTGACTCTTCCAAACTAAAATATTGTCTATGACTCTGGAGTTAATGTAACAGCAAGAAATTACATCCTTTAATTATCACTTCATTTTTTAAATACTCAAACTGAAGGACAGTGCCTCTGGCTTCACAGATATCAGACTCACCAATATAAATTATATTTTAGTTGGATTAATCATCAGGGTATATTTGTCCATGTGAGATTAAGTGCTGCTGTACAAAGAAGGAAGTGAGCAGTGTCCATTGTTTGGCAGAAGTGTGGTCCCAGTGCTCTTGAGTGAAATTCATTGTTGACCAATATAAATCTTTCACATCAAAGAGCTACAAAGCCCGTTTGCTAAATTGGCTACACCAGCTGGAACACAGAAGTCTACTTCATTTTAAAATTTACTAATCCACCAATTGTCTTTCTGCTTTCTGGTCCAAAAGGCAAATAGAAAGTAATAAGGTAGAACAAGGATAAGGACCATCTACTGCCTGATTCATGCAGGCCAAAACTATACATGCTTTCCCATTAGCTGCACATAGTGTACTATAGTGCATCTGTACTTCTTAAAAAAAAATCAAAAAAACAACTAAACAGTGACAGTTTCACCCTTTTCCTTGTAGGCCATGTGAAACTAACTGATTCATGCTTAAGTGTCCCAAAACAAGTAACTGCCAAAATCACCTATGCCAGAGTCTCTGGCATTAAATGTGTTTGTCACTTGATATGTCGGAGCTTTGTCAAGGGATGTGATAATAATGAAATGGCATGGAAAACTGCAAGTTGAAACTCCAGTTTGTATCTTGTGTGGAACGGATTCTCACTGAATCCACAATAGATTTGGAAGAAATTCTATTGCAATAGTTCTTAGAAGACTTTGCGACTAGGAACCATCCAAATGTTTCAGATGCCATTTAAAAAACTCAAAGGGCATGTAATCTAAAACCACAAAAATATTCGAGAACCACTATTACTGTTATTCTGGAATATCACAAACTCAAAGGGTTGAATACTGGTTGGGTGGATGGTGGAACAAGTAGCTTACATATTTCGACTACTACTGGGAATTTTGCTTCTGATGTCTGGCTGCTAAGTGATCCAGCTTTAATAGAATTATTAATGTAAAAATGTTTGAACAAGAAGGATGCTAGAATTGTAGTTGGTGGGTCTGCTATGAACTACTGTACAGTGAAATTTAGTCTTAAATACTGCTGTCCTATTTCCCTATGCATTTAGTTCATTGCTTTCTTGAGATCTGAAGCCAAAACACAAACTCTCCTTAGACTACTCTCCCCATCATATTCTTGGTGCCAGGAACAGCTATGGTACACACAAGATTCCTACTCAGTAAGGAACAGGAGACTTTCAGAAATTGGCTTCAATTTCAGTTATTCTAGTTGATGACATATTTGATTTTCATATACAAAGGCTGTAATTTTCAGTTTTTTCTAAACGAATTCACTTTCTTGTGTACAAAGACAGGGTCAAGCTGCAGTGCAGGACTTTAGTGGGGAAAAGTTGCTGCACTGTCCTACATCTTCTCTCCTGCTGTGGGAGCCTCTTTGCCAAAAAGAAACAGCCAATGGGACAATCGACTACAAGTTGGATGCAAAAGTCATCTAGATAAAGAAGAGCTGCACCATTGTGGTGAAAGTGGAATGGGACTAGTCCAGGGCCTAAATCTCCTATAGTCTTCTTTTTATGAGAGACCATACAGTATTTAAACTTCCTACTGCAAGGATGCTCATTTCTCTATATCTTTCTAAAAGTCATCTGTTCACTGCATAGTGATTCTACCTCCTCTTACTCATAAAAAGGCCTCGATTAATTTCTAATTAATAATTGGAAATAATGCAATTAATTATTAAATTTCTGAGTTTATGGCATGTGTGTATGCTTAAGAATAAAAAACAGTAATGGTTTTGTTTAATAATTCAGGTTGCCAATTCATCATATGAACAAGAAAAAATCTATTAAATTGAGGATTTAAGGGTTTCACAGAGGATTTTGAACAAACATTTTCTCCTAATCCTACAAGTAGGAGCTATAATGACTCCAACATCTCCCACTCCCACACCAGAAAATGACAGAGAACTGTTATATATAAAGATTTAAAGTTCTGCTCCAAATACGTATTAAACACTAATTATTGACATAATGCAATAAATAAAAAGCAGGAAATAATAATATGACTTTCCATGATATATATTTAAAACTCTTTCCAAAAAAAAAAAAAGTGTGGAAATAAAGGTGTTAGAGAATGGGGATTGGATGTGTACATCCAATCACTATTTCTGTATCTAACTCAAAATTAATTTTCCATGATTGGCATTTCAAAATACAGAAGAATCAAAATTTGATACTTTTAGACTTTGTTATGCTCATGAAACAGGACATTCGAAAGCAAGTACTGATAATGCCAAGAAACATTTGCATCCTAGTGAGAGCACAAGAAAATTGCTGCTTTTTCAGCCAGTTACATTTCAAGACTTACCAAGAACAACAAAGATTATTATAAAAATTCAAAATCTTTCTCATCTATGCAATCTGCAGAAAGTACGGAAGTGCTATTCCTTTTCTTTCACAGGTGGAGGAGCTGAGACACAAGAAAGCTACAGGTGTCTTTCCAAAGGTCTTCAAGTTACCATGACTTGCTCGTATTTCCTTTGTAAATGATAAGCCTGAAGTCAGTTCCTTCCTCTAAGAGGAAATGAAATAAAAGAAAATCTCATTTCAGCACTGTGTTCTGAAAATGAAATTAATAAAACCTGGAATATTTTTTTGTGTCTAAAGAGAGAGGTCAGACAGGAAACTCCAACTGAAGAGCAGTGAGCATTCATGCTGACAGCAAGTGCCTGGAGCTTGCATGCTGTCTTTGAAGCAGGTTTGGGCTGAACCCATTTAGGAAACTACTCACAGCTGCTTGCAGTCTCTGCTCTAATTGACAGTGGTAATAACAGGCTCATTTTCATCAATGGCCCTAAGAATTTGCAGGAGCTTTTACAACCTCAGGGCACTTCATTCTTGCTTCATCCTAGGCATTCAGAAGATGGAATAAAAAAAATAAAAATTAGCTACTTGAAAGCTAGGACTCAGTTTGTTAAAACTATATTCTATTCTCAGTCTCATCTAGCATGACTTCAGGGCACAGTAGAATTTAGTTTGTTTTTTTTTTTTTCTTTTCATTATTGTATTATGGATAGAGGGATGCAGGCATGCAAACTTTTCAACAGCTTTCCTACTGGAGTTCACTTGATGTCATCTTTGTTTAGTTAATAGTGCTGGTTTCTACACTGTTGCTCCACCAAGAGTTTTTTCTTTCTAGTTCAGTTGTATATCATACGGATGAAACTCCTCACCTTGTTCACTTCCTGTGTCCAGCTGGCATGTGATGATGGTTCCTCACTTCTTTAGCTTAGATCAACACTATATTCAAGCATAGAAGAGCAATGCAGTCTCAGATGCCTGCAATGTAGGCATTTAAATGAATGGGTAAAATGAATCCCACTTCGGAAGTCTTAACTATCATCACAAAATTGCAAGGGAACACTACAGTTTTATAACCTGCCTGGTAAGCAGACAAGAGTGATGCGATTCGATGAAATTAAATCCTGTGCATGGTCTGAAATCCTTTGTTCACGACAGACAGACTAATTGATACTATATGATATGTATGATGTTGCTTTAGGAAAAGAATCCAGAGCTCCAGACTGTGTCTGTTTAATACCACTCACACAAAATGGATTCATCTCAGCTATTCAGGGTATCTTGGTAACATCTAAAGCTACCTGAAATGAAACTCTTTTTTGTTGTTTTGCTGAAAGGCCAGGCTTTCTCTGATAAGCAGCTGTATGTGCTTTCAATTACTTTTAGCATATTTCAAATCACATAGCGTAGTAAAGAGGTATAAAACATGCACAGCATGAACTCTGAAAGCTCAGAAACACAAAAACAAATAAACAGCCAATTTATTTTTTATTTTTCAAATACAGTTTAAAAAAATATTGTTTTGAATGATTGAATACTGACAATCCTGGAATAAGTATTCCCAAGTATAAATATATTGCAGAATTATTAAGAATGCCAAGGAAACATGGCTTAAACCCCTGAAAGAGTGGTGTCTGGTGATGTGCAGTACAGCAACATTTACATACAGATTTACATGAGAATAGAAAAGCAAGTCTCTGCTTTGTTAATGATGTGCTGGGAAAAGAAAATTATTTAACTTGAATGCATTAATAGCTTACTGAAATCAATAAAAAGACCTCAAAATTACATACGATTTTCCTGTGTTTGGAGTAGGAGGTATTTTTTCATTCCTATCATGATGCTTTTTAAGATCTTTAGGTTCAACATGATTTTACAGACCATGTTGTTCTGATGCCCTGAGGCTTCTCAAACGTAACAGTGAGGATGAAATTAAGTTTAGCATTATCATTAACCTTAGTTTCTACGTCTTGGTATGGTCAACACAAAGAGTGAATGTTAGAGGGCATAGTAAAACAATTGGCCTATGTAGAAACTCCAAAGGGCAATATTGATCATTATAATAAGCCCTCAAAGGCAAGTTTTAATCACATAATATCATCAGTTAAATAATGAAGTAGTTGTAAGTATATAGGTCAACAAAAGAGCCAAGTGAAACAGAAAAAAATATTTGATTGTAGTGTTAATGAAGGAGTGCTGCAATGAAGTTTGATGCCCATGGGAAAAATGTTTCCTTGTATCACTGAGTTATCTTAAAAATTTTTCATAGACACATCTTTTTTGCATGTTCCAAATAGAAAAAAATTAAGAGTCTCTGTAAAATATGTTCCATATATTTATTTTTTTTAAATGAAATTAGCATTTGGGAAAAGAGCATCAAGAGGTAAAAGGTTTAAACTGATGCTTTCAGTTCTATGTATTTAAAATTACTGATGGATGCTAGTGCAACAAGTAAAAATAGTTCACTGGCGTGGTTTTTTTTTTTCTGAAGCTCTTAAAACTATTCCTGCTATAGCAACACCAAGTAACAACACCAAGCAGCAGCATTTCTGCCAGTGCCACCTGACTACTTTTAAGATGTGATGCATCCAAGTTTGCTCTGATTTGGCGCTGTGCTATCAGTCACCTTACTGCGTGGGGAGGCTGGAGCACAAAACACACACACACATGCCCACACACCTGCTTAAAATTCTTATACACTTAACCTAGTTGCATAGTAAAAGATAACACATTAGAGACAACTGCAGAGTTGCAGCAGCAAAATGTGGTGAATGGCAAATAAAAGAGGAGCGCTCTTTCTCTGCCAGAGGAGCTGGAGGATCTGCTGCAGGTACCCAGCAGGTGTAGCTGGGTAAGGATGCTGCATCTGGGCAGCATCCTTACCCAGGGAACAGGGGCTGGAGCCCTCCTGCTCCCCCTTTTCTGCCTCTGCTCCTGTTCCTGCATGGTCTGTGATTGTCCTTCATGCCTTCTTGTTTTCTTCTTTGTTCTTTCATGCTATATGGGATGTTTCACTTGTGATGAGCACATGTTTCTTGTTGTTTCTGCCAGAGAAAGCTCAGGTTCTGCCCAGCTCTCAGGGCTGCATTGCTTCAGTGAGCAGTAGCACAGCAGATGAGATTTGTTTTTGTGCCCTTAGGACTCCTGATGTCATACTACGCTTATACTCTTGAGGCCTCTGCTTATAGACAGGAAAAAAGACACTACCAGTGACTCATCTGCCTTAAAATTAAATCTAGTGAGTAATTACAAGTCTCTAGTGGATTCAGGACATTTTCCAATTATGCAATAATTTAATCTTTATTTTACATCTTTTTACATGATACATCTTACATCTACAAGGATTCAACAGAGAATCCCAGAGTCCAATCAAGCTATGGGTGGATCAATATGAAGATCTATGAAATAAAAATGTCTTTAAAGATCTAAAAAAAAAAAAATGTAATGTTTTTCATATTAAAAAAGAAACAACACACCAGTATTATTGTTTTTAAACACTGTAACTTTTATTATCAAAAAAGACTTATCACACTTCAAAGATTCAGGCACTAAACTCCAGGCTGGAGGGAGGCACTTTACCTTTCTCAAGAGCAGAAGTTAAAAACCATAGACTTAGACACCTGCGGTGGACTGAGAAAGATAGAGGAGCTGGTATTGTTGTGCATTCAACCAGAACTAGGCACTCATCTGAAGTGTGAATGATCAAGGTTCATATTCCTTTTTCTACCTGTTTCTCATCAAAGTCTGGAAAACAAATTTTTCTTCCTTACTAACTTCAGCAGGCACTTGCCCTGCACTGCCCCAAGCCCCAGCTGCCTGGTCAGACCTCCCAAAGGGGTGAGGGAGCACTCGTAGCCCTTACACATGGGTTGGACAAGAAATCACTGGTTTTGAATGTCTTTTGGGGGGCTGGGGTGAGCTCAGGCTGCATAGAAATGACTGATACAAGTCTGAGAAGATTCTCTACACTCCTCAAGAAAAAAATTGCTGAAACATGGCTTGCCAGACTGGTCTTTCCCACTCATTATTATTTAACTTATTATTCTTTAAATGTGAAGGTCTTACAGGATTAAAAGTTTAAATAGCTTGTTCTGAATCAGCCTCTGCAGAGTCCAGCTTGATGTCTAATATACGAAGCCTGTTCACTAAACACTCAAGTTTGATGATTAAAGATAGAAGGCAGTAACAGTGGCAGAAGTGCCCTAGTGGACTTATCTCAATGAGTTAGTGCTCATAAGATGTCTCCTCACCAGCCACCAGAACAAAGCTCATGAGCTACAGCACTTATTTTAACCTCTACATGACAGCAGATACTATGGCATTCACAACATTGCTCAAATCCAGAGTGCTATTGGAACAACTCTTCTTAGAAGTTTAACAAGAGAGGGACCTGGACAGGCTTGAGAGGTGGACTCGTGCAAATCGCATGAAGTTCAACCAAGCCAAGTGCAGGGCCCTGCACCTGGGATGTGGCAATCCCAGGCACTAATACAAGTTGGGTTGCTGCTGGAGAGCAACCCTGAGGAGAAGGACTTCGGAGTGCTCGTGGATGAGAAGCTTAACATGAGCCAGCAGTGTGTGCTGGCAGCCCAGAGAGCCAACCGTGTCCTGGGCTGCATCAGGAGAAGTGTGG
>JAOXJM010000001.1:10799820-10823763 GCA_026413425.1 Tringa solitaria
AGGCAGACAAGCTTTTCCACAGGAGAAGAAATGTGATCTGAAGTAGAGAAGCTTCTAAAGAAGAACTCAAGGAGAAAACTTTTTTTCCCATTACACTACAATACCCCTTATGATTTCTAAGTATCAAACCAATGGGACTCTCTGTGTTGAATTATCCTTCTTTTCTCATTAAGTTTGATTTTTAATAATGTTTTTTCCCCTGTTCTTTCATTGAGGGAATTATTTGGAGTTGCACATTGCTTGCAGCAAAAGATTCATTTGCTTTAGAAATGCAAAGCCACCAAACCAGAAAAGTATACGAGCTTTTCACAAGCACTTGTGAACTGAAGCCACTAAACTTTTGACTATGTGGTGCCCATTGTGACTCCAACATCATGGAGGATGATGATAAGCTTTAAACTTCTCAAAACCAGGAACAACCACTTATGCTTAAGATCTACCGCTGAGAATTCATCCAGAGACTGGCAGCACATCCTGAGTTTGACATTGCCATACTAGATTGCTTCTAGCACCAACACCACCTGCTTTAAAGCTGGGTATGTTTATCACTGCGATGTAGCCCTATTCCCAGTTTTCCACAGGAAGAGTTATTATTTTCAGGTACTCTGGGGGTGAGGGGCACAAAGAATAGTTGCTTACTAAAAGACAAGCCACTTCTAAATGTAAAATGTAGCTAATCAATTGCCCCTGGTAATGAATATCCAATCAGGCACATTCATCACTTTCTACTTTACTGTATTTTCCTTTAAAGTGAAACACAATACTGTTCTTTAGAGACCTAAAGAGGAACTTTGCATCAGCAGTTCAGTATAGACTATATATTTATTATGACTAAATACAGAGCAATTCTGAAAGTATTCACAGCTTCAAACACACCTGCAACAAAACTCCATTGACTGCAGGGAACTCAGTATACATTGGGGATAAATTTGGTCCTAGGAGTTTAAAGCTTAAAGGAAAATCTAAGGGAACCAAGGGAAATCAAGAATATTCAATGAATTCCTGATGCATATGTATTCTTTTATTGAATTGTTTCCTCCAGGGTTTATTATGGATGCATAACTTTTTGTTAGAAAAAGGTATTCAAGAATTTTTATTTTTTAAAGGCAAAGAAAGAGCTATACCATGAAGGATTATTAGAATTATCATATATATTAATCTGCTGTTGAGACAGAAATTTCTGCCAAGTTTATGAGATGGTTAAGTAGTAGTTCTCTCTACGCACTGAATTCGAAATATTTTGGGCTTCAGTGATTATAAGTGCCTCAGCTGTAAGGTGTTCTGCCACATTCACATCCATCTCACATCTCTGTTCTTAGGCTTGTATTCTTGAGGGATGTTGTGAGATAACAACAACCCATCAACACCGCCTAGTAGTGGCAGCCAAAATTCTGATCCTGACAGTTGCCATGACCAACAAATCAATCTCAAATTTAGGTCAGCCACTTTTTTACCAGCTAGACCAGATACAATAACATCACACAGAAGGCAACAAAGAAAATCACTTTTCATAAAAGTCCATTACAAAAAACTGGTTTAAATTTTCATTTTCTGTTTCAAATAAATGTTCAGTTCTCCTGTACAAACACTTCAATACATAGGTACAGAAATAACAAAGAACACAAATATTTGACAAATCTGGCTTACTGAAATAGGTTTAAGAATGTTGACTATTAAATATGTGTCCTTAAGACAAAACATTATTAATATCCAGTACTGAGAATGTTACTAGCACCAGATGTTATTCTCTTTAACATTATTCATCATACCTTTTCCCACTAACTTGCAACAACTCTATCTAACCCTATCTAAGCAGAATGAGCTTTCAATTAAGGCTAAAACAGTGCTTGCAAGGCATTGATCCAATAAGATATTCAGTCAAACACACATTACTACTTCGGTTTCCTTTGGGGAGTATTATCTCCAAGTTGAAGTTACTTAGGAGAATGGGGCCAGATTTTGGCTGCAATATTATAAATAAAATAATTAAAATCTAATTTCAAATAAAAACACCAATAAGGATACAAAGAATCTAGTAATTTTATTATGGCCACAATTTTATGTCCACTACAAAGCAACATTTATTATTTGATCAGTACTGTAGAGTCTTGAATATACCTTTGTTTGTGTTCAGAGTACATCTGTCTCCCCCAGCATCTCACTGAAGTCCAGCATGCCATGTCTGTTTTCATATCATCCACGCTACCTGGCCTACAACAGTCTTTTCCTTGATAGTTCATTCCCAGATACATTCTCCTTTGCTTCCTCCGTCCTAGCACATAATAATTTATACTTTTTAGCCCCATCCCTGGAAACATTCAAGGTCAGGTTGGATGGGGCTCTGAGCAACCTGAACTAGTTGAACATGTCCCTTCTCATTGCAGGGGTGTTGGAATAGATGGTCTTTCAAATAATTGCATGATTCTATGATTCTATGACAGTTAAACAGATGCTATAAATCCTGTGCAAATATCTAGGATTGTCATTGTCATCAACCACTCTCACCCCTTTTACAGCCAGCATGTGCTCATCCTTGCATTCATAAGTAATATGTACATGTCATCCTAGTATCTCTGCAAAAAATAAGGGATTAAATAAGCATTAATATATTTTGACAGATACATTACACAGAAGCATAGTGGAAGGATTTTGTAATTTTGGTAATATGTTGATAAAACATGCCCATTTTGCTGTAGATTTATAGCTAGCATTTTTTTATAGAATAACAGCATAACAGGAAAAAATAATTATAAGTGACTGAGGTTAAATTGTGAATATTATGGTATTTGGTTTATGTCTCAAGAAATGTTTAAAAAGGTAAAGTATCCTGTACAACATGAATAAGGGCTTGAAATAAAGGATTTCAGTGAGATCTAATAGAGAAAGTTCCTGCAGGAAAGATAAACTGAAAACAATTGCAAACTAAAGATGAATCACATAATCACAGAATCATTTAGGTTGGAAGAGACCCTTGGGATCATCAAGTCCAACCATGGAATGGTGGTGTTCTTGTATTTATATGAATTTTTAAATCATGTATACAACCTAGTTCAGTTATTTTCAGCCTACCTTTTCTTTAATTTTATCGAGCAGCCATGCTTAGATTTCTCAGATGTTGGTACAAAAATTTTAAACCATTCATTACCCTAATATAACCTAAGATAACAATAAGGGCTGCTACCATGCCAAATTTGATATGCCCGATTAACATCACTGTATTAAATGGGAACTTCTCATGCCACAGAAATATAAATAAGTTTATGTGTACTATTCTAACAGACAGTAGGACAAAAGGATGGGTGATACAGGAGAGATGGTGGATTCTGTGTAAGATAAGAGATGTAGATTTTGGTGTCCTTCCTGGAGAATCAATATGGGTACCACCTTGCTGTCAATGGCATTTCCATTGCATACGAGAAATAAAAGGAATAAAAGAGGCCATCAGTTATATACTGAAAAGTGTAGTTTAATAATTGCAAACCCATTACATTGTGAATCTCTGCATTCTTCTATTAAAGCAGTTCCCAAAACTTAAGGTTTTGCCACCTTTGCTTACCCTAATAATTTTCAGTCATCTCTAGGAAGAATATGAATTCTAATGAAATGCTTAGAAAAAACAATGAATAAATCATTGAGTTAATCCCCCTTGATAATGCATGAATCAAAAAAGTTAATTCTTAATTTCCATTCACGCACACAAAAATGGAATTTTCTTTTGATTAAAACTAAAATAGTAGATGTGAGGTGTTTTTATTAAAATCAATGGCAAGCAATAAGATTTTAAAAGCTTTTAATGCTGTATATTCTATGCAAGGTATGAGTAAAACATCCCCACAGGATTTAGCTGTGATGCTAGTTTATTAGTGATTGTTAGTGATTAAGATTTTATTTACTGCATTATATTAAAAAGTGAGAAAGAAAATAACAGCACTAACACAACAGGTCAGGCCTCATTACAATGTTCTTTGTTCATGAAACCTACTGGATGTCATTGACAGTTATAAATATCCAGAGGCAGGTGTAAAAGTAGGAAGGGAAAATTCTTAACTTTCAAATGATCTAGACAATACAACAGAAAAAACAGTTCATTTAACTTTTGTTTGTTGTATTCAAGTTCAATATTAAACCTTCTCATTCAACAGACACCAAATACCCTCATCAAAACAAGAAATTAGACACATATTTACACTGGGGTATCTGAATATCAAAATCAATCATAGAATCAATCATAGAATACCAGGTTGGAAGGGACCTCAAGGATTCTCTGATCCAACTGTTCTTAGTGAAAACATGGTCTAAAAAAAGGCGTCAAAGGCACAGGCACGCAAAAGAAGTGATTTTAAACCACTGAAAGTCAGAAACTATATGCACTATTTAGCTTTCAAATAGGTTTTAAATCTGTCTACATGTGTTTGCTATTCCTGCTTTATATCTCCTAAGTATCCCTGGTATACTGTTCCCAATGTATTTCTCCACAAAGGAATTTTTCACAACACACATGAAAGTGTGATGTAGGCTCCACACAGCATCTGTAACAAAAAAATCAAATCATAAACCTGTATTTGTTTTTATGTATTAGAGAACCCATGAGACCTGTGATGCAGCATCTCACAGAAAATATTAAATCTTCAAAATGCAGTGCAAGACTGACAAAGTGAAGATCTGGAAAGAAATTTCTCTCCTTAATTTGCTGTCACTACAAATTATTAATAGAAACCTTTGGTATCACACCAGATTCCTTTTGGTATTGAATGTCTATGAATTGTGACGCATGTAAATATGATAGAACGTTACAATTAATATTTGAATCTAAATGTCCTAATGGAATGAAATGAGACAGGGAGACCAAAGCATTTTCCTCACCATTTCTTATACTCTTTCTCTAAGCACCATATGCTGGCAGCATTTTGAGACAGGATAGTGGGCTTGACGGACCTGTTGTCTGACAGAATATGGCAATTCTTATGTTCTTACAGTCTTATAACAGTGCTCTGCCTTTTGCAATCAGTTATGCTTTGAAGTGCAAAACCAAAGATATGGGGAAGTTAACTGAAGCATAAGTTACAATGGGAGGCAAGAAAAAAGCAGAATGCATATGCCCCATGCAACTGCACAGACTGTGACACCAATAAGAAAATAGTGTTACTGTAACACACCATGAAGTGATACTCAGGTTTCCTGAGGCCAGAAAATAATTCCGTCCTTTGGGGCACCCATGTGAAAAAGGGATGAGGGGCAGGGATGCAATACATTCCTCCTTCTGGAAGTGATGGAGCTTTCACGAGTACAGTCCGATCACTCTGAGATCCATTGTTCTTGCATTCCTTTCTTACATCTTCCCCTTTTTACCTACCCAAGCTGTCAGGAACTAAATGATCTCTTTCTGCTCAGTTATATTGAAGTGCCTTCTTTTCCCTTTGTGCCTGCTGCACTTCATGTTGCACCCAATTGCAGTGCCTGTGTAGGATGACACTTCTGGGCATGATGCTACTGGAGAAGTGATATTTCAGAACATGCTATTCAATTTCTAGAGGCAGTATTTTGGGAGACAGAAGGTAAAATCCATATATAAAGAAATGCACTTTCTTATCAGTTTAACAAACTTCCCACAATAATTCATTTTGAATTTACAAAGAATTGAGATTAATAAAATCAGGTTATAAAAATAGAAGTAAGGAAAAACAGAAAAATATTACATGAAGATCGATGTAAACCCCTGTGACTCAATTAAAATAAACATAAGTCCATAAAACATCAGTTTTACCAATATTATACAGGGACTTGAAAATCTAATTTGAATTTCAGTACATTTGAATACAGGTCATACATACATAAAATGAAAGACTAATTCTACAGAAAATTTAGGGCTAAACAAAAAAGATTCTAGTGTTGAAACAGCACTCAAAACCTTTCCTGACACTCTCATATCTATGTTTTACCAAAATATTCAATTCTAACTACATTTCAATTTCCTTTCAAGACAGGGAAAACCAACTCTGCCTGCTTTGAACTTAGTTTACCACCAGGATATTGTCTGATCTGTATGTGGTTCCCTACACACAAGGCTCCAGATATATTTCAGCAGTACCACATTGCTTTGAACACTGCTAAGACTTAAGCATATGAAGGAGCAGAGCTCCACTTTCTATCTAAAGATAAGGCTGATATGGTAGAAAACCAAGTATAAAATCTAAGCAGATTTTATGGTATATACATGGAATATAAGCATGTCAATTCTACTTCATTGTTCTATAAAGTTTTTTATTTCATGCTAATGCGATCAAGATGACAGAGTTGGCTAGTGACAAAGTTATGAAAGTACTCCAGATTCTTGATTTCCACTCCATTAACTTTCCACTGAAATCAGACCTTCCAGAAGCAGAACTTTTTTACGCTTCAGCAAGATGCTCCACACCTCACACTTTGATGAGCAGATCAGCATACAGAAATATATATTAAACACAAAATACATGTCAGCTCATTCTTTTTTACCCAGGAAGATATCCTAATAAATTACCTGTGTTTGAAATAAGAGTTAAAGAAATGAAGTATAAAATATAAACAGAGATGTATTCAGATCCCCATGTCTGTGACAAATTGAATCCTTACTGCTTTATTCCATAATGGCCATAAAAATACTTTCAAGAATCTTTAGAAGCATATTTTAAATTATTCCCTTAAGCCTACTCAGATCTGCTGTATGACAAATGTGGGAGGTTGAGTGAGAGTAGCTTATATGCCAAAGAGCAGGAAAAAAAAAAAAAAAGAACGACAAAGGACAGATTTAATAATAGGAAAGAGAGTGTTAGTTAACTTACACAAACTTATAGTTTCTTCCCTTTAAGTATGTACAGTGGCCTCATTTTTATTTCCTTACACCTTAACCAAGCAGACATTATTGGAATGAAAGGAACATACTGGTTATAATTTATATTGTATTTTGTACCATTTCTGATGACTTTATCTCTTTAAATGACAGTTACAGAGTAAAACAAAGCAGTTTGCTGATCATAGTATTTTAAAGAATTTTTTCTCCTCAATTTTGCAATGGAAAAAAAATCAATAACTTTAGTGTAAAACACCATTATCTATGTTAATTTTACTACCTTTATCATGAAAGTTCTGTATTCTTCTATTACTTTTAATCTGCAAGGAAAAATTAAATATTTCCATGGTTAATACAATTTTTTAAAAGAGTGCTTGTCTTCATTGAAAATTTATATTTACAGAATGATTTCAAATTAAAATGAAATACAATTTTTCACATAGTCTGTCACAGTTCTTCAAAAAGCAGTTAAATGGCAACCAAAATTCTCTAAAATAAGTAACAAACCATTGACAGACTGGTTCCAACACATCTGTCTCAAAACATCACATCTGCCTGTCAGGACAACAATCGTCTAAGAAAAGACCAGACCTTCTAAAAACCAATACACCGAGGGTATATATCACATGCAGGTAATAAGCCAGCATGACAGTAGTAAACAACGTGACATCTGAGAGACGTTATATTAGTCAGCTTAGAATCCAATTTCATTGACTGCTGTCCAACGGGGACAACATACAGACCTTTTCATACCACTGAGCATTAATTAGCTGCTACCAGTCTTCTTTGTGCTATCAGTTATAAATATTAATATCTTTGTATGTTTTATTCATTTTTCTAAGTGGCAACTTTAAGATTTTTCCCATTTTGCATGGTAATATTTCACACCTAAATGTGCTAAATGAAGTAGAAGTGTCAAGGTAAAATGATTTCTACATTTATCATTAAGGTAAAAGGGAGTCATGTGGTACCACCACTGAACTGGTAAGCGCGCTCTATCTTCTGAGAGGTAAGATTACTGTTGTTTAACTGCTATGTTCTCTTTATATCCCTTTGTTCATTACATAAAGACCAGGTTACCTCTTTGATTCTCAGTGCAATTATTTTCCAGCCCTAGTTTTCCCAGTATTGCCTCAATTCTATGTAGTCCTCTGTACTTCAGGGGCACAGATTGCATATAGATTTCATGTGCCTTACTGTGAGACAATCACACATAGTGACCCATCTTAGTTTAAAATTAAGAGCCAAACAGCTAACACTCTTTCACTTTTGTTTAATATAGTGATGTCTACTCACAAAGATCATATTTATGTCTGACATCTATTTTGCACTCCTAGGATTGAATTATTCTGATGAACATCAGGGATTGAGAGGTTAGTCATCTTTAGTTACCAATAATTTCCTTATCAATGACGGATCACTGACCTACCCTAAAAAGCTTTCTTTGGGTGAGACAAGTCATAAACTCCAGAGGCTATTCTCTTCAGTGATTTTTTGAAAAGTTTCAAGTAACAAGTTGACCTTTAAACATACAATTCTTAGATGCTTAAGATGGGATAAATGGATTCCATTCACATTGTCTTAATGTACTTTTCTGTAAAAGAATGTGGCACTGAAGAAATGAGATATAATTTCTACTTCAGCTGTGCTTATGAGTCACAGGTGCCCTTGAGCCAATCAGTCCCTCTAATTTAAGTTTATCTTTTCTGTTGAAGACAAATCCATTTAAAGATTTAAGCTTAACTCAGCACAGAAATCTGCAGCTCCCTCTATAGGAGAATTTAACTGCAGAAGAACGAGAAATAGCCAGCACTTCAAAAAAAAGAGGGACAAGTCTCCATAGCTAGGAAGAAGAGAGCTCCGGGATAGGAAAAGCATGTATTTTATTGTAGAAAAGGCCTGTACCTGTCAAAGTAGGCAGCTGTCTGTAAGCACCTAGTGAAGGGATATTAAACAGTAGATGGGTAGCTATGGCCACTGATACAAGGGTGGGCCAGAAACGGGATTCAGAAGGAGGTGGTTGAATCACCATCCCTGGATGTGTTTAAGAGCCGTCTAAATGCGGTATTGGGGGATATGGTGTAGGGGAGAACTCTGTAGAGTAGGGTGGATGGTTGGACTCGATGATCCTTAGGGTCTCTTCCAACCTAAATGATTCTCTGATTCTGTGATTCTGGGAGTAAGGCCAGGTCAAAAGGAGAGTAGTTTGGTATTAAATACACTAAAGGTCTAAGCAAAAGTCAGACTAAGGAATGAAATTTTAAGAGTCTTTCCTACAATGTGTTCCTAAACCAAATAGCATCAAGCAAAGCCAGGAAAGCACTACGCTATGCAACCAGAAATGAAAAATGGGAGGGAATCTGCATCCAATTACATGTAAACTCAGATGTGTTGCTTAAGAAATTCTTACTAGGCAATCCAAATTTATTTTAAGCTGGGTTTAGCTGCACAGCTGCGTTGAAAGTAAACCAGTTAAAACAAAGATGTCAGACATAGATTTTGTCTACATCAACTTTGCTTTATGATGTTTACCAATAAGACAATGATCTTATTACAATAAGTACTCCTGAACTACTTAGTAGGATGTTCTCTCTTGGTAAACCGATAACATCATCTGCAGTTCCAAGATGAACTACGCTCCTAAAGGGAAGGGTTGCAAATGCAATATTTTGTATGTGCCCAACTAAGGCAACAAAGCAAGATGAAAGAACAGTAAGAATCACTTTTCTTGGAGATTCTCCAAGATAGACATTTTATTCTTCCGTGATAAGAATGTTATCCAGGACACAGTTACTCAGTGGAAATTTTCTGAGACATGTTTCTAACAAAACATAAAATGTTTCACACAACTAAAACTACTGGAAAATATCCCCAGACAAGATGGTTGTACTTCAATTAGGCCTCTAATGGAAATTGCAGACTCCAGCTTTAAAATCTCATAAACAATAAACAAAGGAGAGATGACTCCAGCAAATCAGTTTTTAACATTCTTTGTGCTGAAGTAGAGAAGGAAAGGTAGGGAGGACCACCACAAGCAGCTGTTCATAATATCACATTCAGACAACAGTGGAATTCTACTCACAACACTGACTAAACTTGCAGAAGTCGACGGCATTACTCACATAGTTACTCACCTCTATATGACTAAGACTATGCAAATCTACACTGGACAATGAGGAGCTTCACACTCTTTTGGTGAAATGTCATCCCTTTTTACTGGGGAAACCTGCTCCTTATCATAACAACCCTATAATCTGTTGTGCAGCAAAACATTAAAGCCTACAGACATATTAAAGTACTAGGAAGCCCCATTCATCCTGTCACATTTTTCATGCTATCCCACTACCCTCTCCCCACTTCTCCTCCTGAGAATTTTGCTGCTACAAAGGGGCATGCTTATGATTACAGGGTCTGTACTTAACTGCCAACACTCAATCCCCAACTAGTGAGTACTAGTAATGTCAAGGAATCAAGAGATAGCTGAGACTAATTCAGGAGGAGACAGAAACATCAATTTCTTATAGACCCAGAATAGTTGTCAGTCCTAGCTTTCAAATTAAGAAAAAAAATAAATAAAAAAACCCCAAGCAGTTTTTCCCAGTCTGAGGAATGCTAGGCTCATGTTTGGATCTACATAAAGAAGACAGAATTTTCAAATATCTTAATTTAGATAATATTGTATAGGATCAACTGGAAACATAACAGCATTATTGTACAGAGACATGTACACTTTTGAGATGCACAGTTAAACTAAAAAGTAAGAAGCAGTTGATACTGCTTTTATTTACTAAGTTCCCTGTGAAGCAAAAATTGGCATGAAGAAGACACATTGCTCTGATTAAGTTTTAATTAAAGCTTATAATGCATCAGTGAATACCTAAAACCAAACATCACTCTCATCATCTGTTCTCCCACTACTCTTTTCCCCCAAACATACACAGCATATGGAATGGAGAGAACTTAAAACCTAGCCACAAACCTCCATCAGCTCTAGGGCTGATTTCAGCATTTTTTTGTGGGTCAGAGCATATCCAGGAGTCCCTCTATCAGGTGCTATTGGGCACAGAAAGGGTTAGGTTCAATCTGCCAGTCAGTCCTTTCAGATATCAATGATGTCAAGAGAACTTTCCCAGAGCCAAGCTCTTTATTCCAATATCCTGGTAACTGACAGAGAATTTCCTTGAATAAAAGACTAATCAAGTTTGTACACAGAAACTCCTGTTTGGCAAAACATTTCATAAAGACCAGATATATCTAGATGTCATAGGAAATGTTGCCATAATCACAAGTGGTTTTGGTTAATGCCATGAGTAGTGCCAGAACCTCAGGATTTATGAGAGATAATGCATATTATCTTTCTTAACTCCACTGGTGTCTGAGGCCCCTTAAGCACTAAGGCACACTATCATTTCCTAATGCCAGTCTCTCCACTTGTCAAACCGAAAATGCCCATTTCATCCATTCTCTGTGTGTTGCACCCCCAGTGTACTGTGGGTTACCCCAGCTTCTGTGTATGAGCATACAAATGTCAGCTCTAATATTTGCATTTGTACTGTCTATATAATATAAACCCAAATGTGCTCTATGCTCTCTTTCACATCAGTATTTATTCACTAGATGGTCTAGCTGGTTTGCTGCAGGCTGGGAACCAGAAACAAACAAACTGGAAGCTTATTTACAGGAAAAGTCTTGTTAGTATGAAGAAAAACAATAATAGAAATTCTTCCCCAATTATTTAAATCCTGCGATAAATGGAAAGACCAGAGAAAAATCCCAAACAAATACTGAAGAAATTTGTTGGCATAGAACTAGGAAATGGTAACTTTGCTCATTCTTAAAACAACTGGAGGTATTCCTGCTAATATAATAAATCTCTGAAATCATGATCATTACAAAAAACAAGGATTCCAGAATGCTTTACACAGTTTAAATGATGAATAACATCAATGCTAATATGTAAACTTCTACCTTGTTCAGCTATTCTTTTCCTTATACAGACTAGCCATCAAAAAATATTCCAAGAAATTGTAGAGTAAACCAAATTTGTTCAATAATGAAGTAAACAAATAGTGGATATGGAAGATGAAACCTTTGTCCCAAAAATCAAATCATAAATGTTTAGGGGATTAGAACTGGTATTTACATATAAACATCGCAAAAACATTCAGTAAATGTTATGTTTGGGAATACTGAAGTGAAAAAGTCTGCTTCATTATGGTCCACAGTTATACTTGTGTCTTACGAGCAAATACCTGAAGAAGAATAGGCATTATACAGTAGTTGTCTTGTTGCCTTGATTACTATATCAGGGTGACACATTTGCTCTTTTCACAAATTATTGGTGAACATCAGTACATTCACATGAAATGTAAAGTAATAATAGAGTTTGCAAACAAAAGTGCAAACAGTGCCAGTGAATTTAGTTATATCCACTTATTAAGAAAAGCCTTAAAATTGAGCACTGTCCATGAGCTAGAGAAATAAGGAGCCCCATGTTTTTTGTTGATACCTAGCACTCATAGAATGAATTGGTATCTAGTTCCTCAAATAATGATGAGTTACAGACCTGAAGCAAAGTCAAATAGCAATGGGAGATTTTCAAGACTTTAAGCTCTACCTGAAATGTTAATGGAATCTGCAGTTTGGTTTTTTTAAGGTAAGCTTAAGACAAGCATCTACTAAGATATCTTGTTGGTATTGCCTTGGAAGACAGGCAAGATAAAACCAGCTCCTGAGTCTTTTTTGTCCTCTGTCATCCTGTCAGAAGAACTCAAGAGGCATATCATCTTTTTGATACTCTGAGATTTCCCAGCACTATGTCTATGATTGCTTTTCCAAAACTGCTATTTAATCATAACGTGATGCAGATGCAGATATAGATGAGTGGTTGTAACACTAATACAGGCACTGGTATCAATTGTTTAAAACCTAGCTAACCATTAAGTATTCATTCTAAAATTTTTCATTCCTTGGGTCTACCAGAGTAAATTTTGGAGTGAATATTTATGAAAAAGCAGTCTGACCTTTCTGAAGATGAGTAAAGATGTTGGGTTTGTTCAGACCAAGAAACATGTAAATCTTTGAGAGTTCAAGTACCTTCACTGTCTAGGAAAGAAACAGAACACTTGACAGAAAGTTTCTCCTTGCCTCAGAAGGAGGCATCCTGTGATATTTTCCCTAAATGTGAGTATCTGAAGATCTTTTCTTGTGCAGTTTTGCAGAACACCATATCCTCGCTGAACATGTTCCATCCCAGGAGAGCCAGAGATTCCTCAGTCAGGAACTGTTTCACCCCACCACTGCTCCGCTCTGTCCCTCTGAGGAATAATCTGGTACTGAATGCAGAAAGTGAAAGAAAGGATGTTGTCTGGGGACTGGGATTACAACAGTCCCTAAGGGGTTCTGTATCACAATTCATATGCAAAAGGGTATAGAGAAGGTTGAACAGCTAATGTTAATGTCAGCATTTGATTATATAACCATAACATTCTGTTAATTGTATGTAATTTTATGTAAATCAGAAACAAGAAGAATCCCTAATCTGTCTTTTCAGCTCAGGCTGTTCCTATTGTATATTTGTGCTTGTTTCAGTCACTCAAGAGGATGAATCTTCAGCTACTTCTCCTAGGTAACATGTCATAAACTAAGAAACCTTGTTTGAAGTAGGGTGGGTTTTTTTCCCTTTACTGTGCACATTTTTCTTTTTTCCCTTCTTCATCCCTATGAATGCAGATATGGTCAAATTTTCTGTTCCTTTCCCCTTGCAGAGCACCTGGGCCAGGGTGGTCAGAGAGCTTCTGTTGGGGTGAGTGCAAGATAAAATCAAAACCAATGACCTCCATGTGAGGAACACCTAGGGACAACATTCCACAGGAGTTTCTGTTTGTGGGGACAAAGCAGGAGAGAACCGCAGGACTAATCATTGTATAAAATCACTGCTTGTGCACGCTCCCGGTGTGAGTGGACCACAGCAGCCCATTAGCTTCTAGATGTAGTGCAGATTACATTCTGATTGCCACCAAGCACAACAGCTGTCAAGCTTAATGCAGCCAGCAAACTACTGCTAGAAAACAGACACCTTGCTCAGTGGATTCCCCAGCTTCCTACCCAGTTTCTTTTGATGCATCTTTGTGGTATTCCAAATAATGTTTTATATTCTTTCATGCCTGACCATTTTATTATATTTTGGGTTTCAATTTTGACCAGACCATCCCATGTTTCGCTAGGTCTTATTTATGTTTTCTTCCAAGGCAAAAATGTATTGTAAGGCTGGTTTATTTGCAAGGCAATGTTAAACAAAACAGTATGAGATGTATCTGATTAAAAACCCAGCCAACAATAAAGTGATTATCTTTCAGCACAGTGTGTGGTGCCATATGGTGACTGAGCAAGTGGGAAGAACTGATGCTTAATATGCAGCTCCAGTGATTTATGGTTACTGACTTCCTGTAGAAAATGACTGCTTCTTTCATAAAAACCTAATTAGTTTAAAAAGTACATGTTTGCAGAGAAAATTTATATTGATAAAGTTGCCAGTGCAGTATCTAAATATATCCATGATCTATAAAAAGCCCAAGTGGCAGGTGCATTTTGGACCATTTGAATCTTGATCTGTCTTGCTGACCCTGATCAGGAGATTTGCTTGAAATAACCATGAGCAGCTGGTTTTATTGGTTCTTCTTATTGTTTTTTATATTTATAAGCTGTGTACAATTGCACCAAATAGGTTTATACATCTATGACCTAACTAAGCAACAATTAATGTTTTGCATTTTTTTTTCTTCTACCAGTAAATCTGAAGACTTTGTGAAAAAAAAGGTTCTATTCTTTCCTAAGTTCAGGGGTTGGTTCTCTCTTCCTACAACAGTAAAAAGCACAAGGTAACAACCAGAAAAACACATAAATAAGAACTCAGTCAAATCTTTATCAAGGAAATTTCATACAAAATGTTTCATTGACTTGATAGAACCACACCATGCCTATCCTTATTAAATTAATCCAAACTACTTCCTCTCTCCCTGTAGTATAAATCCAAAATATTGCTACTGAATTCTGTGTTAATGGTTATAATTTTGAAAGGCAGGCACCTTAAGAACCATAGCTATAATCTATTGAAACATTTGGGTGCCTTTACACTCAAGTCCCTTAATCCATAGATTGAAATGTCTTGTGCATAAGATTTTAGGTAATTTCTAATATGTAAAAAATTCTGTCCTATGGGATATCACAGTAGGTGTTTCCATTATTCCTGTATTTTCTGTTCAGTCCTCTCATCTACGATATATGTGTTCAATATCTCCTTTTTATCTCTTGAATTCAGTATTATATAAGTGAATTCCTTTCAGTTATTCTGTCTCATATTAAAGAAAGGCTGAATCCCACAGAGACTTGTAGTGGCTCAAAACATGTTCTTCATTTCTCTCTGAAGCTGACAAGCACAACTGTCTTGTCTCCATCCTCCTAATTCTCTGTAGTCTAATTTCTCCTTTTTATTTTCTCACATTTACTATTATTTGATTATATATGTATAAATTATATAAATTAGAATCTTCAAGTTATTTTTTCCCTTGTCTTAATTACTTTAGAGGCTTGCCACCTTGACAGAATAAATCTGTTTGTCCATTCTTCACTTTTTCTTGTTCTTACCTTTTTTCTCGGGAAAAAAAGAATCATCCTTTTTCACACAATGATGTGTTCTAATACTTTCCCCAGTCTTTTGCATATTTTAGTTTGACACCCTATGTGATGCCTCTGTTTTCTGTATTTGTAAGCTCTAATGTGAGGTCGAGATAAAGAATCATGCACATATATTCTTTTGTCTGTGTAATGAAAGTGACTGATAAAGGTTCAGTATTGTTTCAATATTAGTGTTGAACAGCCTTAAACAGAAATAGTTTTACTAAAAGTAACAGTTGCATTGAAATTTTCATTTTAATTTAATTCAAATTTCAAACCAGTAGTCAGTAGAATTAAGGTTGAGGATACTCTAACTGCTCATTTAACAGCACATTAACCCGTACAGCTTGAGGGATAGTAACTGAGGGACCTTTCTGTTAGCTAAAAAATAAAAGATCTGGGGGTTAGTCTCTTCTGCATATATGCAAATCTTTAAGACCCACTGGGAAAAGAACATACATTAACAGGATATTATAAACCATATGCATCTCTTTCTTTAGTACTTCACTGTTAAAATAGTATTAATACTTGTAGTTTAATATGAAAAATTATGATTTACTGTCTAGCTTTAACAGTAAATTGCAAATATTCACAGTCATGTTGAGTAGAATACTAAATAATATTCAGTCTAGTCATCTGAATTTGGCCTTATCCCTGAAAAAAAACAACATAAAAGAAAATTATTATCTGCTGACACTACCTCAAAGGTACTATGGTAACATGAGTAATGTTGTGAAAGTAACATTATAATGAAGGAGCCCCTGAGAACTCTATAAAATGAGGAGAAAAAGGAATAGAAAATGGAATGGAAATTTCCATCTTTTTGAGTTTGTTTCCTGAGGGGTTAAAAAAATTGAGAAAATCATAAAGAAGGCAATGATCCCAGCTGCTGTTCAGTATCAGACTACTGGACACTAATATGTAGTAAACATGAAAGCTACAAGTTTAGATGAAAGGATGTTCCTTCCTCCTCTGGAATATCCTTTCTTCCCTGGCAAGTTCTGTGGAACAAGTGAAAGAGCCAAGAAAGTGGTGAGGTCAGTAGCATCCTGATTCCATGGACTATCAGAACTGTATATGTTACACAAACTGTAGGGACGAAGAAAGAGGGCAGGACACAGAGTGAACACTGAAAGAGACTGGTAAAGTCCTTGAGTAGTTTAGATTGGGATAAATATCTGAAGATCATCTAGTCCAAGTACTTGCTAAAAGCATGGTTTACTTCAAAGGTAGATAAGGTTGCTCAGTACAGTTGAGTTTTTAATGTCTCCAAGCATAGAGATCTCACACTTCCCTGGGAAACTGGTTTTAATTTTTGTCCATCCTTATATCCAAACTAAGTTTAAGGCAGTGAAATTTAAAACATATCTAGTGATTATTAAAATCAAATGTGCTGAAAGAGATGATCAATTTTTTTGTGATTAATTGTATTTTTTGATGTATTTTTAACATAAAAACATGGAAAAAACTGAAACTGAGCCTAAAGCGCTAGTAATGCAAGAAAGCTGAGCTTCTTTGGTGGCTTCTTTTGAATTCCAGATCTTTATTATGTAGCCTGGACAAACTGGACTTGTTAACAAAAAGAGTACATTGGTCAGTACAAGAGATGGTGTGTATACATCATGCCCTCACAAACTTGTAGATGGAAAAGAGAAAGCCAGAAAATTAAGCTAACTTATCTGCTCTCAAATCCATGTTAAAACTCACAGGATATTTGGATTTCAATTAGATGTCTAATGTTGAGTAAGCACTTAAGTGCTCTGCTAAATTTATGTGAGGAAGAAGAGTATGTTACATCTTCTTAGATATGTAATGCTTCCTGACAATGGATCCACGCTCACACTGGAATCATAGTCAATGCAAAGGACACTTACACATCACAGCCCTTTCTTACATGACATTTTTCTGTCTGAAAGTGTTTTACTCATCTGAACATAGAAATTGTAGCATCTGTTTGTTTCTAAGGCCTGTCATTCATGACTGAATTACATGAATTGTTCTCAACTGCCTATTGCTGTGTTTTCAGTGTTCATAGAACACAGAACATTAGCTTAAATTAAAATTGCCTGTGTAGATACATATGCACATGTAGAAAGCATAAAGGGTAGCATGAGTTTACATAGCAGTGAGAGTAGTACACTTCATCTAAATCTTGAAATGTAACACAATTGAACAGAAAAAATCCAAAGCAATGTGAAGTAGGAAGCAGAGATTCCTTTATTCAGCTCTGGTTTACATGACATTTTTTACACAGATATATTTAAATTCCTGAAGCTATATCTTAAACAAGAGACTACTACGAAAACCTGATTTTTCTTAATAGGATCTTCAACTATTTTGTTACTTTGACCTCTGATCTCATAGTTGTTGATCTTAAGAAAATAATTTAAGACTGTAGTTTATTTATTTGAAAAGAATAGGTGACATGATGTAGGAATATGCAAATTACAGTACGAACTTTAAAATAATTGTGACCCATAGACTTGCAGAAAATCAGAAATTGTTATATAAAATCGGCAGTAGCTTGCCATTCGCAAAGATGAAAATGCAAAATAGACAGTCTCCTTTCAGCACTGCTCAATAATAAATCAACAGGCCAGACATGACTCAGAGTCTGCTCATAAATTAGTTGTTTGACACAGAACAAGGAATCACAAGGAAAGGCAAGAGAGAAAAGAAAAAAGGGGAGAAGAAGCAAAACTGTGCTTCATGTGACTTTCTGCTTTATTGCTCTTAGACAATTACATGAAATATTAAATAGTGTGATTCCTGGCAAAAAAGAGAGTGTTAAACAAACGTGCTATAATGGACCAAGTTATTGAAATCAATAGCAGATTAGCTATAAATTGAGGTAAGATCGCTGCTGTTGTAACTTTGTTCCATAAGATGCAACACTGTGTGGAATAATTTCTAAAATATATTTTTTATTACAAATATATAACATTGTTCACACATTAAGGAAAAGTATAAAATCTAAACATTTCCAGGATAGAACACAGCACCCCAGAGATGATTCCCCCATTACACTTAAAATTGCAAGTTCTACTGAGAGAAGATAGGTATTCTTTATTCTTATTGATGGCAGTAACAGAAAAAAACAAAATAAAACAAAAAAAAATAATCCCAAAACAGATTAATCCTAGTTAACATTAAGAATTTACATGGGCCAAAGTTACTTGGCATAGATTTCTATGTAATCCCACATTACACCTATAGTCAACATGCCCAGGTTTGTCTGTCTACCACTGAGGAAACTGGTGTTTGATTTAGAGATCCCAATTAGGGGTTTGTATTACACGGGAAAAATTCAGCCTATCGTGCTGAAATTACAGTTGCCCATGATGTTGGGGGCAGGTTGGCAGTGTGCTATCCTCTGCCCATTTCCATGTCAATGGCAAATAGCCTTCGGTCCTAGACTCAACCAGAATTTTCCTGAGCTGTTTTCAGCGGCTTAAGCTCATGAGGAAAGGACACAACCTTCCATCTTCAATGGAAAAATTATTTCTGAAGTTAAAATTAGACCTTTCAAGTTAAAATATTTTTTCAGTGTTTCCATGCAATAATGACTGTAAACACAGAAAACAAAACAACAAGAAATCCGATCTGATTAGTCTCATAGTATATTTATTTTTAAAGATTTGTAGTATTTTTTATTAACACATTAACAGTGGTGTCATACTTAACATGTTTCCTACTATAATTTCAGGTAAACTGAATCATAGTTTAGAATCATATGAAATCATGTAGTTCAATTAAGCATACGGAACTGAGGTGGCGCAGTTAAACTCATAGATGAAGTTCTAGCAGATTTATACTTTTTAAAAATAAAATAAAATTTAAAAAATCTCTTGAGATCTCGTCTGTGTATAAGGACAAGGTCTGGTCTCTTATATAGAGAGAGCATTTCCACCCAAGAAATGCTGTTCTGCCTAAGAAACTCAGCTGATGAAACTGAGAAAAAAAAAGTCTGCCATATCAACCTGCATAAGGCAGGTCTGCAAACAAAATTAAGCAGCAATTAATACTGTGATTTCCATGATTGTTGGATACAGCAGTTGCTAGTTTAGTAGCAAGGTAGCACTTCCAGCTCACACCAAAGCCTATCTACTTGTGTGGTGTTTTACAGCCAAGGATGAGGCTGAGTTGCAAACTAAATAGCTATTTAAATTTAAGAACCTTAAGAACCTTGACTGAATCTTAAACACGTTCTCAGTGTCATACTAGGGAAAACTATGAAGAGGACAAAGTGAGGATGAGTTTCAGTAGTATAAAATCGAAACTGATAGTCAGTTTTTTAAATGAGTCCAGTTGAAGGAATAGGAGAGTTTGGGAGCATTTGGGGCAGCATCAACACTACCGTTAAGAAATATACATGTCCTGGCTTTGTGTTCCCACGTTGCGATTAAAAAATGGTGACAAATGAAGTGTTACAAATATAATGAGAGAGAAAGACATAAAAGAAAAAAAATGGTTTTGAAATGTAATGGGCTCAATTAAGGATTCAAAAGTATAAGAGCAGCAACACAAATGAAATAATGTGTTTACTTTAGGAATTATGACATTAACTGCTTTGTTAAGCCTCTCAGCATACCCAGGATAAACATAACTTTTTAAATTTAGATTTAATTGGGAACTCATTAACTAGTTATGTAGCAGGATCTGTCACTTGTGAAGTGTTTCTTTTAACACTACATTTCTCAATCCAGTGTGAACCCAAGGGACTGGTCTGGTCAGCACACTGAGTGCAGATCTGTGTCTAGAGTTGATGACCGGTCACGCTACACTGATACAATCTAATGTCAACTTGAGACAAATTTGAAAGCACCTGGGTGGGGAAAAAAAAAAATAAATCAGGGTCACACTACCTTGCCACGCTTGCTGAAGAAGTTTTATTTTCATTGTGAATTCCAATAGGCATGTTGCACCTATAGAGACGGTTGCATGTGCCCATCTATTAATTTTGGATACCAACATATTTCTGTGAATCAGTGAAATGCATTCTGCTAGACTGATTTAAAGGTGCTGTATTTTAAAGAAGTTCTCCAGCTTCCAATGTCCAAAATTTATGGGTAGAAGCAAAATTCTTTTTATTTTTCTACAAGAGCTTTAATGTCTCCTGCCAGAAAGGTGATAGGGTCTGCAGAGATGAATAGCTTAAGTTACCCTTGTGATATGTGGACAGTAACCCACAGACAGATCACAGGTGTCAACAGTGACACAGGGAGTAGGGACAGATAGCCCATCAGCCTAATCCCAGCCCTCTAAGCATGATCCAGGGGTAGCCAAAATTTCCACTCTCTTGAAGGAATTACTAACCTCTTAGCTGCAATCCTAAACTTATTGGCATGAGCCAAATTCCAAATTCCCACTGAAATGAGAATCTGGAGTATAAAAAACACAGACCAGGAGGAGCAGCTCTTACTCTAGAGATTTTACCGTCTACCTGGAGCTTGCATTACAGGGTAGCACACAGGACAAAAAAGCAGCAAAGGGAAGACTGCAGCATAAATATCTAGTTCCAAGGAGCTTCTAAATTGAAATTTGAGATGTTTAATTAAGCTAATTTTCTTAAAGAACAAATCTAGATCAGCACACACTCTGGAGAAAATTCTGCTTTTCTCATTTCTCCTGTCACAGTCTGTTATATCTAGCTTCTCCTCCAGAAACCAGGTTTCATAATTTGCCCCTACCCATCATTAACACCTTCTGTTTTAATCCAGTTTCTTCTCCACCGTCTATCATGGATCATTTTCCTTTATAATCAAAAGATAACTTGCTTACAATGAACAACATTCAATTGCTCAACCCACAAGAAGTCAACCAGGAAAATCAGGAAAATGCACTGAAATGATATATTTTGGCAAAATGCTGGTGATGAAAAGATAAGTGAGGTTTTTTGCCAGAAGCAAACACTACTTTTGCTGAGTGGTTGAGTAATTGGTTTTTGGTTGCATCCATGGGAAGTTTCCAGAACTTCTGGTTCTGGGTGGTTAGGATGATGACTTCACAAGAAGAGCAGACAAATAAGTAGCCAGTAATTTCATACCTGAATGAAAGAAATATCTGGCTCCTGTGTCTGCAGCTGTTCAGAGGAACAGTGAACGGCATGGATGTAGCAGAACTTTTTAGTCTTTGGATTTGGGCATCTGGTCAATGTGTTGAGTATCCTAGTGTTACCACAGTGGACACTGGTGAGTCTCCTTGGATGAATTAGCAGGGAGGAGCATGAGGGCTGGGAAACCAAATACAAGTCTGTAACTGGAAAGAAATAGCTGGAAATTGCTACAGCAACCAGCTCAGATAGCTATTTGAGATAGGGGAGCCTTGGATCAAAATTAGAGGCCTTTTATCCTATGTCTGTTCTTTGCCCTTGTCCCAGAAGAATTTTCCTGCTGGGGATCAGAATATAAAGAAAAGAGATGGCACTTGTCAATATATAATGGATATGAACAAAACTAAATACTATTTATGCATTTTTTTTGTGTGGTAAAGAAGAAACAGCAGAAACCACACATTTAATTAATTATTAATAATATCCTTTAGTATTAGCTTATCAATTATCATAAATAGAAAGCAATGTATTAGACCTTGTGAAAACTGAAACATGGGTGTGGGTTTTGGGGTTTTTTTTCATTTAATATATTTACACTAAGATTCCATGTTGCTGTTTTCTACATTGGCATGATAGTACCTAGTATCTTAACCTTCCTAGTCCACTGAAAAATACATTTAACTACCTGACACAGACTGTTATTCTTATAATTAAAAATTACTTCTGTCATCCAGATGACATCTTTTAATCAAGGTGAGCTGACCCAATGACACTGTGGAAGTTTTCATACATTATTTTGCTTTTTTTTTTTTTTTCCCCAGTTGTCAAAATAAAAACAAGTTATCTAGCTACACTTCAAGACTTATCAAGGCTGTCACATTGAATGCTAGGGTTACTCTTTTGTGTATTTCCCAGGTGGATTTCAGACTGGCAGGGATGAGAAGTCACTTTTTTGAAATTGTAAGACCTTCGTCTCACCTCCATACCACAACAAAGATTCATCAAACTAGCAAAAGCAACTTTAGAAGGGATAAGAAAGAAAGAAAGAAAGAAAAAAAAGCAACAGTAGCTCAAGAGCTGACAGCAGGGTGAAGAAGTTCGTCAGGTCGAATTGAATCTTTTCTTTTTGATGGGTAAAGGCATGAAAAACTCATCACTCATACTCTTATCCTAGCTGGGAGAATATTATGATGCTATTTCTTTATAGACTGCAGCTGGAACATGACAGTCCATTTCAAATATTCTTTTGTATCCAAATGCTATAAAAATAATGAGCAGCTCACCCAAATGCAATTTTTCTAATTACAGTATTTCTAATACTGAACTGTAGCATTGTTAGAATAATTTATTTCAAGATAAAATTATTTCCTCAGAAATTAGCAGGACTCAGTTTAATGATCACTCCATCAAAGGATAGTTAGGCATGAATCAGATACAGGCTTGAAAGAGTGTGTGCTCTAATGAGATTTCACAGCTGTGGATGCTTGTGTAGATACTACCTAGAGATACTGGGTACAGATTCGTTTGGCTTGACTTCCATGTAAGTCTGTGTTACTGTGGTCCAGGTATCTCTGAAGACTATGAGGGAATGTTAATCTCAGTGATCTATTTGGTCATGAATATCTGCCTTTGGTACCTACATACTGTGAGTAACATCAAATGAAGGTATTCAAAAGGATGGACATTGGTATTCTTATATGGATGGACGAAAGTCTGGGATTTTTCTGTATGTTCTCAATTCATATTGAAACATATTGATAGGGGTTTCCTTTTTGCTGTGTCCTCCTACCTCAAGAGCTTGTTAGCAAGTGATTTGTACAATATAACTCAGACCTTCCATATCAAGAGTCTTTGTCAAATCTTTGTCGTGTAATCTTCTTTTGGGTTACATTAGGACATAGAGCTTGTATTATTTCCTTCTTTTCACCTTAATGTTTCCGGCTTCAGCATCCAAAGAGAAGACTGTTAAATGGCATTTAATACTTTAACAGTAGTGATTCGAACACATTGATTTTGATCTTTGTTACTGATCTTGTTTATTTTTAAGGTTTTCCATGAGGTTTAATTTAAGAATACTTAAGTATTCCACAGTAAAATAAAGCTCCATTGCATGACATTTGGCTGGTTATGCTACAGCTCAGGATGTTAATCAGCATGTGCTTAATGCACATCAATTCAGATTGTAAGGGGCACCAAATTTATCTTCTCTTGCATTCTCAAGGCTAGAATTAGCTGAGTAGTTAATATTTCTGTGCTGCCAGTATTGCCATGTTCTTAGACCAACGGCTTGTTTAGGTCAATATATATGCATTGGCAATACCTAGAAAGGATAACAGAATCATAGAATCATTCAGGTTGGAAGACACCCTTGGGATCATCGAGTCCAACC
>JAOXJM010000001.1:10843570-10863934 GCA_026413425.1 Tringa solitaria
TGGTTAGGGCCCTTGCCAGTGAAGACTGAGGCAAAGAAGTCGTTCAGTAGCTCAGTCTTATCCATATCCTGGGTGACCAGGTCTCCCGTTTCCTTCTGGAGGGGACCCACAGCTTCCCTCGTCTTACTTTTATCCCTGATATATCTATAGAAGTTCTTCTTATTATCTTTCACATCCCTGACTAGATTTAGTTCTGCCTGGGCTTTCGCTTGCCTGATCTGGTTTCTGGTTGGTCTAGAAAAATGAACTGTAAAATAGATTGAAAACTGGCTGAACTGCTGGATGAAGAAGATTATGATCAGCAGAGGTCAGTCACTAGTGGAATACCCCAGGGCTTGATACCAGAACCAATACTGTTCAATATATTCATTAATGACATGGAGTGCAGCCTCAGCAAGGTTGAAGACAATACAAAATTAAAAGGAGTGACCGATACACTAGACCTTTGTGCTGCCACTCACAGAAACATCAAGAATTTGGAGAAAAGAAGCAACAAACACTTTGTGAAATTTGACAAAGGGAAATGCCAAGTCTTGCGTTTGGTGAGGAATAAGACCACATGCCAGAACAGGGGGTCTACCAGCTGGAAAACAGATTTACAGAAAAGATTCCCAGGGGTCATGATGGAAACCAAGTTGACCATGAGAGAGAAATGCACCTTTCCAGCAAAGAAGGCCAGCGCCCTTCTGGGCTGCACTGGCAGGTCATGGCAGATGATCCTTCCACTGTTCAGCACTGGTGAAACACATTTGGAGTACTGGGTCCAGTTCAGAGCTCTCCATTACGAGAGACATGGGCATACTGGAGCAAGTCCAGTGAAGGGCCACAAAGATGATTAAAGGCTTGGAGCACCTGACGTATGAGGAGAGGCTGAGTGAGTTGAGGTTTCTCAGACTGGAGAAGGCACAGGAGGGGTCTTAGTGTGTATAAATACCTGGTGGGGGGCTGTAAAGAAGATGGATCCAGGCTCTTTTCAGTAGTTCCCAGTGACAGGACAGGAAGCAATGGGCACAAACTGAACCATAGGACGCTACTGTGAGGATGATGTAGCACTGGCACAAGTTGCCTACAGAAGTTCTGGAGTCTCCCTCCTTGGAGACAGTCAAATCATGACTGGACATGGTTCTGGGCCACCATGTGGCCCTGCTTGAGCCAAGGGGGTTGGACCAGATGACCTCCAGAGGTCCCTTCCAACTTCATCCACTCTGTGGATCTGTGATAACTACAACTGTTATAACATTTATAATTCAGAAGTATTTAGAGGCATGGACTCATTACCTAGACTTTTTTCTGACATATTATTTCCCTCATGCTGGTACGAGTAGCACCAAGATCCTGTTGTTGGGTTTCGTTTTTCTTTTTTTTCTGGATGGAACATTACTCCTCTTATACCTGCTGATAACTGTTCCTGCTTCTCTAGTCTCTGCTTGTGTTTTCTCATACTCACCATAATATTTCCACTTTTGTGGCTGTGTTGTGCCTCAAATGTGGATAATAAATGACTCATAACATTAATCTGCCTTGTAATTTAATAAAGTACTATGCTGCACTGGAATATCAGGTGGATAGTTTATACCACATAATAAGACAGCAAAAATACTGAAGCAGCAAAAGTATAATTTCAAAATGACATATTTTTGCAAGGTGTATAAACATCAGACAGATAACAATAATCATAGGTAATGAAATCCTGCAGGTACCTTGTAAGAGTCCTCAGCAGTGCAATAACACCACAGCCCACAGAGAGGCACCCAGATGCTGTGTTTAAAACCATAATCCTCCAGTGCCTTCTCCTGTGTATTTCCAGACACTTAAACTTCAGAAGTTTCCAGACAAAAGTTTCCTTTCACCATGACACCACTCCCAAGCCTCAGTAAAATCCCAGACTATAAAAAACCTTCAAAGTACACGGAGTTCATTTGAATATATATTTAATTAATCTCTCTTCATTTATCACCGTGACAACTATGATACAAGAGTAATTTACGGGTATTGCTTTTTTACAAAACCACCGACACGTTTCAGGCTAATGAAACTGAGGCCAGAAACAACATTAAAAAACAACCTCAGAGGAAATCTGCCAAGTGCTTGTTTGGCCAGAATGTTTATCATAAAAATAACATTACACATGCTCAAATTCTTATCAGTCAGATGCTTCTTGAATTTGCTCCAGTTGCGTTTGGCTATGCCCTTCCCTTTTCTCTTAAAGGATATTCACACAGACATTACGATTTTGCCCCTTTCCATTGTTGGCAGCTCAAATATGACGCAGCTTTTCTGACAGCCCCCCTACATTCCCACTCCACCTGGTATTGTGCACTTAATGTCTGTGTGCCAGTCATTTTTCCAGTAAAATCTATTTAACATCTGCAACCCAGTGGAGAAACAGAGAAGGGAGAGGGCCAGTGTTGAGGCAACTGTGATGTCAGTGTTATACTCAGCTGATAAGAAACCTGAAATGAAAGGGGTTTTATAGCAATTGTATGTTAAAAAGAACTACATAATTAAGATATGGCTGTGATTCTGCTCAGTACATTAGCCAGACCACTGCTTTAATAGGCTAATGGTCTCTGAGAAAGCAGAACGTCTCTTGCTGTATTGCTGAGACATAAAACCAGGAGAAATCAGACTAACTCAGCCAGCAAAGGTAACTGCCTTACTGAGAAACAGCTGACTAGTAACTATAGATGAGCATCCAGGTCAGCCTATATTCTGAGTGAGGACGTTCTGCAGTTCTAAGGGACATTAAAACCACCTTCTTGTCTAGAATTAACATTTCACTGCTGTGCCTTGTTAATTAAACAGTATGTAATGATTGGAAAGCGGGCATTAAGGCAGTGGCATGGCATCAACTTTTATGACTACAAATTCAGCTTCTTAATTTTAATTCTGCCATTCTCTTCAGAACAATGACTAATATTTTATCTGCAATGACAGCATCTGATAAATTTATATAAATATGCATTTATACAGGTTTACATCACTTTACAAAAAACAGAAAAAACCCCCCACTTTTCCAATACAAATCACTTCTTACATCAAATGGCAATAGCTTTGGCTCAAGTTATCAAGATAGTCACTGAATGATGCTAGTCCATGGAAGTAGTAAGATTTTAGAGATTTTATTTGGATTTTTATGTTACAAACAAACAGCACTTAGCTATTATCTGAAAAAAATATGAAATAAACCTGATCAATTTTATCTCATTGTTTTCAAAATAAAATTGCACCGTAAAGGGAGCAATCCATGATATGGATTCCAGCTATAGATGACAAGTTCACTCATTCTCCCGTGCCTTTGCAGACTGAAGTAACAAAGACAGTAATGTTTTATGTGACCAGCAGCTTGCTGGAAATGTCTTTGGCAAAAGGGGGATATTTGTCACCACCTGAACTTGTATTTAACCATTTAGCATATGCTTGCTTAAAAGCTTGGTGCAGAATGAGATATGAAGTGTCATGAGACTCAGCTGTAAGATAATAGTACGCAGTCAAGCACATTTGTATTTTGATATGTTTGGTACAATAGAAAGATTTATGTCCCATCCATTTACCGCACATCACAGCCAGAGTTGTAATTGGCCAGGATGGTTGAGATTTGATTTAAGGTAACGATTCTATCAGCTTGTTTTTTGTTAATAGGGCATAAGTGTTCCATACAGCATTATATCTTCCCATGCCATAGTCTGCCCTAGGTTAATTGTGTGCTACAGTCTAATCTATTCCTGGCTTTACATCATTTGCTGTGAGAGAATACAGATACGTGTATTTGATTACTCCCCATATTTACGCAAGAGTACAATGATATTTCTTGCAAGCTTACCCAAAATATCACCATTTTTGAATCAATAATGATTGTTAAGAGGATTGCAGATTCCATTTGACTCACTCACAGGACATTTGATGGATTACAGTGATCAAAGCTAAATATCCTTTGGCATTAGTCTAAGGTCTCTTATTTTATGCTTGTTATAGTCTAATGCAGAAAAATCAAAAAATTAGATGACAAATGAACATTAGTGAAGTGAGTAATTAGAAGTATGGTTTATGGCCAACAGTAGTTAAATGGCTTCATTTTTATTAGAAGTGTGGTTTATGGCCAATGGTAGTTAAATGACTTCATTTTTAAATATATATGATGAGTCATATTAACAGAATGGAGTGTAATGAAAGTAATGAATGCCTAATTCTCTTATGGAAATGAACAATGCCGGTTTCAGACAGAATCCTAATTACATAATTGTGCATGAAGTCTTTGGCTTGTTTGTTTTTCTGAAGTCAGACCTGGGAACAGTTTTAGATTATGTTCTTAATAGCTTTTGCTTTTCTTTATAAGAGACAAGATAACACAGAAAGATTTATATGGAGTCTTCCACCTCTAGAACTTTATGGCAGTGATTTGGATTGTCCCCAGGCTGGTAGCAGCCATATGTTAATAACAGTACTGAGTGGCCTTTTCATTTTTCTCATTGACTACGGTGTGTAGGACAGAACTACCGACAGGATTGGCACCTTTGCTGGAAATACGGAAATTCCTAGAAGCTGGCAGCTGAGGCATGCTGATGGGGCAAGATAGCATGAATCTCAATAACTACAGCAGCTGGTAACAGCCTCCTAACACTCTAGTAAGTTCTGCAGTTCTATTTACTGTTGTATTTTTCAACCACAAGAAAACAAAAAAAAAATCAAATCAGACACATAGAGACTGGAATTTGCAGCCCATTTCTACCTCCGCTGGTCAAAGGATGCCACACTGATTTCAAGTTATTACTATCGCCACCTCTCCACTGTTGCAGGAGCTCTGGTTTGTTTGACAGTAGTGGCTAAAACTATGATCAGGAGCTAAGTCTAAAAGTCCAGAATTCCTTTCTGTGATGACAGTTTCTCATTTGATTTGTGACAACCCTACTAGTCCCTCAGACTCCTTGTGCATGGCAGTGGCACACCATGGTGTGTTCTGGCATTCCATCTCCCAGGTTATGTTCCACAGCTTCCTACTGAATCAAGTATCCAGATTTCCTTGACACAGGGAGAAGAGGACACAACTGGGGACAGCATAGGAATGTTCCCAGGTCCCCTAGTTTAGACCTAGCCACAGAGATGCAGTTTCTTCTTCATTCAATGAAGCAAAGGGCACTTTCCTATTACCCTGTTATAAAGCCTGTGAGACGTGGATACTTTGGAAGTCAACTCAGTTTGACACAGTAAAAAACAACTCAGAGTTCTAGGAGGTGGTGCTACCAATAGTAAATACAAAGACAATACAAATGGGTTTGTGTGACATACATTGTGCTAGACACACACAACCTGCTATCATGTTTTCAAAACCAATGACAACATGTTAATATCTTTCAGGATCACTGATTTCCAGGTTTCTCTCACCAAAAGTTTTCATTTTAGTAGAAACATGATGTAAACAAGGTGTCTGCCCAACACATACACCTGAGCTCTTTCCTTTGGCCTTTCTTTCTGCACGTTCTCTCTAACAGCAAGCAGTTGATGCAACTGCCTGAAGCAGCACATAGAACATCTTAATAAAGGAAGAAACAGCTGTCACTCTTGTTGTCCCAAGAGAGAATGGTATGCACGTTATTCGGAAAAATAATTTTTTGAATGGACTAAAAATTGCAAATTTTTGGAGGAAGCCTAGAGTAAACCTTGAAGTTCTAGTTGGTTTTAAAAGCTTTGCAACAGTTTAGGTGCTTTCCTTGACCACTCTTCATTGGGATACAAGCTGCTGTGATGTGGGATTGTTTATTCTTTCTATTTTTTTGCTATTTCAATGAAAGCTAAAATAGAAATAAGTTCCACAGGGCTGTAAGTGAGACAATGAGCCTTACATAGCTCTAATAGAAGCTACATTTAAAGCTCCTTATTGTCAGACACTTTCAGAAATATGCCTGTGGCTAGGAAGTTTCTTGCAACTCCCATTTTAATTCCTCTCATAGAAAGTAAACTTTCAAAGTCACTCTGCTGCTGGGGAAAAATAGCAAGGCTCCTGTGTATTAGAGGGCAAAAGGGATCCAGAGAGAAAGTCAGAGAAAAAAAGACATACCGGTCAAAGTCAACTCAAAACAATACGTTTCTTTTAACGTGTTTACCAAGCATCATTGTTCTACCATTTTATTCAGTCCTTCTCTGTGAAATACACTTCACAAGGGACAGTTGGAGTGTACACAACAAAACAGACAAATGCACTTTTAAGGCAGATTGTTTAAAAAGAAATGAATAGCAAATTTTTAAGGACTGCAATATAATACTCATGGGAATGTTCCAAGGGAATAAATGACTTACGCAATCCAGGGTATGGAAGACTGGCCCCAAAGAGCACGAAGTGGGGGCAAAGACAACCCATATGCTTTTAATTGCAAGATTATGCTTTTAAGTCTGTGCAGGTTTCCTTTGTTAGGCTATGAGCTAAACCACTCCAGTCAATAGGAATTTTTTCTAGTAACTGAGCTGATACTTAAACTACGACTGAAAGTTTGGGTATGTTTTAATTAATTCTTTTAATTTGCAGGGTTAAAAAAGACAATTAACATTGATATATGGCAATATTCTGTAAAGTATTAGGTATTCTGTCAAGTAATAAGTAAGATTGGAGCAAGTTCTTATTCTATTTGTGATTTTATTTGTGTCAAAGAAAATTCCATTGCCAGTCATTCTACCAAACAGTGGTTGGAGCAAATTTTAAAAATTTATTTGTAATCCAATAACATCAGGTTGTTTAAATTTTACTTTTAGATGTCAAAAGGAAAGTTATGTTTCACAATCAACTCCAAGGTTTTGAGCTTCCAGTGAGGCTACAGTTGTTACCAAGGACAGCAGTTATTATTTCTTAACTAGTCCTTTAAATTCATACATATGTTGCTGAATAGTCACTGAATAAACTGTTGTGATTTTCAGAGCTATAACAATTGGAAGCCTGTGTTGATTTTTTGACAAAGTTTTCTGTGTTTCAATTTTTTTTATACAACTTCTAAAGCTTTAATATATAAATTTTGTTTATATTCTGAATCTCAGTTTCTGAGCAGCAAAGAATTTAAGTGGAGATTATTTTTGCAGGACAAATTTAGAAGGATAGATTCTGAGAAAATGTATACAGGGTATATAAATGACTGAAATTAAATTATTCAAATTACAGTGCTTAAGGTAGAATTTAAAATAAGGCAAAGCAAAATTCCAAATATCCAGGTTTTTCATGCATTACATTAGAAAATAGAGGAGTAGTAGGTCTAGAACAAAAGAGTCTTTTTTTTTTTTAATGTCAAAATTTCAAATTTATGTTCAAAATTTCAAATCAAGCTCTGTAGTTACTGTCCATGTCTGCACCAGTTCTGGGGCAGAACATATGGATGGTTCCTCTCTCCCATAACTTAACATTGAGTCATTTTGATTCATTCATCACACCACATAACATGATTTATTGTCTCTTACTCTGTGTGTGATATATTGTTATTTTATCAAGCTTTTGATATAGCCCATCACTCAACATGTTCCAGGCAGCAGAAGCTTCAGTGTATACAAAAGCACTGTTTATAGTGGTTCTGCATCATATTTAATGTTGCAGAGTTATCCAGGTAACTCTGTTATCTAAGAGGCTTTCGCCTTTTTCCTTCCATTTTGTCTCTTCATCAAAATGTTAAAAATAGGATTGGCTTTGATGCAGAACATTAATTTGAGGGAAGTGATTTGAAGACCACAAACGAAACCTGTCATCTCCCACCTGCAGCTTCATCAAATGTGGGGTGGTCTAATTTGCCAAGTTTCCTAGACATGTCAAGAACAGCTGCTACTCATTTATGGCTTATAAAGGGATTTTAATCAAAGCAATGTGGACTCTCAGGACTAGCACCAATGCAGGAAAAGACTAAACTCACTAGGTCCTTATTTATTAGTGTTAGGTTAATAGGTTTTTGAAAAATAATATCTGGCTGCTGTAGTTGGAAAGGTTGGCAGAATTAGATATGAGTACAGTAAGGGCTGTACAATAAATATTTGGTCTAGAAGGAAAGTCAACAAAGATGTAGCTTCTGGAAGATAAATGTTGTAATGGTAAATGTCAAATATTGGGACAATACTATGAAAGAGATTTAATATCCGATGTCTATAGGAGGAGAGCCAGATAATGAAAGCATTGAGATTATGTATAGGGTTTGTCTTCACTTAGTAATTTAAGAGAGATGGAAAGAATCACGAATGTTGATACAAAGAAAATTTAGAATCTGAAAGACCTGCAATTTTGTTCAGCAATACAAAGTTTCTAATGAGTTTTAATAACAAACAATGTCTCTGACATGGACCTGACAGCTGAATAACAGGCAATAGCTACCACAAAAAATTTAGTTTTCCCTTTCCTTGGAAAATTTCAACACAAATCCCTGTTTCTATCTTTATGTCTTTATTTTTGTTAATACTTTTATTTTCAGTGGAAAATATCAGCTTGCATGCTAAATGATGGTTCAAACCATCAGACACATCAGACTTTGCTTACTGGGCAAAAACAATGAAAAAATTTAAGAAGATAAGTTCCCACAGCTCTTGCTGTTGAAGGCAACTGCCAAAGCCTATATGTGAAGGACATATAGAATGACATATGTCAGCATCTCACAACTCAGCAATTGGCTGTAGGCAAAAATGATGATATCAGTCTGAAGGCAAGCTGCACTATGAAGGTAAAAGCTTGTGTCTAAAGTCTTACATAAGCTGCAGGTTTAAAAAAAAAAAAAAAAAAGGAAGCCTATCTAAGTCAGCCATGATCTAATTATGATTGAACTAATAGTTAGATGCAGGGCACTTTCATTATCAAAAAAAGAGCCATGATGTATCTGGCTGGCTGCTTGTAAGTAGGTAATAGATTATTTACATGGGTGACTGCAGTGGTCAGGGGATCACAGGCTAATCATAACAGGATGACTGTGTGCCAACAAAACACTAATGAGCAGCTATTCTCATAATCAGTAGTCTGACTTGCAGCAGTCATGGAGAGGGCACCGCACAACAGCACATGCAGATGGGACACATCCTAGTCTGGCATAGTAGTTTTTATCCTGAATACATGAATTGAAGACACGACATTGATAAAACTGAACCATGACCATGTTCTAGATAGATGGATAGAATAATTGACCAGTTTAGAAACATCAGTTATTGTTTTTGTGTATTCTGCCATTGATGGAAGGTAGTCAGTCAGTAGGGATCCACTTAAACATATGTGGAAAAGGGGGCATCACTCAACAGCTTTGATCTTGAGCTGCTGATGTATAATTTAAACCCACTTTACGCTGTTTGATCACTGTTGCTTTGCTACCTGCTATTGGCTATTACAATTAAAAATATAAAAATGTAAGTGATGAATCCGGGGTTGAAATATATCAGAAAAACTTGATTATGGAGCTAAACTCACTTTTGAGGGGTTAAACATGGAAACATTGTTATTTGGTGGGGATGCTAGGAGAGGAAAGAAAGCAAAAGAGAAAGACCACAGAAAACCAGAAAAGGACCAGTAAAAGGATATGAACTTTTCTGTAGTCCCATGGTATTTACAGACTGAGCAATTTTTCCAGGTCACCCTCAGAATGTATATGGTCACATTTCTTAAAATAAAAGAAGTATGAAAAAAACATAAAAACAAATTTTCAGCCAGTTCTTGTGTAGATAAGTCTTTTCCCTTCTGGTGAAAATGTTCCCACTGCTAACTTAGAGAAGTGAAGTCCTTTCTGTGCTGTATTTCAGTCATCTTGTCATAACTGCTGACATTACTCTGGCTTAACTCCAAGACTACCCTGTTCACATGCTACAATATCTGCTGACAATCCTGTCTTCTCCACTAGAGTTCAAGTGATATTTCTTTAGTCTATCTTTAAATACTATTTCCTACTTTTTTTTCTTTCTATTTTTTTTTTTCCCCTGCAGATTTCTTCCCAAGCACCTTCAACATCTGCTTTACTTATTTGCTGTTTTGCTTTCAGGTCTGGACCTCCACAGTCTCTTATCCAAAGAGTCTATTCCTTGCGAGTAGTTCAACACCGTACTCTTATAAACAGACCTCCAGTTAGCTATCTGTTTTCAGCCATGTGAGCAGGAGAAGCTGGGGATCAAACCTGAAATCTGGATATCTCAGAGGCCCAGTTCATCCTGCAATGTTTTATACGTAAAATGGAAAGACTTCCTAAATTTAGCTTTTAAACTCTGGATAATGGAGACACATCCTCAAAATTCTGGAAGAAAAGGTTTATTTTTGTCTTTGAGACTAAAAAATTCTAGATACTTTGATTTTTGAAGACTGATATTAAGGAAAGTTAGCAGCAACAAAGTTATCCCATAAACAAGTTTCTCAACACTGCAAAACCTCCAAACGAATTTTAACTTACCGAATCTGATGCATCAAAAAGGATTCATAAGAAGAATAACCTCGTGCCTTAGAGCTTTCAATATCACTTATGGTGGGGTTCCTTTCTGGGAGGTGAGTTTATGGGGTGCCAAGTAGAGATGTCACCCTAAATTGTGGTAGGGTTCCATAGGTCTCAAAACTGGAGAAAGATAAGCCCTTTTTATTCTTTTCTCATTTCATGTGCAGTAGAGAACCAAACCTGCTCCTTTCATCACTGAATATTTTTATTTGAATGGTGTGTCTGTTTGTGGACTTTGCTGAGTACATCTGAGCTGATATAAGAGCCTCAGATTAATGCTCTGGTCACCACTGAGCTTAGACAATCTGTTCTTTCAAAGTCGGATAGCATCATTATTTACCTTTTAGAATCTCTTTGCAGGGCTAAATATATCCAACCAGCCAGGCCACCATAAAGACTGAGTCTGGAAAAAAATGTTAAACCTGTCCAGGTAGTGAAAGCTTTGTGCAAATGTGCCTTGGTAAATGGATTAGATGAAAAGCAAGCAGGTTTTTTTCCTAAACTTCCTCTCACAGCAAACAGAAATATATTAGGGAAGAGGCCAAGTACCAACTGTTCTCTTTGTCCGTACATTGGTCAGGTTTCCTTAATTCATTTGTGGTCAATGCAGTGATTTTATGAGTCACTTAGACTTATTTCAACAAAATGTAGTTGAGAGGATTAACTTCTCTGGCTTATCCATTGCTTCTAATCTTACATAATGGCATTTGAATTTTTATTACAGCATATTAGCTGTAAAACTGTCAGAAACTACTTTGCTATTTATTTTGATTATTTTAATTTTTTTTCTTTTCATGGTGCAAAGACATTCTGCACATACTTTAAACCCTGGCAGTATAAATAGGGAGCTACTGGAGAAAAAATACATGACTAACATTTTGATGTTCGTTTGGGCTGGATTAGGAAGTTGAGGGCCCTTTTGCTCTCTAGAAAGAAGGCCTGAAGTTTTGTACTCTAACCCCATCTTGCCGAATCATATTCACATATCTGTGTCACATGCGTTTGCTCCATCTGTATTCTCCCATCCCTAAAACAATTATGGTAATACTTATCTACTTTGCAGGAACATTGTGAGATGTGACCAACTAATATTGTGAAAGTATCCTAAAGTCACAGAACAAACATTCCTTTCGAAATGTTATTCCTCTCTAAAAGCCTTTTATTTCTCAGCATGAAGGTGTATTCCTACCTTCCTCAGTCTCATCTCCCTGTTCTTTGCCCTTCCCACTGTGAATACACATCATGCACAGTCACTAAAGAGCCCATTGGTAGACAGGAATGTATCATTTTTTGTGGTAAAATCTGATAGTGTGTGTGTGTGGTAGGATCACTGGATAACTCAGGTTGGAAAGGACCTCTGGAGGTCACCTCATCCAGCCCCTGTGGGAGGGTACTGAGCACATCCTTAGCCCTCAAGAAGGTCAGCCTTGGAGAATAGGCTCAGGGCAGAGCAGAGTTATCTCACTGAGGGCAGCCTGTCCCCCAGGTTGTGGGGAGAAGCCCAGCTAGTTGGTGGGAAGGCAGCAGCAAGTGCCTGTCCCAGCCCAGAGAGCTGCTCTGAGCTGAGGCTCTCACAGTGGCTCCTGCCTGACCTACATACCCTGCTGCATTGCCACCTGTGTCTGTGATGGAACATGGGCCATGGATTGGTGCCCCTGCCCGTGAGCTGATATCCCAGCTCAGCTCATCCCATCCTCGTCCCCAGGGAGGTGCCCAATGCCCAGGGCTGGTGCTGCCCTGCCTGGCCTCTCTGTCTGCCCTGCTCCTGGGTGGGGGGGATGACCCTGGCTTCTGGGTCCTTCCCTGTGCCCTGGCGAGCTCCTGCCACCCCTGGCCCCTCAAAGCTGGGCCAGCTATGAAATCAGACCAGGTTTCTCACTGCTTTATCTACTGAGGTCTCGTAAACCTTCAAGGATGGAGACTGTACAACCTCTTTGGAGAGCCTGAACCACTGCTTGAATGTCTTCACATGGAAAAAGTTTTCAAACACCTCTTGGTTTAATGTATGTCTCTTGTGAAGAGAGCAGCTCCACCTTCATGCTAAGTTCCTTGTAAGTATGAGAGGGCTGAAGCAGTCCCTTCTCCAGGATGAACAAGCTTCATCCCTCAGATGTTCCAGACATCTCAGTGCCCCCTTACTGAACTCACCCCAGTTTGTCAATGTCTTTCGTAATTTGGGGGTCCCAAACTGGATGCAGTATCTAGATGGTGTCTAAAAAGTGTAGAATAACAACTTTCCTAGATCTACTGCCATGTTCCTGTTCATACAGCCAAGTTTCTCTTGGCCTTTGCTGCCAGTGTGCTATAACTGTCATGTGCAGCTTGATGTCTCCAGCCTGCACTACTGCAAGTAGTTTTGCCTTCCCAGGTGCCTGTCCAGGTCCTTCTGGAAGGCAGCCCTGTGGTCAAGCATGCCTACTGTGTTCCCCCAGCTCCTGCAATTTGATATCATCTGCAGACTTGCTGAGAGCACACTCAGTTGCCTTCTACAGGCTGCTAATAAAGATGTTAAACAGGATTTGTGTCAGGCTAGACCCTTGTAGTACCCCACTTCTTACCTGCATCCAGCTAGAGAAAGAACCATTAGCCACTATCCCCTGAGCACAAAAATCCGAAAATTTTTTACCCACTCATCCATCTTTTAACATCCTTTCTTTAATACAAGTGGAAGATGGTGTCAAAAACCTTGCTAAAGACCAGGTTAATGACAAGCCCTGCTGTCCCCTCATCCACAGGCCTGGTCATTTTGTTGTAGAAGGCAATCAGATTGGTCAGGCATGTTTTACCTTCAGTAAATTCATGCTGACTGTTCCTAATCACCTTCTTTGGTCTCAACTTCCCAGAAACATGTTCCAAGAGAACTCACTCCATGAACACCACACAGACCCTCTGGGCCCTCAAGCCTTGTAGCTACTGTAAACTATCGAGTTAAGGACTGCAGCTTGCTGTTCAAATCCATCTCAGAAGAAAAAAAGCCCTTGCTCTTTTCACACATCTTCTTGGTGTGCAAAAAATCATTATTTAACCAAGAAAAAAATAGCAGAACTCAGAATCACAGTCCTGGTCTTTTTCTCCATGACACTCTAACATCTTTGCTACGAATGTGAAAGTAGAAATTCCTTCAGTTTTGAGATCTTTAAGTCAAGCTTTTTGAGACCTACCTTGCTCCAGTTCAGAATATCAAAATTTGTTGTTGAATGGTTAAAGCAGAGGTCTTGTAAAACTTGTAGTTTCTGCACAGGCATATAGAAATATATATCTGAAGACCTGAGGAAGGATTTTAGCAATGAAGGATCATGCAAAGACCTTGTGAAATCTGCCAGCATTTCACATAGTAGGAGGCTAGAAATAGTCATTTGAAAATGTGGCAAAAAAAACCCCAACACAAAACTCCCACAATCTCATTATCTTTTGATATTTGCTGGGGAAAGAAAAGCTTTATCAAAACTAAAGCACTGAATCTCTATTACTGGTAGAGAAATATCAGCCCCACCAAAAAAATGTGTCTGTGCTACTGTTTAAGAGAAGAAGCTCTAAGCATTCAGTGCCCAATCCAACTCTCATTGAAGTCCCTGAGGAAATTCTTATTAGTGAGCAGGATCATACACATTTCTTTTTTTAACAGATTAGTGGGTATTTACATGAAGGCTCTGTAGGCTCCAAATAATCTGTACTCATATAGCAAATGCAGAGTTTAAAAATCCCTGACACTCTCTTCTATTGGGTAACTCAGAAATTTGCCTTGGTAAGTGACAGGACTGACAAGCATCCACCTGTTTTCACATATTAAACTTCCAGTGTTTATTTGTTGAAATGTTTTTAACTCACATGATTCTAAATATGAACCAAATACAATGTAGTTTTAAGGTTGTACACAGAAACAGCAGAGCTTCTGGTCCTGCTCACAGTTTTGCTAAGAACACCCTAGAAAGGAGTTTAGTGAGATCATTCAACTTCACACTTACAGTTACAGATCATGTGGGCAGAAGAGAAACAGTCAAGAATTATGAGTTATATGCTGCTACTACCTTTCAGGAAATGTTAAGCAGCAACAGAGGCAGACAAAGAAGAAATTCACAAATTAAGAGTGGTCAAAACTCAGTTGCTGCAACTTTCTGCCCTCCAAAGAGAAGCCTCTGGACTTCTTTCCTAACTCCTTGCCCATCCATACAGTTGCATGCCTATAGACTGCCTACTCTGTAGAGGAATATGTCGGCATGCTGTGATCCACGTGTTTTGTACGCTCCAGGGGATGCGTTTCTCACAAGGCTGGATTTGCAAGATCATTGTCTGCCCAATACGTGCTTTTGGTCTTGAGATCAACCTTGAGGCTGTCATTAGGACAGTGCAGAGGAACATGGTGCACCTCTCTGCTGCCCAGGGGTTGAAGGGAAAATAGACTGTTGGGGATCATTCCTCTTATTTCACTCAAGGTCCTCAAGAAGAGCAAAGAGGCAGAAATCTTCCTTTCATCCAGCACCTAAACCAGATGGGCAATGGCTTGTATATGCATATACATATACATAAAAGTATGTCAAGCAGCTTTCTTCCCAGAAGCTGAGAATTCAAATTATTATTTAGGTGAGGGTGGAAGGAGGGTGGAGGGGGGAGGTAAAGGAGCCAAAAACTTACCAGTATTTTCTATCCCTGCCTTTTATCTGTGCTTAGTAAATCTAATCCTACTAACCAGTCCTTATATACGGGTTATTCAACTGAGAACCTTCTTGTCTACAGTATGTCTGTACCCCGTTCCTTTCTGTTTAATATATATTTTCAAAGCAAATACAAACATTAAAGCAACTATTACTAACCTTATTACTGCTAACCTTAGCCTGCATTTTCAGGTCCACAGTATGGGAGGCAGAACTCTAGTGAAGAATGTGGTGGTTCATTTCTTGAGCCTTAAACATCCAAGTAAGTGGTGACTGAAAAATGAGATTGGAACAGAGAAAACTTCATCAAGTGAGAGTAGAAAAGAGCCACAAGAAGCAGCATTATGGTGGAATGACTTCCATGTGAGAGGACAGTATGATAGCATGGCTTATTTAGCATAGTAAAGAAAAAGCTGAGAAGAGTTTTGATTGTTTCCTAAAAATACACAGGCAGAGTGAGGGAAGTGAGAAAAGGAGAATAAATATCATCAAGGGAGAAGAGTTTCCCATCCTAACCAATTCCAATACAGGGATAAACATATACGCTGCCCAAGAATAAATTTAGGGGGAAATTTCTTAAAATTACATTGCCAAAGTCCTGAAACCACAGAATGGACTACAAAAATCTTCAGTGTTAATAAGACAGTTTGTGGATGGTCTGATTGAAAGAAACAAAGGATTATATAATCCCAAATGTTCCTTTAGTCCCTCTAGGTATGCCCATAGAAGTTCAGGGGAGAGTTAGACACACTAAATTACTAAACAAATTTGTCTTTGTAGGTCCCACTGAAATTCAAATGAAACTGAAATGAAAATGAAACTTTATCACCTATTTATCCTAAACTTCCACTAGAACAGTTCCTCATGAAACAAAAGCTCTGTTTCGGGGCACACCTGGGACACCCTAAATCGGCAAAAAAGCAAGGCGTGAGATTAAAAAGTCCATTTAGGTGTTGTGATGTCTCCTTCATTAGTATGCTGGAGGTGGGTCACTGTTAATGAAGCAGGAGCCACAGAGTTCTTGGCCAGTCATTTTGAGTATGTCACGGAATTAATTTTTAAGCAAAAGGCAAAGTTGTATACTACCTAAAGAATCCAGAAGGTCCAAGCATGTTGGAAAATTTGTTTTGAGTCACCTAGTCACTTCCAAGTGTCCCAGAAAATTCTGATATCTTTATGGCTGTATTTGGTCTGGCTGGGATGGAGTTAACTTTCCCTGTACCAGCCCTTGTAGTGCTGTGCTTTGTATTTGTAGCTAGAACAATGTTGATAACACACCAATATTATGCCTTTAATTTGTCACAAATAAAAATCATGCTGGATCACCTGCAGGTAATCTGTACTTTTCATTGATACGTGCTATCTATATTTTTGTTGGATTGGGTCAGGCATTAAAAATATCCCGTGCAGGGGGCAGACCAGGAGCTAGTGTTGCCGCTTTTGCCAGGACTGTAATGACTAGCACATTCAGCTTGGGTGTTGGGGCTCCAGCTCAATCCCTATGTTGTGCAGGTGTCTTACATTTGAAAATCTTATACCCTTAGCAGGGGGTCTTCAAAATGAATAACTAAATATTCATCAGGCCAGACAGAGTGTTATAATGATAATGTAATGTATAGAACCCCACTGGGTTTAAGGGACAAGCTTAAGTTAAGGCTCAGAGTGAGACTGTGACTGCAATAAGTGCAAGTTCCCACAACCATTCTTTTTCTTATGCTCTTAGAAGAAAGTACAGTGGCTCAGACACACCAGCACATCTTTTGTAACCATCCTTGTCCGTGTTCTTAGCCTAGAGGAAATGTGTGGTGATTAGGATTAATTAAAGAGGTCTTACATTTTCCATTAGCTCATAACTGGAAATGCCTCACATCTACAGCAGAGTAGAGGCACAGAAGGAGAAGCATAGCATCAGAAGAGTGTATAACATCAGCCAGAAGATACAATGTCATTTTTTCAAGTTTTTACACCATAAGTCACTTGTATTACCACAGTGATTTACCCTGGTTAACAGAAAAGGGCAGGGAAATTTTCCTAGAGCTACTAGACCTTTTGTCAAAAACATGCAACTATTTTAGACTCAGATGTTATGAACGGTGTATGTCTCTGTAGAAATAAAATGATCCTTTAAAAACTTAAAGTAGCTATTGATATATTTTATCCATATTAAAATTTATCACTTAATCATTGGTAGAAAAAGGTGCAGACAGTCCTGATTTCAAGCTACAGTCTTTGGTTGAAGCTGTCAACCAAAGGGTTTTTTGCCTGGCACAAATCTTTTTGACCTGTGCATGACAATTATTAGGATTTCTCACATAAGTGGAATAAAAACTGGGCTTAGTTCAAATTCAGAGGTCTTGGGCACTGTCTTCCATTTGCCACCTTCTAGCTATTATATATTAGAAATATATGAAGGGCTGTGGGAGACAGGTGTACTTGGTTTTATTTCACGCAAGTCTAATGCGTCCTTACAGACAGCACTGAAGTTGGAACAGGTCAAAAAATTTGGGGTGATCATGCATTTTTTACCAGACCACTGATACTGACAACTCTATTTCCCATTGTGCTATTAATTATATGTTAAGATAAGAAAGGCTTTTCTCAAATAGACACTGCTTCCAGTATAATCTAGTAAAAGAAGAAAATATATTACAGCCTACATGACATATATGAACCCTATTGCTTAATATTCCTCCCATGTGCAATCAGGTCTGTCCCTAGGATAATGGATATTCACCATTTATCTCCTTTTTCCAAGAAGGAGTTTCTCATCCTGGTTGATTATGTATGGGAAGAACCTATTTTCCACACCAGGTTGCTTCAATGCACCAATTTCACAACCTTTAAGAGAAAAATCTCCAGGCAAGGAGTTGCAACAAAGGAGAGAGATCCTAACTATGCCCTTCCATTACAGTTTGAATTGCGTGAACAGAGAAACGTTTGAGCGGACATCAGTGTCACAGGTGCCAGTTGTCTGATTTATTCCCTCTCAGAGGAACGTACTGGCGTCTGTGTGCATAGTAACACCTTGCCAGCTGGCCAGGAGGTGACATCAGCTGTCCTTTCAGACAGATGAATTGCACAGTATGCGCAGCAGCCTGCCAAAGGACAGACTTTCCAGGAGAAGTACAGGGAAAAAGCACTTAATATGTTTCTGACAGTAGTTTTTACTTAATATTTGTTTACAGAATTAACTTTATTGGACCGGCTCATCACCAAAGCCATCTTTCTGACACTGTGATAAGTTACTTGGATTGCACGCCATAAAGCACAGCAATTCACATAGGAATTTGCATTCTCTCTGATGTTGCTGAGTGGAGTATATTTTTCTCAGTGTGGTCATAACACTGTATGGGCAATATGATCTTACTTAATCTCCGTTTTTATAACCCTAGATCAATCGGCCAAAATAAATATCCCTACCTTTAGGCAACTAAATTAAATAGCTAGGTTTTAAAGCCTATGTAAATGGACTGAGCACTCATAACTCTAACTGATAGTTATCCACTTGTGAAAGTATGCCACAAGGCCTCAGCTGGCTTTAGGGGACAGAGATCTGTTAAAACTGTCACAGTTCACACAGCAGTACCAGCCAAGGAGCCGGCAATGGCGATGTACTGGTTCTTAACGCTTTCTGTAAAAGAATCCCAAGTGGCGTTTGGGAGTTAATTCTATGATTTGGGACTTAATTCTATGACAGTTTGAGGATCCTATGCATTTTCATTATAAAGTGAGAGAATGCATATTCCTAATTTGTTTGCAGAGTCAAAAGGCACACTCCAGTGTGTATGTGAAGGAATGGTAAGAAAGATATTTAGCTGCGGTTGAATCAAGCTGAATCATTAGGAAAAGATAAATATTGGGTGAAACTATCGCACAAGGTTTGTAAGACTGCCAAGTTAGAAATATAACAATTGCATTCCTATATTGTGAGTAGTGGTAACGTTTTAAAAAAGCCTAGGAAGTCTTGGTATAATTGCATCCATTCATCACTAGAACATGCATCTTTTTCCAGAAATGAATTAGCAGTGATTTTTTTTGATGTTTATATTCTTATTAATTATCTCCTCAGATTTGCAGATCATTCTGTCCATAGAACCTTTGTAGTTTGGCACAGTCTTTTACAATGCTGATTACATTGTTTGAATATAAGGAAACCTATCTACGCTTTTTAAATGAGAGACATGTCTGCAAATGTGAATGCTGATTTTTCATTCTCTTTACACCTCATGCCCTTTAATTCACACATTTAATATATTTCAGCTGAGTGAATTAGAAGTAGGAAGACAGTGAATGGTTGTTTCTGGTTCATCTGGGAATATCTGGTACTTCCTAAATAATGTACTTGGATCCTCCAGGGAGAGAGGGGTTTGTTTTCATTCCTGTTTAAAGCACGGATTCATACAGGTGATACACATAGCCATAAAACTAGTGCACTGGCAGGACAGTGGTCCAAGCTGTATAGTGTACATTATAGTCCTGTCCTAGCAAATTTGGATCTTCTCTTTTTATGGTGGAGTAGCAAAGGAACTGCTAGATTTTGTCTGATGTGTATGTCCTAGGTAAAAGAGGAAATAAAGTAGTGGATTACTCTTATATCTGTATCATTGAAGAGGAAAGTGTCCTGACATACACATGGTGTGATTTAGAATGTCTAAATGAGATCTTACTTCTGCAGTTACAGTGGTTTGGAATATCAGTTCTATGCCTGAGACATGCCAATGGCCTGAGCTGGTGCATCTTCAGTTCAAAGTCACCTGGCATAGTTTGAGTCACCTCCAAAAGATTTTTTGAAAATATGTTAGTAGACTTGTCGTTGAGGATGAGCAACACTCACAGTAAATAGTAAATGTGGTTTTGCTTTGCAAATTCTATCGAACAGCTGGGGCAGTACGGTCTTAAATCACCACAACTAGATATGCAAGACCACATTATTCATGCCCAGAGCTCAAGTTCCCATAACACAACCATCTATTGCTCCTCCCTATTAGAATCAGACTGTGCTCAGTCTGAAATTGTAGGGGCTGCTCACAAAACCACCTCTTCTATATATGTAAGTGTTTGTGAGTGCTGGACTTTCAAAACTATGTTTTCTTGCTTTAATTAAAAATATAAATCTGCATTATGCTTCACAGATGGACACTGACAACATGAGTTTCTGTTATTTTCCTCTTCATGTAAAATATTGATGTTAGGCTCTGTGATGCAAAGTAGCAAAACACTGAATGCAGAAGCCACACAGATCTCATTTGGATTCCCAAAGGAATTTGACCCATCCTAGCAAGCACACTTTAGACTGATTA
>JAOXJM010000001.1:10869693-10881846 GCA_026413425.1 Tringa solitaria
CCGATCTAATATCTACTTTTTTTTTTTGACAGGAAATGTTTCAGGAATAAATTAGCATCACATGACATTATCAGTGTATAGGATTAAGAACATCTTTTAAAATTTGCTTTGTGTGGTAGGACTTTGCATACAATGCACTTCCGAATAGCCAACTTGAGATTCATCTTTGGGTGACAGAAATCAACTGTTCCTTTCAAAGTTTTTAATTTGCTTGGGTGGTTCATTTAAGTGCAAGAAAGTGAAAAAAATACATGCGTTATACTCTCCAATCGCCATGGCTGTAAAAATAACTGCAGATGTATTTTATATCTATCTCAGAAAATGTCATATATATGTTTGCAATGATCAAACACTGGAAGAATATATTACGACTGCCTCAGCCACAGCTAGGTTTGGGATTCCTCCACTGTAGTCTTAGATGCAGTATAAGCAAATCCCATGTGCTAGTTCTGTTTCTGTGTAATCCTTCACAAACACAAATTCCATCAATATGAGATACAATGCAATATCCAGCTGCTCCATTAGACCTTGAATTCCCCAGCAGTTTCACCAGGACTGAAGCACTGCTTCCATCAAACTAGCTTTATCAAAGGGCTGTGAAAACTTCAGGACTTTAATGTGGCTATTCTGGGTGGCTGCTCAACTCAATATGTAACATTTAACTAATTCAAGCATCTGAAAAAGGTATTTCAGAAATTCTGCTCACAAAGAAATCTGGCTGAAGGTAGGTAGTTAACTGTAGGAGTGTGCATGGTAACTTCACCTTTCTGGGTCACTGGGAGTAGGGATCAAGGTTGCAATGGCATATTTTTTCCAGCTGTTCAGATTTCAAAACTCTCTCCAGAGCAGAGCAGGTGCTTACAAGAAGTCTTTGGAGGAACTGGTCTTCTATGTAAAGACCATAGAATTCTGCAATGGTTCTCACGTCCTGTAAAATGGTAGAAGAGTAAGAACACTCTTCACTCTTCTTCTAGTGTTCTAGTTCTAGAACTAGTTCACTAGAACTAGTGTCCTAGTGAAGAAAATCAAGCTCTTTTCTTCTAGGATAACTTACATATTTTCATCTGAAGAGCTAGTTATTTAAAAAAAAGAAAAATAAACAGATAATCCCAGGAACACACTAGCACCTTTACTTATCAGACTGACTCTCTCAGGGAACAGTACCATCACTTGCTAGCGTTTGGATCCTAGTTCTGGAGCTAATCTGCTCAGACTGGAGGAGTTCTGGTAATGGGTTCTCGTTAGATACTCACTTTTGATCACATTCTGCAAGATGCCATGCGTCACCATGCAGGAGAGCCATTTGCCAAGAACTCAGTGGGGACTGCGACATTCAATGCTTTGGGTCAAGGCTTTAAATGTGCACGTTCTTATGCAGCAGAACCAGCTGGGACTGGTACCTTATGTCCATACAGACACAACTTCCTTACATCTGAGAGCAGTGACAATCAAGCTTCCTGGGGCTATTTGTTGTTTTCTCTCTCCATGGATCTGTGTTGCACTCTGAGAGCATCAGAAAGTCTTGTAAGGCGTGGAGAGGCCAGGAGCGCCATGGGAGTACAAGCATCTGTGTCGCATCACTAATCAACTCCAGAGAAATAAATCCCCAGGCAGGTCAGCTACACAGGCACACCTGCCCACAGCCCCCAGCCTGCCTCCTTAATTAACAGCCAGCTCCAAGAGCACAACGAGGCTCAGCCATGCGTCACTGCCAGCAATCGATTATGCCTGCATTAAACAATCCACCCACCAGGTGCTTCCATTTAGTATTTCAATGAGCTGGAAACACGCAGCTCCTGAGTAGTGTTTACTTTGATTGACTTAATGGAAGGTATCTCAGAGCAAAATATGGACTGATTCCTCCTGAAAGTTGCAGGACTCAAAAGTGAGCTGTCAGAGCTCTCTCCCCATCATGAATGCACTTTAGGCAGAGCATCCTGTATCCACACAGCAAATGTAAATAATAACACAGTTTCCTCTGAAAAAAAACACTTCAGGGCCATTCTGTATAGATAAAGTTCAACTGGATTATTTTTCTTTGTTTGCTGGAAAGATTGATGTATAGATACATTCAGGTAAAAAAAAAAAAAGGCAAATTTCTAAGAAAACTGTAACAAGAGCTTGTTTGTTCTTTTTCCATTGCCTGCTAATGAATGCTTTCTGCTCATAGTAAGTATCATTGCACTGATATATTCTTTTCATATATTTCCAAATTCCCTGAATCCATTGTAAGCAAAAGGCACTGAAACTAGGTTTGTCAAAGCAAAACTCCCCCTTGGAGCCAGCAAAGATTTGACATTATTCTAGGATGTGCCAAGTGCACTCATTTACTCGGAGCTCATTCTTGGATACTCTTCTCTCTAGGGAGCAACTATACATCAAACAAATGCTTTGCAAAAAGCTCTACTCATGGTTCTATGACAGATTCATTTTTAATATCTGTAAGGCACAACTTCTAAAGTAGAATTTCATGTACCAATAGATTTTACTAATTTCTAGAAACATTGCTATGGTTGTGAATGATTTCTTAACCAGGGCTGAGTTCACAAAATCACCAGTAGGAAAGCGTGCTGTTACACATACATTACATCCTTTTCCCTTTCCCCTCTGAGAAGGTTTTATTGGTGTAGTCTAACCTGCCAGACTAAGTTGAAGAGCCTCAGTGAAGGCTGTCAGATGGAATCGAAACAGAATAAGAGCACTTTGAAAAGAATTTTTAATTCAGAGGTTGCCTCTTTTTGCTTATATCAGAATACAGTCCCCATAAAGCTATTCAAGCTAATGAACATTTCAGTGTGAAACTAGAGTGAGATCAGAATATTAGCCAAAATCTGTATAAATTTGTAGTTAAAGGTAAAAGGTAAAGGTAAGGTAAAAATGAAGAAAGAAAAAAAAAGAATACCCATTTTTTAGGAAGTCCATTTATTGATTTTACTGAAGAAAATTTGTATATATATATACAAGGTTCTGAACTAGCCTCATCTGGATATGCAGGTCTCCTCCAAAAACAAGTACTTGCCACATCTTAAACCTGAACTGAGCATTGTGTTTGCCTGTTAATGAAGGTAATATAAAACAACCATGCAGTAGTGGCAAGAATAAGCAACAATGAAAAAACAGAATCTCCTCACTAACCTCTCCAAACTGTTTGGCTGTATATATAATGTAAATTAGTAGTAAGCAAGTAGCAGCCAGAGGCCTCAATTAGTTCAGAGCCCTCACTGTGCTGATTATTGTATGAACATAAACAGGAAACATTCCTTGCCTCAAAATCACTACAATCAAGACAACAGCAATGCACATTGTGGCTTGTAGAAAGTGATGTTGAAGAAGGATGGTGACCCTGAGGGCAACTAATTGGAACACGAGATTGCAAAACCTATTGGCTGAGCATTCAGCTGGAAGCTTTAAAGATCTTTTTTTTATTCCATAAAGCAAGTGGACAAGAGATACAAATGAATCACTTACAGCCTGTCTACTTAAGCACTCTCATTAAGCATGGGTATCATGGTGAAGACGGATCTTAAGCCAGAAACGAAAGGATACTAGGATAATGGTTGTGTCTAATGACTTGGTTGTAAAGGCACAGAATCTAATAAAGCACAAGTTAATAAGCTCTCACTATTAGAGAGCTTAACATGACAAAAAGGCATAGTGCTGACAGAATTTTTATAACCAGATTATATAAATAACATGAGTTGATAAGGAGAGCCATGGATAGAACTCCGCATTAAATATTAAGTACTTGCAATACCTGGACTAAAGGATCCATCATAGTAATCAAAAAATTGTTGCATACCCTTAATTTCTGTGGTTAAGCTATGAGAAAGGGAAAGAAAAAGCTATAAACTAGAGTTCAGTTAAAAAATATTTACAGTGTCTGCTCTCTGTGGCCATTCCTGTGCTGCTGCTTTTCAGTTATCTTTCTCAGTACATCAGGGGTTCTGAGCAGAGCCTACCACTCCTGAATCATCCTTTGTGACAGGCAGGAGTTGTGTGAGAGGAGACAGACTTATCATTACAAAGTCAATGACCCAAATTTTCCCCAGACTTCTAGTAAAAACAGAACATGGTAATGAAAATATGTGGCTAGCTAGTCACAGTTCCTCATCTTTTCTGTAACTCCACTAGTGAGTAACCAGCAATGGAAAATTGGTCTGGGAGCGTACTTGCATCCTTTCTCCAATGCAAATTTTGTCTGGAAGAAGGAGACTGTTTTACAGATTGGGGGAGGAAAAAAAAAAAAAAAGAATAGATACTGGCAAAGCCAGACCTTTATAGTGCATGTGTAAGCAAGGCACTGGTCTGACATCAGGTCTGTCTTTTTAGCAGAGTAATTTATAAAAGCGCTTGCCATATTATTTCAGCTTCTGCATCCTATGATACACTTGCTGTTTCTGAGGTTCAAAATATTGTGTGAGTCACCTTCATAAATATACAGTATAACACCTAATGACTTTTATCACATTTCAAAGAACATTTTTTTTCTCTCCAAAGGCAAGCTTTAATAAGTCACAAGAGGTTATGAGTCACTCAGGTTTGAGTTAGGACACTGCTCTAAGCCTAGCCCAGAAAATGTCTTGAGTGTAAATCCTGGTCCCAGTAAGGTTATTTAAAAACAAACAAACAAACAAACAAATAAAAAAAACCACCTAAAACAAACAACAAAACACTGCCCCAAAAAACCCCCAAAGAAACAAAAAACCAAAAAATACCAATAAAAAGTAGAAAAAGAAAATAGGTAGAAGAAGAAAAAGCAGAAGAAGATTAAAAAGAAATTCAGTTTGTAAAATTCCCCATTTCAAAACTGTTCTTAAATAAAACTGCTAGGGCTTGGAAAAGAAATGGACAAAAAAAGGGTTGTGTAGTCACGACTTCTGGAGAAATAGAAAAATAGTAAACAACATTTGTTAAAATCAAGCTGTTTTCCAAGGCAGGACAAAATACCCCCATCCCTCTTGCCACTGCTGGGAGCTCTTTTCCACCATCCCTCAACATTGACCTTCCTCTTTTCCACCTCCTTGTCTCCTCTTCCTCGCTCTTTGCCTGCCAATGGTGGCAGATGGCTACGAGGAGCTGGGACAGGCTGTGAGGAGAAGGTGTATTATGGAGGAAAGGTACTCCAGGATGAGCTGCTGGAGTCAGGGAGATTATCCAAGGTTTCTGTCATTGCCAGGCAGCAGTACAGCTACCCTTGGTCCTCCCAGGATCCTTGATGGGAAGCGCTCTGGAAAGCATCTCGCTGTGAACAGGCCTGCTGAAGACAGAAAACAGAATAAACACGGCAGCGAGAAGTGATCACTCCATCTTTCCTCATTGTGCATCTGACAGATTCATACATACCGGACATGACAGTTGCCTGCAACTTGCAGAGCCCCACAGCCAAGGGGAAGGGGGAGGGAGGACAAAGTGGGATAAATAATGATACATCCAAAATAACAAAGCAGCAGTGTGGAAATCTGTCAAGAAATACGTACTCCTGATAATAGGAAGAAAGCAAGGCCTGATCTTATTCAGTAGAAGGCTGGACTTAACACATTCTGCTACACAAGAAATAAAACCAGGTCCTTTCTGCACGAGCAGAGGTGCCCCTTCATCTGCATAATTGCTGTGCACAGCTTGGGATCACTTGATCTTCCAGACCCCCCTCTTCTCCTCAGTTGGGTTGTTATCATCCTCTGTTATTATTGTTGTATTTCCCCTGGTTATTGTCAGCATGTTACCTTTGCCTTTTTGTCCACAATCTACCTGGCAATTTTCTCCTCTCCAGCTGGCTTCCTTGTTTTGTGAGCAAGAAAACTAATGTTCTTCAATCTGAAGTCAATGTCCTATTCATTATTCTCAATGTACTGTGACAGAGCAACACTGAATATCAAAAGACTCCAGTAAATTCTCATCTATTTCTCCATCGTATAGAACAATTAACCGTACAGAACAAATAGCAACCTGTCTTTTATGGTCCCTAATGAATTTAGGTTTGACTACGCTTATATTTCACAATTGCCCAGACCTGTGATGTGAATGAACATGTGAGTAAACACTGTTTAAAATTTCTTACTATGATGTGCCAGAGAGCACTTCCGTTGTACCATGTTCTTGATGGTAACCCAGATAAATAACTGTTCATAACCAAACAGACTGAAGCAGAATGCAGGAAGTTAAAAGAATGACTGAAAAGAACCTCCTTACTGATATCGTTATCAGCTGTCTCTATCCACACGGATCACACGCTGGCAGGGAGGTCAACTTTCGCTGGGGGTTTGTCACTGACCTACCCTGTGCTCTTGGTCAAGTCTGTGAGTTAGGGCTGCCTTGATATTGCGCTCTGAATATTCAGTTTGCCACAGAGAGGTACTGAAAACTGTGGTCAACAGCGTCTCAAAAAACTAAACAAAAGCAACAAAAAAGATTGGCCTGGTCCAGAAGAAGTTACCAAGTGCTTCCTCATGTTTGACCATCACGCTGAGGTACACACTAGTAAGCTGGTCTTCTGGTCTTTCAGTTAAGTGAAGATTAAATCTCCTCTTGTCCTTTTAAATTTACCATCACCAGTATTTCACCTTTTTGTATAAATGGATCAAAATCTGTAGACCTCAGCAAAGACACAGAAACAGTAGCTAGCATTTCTTGTGATTAGAAACTTAAAGTTCTGCAAACTTTAACAGAGTGGAGGTTAAGCTGCCCATAAAGACAGAACATGTGAAAATCAAGTTGTGAAAATCGAGTTATGAAAATCTCAAATCAAAATCCAAATATGAAACATCTACCTGAAACTAGAAATTAGAACTAATGACTAAAGCAGTAATTAAACCAGCATTATTTACCTCGTTTCTTCATTAAAACTACAAAATTCTAGGAATTTAGATTAAAATGTTGTCAATTTCCATTTGAAAAGAATATATAAGGAGGGCTTAATGGCTTCAGTTTCTTAAAGTGATTTTGTACTCATGGTTAATTAAATGCACAAGGACTTCCACTGAGAATCAGGGTGTTCTAAATAATATAATAATAACTTGTGTAACCAATTACTGTAAAATAAAACTGGATTATCCAATATGACCTGCCTGGCTTTGGTATTCATAATTTTAAATCCCATTTAATTAAATCCTGAGGGTACCATATTCAACACAAAAACAGCCATGACCTTCTTTATAATATAAATGTAGTAGCCGTAGTGGGTTAGGGATGAATTTTGGTTCCACAACTGGGTGACTCATTCATCAGAAAATTTTCTGGGCTGTCATCATATTTAAACAACATTATGAGCCAGTTCCTCAGCTAGTGTAAATAGGCTATTGTAAACTGACTGTAATGGCACTAGAGCTCTATACCACTGCTAATAAGTGCTATAGAGGTATATATTATATAGGTATAATAATATTCTGTTAAGCAACAGAAAACAGAAGAAAGCATACACCCATTTCTTCGTTCACTAATGAGGATGAGGTTTATTCTAAGAAAGACGCATCATCTCTTCCCCTTCCTTCTTTCTTTTTCTTATAGGGATTCTTGGAAGAGTTTTTTTCATTGTGGGTTTGGGTTATGTTTTTTGGTTTTTTTTGTTAATTATTGTGATTTCCAGAACAGCATCAAGGCCAAGTGAGAACTTGTCATGTAAAGGTCATGACAATAAACATATCAAATAGAGGAGTGATTTTTCTATGATGTTAGCAATCTACCCACATGTGTTATAATAGTCTTTCCCTTTTCCTCATTCTTCCTGCCTATTTTTAAACCAGCTGAACTATCTTTTCTGCACAGTAAAGGCCTGCAAGTGTGTTGTCTTCTTATTGTTTGAGTCTGTATATGATATATGCAGTTGTTGCAGTTATAAAAAACAGATTTTCTCAAAATATAAATAGCCAGGACTTAAGTGTAGACACACACACACATGCTTAATACCCGGTCATAGAAATCTCCATCTCGAGCACCCAAGGCTCAATATTGTGTTACATAAGTTGCACCATTTACAAATAAATATATTGAGAGTTGGATCAACCTCGTAGTGTGCAATTTCAGCAAACAGATAAATGTATGTAACATAGGCCAGATCCTAGCAGGCTGAATTTATCATATTTTTTCAATGACGACATCTTTTGAAGATGTCTAAAACATACTGCAGTTAGTATAGGGGAACAAGGTGTTGTACATTAGATTAGTAAATTGAATTTATCTACACTTCACTAATCTGAAGCAGAAAAAAAGTAAGCAGGACCAAGTAATGATGAGAGCATGTCAGAAGGCTGATTATGGATTTCTCATTACTCATTTTTCTTTGTCATTGCCCTTTCGAGGATGCCTACAGAAGTTTAAATAGTAACTTAAACTCCTGACACTAAAAATGCAGCAGAATTATATAAAAAGATATTTAGAGTTTTTATTTATCTACTGTTTTCATGTAAGGGGAAAGTATGTTAGAGAATCAGTGATGAGGACAGATCAGGGAGTCCTGACCTCAGCACGGGGCAGGTACACAGAGCATTTATTGCCTTGCAGCCACATTGCTGACATTTTGCTCACAGTTTCCACCCATTTTCAGATGGTGTCTTCGAATAGAATTTTTGCTAATCAAAAATTATCAACTGTTTAACAAAATTTAAGACATTTTCATTCACAAGGCAACTTGTGTTTTTCTTTCTGCACAACTGAAGCAATCTATCTGAAAATAGCCTTAGTCTTTAATATCCTACTAGCAAATTTTATTGTCTAAAGAATACAGCCCCAGAATGCATTCTGCCATATATTGCTTCTGTCATAACAGAAAAATAAATAATAATCCTTTTTCCTTCTTATTTTAAAAACTAACCCACAAAAGACCTCATTCTTTAGTGGACCTAACTCTTTTGGGATTGGAATGATAGAACTGGGGAAAATTGCAGTGAACTGTTATCTACTGCTGTGGACTGAGTGGAAATGCGTGCTTCATGTATGAAATTTCAAATACAAGACAGAAATCCCTATACTAAAAAAGACAAGGTTCAGTAACAGATGTGGTTTTATTGTTTTCATATTCCATCCTTTATGTTAATATAAGAAAAAGTACTCCGCATGCACATCATGTAATCAGCTCATAGGGCGAGCGGTTTGTTTCATTACATTAGATCCTATTTTATGGTCAGCACATTGATGAGGAGATGAACAAAACACATATCACTGATTTCTAATTCTTTATTTCCAGTGGGGAGTTGTCCAGAAATATTAAATCAAGAGCCACCGAACCATCCTATTTCTAGTTGTTATTGTTGAGTAGACTTTATCCTTTCTCTCCTCACTTTCCCAAGCTTTCTTAGTTTTCCTTCTCCATCAACACCTTCTGTTTGTTAACTAATAAACAAGTACATATGTGTATACAAACACAGAAATACGTGAATGGATTTTTTTCCAGTGACACCAGGAATCTTTGGATGATGTCCTAAATATATAAATATAATATATATGCACATATGTGTGTATATATATGTGTCCATGCGTGTGTGCTCTAGAAATTTTGTTTCTTGTGTTTACAGTCACAGTATAGACATTAAAAAGTATCTGTTTGACCATCAAGTAGAGATTACTACAGATCTCTGAGATTTCTCCTCATTTTTTCTCTGTGTGTCCATCATTAATTCTTCCCTGGATAATACTTTCCTCTTATTGGGAAAGGAAAAACCCACAAAAACACCCCAGAACAGAAAAAAAACCTACCCACAAACAACAAACAACTAACCCCACAAAAAAACAAACCCATAAAAAAACAAAACAAACCCCATAAAAAAACAAAACAAAACAAAAACCAAAACAAAACCCAAACCAAAAAAATCCAACCAAGCCACAAGAACCCTACATTATCATTTGAAAGTCATAAAACTTCACACATGGTTAGACACCTCACTATCCAAGTTCTTGCTTCCAACTTAAATGGAATCACCGGCTATCTTTAAAAATGAATTACAACAGAAAACACTTCAATTGTCCAGGAGTGTTATAACTATTGTAAGCATCAGCTGCACAACCCTTTTCAATCACAGACAAGCCTTCTTCAGGGGTAGTCTTAGGTAGGTACTCAGACACAACTCTAATAAATGACTTTAATGATTAGTCAGTGGCACTTTCTTTTTCAGAGCCTTTTCTCCCGGTTGCTTTAAAGTGCTTCCTTGCATCACTAGATAGAATGAAAAAAATTGCTGGTTCTAAGTACTCATTATTCTTAAAATAACCTCACTGTATCGATAGTGTGCTTTTTCCCAAACTAATTTACTAGCAGGAACTACCTCTATACACAAAAAAATTACAGTGACGACATTTCACACTTTTAGCTGCAAATTACAATTTTTACTGTCCTCCATAGCTTAAGTCTTTGGCTGAAAATATATGGGTGAATTAAGATAGGAAAATATAAATAATTCATGAAGAAATTTGTTAAAAATGTGTTGTTCCACTGAAGATTTTCCAATCACTTTACAAAAAATTAGTAACTACAATTTCTTACTTTGCTTTGGTTTAGAAAACTTCATTGTTGTAGTTTTACATACATGGATAAAAGAGAATAAATTTCATAGCTACAATGTCAGTAGGAGATCAAGCAATAGACCTCCTACTTCCTGTATCTTAACCCCGTTATTTAACTTCAAGACTGTTCTTGGAGTCTTGAATAATTAATGTTGCAATAATTCTCTTGTTTAAGATCACATTGCAGCTTTTACCACAAGATAACTTACATGTATAAGGTACATAGATATATGAGCACTTTCTAGGGAGGAAAGCAGGATAATATCAGAGATTAACGACAATTTTTGATAAATATAAAACATCAATAATAATTGTATGAATCAGGCATGTTTACCAGAATAGCATTTAGGTTAGATAATGTAACTCAGTTTAAGCTGGTGATGGATGGAAGGTACCATATAAGCTAGTCTACCAAAACTACATATCAACCATCAGAAATCTGACAAAAGCAAAGGAAGAAAAAAAAAAAGAGATCACCTCATTAATTTTGTGTTTGAAGATACTTATCCATTTATTAAGATGTTTTAAGCCATGTATATTCAGGTGGTTGTTATTTTTATTTGGTGGGTGTTAATGGCAAGAAAAGAGTTTAAATATGTAAAACCCCAGGAAAACTTAGTTGCAATGAAGTTTCACATTCATGATCTTCAAAGCACATATGTAATCATCATCATCATAGCTCATAATAACTACGTACAGTCAAAAGTGCTCAGAGTTTACTACAAGTCAAACAGGTAGATGGATAATTCTTTGTATATGTGTATACCTAGTTTTACTCTTGTTGCATACCACTGATCATCCTCCCTCCATCTGCAGACTCTCTCTTCTACTGCATGTTTGTCCTTTTCTAAGCCCAGAGCAAGCTTTCATAAATAGGAGAACAGAAGTGCAAGTGAAATACAAAGATATTCTACATCTCTGTGTGTACTTGACCCAGCTTCAATGGGCATGACAACGGATACATATGCATATTACCAAATTAGTTTATTCTTTAATCTATGGTTAAACTTCAGCTCTTAAATCCACCACACTGTGCATTTTGGCATGCACTGAAATTCAGCTTTGGAATGTGACAATTGGTATCCTGATAAGGAAACATGGTTGAAAGGGAATATATGAATGTAAGAATACTTGTATTAGATCAGACCAACTGGGGTGTACTCCAGTAACCTGATTCTAACAACAGGTACAAGTCTGGAGGACACAATATAAAACAGAAGGTCAACAACCTATATTTCTACTTATCATTCTCCTATTATCCATCTATTTCCATTTCAGTGACTTGTTGAGCCAGATGAGGGGCTTGTGTGTTTGGTAAACCTCAGTAGACTTCTCCTGCATAAAGTTATCTAGAACTCCTTTGAGTCTATGGAAATTTCTAGCATGCAATACAGACTTCAACAAGAACTTGCTCATGTCTCCTGTCTAGTTTAGGCAAATATCAAAATAAGGTGGTGATTTGAGATAGCCAACATGGCTTCACCAAGGGCAAATCACGCCTGACAAATTTGGTGGCCTGTTATGATACTGCCACAGACTTGGTGGACAAGGACAGAGCAGCAGGCATCATCTGCTTGGACTTATGCAAAGCATTTGGCACTGTCCTTCATGACATCCTGGTCTCAAAATTGGAAACTCATGGATTCGATGGATGGACCACTC
>JAOXJM010000001.1:10881946-10931475 GCA_026413425.1 Tringa solitaria
GAACTCGATGATCTTTAAGGTCCCTTCCAACTCCAACCATTCTATGATTCTATGATCACCTCTCATTTGTCTTGAAGGAAAAAAAGGTGGGTTCTGTGAGCTTCATTTGACTCCTCCTTGTTCTTTAGCTAGAAGAGATTGTGAACAATTTAATCTCTACCCACTGTCTTCATGTCACGCAATTTTTTAAAAATTTCTACCACATCCTTCCCCCATGTCATGTCTTTTCCAGACAGAAGACTCCTAGTTTACACAACAGCTCCCTATATTAAAGCTGTTGCAGACCTTTGATCATTCTCGCTACCCTTCTCTTGACTTTATATAGTTCTACTTCATTCATGTGCAATAAGAGGCTCAGAACTGGATAGCATATTCTAGAATATGGGTGGTACCCATGACTTCGTGACTTTATATAGTGGAACAGTGATCTCTCTTTTTTTCTCTATTACTTTCTTAATAATTCCTAATTTGCTTTATGATGGCTATGGAGCACCAGCTGACATTTCAGTGGAAATATCTTTCTCAGTAATAAAAACTTGCTTCTGAGTGACAATAGTTACGTCAGTGCATTTCACTTGTGTATGAAAGAAGGGTTGTCTTTTCTTCTTCTCATCATTTTGTATTTAGTTATGCTGAATTTCATCTGCCTTTTGATTTTTTTTTCACTTATATAAGCCTTCTGCAATTTTTTGTGGTCAGATCTCCTGCTACGCTGAATAATTTACTATCATCATCCAACTTTCTTACATCACTGCTCACTCCGTTATGCAGGTCAATGAAAACCATATTAAGCAGAACAATCCCCTGCACATATCCCTGTGGAATTCTACTGCTGACCTCCCTTCACTGGGAGAATTGACTGTGTACTCCCACTGTCTGTTGCTTGTCTTGTAACCAATTATTTATCCTCGTTATGACCTTTTTATCTCTTATGCATGGTTGCTTAATATCTAAATCCAAATAGATTATATCAATCAGACCAGCTTTACTCATATGTCTGCTGACCCTTTCAAAGATCTCCAATAAATTTTCAAGACAGTAGTTCCCTTTGCAAAAGTCATTCTAACTTTTCCAAGGTAAAGTATATCTATCCACATGTATGCCAACTCCATTCTTAATAATAATTTCCACTGTAGACAGCAGGTTTACAGGCCAGTGACTCTGCAGATGTGCACCAGTTTAATTTTTTTAACTAGGGGTTTGTCACCCCCCAGTCTTCAGTAAAACAGGTTTAAATTTAAGGTTAGATATCAGTATTAGTAATTCAGCTACTTAATCTCTGGGTTACTCTGGAAACTCTAAATAAACATTCTCTGCATGCACATGCAGCTTACAGAATTACCCTTTAACCTTCCTGCAGTAACTCCTGTAAACTCTTCTGCCATGAAAGCGTTTAAGGTAGTGTCCAACGTTGCATTTGTAACGGACTAAGTGCTCAGCCAGTCAGTTACTACAACTCAACTGAGATATCTTAATTCACTCAGTTGCAGTAACCCAATTATATTCATATGCTTTGAAATCGGAAAACTGTGTCTCTGGTGAAAAGAATATAGCTCTAAATTGTTTCTACTCCAAACTCTAATACATTAGAAAATGACCAAAATCTTCGTCTCTTAAGGCTATACTGCTTCGTCAGCAGATGTTCTGCAAAATGGAAGATGGACTATATACTGTGGAAGCCTATATATCTTATTGTTATAGTAGTCATTATCTTTCTTGTAACTGCATAACTTTATGCACTCTGAGTTCACCTCTCATTATAATCTTTATCCTACTCAACTATAAACTCATTAGGCTCCATCAATATGACAAGCTGTCCATTTTGCGTCTCTCAGCTATTTGGATCTTTGCTAATAATAATCTTTTCTTATTTCTCATCCATAAGTCAGCATAAGTAATATATGTCTTCAGCCATCTTGCATGTCACGGTAATTTGGCCATTGGCAACATGTGACAGTCTGCATTTTGATTATCTGGCTGAACTAATATATCTTTCTAAAAGTTTTTCCCTACACATTGGTATTGCACACTTTCAGTCAAACCACCTGTAAGTAAAAATGTATCTGATTGTGAATAATACGTATACACACTTGTAACCACTTGTTCTTTATTGTTTCATAAACTTCACCAAATTGAATTGAAAATTCAAATTCAAATAAAGAAGCTGGAGAAATTTGTCTGTAAGTTAAATCTATTTTTAAGTTTTTAATGAGTAAATGCAGAATAGCTCATTGTTACAAAGTTCCATTGCCCACCATAACTAGCTGTGTTTATTTTATTTTACCTTTCCATTGACTAGTGAGATAATTTAAACTTAAGAGTTTGTACGTGCTTTGGACCATTTTGAGTGTTATCAAGAAATCACCTCATGCAACCCCATATGTTGAAATATTTTTTTGCACCTTGAAGATTTAAATAAACCTTTTAAAAATGTTATTTACTAATACTGACTCAATCAATACACACAACACTAACTAATGTCATTTGGAGGACTTTACACCATGCAGAAAGATATGACAAAGTGACTAAATTGGTATCTGTGAACTGTAAAATCAAAGAAGACCAAAAAGGATCTCCTCTTTAGGTAAGCTAACACTCTGTACTCCAGAATCTTCAGCCACTAAGGAAAATTAAAAAAAAAAGAATCATTACTTCTATTCTGGAATTTCACCAGTCTTTTCTAGCCTCTGAAGGGGACCTGTAAAGAATAAATGCTGTTCTCTGTTTGCATTGTAACTTCCATTCAAAGTCCAGAGAAACTGCAACAGCTGAAAACATTTTGAAAACATCATAAATACCTAATGTTTTATTTTCCAGGTTTTTCTCTTTCATCTTGCTAACTGAGAGACACATCAGACTTTTTATTTTAAGATGTGAAAATATGGCTGTGTATCTTGGTCTGTGACTGCATCTTTAAGAGCCAGTGCAGGAAGACTTCTAAAAAAAATGTTCCCGAATTCCAACAGTTTCATTAAAGTACCAATCAAAATATATTCTGCAGAAGCTGATTGAAATTACCATCTCTAACTTTGGATAGAAAACAAGTAAACTTGGATATTTATTAGGAATTGTCTCCTATAAACCCTGTATCTTGGTTCATGGAATCAGGGGAATAGCTGCTGGCTAAAAACAAAAGTCTAAAAAAGAAGGGTGATAATTGGTTCTAAGCTGCAATTTAGTCATTAAGTAATAGTACGGAATCAGTAACAGAATTAAAAACATTTAGGTAAAATGTCGAATTAACTTGAGAAAAGTCATTTAGTTTGGTTTATAATCTAATGAAGATCATTCTTTTTACTACTCATAAAGATTATTTATTTTTACTATAAATTATTTTTGTTTAAGGACCATTCCAATTACTGAAACTAAATCGTTAATTAGCTAATTTCATCTTGATTACATTGCTGTATTGTTTATTTTTGCTTAAATGTGAACAATGTCTTCTCATTCTCGGTTGATTTACTGTTGCTCTTGTACATATGTTTTCATACAAATATGAATAATTTTATGTAGCAGCCTTCCAGTAAGCTACATGGACCAAGAAGGTTTAATAACCTGTAGAGGTTGATTGGTCGATTGGTCTTTGTGTCTCCTATACCGAACACCAGATTTTAGAGTTCAGAGGTTTAGGCAATAATTTGCTTCTTTTTGTTATTGTGTCTCAAGAAGATACTTTAGGGGAATTTTTACTGAAGCAGCCACAGTGTCTAGATACTAATTATAGAATTAGAAATTATGTGATCTTTTGTTAGAAATTAATAATGTCCATATTAACCCTAGCCAGAATCCTGCAGTTCCTGCTTTTGAAGCATGTGATTACTGAGCTATGACAGCTCAACTTGTTAAGAGAACCCCTCATTGGCCGTCAAAAATGCTGAGTACCAACCTTCATGAAATTTAGTTTCATTAATTAATTAAAGTTTGTTCCTCCTTGTGGTCTGAATATATGGTCTTCTGTGTTCTTCACTGCTAACTTTGGTCACTGAGTTTAGGAACAGCAATGCTTAAACAGGATGGCATATTGTCCTGGCAGACTTTCTTGTCTGAGATCTCAGCCAATGCTCGTGTGATACCTGTGCAACCAATGAAGAGTAGTCTTTGTTGTCAAAGAGCAATTCAGGCTATCTGAAATCTCAAATCTCCTTCTTCCATGAGAGTTACACGGAATCTGGTCACATCTAGGACATTTCGTACTTCTCTTCCCAGGAAACTTTCTAGAGCTACATAGCAGGAAGCACTGACTATCCTGTCTAACTTTCTGTGAGCCTTAGAAACCTGAATTTCAGTAGGACTTTGACATACATGCCACAGTTTTGGCTTCAGATTAATCACTTCTGCCCACCTGACATTCCAGTGAGTCTTTACATAAGGACTGATGGACCCTGATGCTAATGAGGTCTCTGCTAATTAGCTCTGAGGTCTCAGCCACAGTGATGATGCTGTCCATCATCTACATGGTGGTATCATAAGAATGACAAACCCAGGAAGCAAGACAGCTAATTCAGTAATCTTAATTTTATGAATATCAAATTCTTATCACTCACTTCAGGAAATGCACCAGTTAGCCTGTTAGAGACACTTATGGTGACTTCTTCTGCCTCTTTTGTGGATAACTGCTATTTCACCTAGACTCATGTAAGATAGTTCATGCAAGATATTTCACCACAGGAGTCATGCAAGAGGGTGCCTGACACTACTGACTGTTGCTCAAATCACTAACCTTTGAAAGAGAAATGAATAGTCCCTAAACCATATTTTTTATTCAATAACTGATTAATATAATATGTGTAAACAGCCTGAAACAAGGTACTGGATAGAGCACAGCTATTCCTTCATCTTCCTGTCTTTTCAAGCAGTGTATCTTGGCAATGGGGAATTGAAGCTGAAATGCCTTGTCGGGAAAATTATAAGCAGGGCTCCAGCTCTGTGGGGGAGCTTTAATCACTTGTCACAAGCACCACCAGATACAATCCCCAAGAGAATATTTTGACTTTAAGAATATGTCCATTGCTTCTCTGTTTTGTCTAAGTTTGATAGTGTCAGCACTGAACAAGCATTCTGCACACGCTTTAAAACCTAGGCCTTTAATAGAAATTCCTCGTACGGAATTGTTCCCATATTTCCAAATTCCCAGAGCTGGGAAACAATTGCTAAAAAAAAAATTTAAAAATTGAAATCCACAAAATAAGAACATTTAAAATTAAAACCAAATTTCTGCAGTCTCCACCCTGCTTCTGCACTGTAATCAGAAGACAACACTTTGTGCCTGTCTGGACCCATATAGGTATCCAGCAACCTGGGTGCATCATAGATGGGTTCAGGATCTCCAGTCAGATCAGATCCAAGCTCATCCTTAATACGTCATTCAACCACATCAACAAAAAACGGGATATGGTTGTTAAAGCCAAGAAAATGGATTTTTTTCCCTCAATAATAAAGGGGAAAATGTTGTCAAACCATGATATTTCACTAGGGTGATATGTAAATGCTAAAGACTCAAAGACTTATTTTGTAAATACAGAAGAAGAAAAAAAAATGCCAAGATGAAAAAGGCACTTAGAGTTCAACATGAAACCTTTTAGCAGCTCTTGAGCCAGTCAATATTCCTGTGCTACATGTTTTCTTTTACATCCTATGTGTACTAATGACAGATTAACAAGCCACATAGGTAGAAGTGGGAGTTTGAAAGCCAATTAGATGCTGTGAATTTTCCCAAACGTGTCAAAATAAGAGAAGTGACTATGCTAAATAACTCAGTGCTGGTACACTGGAGAAAATGAGTGATTAATAAATTTCAGTGCTTTTATTTGCCTCCTTGAGGCATGGTGATGTGGCTGCTCCACACTGTGAAGCAGAGAATTATGTGTACAACACAGGCAAGACTACATAAATCTTCCAAATCAGTATTTTAAGGTAAACTTCCAGTCTTCTGCTTAACAATGAATATTGGTTGATATATGTCAATACAAGTGCCAGTTTTTTCTCAGTATTTTCTATTAGAGTGATGTTTTGAAGACATGGATGGAACCTGGATTGATTTTTGTCTTTAATAATTATTATTTGTTTGTAGAGAACTCTAGAAAATTGAGACTAAGTATCCAGAGAGTAAATAGGATACTTCTAGCTAAGCATGACAAGTCCCTGCTTCTCTAGTACCCAATCCTGGAAAGAAATTGTGTGAATCAAATGCTTTGGTTTATGGTAGACCTACAGCCTTCCTGGCTCACTGACAGCCACCCTGCGGAGGCAGAAAAGGAAAGATGGGGAGGCAAATACTATTTGGCCGCCCATTTCTAAGCTAATGTCAATTTTACTTTTGGCCTGAAGTACAAAAGAGAAACTGCCAAGAGCTTTTGGGGGAAGATACAGGAAGAAGATTTATTTTAGAATTTGAAAATTGGTGGATTTCTAGGACTGCCTTGGTTTTTTTTAAAAAATATCACTTTGTTTCAAGCTCCCCAAATCATTTTGTGGAAACATTCTATTGATCTCTGTTCTTATATGTGTGCAGTACAGGTGGATGACTTTGACAGTGGAGAAATTTCTGTGACTTGGATGGGGAGTGATTTTAGTTCAGTGAAAATAATTCTGTAGAAAACCTAACTGTTTTGCTTCACGTCTCCAAAACTAACACATAAGTGAAAATTTGTTATTGATCTTTGTAGCACTAGAAGTTCCCATGACACTGTCCTTTGGAAAGACAGAAAAAAGAGACTTGAAAGACAGAAAAGTCAGACCACTCACTTTACATATAAAGGCGATAGACTAACCCATTACCCAGACAGTACAAATATGTGTTCTATTTAGCCATGATTCATGCATTAAAATAGCTCACCTGCTTGTAGATTCAGAAAAGATTTAGTAAATTTGGAGGAACTATGTAAACAGCAACAAGGACTTTTCTTCAGTCTTAACACATCAAGGGGTGGAAACGTTCCAAAGGTAGTCTTGAACCTCAGCAGGGTGGATTGGAGGAGGAGTGATGAGCTCCCACATTGCAATTTTAATTAGTAGGAAATCAAAGTTGTACATCAGACATGGGATTTTTCTCTCTAAATCAAAAGGACAGCAGCAAAGCTATCAGCTTTGTGCTAGATGAGGGAAGGACCTTCCCCGAGGAATGCAAGATCTAAGAATGCATTTGAAAATAATCATGACAGCAGCAGAAAAAAAAAAAAAAGAATCTGTGAGCTCGCAGCTTTCTCCCGTACTGACTTGGTGAAAGGTGAAGAGGAAACATACAGAATATTTCCAGCACTGTGTCCATAGAGTTTGCAGGTTAATACCATCTTTGGAATTTAATCCAATGTTGTGAGTTTGCTGACCTTCTATAAGGAGAAAAAAGAGAGTATCTTTTATAATCACTATTGACTTTTTTACTAGAGGAAGTGTCCTCACTTATGATCCCATTTAACTGAGATACTATGTTAAAAGAAAATTCTTAGATCAGAAGATTGATTTTGTAACTATTTCGAAAAATAAAAAATATAAATCTGCCATTATGGGATCAACACATAATAAAGCAAGCTATAGATTTATGTTTTATGCGTAATACATCTTTATGTTAGGAAGGATAGAGAGGTATAAAGATCTTAAAAACCAACAGTAAATACAAGCTTAAAACTAACAAAAGGAAATATAAGGTGAGCCAATCACTGTAAATGTCACACATATCTATCTGCAAAGCTTTGCTGGCTATCATCCACTTTCTGAAGCATACCAAACAAATATACAGAAGTATTCCTGATTTTCAATAGTCCCTATAATTAAGAAGTTTCACTTATTATTTACAGAAAATCATAACTTCATTCACATGGACCCCTCCTTGACACACTTATTTTTTAATAGAAATTTTGTTGTTTTCACTTTGACCTTTTTCTTCCAGGTTATACCAAATGCATTGACATTTCAGAGTGCAATTCAGTGATGTCTGTGTTGGTTTTGCCACTGGGAAGGTGGTACAATATCTCATGAGAAACCTTAAAATAGTTAAGGATTGAAAAAAAATTACAAAGTTTTCAGTTTGAACAGCATTTTTAGGCGTTTTTCTGTAGACGGGAAAACAAGAATGTCCAGTTTAGAAAGATACCACACACCCCTGAGCTCACCTACCTTCATCCCAATGAAGTGAAGATGTATTTCCAGTAATATCAGAAGCATTATATTTGTAGGACAGATATGCCATTAGCATGCCCTTATGGACACCTCTCCTTACATAGAAGTCTGACAAAATGATTAAAATATGACTGCCCAGAAGGAAATATCACAAATCTTACTCACTCAGGAGTGTACAAAGTAATTATCATCCAGTAATGACTATAAAATTAAGAAAATATGTTGCTTTTTTGAGCCTCAGGGTAAGTTTACTTATTCATTGTCTGAGACTGAATCTGAAGATGTCTCCAACATTGCTACAGACATTTAAAATATTTTGCTAGAGGCTAATTTTTAAATAACTGACTGACTAATTAGTAGCATCAAAGTGCGGAACTGTGCATCACCTTTGGTATTTACCTACTGCCATGAACAAAACTCATCATATGCTGTGACAGTGTTTTCAATGTTGAGTTGCTCTTGGCTTCTTTTTGAGTGAAGGCAAAAGACAATTTTCAAAACTGACTGAAATTCTGTACCATAGCAGATGTAGTCTGCAGAATTCCCAAGTCCCATTGGTTAAACAGTTGTCTTCTCTCACTCTGCTGAGCATGATAAAAGGTTGTCCCTCTCTGCTCTGAGCCCTTGGCAACAGGTGGAAATCCTCCTACGGAAAAGGGAGGTATATGTACAATTTCTGGCACCATTCTCTCTATTCCAGACACCTCTTTCCTTCTGTCATCACCTCATCTCACTTCCTCTCTAGGATTTTTTTTTTATTCTCCCTGCTTCAGTTTATCTTTACTTTTGCTGTAAGCTATTTTCTCTTGGAAGACTGTATTTGACTTCTCTGCTCTGGCAACTGTTCCTGGTAAGGCAAAAATAAATCAATGAGAAGTTAGGATCAAACAAAACAAAACAAATAATCCATAGTCAGTGCTTCAGCATGTCTGAAAAATAGGAATGACTCCACAGTTTTAATTCCTAGCAGGCTGCTAGATCTGCAGCAGTCCTGTGCTATGTTGACAGTGCAATGGGGAATTCCTGCTCTAAGTCTCTCAAACCCTTTTGTCCTTTCTACCCGGGAGAGTGTGAAGCACATCCTAGAAGAGGCAGACCACACTCTGCCTTTTTCTTTTCTTTTGGCAATTCAAAGGTCTGTCTGCCAGACTTTACCTCTAAGCCCACTAAATTATGCCTTGTATCACTGGGATGCAAGGAAAAGACTGTTACTCAGTTGACTCCTATCCCATTGAATCTTGGCATTGAATCTTCTAGTTGCAAGAAAATAACATCATTTTAGTAAACGTTTTTTAAAAAAACAACCCTAGTGTCAGACCATGGTAGTTGGGATAGAGCCCAAGTCTGGATTGTAAAATTGTTGGCAGTTGCTTGAAGTTGAGGCCCTGAAAACAACACCGCTAAGACTCATCTATTCATCAGCAAAATACAAGAGAATAATGCAATTAAATGTCTTCATTCATGTTGCTTTGTATGGCTTTAATGGCATTGCACAAATTGCACAAAAATAGGGAACTGAATTTGGGCTATGGAAATAAGAGGGCCAACAGCCTTGATATTGGACCATCCTTCATTTTTGGTGTTGTATAACATCAAAATCATATAACAAAAGACAGGTGCTTTGGAGCTGATCTTTGGTACCATCACTACTAAAGAGTAACAGGAATGATACAGCAGGAGTAAGTTAAAGAAATGCTATCTCCTTTATAAAACTAGCATAGAAATGACATAAAGCCTCAAATAAGATTTCTCAGTTAACCTTTGGTCTACATATCTGCAAGTCATTTATAATAGTGAGAATTAAAAAAAAAAACAAACCAAAAACAAACAGACCAGAACAGTAGCATTTTGTACCCATGCTACACGAGTGTAACTGACAACACAAGTCGGAAGAAGAAAGCAAATTAGACCCACTATGTGTTATATTATTTTCCATACTTGAATGCTAATGGCTTTCACATTTAGTTAGTCCACCATAAGCAGGCACATAAAATACCTTGATATGCAGTGTGCCCTACGCAGTCAGTTATATTCCAAATAAAATGGGCTGTAGATTTTTTTCAGTGAAATTTGGGCCACATTATTTTATTGATTTTCCAGCAGACAGTCTAGTGAAATCAATGGGAACTCTGAACTCTGCTTAGTAATCAATGGTACTATCTGGCCATTAGCTGGTATTAGAAGAGAGATCCAAACATCTGATAGACATAGCTAATAGCACACACATCTCATTACAGCTGTGCAGATCAAACCAGGAAAGTGATGGCAACTTTACTTTCCACATGGAAACGCTACTAATAGAAAAGGAAATAACAGTGGAAAAAATGTTGCTATCGCATCATCTCGTAAAGAAGGCAAATCGTTAGAAAGCAAGTCACCAGTGCTTTCTATAGAGTAGGCATCATTAAACAGTCACACCAAAACCTGCAGCATTTGAGATTAGCAGTTGCTGTTGAAAATCTTACCCATTTCTGTCAGCAACAGGAATCTATGGGTGAAATCCTGACCCCATTAAGCCCCAGTTCTCAGCAACTTAATTTTGTGCACTTTTTACTTTCAGTTAATACTAAGAAATAGAGTTAACAGAGTTCAGTAACCTTAAGAACAGAGTTGATTCATCAGATGGACTTTGAAGTCACACCTTGCAGAGAGAAATGTATGTGTTTTCAGGATCTGTGATATTTTTAGCCATGCTGCTTCCCTTGATCTGTGCTGAGTTTTAAATTGTTCAGACATCGTTTGATCAAGCTAAAAAAAAAAAAAAAAGGAGTATATATGTGTGCTGCAGCGACTTCAAGTAGACACACATTAATTCAACTTGCATGGAAGACAGAGACTTCCTGCACAACATTTCAGATTTAATTCTCCATAGGACAAGACTGTGTGAGGAGCAGTCTAGAGCATTTAGACACCAGCTGGAACCAAAGCAAGATGTTTAAAACTATCAAGCTATCTCAGCTATCTTGTTTCTATGTTGCATTAATTTCTGTATGACTATGTCTGGGTGTCACTATGACACTGGTATAAAAATACCTGCGTTTTTGGCAAAATTTACTTAATTAATGCTTTCAGGTTTTGTTGCTTTGTTAATGTTACTTACTACAGTGATAACATCTTTGGGTGTCCATAGTCTCACCTGATGTTAAAATGGTGAGCCTAGCTTGCTGGAGCCACATGATGAGCTGATTCTAGGATTGCATGGAGTGGGAGAGCTTTAAGACCCGCCCTTTGTCTACCTCCAAACATTCAGTACATTTAAGCAAACTAAAGTCTTGGTATCTGCATTTCTGCCTTTGGCCATGCACTGATCCATTAAGTACTGACAGCCCCAAGAGCTGTTTTGAAACCTCTAATAGAATTCACAAATGAAGTCCATCCGAGTCAGCACATAACAAGAAGGAAACATCAGTGACTCACATTTCATCTTGTACAAGAGACAGCAAAATGATAGCAACGTGCCATTTGTACTCAGAAGAGTAGCAGCTTCAGCAAACAAAGCCTACCAGGGAGAACAAGAAACAAATTCCTGGTTTATTTGATTTCTACCTTCTTGAAGAGTGCCATGAGCACTGTTCCTGAGGTGTGCTACTCCAAGTCTTGCTTTTTACACATAATTATATACTCACTGAAAGAGGGATTGCAGTCTGGGCCTCCAAGGTAACTGCCCTAACATTCTCATTGTCTCTCCCAATGAGTAACTATTTTCATAGCAATAATAATTATATTACACAAAGTGGAAGAGATTCTCTGAAATGAAGAACTGAATCTCCATTTGGTCAAAATTGAAAAATATAAAAAGGGTAAAAGAAAAAGAAAATTCTATAGATATGCCACCCACCTTTTCTAAAGTTAAATTTTCGTGGCACATAGGTGCAGTCCTTCAGAGCCCACTTCGGACTGCCCAGTGCTAAGCTGTGTGATTAGAGGCTGGTCACCACGTACCCCAAGGCCTGGCACAGCTTGGAAGAGCAATGTGTGGGCAAACGAGGCACACGGAATAGGCTGCTCCAAGGGCTGTTCACGGAGAACACTCAGACCGTTGTCCTTGGTGTGAAACCAAAACAAGTGGTTCAATCAAAGAAACTTTCTTACAAGAATAACTCGCAGAATTAAGAGAGTTATTGCCTTTAGAGGTACAGAACTTATGGGAAGCAAAAGGAATGGCATTTGGAGGTTGCATGAAATTTATAAGGTATTTTGTTATGGGATGTTTAGGGGAAGAATCCAAAGGAAGGAAAGGTAGAGGTCAGAGTGGATTGTGGGGAACAAGCATGAGAAAATAGAGCAGAAAGGAGATAAAGAACCTGGCTGAGAGCAAATATATTGCTGGTCTGTAGGCTTGTCTGGCCTAGCCCTGTGCCTGATCACCACATAGGATTATTAAACCCTATTCCTGCTTTCAGTGTGATCTCACATACAGTTCTCTGTGTGTGTGTGTTTGCCAGCAACTGAAGAAGGGACTGCAGGTCACAGGAGCTGGTAGGTCTGGATACCAGCAACCAGAGTAACTTGAGTGCATGTTTTCCTAAGCAACTGTGGGACTATATGTATGAGTGCAATTTGCTGGCAAACTCCAATCCAGAGTAGCTGGTAAGCAGGGTAAGAGGTCTGGGAGGCAGCTACTGGGGAGTTGGGGCTCTAGATACTGGGTTGACCAGGGAATCTGAGAGATGGTAGCTTGGGAGACCACAGATCTGGACCAGATGCCAGATAGACCTGGGTTTGTGTGTGTATATTGAGAAGAAGTTTGCGTCCCAGCAGCTGGAGTAGGGTGCAGCCATGAGGGGCCAGGAGTCTGGGGCCAGTTAATGGGTAGACTAAGTGTCTAAGGCCAGTTACGAAGGGTTCCCTATTGTCTTCCTATATATATAGACTTTCACCCTGACCAGCAGAAAAAGGGGACCAGCACCAGGCCGTCCACGTTGCTCACATTTGTGTGGTTGCTGTGAACATTTCTGTGGGTGTTGGCAAACCACTGTGTGCAGTATGTGAGCGTGTCCTTGGGAATAAAACCTCAGGCTCTCTACTGGTTGGATCAAGACACGTGGAGCCAGAGCATCCTCCTGTCCATCAGGGTACCAGATTCACACGTCTCTGGCAATCTGTTTTCTTGTTTGCTCTTTGTCTTGCCTTGAAAGCCTGAATAGTTTTCTCTAACCCCTCCTCCTCCTTTTTCTAGGGCCCAGTTCTGTAAAGCTTTACATTCCCTTTAATCTCTTCTCTTCTGCTTTACAAAACAGCTATGTCTCTGTGAGTGAGGATCAAAAAAGAACGTTTTCATGGATACATCACAGGCCACTGTGTTATCATACCATTGCAATACGCTTTATTGGGATCACTGTACTCCTGGCTGAGTCCTTTTTGGAAGGGATGCAACTGCAAATAAGCTGCTGTAAAGCCACAAAACCAGGTACCATAACCTTTAAAACAATATGTATTTCCAGGCTTGTCACGGTGAGCACAAAATACAAGGCAAGTGTTGACTACTAATCATAAATCTGTAAAGCACATCTGATTTATTTGCACCTGTGATGAAAATTAATCACGGCATAACTGTAAATGAACTGAAAAAACAGAGACAGTATGTTAGCTGGTAAAATTTAGTTTAATTCCCTATATACAGCTGTGGTAATTTACAGCATCTAAAGTTTGACCCACCAGGCCAACTTTGGACTTACAATTGTATTTATCACAACATAATCAAGATCTGTTAGTTGTACAGTATTACTAACCAACTATTTATCATTTGTTTGAAAAAGTGAAGGGATGAAAGCAACATTATGCTCATGCAGTTTGCTATTCTGCACAGCAGCAGGAAGAAGTACAATTTTTCCCAAAAAATTGTTTTACTGAACTTGAACTTAAGCACATATTTTAAAGATTTATTTAGTCTTTATTTTGAAATAAAAAAAAAAAAAAGCTGTGGTGATGAAGAATTTATGAAGTTATGGTGAATATGTTTCATAAACAAGCTGACAATCTCTTCCAAAGTTTAACTTTCATCTCCATTAAAAATGTATAACTTTTTCAGTTCACATAATAACTATATTTAACATGTAGCCTTTTCCTCAAATGAGTAAATATCACTTGAATAGCTGAAGAAACGGCATGTATGTTCTGCTCTTTAACTGTATTGTGCATTTTAGAGATCAGCTAATGAATCTGTCTGAGAACTGTGTCTGATTAGGAAAAAATCTCATCAATACTCTGCATAAAAGACCAATGTAGGAGTTTCATTAATGTCTCTTTAACTGCTTTCTAATTAGCAATTATGGCACTTTCCTATGATTTTTCAAAAGCTAATACACAAATGTAACAAAATGTTTTTTAAAAAAGAATAACAGTGCTTTAGAAAGAAAATCCCCTTGTGCTATAAATAAGATCCCGAGAAATAATTGCCAGCTGGCTTTTTTAATGCTTATTTTGTGCAGGAGAGATGATGACAGCTATATTCATTCCAAGGAGACCAAATCAGTATAGAACTCCGTTGGGTCTTTTTCTCTCAGACTCTTTTTTCATGCTGGTCCTTTTTCTTGTATCCTTTTCGAGTCTGTCAGACTACCACAGACAATTATTAATGTATATCATGTGCTTTGTTCACTGAGGAGGCTTAAAATGCCTGTTACAGAATTGCAAAACCAATCTGCTCTACATGAAGGGCGAGGGAATATAACTAACTCTAACAGTGACTCAGTAAGCCCCTCTTTGAATTAGTGTGCTCGTGAGAGCTGAAAATTAACGCAAACACATGTGCAGAGCCTCCTTTGAACATGTGAGTAAGCTTGGCAACTGTTAATTGTGGCCTCTGAAGCACAGGGTAGGTGCCCTTTACATAATTGGACCCAAGAGAGAAATTGCAAAATGTAGCTTGGGGGTTTTCCTTTGGGAATAAAGAAAACATCCACCCTGAGAGGTTCATTCTTAGCAAAAAAATTTAAATATATATATATGTATATCCAAGTCCAGTCTAAATCTTTTCTAATTCAGTTTTATGAAAGGTTAGAGAACTTTGGTAATAAATAATATAAAGAAAAAAATAGCCGTGCTGCTGAATTTCAGTGATATTTAGTCTTATTTCAGTTAGAGTTTTGAACAATCCGGTCCTTTGTTTTCCCTCTACCCAACAACACTGATGGTTTCTTAACAAACAAATTATTAATTGTTTTCTAATAAGAACAGAAAAATAAATCATCTACTGCTAAGGCAGAGTCACCATGAGAATACAGTTCTAGGAAAGGATTTGTCCACAAGTCAGACACAAAGAAGACCTTAGGTGCCTAAGTAAAACTTGCATCACATTAACCATCTAAATCCAAAATTCCCACCTAGAAGAACAAAAAAGCTAGTACTCACTGTCTTCCCTATATACAATGACACTAAATTGACTCTTTTCATTTGACTCAATGATTTCATCAGCATCTTCACATTTACCTTCAGTACATAACCAGAGCTCTGATGTGAACAGCCAGGAAAGCAGGTCCCATCCAAACCCACCTAGCTAAAACGTAGGTGAAATAACCTTTCAGTTCTCTTAAAGGGTCAGACCTAGTAAGCATGTTTGGATGACCACCATGCACACTAAACGGGGCATCTTCACTGTTAAAGAAATAACAGCAGGCTGTGGGTATGCAATGAGCCATAGCATGTAATTACTAAACATCCACGCTGTTGAGGAGCGGTGCAGTCAATGCCATAACCCTTAGAGTGTTCCTAACAAGTAGTGTGGATGAAATCACCATGGACCAGGAGGGAAAGAGAATTTTGCCATAAGGACACAGGTCACGTTGTGTTACTTTCCAACAGATTGACAGGGTCAGGCCTGTTTGGTTTATTACAGTTGTCATAACTAAAATATTTAAGGAAATACAAGTTATAGCAACCAAAGCCACCTTCAACTGGAGCAAGATGATTCAGTGGTGCTAACACTCTGTATTAGGTATTAGACATTAGTGCCTATGATTCCTATGTATCTTCAGCATAAGAGATTCAAATGCATGTAATTGACATCCCCAAAAAAGTCTTAAGCACCATATGGTTTCAGCGTGTCACCTTCCACCCCTCCTGCTGAAACTTGACCTATTGACTAACAAAGAAAGTAAGATTCATAGGAACAGAATGGAAAGAAGAAGAAAAAAAAGGGCAAAAATCCACTCTGTACAGATGACCCAATGTAGCCTTTAGGTCAGCAGGAGAGCCCTGAACTCTGGTAACTGTTCCCATCACTGTTTATACATTTTATATGAAGCAGTCATTGGAAAAAGTAAAAATATTTCTGAGATCAGAAATCTGGAATTCAGACTTCCCATCACCTCCTGGATGAATATCTTAGCAACTAGGCTAGTTTATTTTTAAAATGAGTCCAATCCTTAACTTAGCTGGAGTAGAATACTTTGTGTACAATATACTCCTCCAATGTTCTCTTGGTTAAACAACAGAAATCAGTCTCTAGTCATTAATCAAATTACTCATTTCATACCATGAGGTATTAATTTTGTCAATTCACCTCTTACACTCTTTTTTTTCTCCCAGGTAAGTGACCAAAATCAAGGCTCCTTGGGTGGTTCTAGACATTTCTTAGAATATCACAGCTGTTATGAGTAGAGCTATCAAACTTTTTTAATGATGGGGACTGTTATAACAAGTCACTGAAGTGAAAGGCTGCTAGGCTGTTTAGTTAAGGACAAAGGAGAAAAATACCATTAGGGAAAAAATAAAAAAGATTCAAAACATTGGCAATGTCATGTTGAACAAAAATCTGCTGGTTCATTCTGTGTCCATTAAGATGATGGCATCAGCTACATGCAGGTTTGTGTATGCTTTTCATCCTGTTTCAATACGCTTCTCAATGAGTCCTTGCATTCAAGCTAAAATGAAAAATTTTTACAGGCAATCTCATTCTATCTGCCAAACGACAGGTCATTGCAAAGATGTTCTGATACAGAGTGGCCTCCTTCACCTACTCCTTGCCTCTGGTCCACTTAAGAAATTATTTTGCTCCTTCTCCTCCCGACAATGCTCTTCTTTTAATATCTTTCCTTTTATTTTCTGTAATGTTCCTCCTTTGTTCATCTACGGTGGTTGTGAATGCTAATGAGTTCGCTTCTGATTTAGCATTTTGTGAGGTCAGTTTGTGAGGATACTAGAGCAGATATTGTATTTTGNNNNCCAGATTAATTAAAGAAGTCTTGAACAAGGACTCATGGTCAGTTATTGGGGTAGAGAAAAAAGAAAATATGGGTTCAAAAACTTTAACCAGAAAATGGTGTTAGGATGAAAGCAGTACAAAAATGCTGCAGACAGTTCAGAGACCCTATAATTTAGGGAGAATAATTTCAGTGCTTCAGTTTGCAAGGTACACATAGATTGGGATGATGTAAGTACCTACGAGCAGACACTTGCTGAGATATTGCCTAAATGCAAGCTTGATCAGAATCATAGCCAATTCTCCATATTTAATGAAATATTTTATTTTTTCTCTATTTAAAAATAATAAATGCATAGTAGAGTTTTTCAACTGCTGGTCATATCCATTAGTCATATAACTTTTTTTTTTAGTTTGGATTTTAACAGTGGTCTACTTTGCTTTACAGTCAGTCTACTACTTTGAATTTTTGTCTCAGACTCTTTCAATCTCAGTACTGAACATGTGTCTTCAACCATGTGCACTTAGCATGAAAAAATAAACAATTTTGAGAACTCCTTTCATGGAATGTCCATGTTTTATATGTGTTGAAAATTATAAATGAAACTCTAGATACTTACCCCAGCTAAACAAACCATTCCTTCAAGCCCAAAAGAGGCTTGTTGTCTTGTATTCATGGTCGTATCACCTTGATTTGATACAAGTTACTTTTCATCACCGACAATTGATAACAGTCTGTGAGCAGATCATGCTGTTAAGGACAGGCATTACCTTGGTATGACAATGTCTAAAGAAGCCTGCGCTTTAGCATAGAAATAGTATTACCATAAAAGCTGTGTGTGTAATTAACAAGCACAATGATTTGGACACAAATTTCAGAAATGTCGCCAACCAGTAGCTCTAACTGTCTAATCAATATACATTTTTTTGGAAACCCTCTTCCTTTAATGCTTTATCTTTAAATTGTAATAAAGTTATAACAAATCTTTTGCAGATATAAATACTTTTAATCTGAAGTTTATACCAGGTTACGTTGGGTCTTTCAGTGTGAAAATATTTCTCCGTACAGAACGACAGTTTACACTTGAATTGGTCAGAAATGCCTTGGCATTACTGCAAATAATATCAGCTTTACAATGGCAATATAGTGATTTTAAGCCTCTCCTTTAAAAACCTTTTCAGTTTCAGGTTTTTTTTAAAAAAAAACGTTATATTTTATCAGAGTTACATAGTGCATGGTATTATATCACAAAAAAAAAAAGAATAGAAAAGAATGTTAACATGGGATACACGATGTGTGCAATGTAAGCAATACAGCTCTCGGGTTGTGCCACAGCGTCCATGTATCCAAGATGCTGTTTTAAGAATTCTTGATAGCTAAACAAGACAGTGTTCATGTTACACAGTTGCCTCTTTTGGTGTTATTCACATCTATTTTGTGTCTTTATGCTGGGTGTGAAATGTGTAGGAAATTTTAGGCATGTAGTGAAGTTGTATGTGCCTACCTATTTCTGCAGCCAGTGGAGAAAGATTTAGATACAGGTTACCTTTAGATCAAATCAATCTCTCCCTGGGATCCCTCAAGAATGAGAAAACTCATGTTTCTGTTTGGTCTAAACAGATATTGTTCTCTTCAGAGGAAGAGTTATGCTGGTTCATACTGGTATTTATGTTGAACAGTTCTCCTTTGGACTTAATCCTATGACAAATTTAGGACTCTCTAATCTTTTTTATGTATCTGGAAATGAATGAAGAGAACATAAAGAACCTTCCTAAACCATATTTGATAGCATGGAGTCCATGGAGAATCAGAGTAGCTACAAGCGCTGTTGCTTTTCTTCCCTTCAAAGGGAAAATAGGGTTGGCAATCTGTGCCAGGAAGGGGGATATAACTCTCCAAAACCAAAAATTTGTGTCCAGGCATGAGACAATAAATCCAGTAATCAAGCAGAGATCTTACTGAGCACAGAATCACAGAATGAGCACAGAATGACATGGGGTTGGAATGGACCCCTGGAGATCATCTAGTTCAAGCCCTCTGCCAGACCAGGTCCACCTAGAGCAGATTGCACAGGAGCATGTCCAGACGGGTGCAGTTGTTTCACAATCTGTATGTGTCCATGCAATCCTCTTGCCTACAATGAAGGAAACTGAAGAACCAAAGACAAGACACATAAAGCACCATTGCACAGTGAAGAAAGGAGAAGCAGCAGGAATTTGTGGTTTCTGCATGCAGTAGCCAGCGGCTTCACAGCACCCTCATTTCTGAGTCACAACAACAATCACTTCAAATATGCTCCTATCAAACTGAAATTGCTCACACTGCTGGGGATTGGTGCAGTCATTCACTTGATTTTATTGATTCTTATTGTCATTGTAAATTTGCAGCAATCTCCTCTACGTTCCCTTGGACTACAATATCCAAGACCAGCCTTGGGAAATAGATAAATAGACACCTTGCTTTGCTACAAATGTCATTTGACTAAGAGAAATCAGAACTTAAGTTCAGTCTGACCTGAAATTTGGGAGGGATGCAGAGGAATAAAGAACAATCTTAATAGAAACACACAAATTGAAAAATACTGTCTTGCAAAGCTACACATTTCTTTTCATTGAATTTTAAAAGTTTTGTTATATGTACTTTTAAAAGAAATAAAAGAGATGGTGAGGAAGCATCCTATTTTATTGAAAAGGATGGTAGTTAAGATATTCATTGCAGAAATTCAGGTTCAATTCCTTTTTTTGAATGAGGAGATTGAATTCACAGCTTCTGAGTAATTGTGCAAGCGTTCAGTGCAATTGTGCAAGAGTTCAGAGCAGAGCACGCAGCTCCAGCTGTAGCAATATCAATTGGCAAAGGGAATGGAACTCCAGAAAACCTTTTTCTCATGTTTATAGTCAAAGTCATGTGGTCATTCTCTCTTGCTCATTGTCGGTGAATATTTTTGCATTTTACATTTAGAAGTTCAGAGAGACCTGTTTTGCTCCACTGCACAGCCTGATGAAGGGAGGATGGGGAACCTGTCTCAGAATTTCCTAATGGTTGTCTATCTACTTTGCTCAAACCAAGGTTTCCCAGTGCAGGAACAGCGCTCTAACTACCAGGCAAGCGGTAGAGCTGTCATATCTTCTCTTTAATGAGTATTTAAAATACTGTGTTCAGCGCTTCCAGACAAACAAACTGTCATGGAATGTCATTATAATAATGTCATGAATGTATTTACATGCCAATGTATATATTCAGATGGTGCCTATCCTACGGGGAAAAAGGCACTAACCCACAGTTGCTGCCACTTGAGCTGTAAGGACATTTGTATTAACTGTTATCTTTTTTCTCACTGATATGCTAATCACTCAGTTTATAGTGCTGAGCATTGTGCTGAGCAGTGAAAGTAATATGGTGGCCATGTGGTATGTATTTAGCTTCATCTATTAGATTAATAAAGCCCCTCTTTATGTACAGCCATGATGGATGAAAAATATTAAAAGCCTTTGTATCTTGAAATTTCATTCTTCTGATTACTACGGGGAGTTGAGGGAGGCAGCTTAAATGATAGGTAAATACAATTAAGTGGCTGCTAGGATGTGCATCAAATATTTCTTCACAACTACAAAGTCTTCCCAAGCGGAACCTCGCCGTTCAGCCAGAAACTGTTCATACACTGCATTAGTTGGACACACAACAGGATAACAAGTCGTATCTCAGCTCAGTTCCCTGCATCGCTGTTTTCCAATGCAGACTACATGTCAACTCTCCAGAAGAACAAGAGCCTTTTCTGGCATGTCTGCATGTCATGCTTTGGGGAGTTCCCAGCAACCCAGAGACCACAGCTCACAGCTGCCGCTTTTGTCTTTTTCAGTTCTCATTTTTATTCATTTCCAGGGCATTACAAAACTCATGCATTTTCCTTCAATAGCTGAACTACTGTAAATGTTATGAAGAGTTTAATAAAAGGGACTGCTAGGAAAGTATAAAGAGTTCCCTCAAAAACCACCAACCAAGTATTCTATATTACAGACTGCCAGTGTTACCCTCTGCATCACAGATCAAGTGGTCAGAATGACAAAAGTTGGATTCATTAGACCTTCCTGTATATGCTGCACTATGACAGAATGACAGATCATCCTCTCACATCAAATAGCAAGAAAGAAATCCAAAACACCTCACCCAGGGTCATATCTTGAGCTTTATTTTTTACCTCTTTTTTCTTGTGTTTGTGTGTGATCTTGCCCCAGCAAATTCCCATCAACAAGTAGTTCTAAAGAAGGAGGGGGAGAAATAAAAATTAGAAAAGAAAACCTGAACAGTGAACTCCAAAGTTTTGATCTATTTTTATGTAAACCATTTGTGGCAGAGATCAAAATGGGAATCTTTAGTTATTGCTCGCTTTCTAGATGCAGTACTGTAAGCAGACTTCTGACACTGAGGGCACATCAATAGGTTATGGTAAACAGCATGGAAGTATCAAGGAATTTGGGCTCAAACTTTTGATTCCTGGATCACTTGCACTTCTGTTTACTCTTTCTTTTATACTTCACCCTTTAAAACATTGATTTCTAAAGAGTTTGTTTCAGTGCTGTTTACTGCAGTTCTTCTGGAGATCCAGGTATCCTGAGATGCGTGTAAATTGTACTAAAATCAGTGATCTCTCCACTGTCTTTGATTGGAATTTTTTACATTTAACTTGTGGACAGTGAAATATAATTGTTAACTAATAGCCCATAGCTATGTTTTGGGTTTATCAGCTCTTTTAGCTTGTCATTAAGGAAGCTTGTTTCTCTTGGGAAATAGTCCCAGTAGAGGACCTTTAATTCTCTTCCCCTAAGCAGAGACTCTCAGAGGTCTTATTGCACTCCCTATGCTTTATATATACCCAGGTTCATAGCAAAGAAATTATTTATGCAGCTACTGGACTGAGTTCGTCGAACAAAATATTCTCTAGGGAATCGAGAAGAGAGTTATCTAGTATTGATGCTATATTATGTTTTCCCTGGACTGAAAAAGAAACTAAGGCTTTGATCAGAACACCCCAACAACTCCAGATTTTTGGTGCAGAAGGCTATGCCTTCATCTTCTAAAACTCTTATGCTTTGTACAAGGCTATACCCACTCCATTTTAAAAATCGTTGTCTGAAGTGAAGAAGAATGCTGGAAATCACAGCTGAAAGGGTGAAGAAAGAGACATTCAATATTTTTAAACATATGTATTAATCAAAAGTGAAAAAAAAAAGGGCCAAGAATGGGTGTCTGCTCAAGGAAGATGATGAGACAGGGAGTTAATTGTCTGTTTTCTAAATATCTGCTTCACCAAAGCTCAGAAGAAATACTCCAAGTGCAAACGTACAGCTGGCATTTGGAGCAAAGAAGGGAAATAGGTATTTTTCTACACTCTGAATAAGCCCACTCATTCTTCTGACGCAGTGGGAGAGTGGGACACACTCAGAAACAGGGTGAACTTGTAAATGTGAACTTATATTAAAATAGCAGTTGTCATTATTTTTTTCTTATGTTTCCTAATTAACACAGTAAAAAAAAATAACCAAACCATCCTGACAATGTTTTGAAGTATCTTATTATTCACACTGATTTGTTTATGACGATTTATTTCTCATGTACTAATTTAGACTAGGGATGCACTGATGAGGCTGCTTTATTGCTTCATTTTCAGCATATCAGTGTTGAATGTGCAATCCCACAGCTGGGTGCAATTCTGAGCAGTTCAGTCACACAAACAGGCTTGAGTGCATTGAAAGTCAAAACCAGTTCGTGGTTTATTCTTTAATGTGCATTCTCATTAGCCAAAGAGGACTGTTCGGAAACAATTAATCAGTGGGATTTACCTTACGTGCACTGCTTATGCTAATTTATAACAATGCATAGGTGGTATAATTCAGACAACAGAGGAATGGCTCCAGGCCAAGGTATGCGTGTAGCACGCATGAGAGCAAGTGAAAACACAGGAAAGGATTTAGTTAGGGGAGAAAAAATCAGTAAAGAAAGGGGTGATTTTAAGTTGATGATTTCTATAAAATGTAAAAATTATTTCTGAGAAGAATAAATTAGAGAGATGGATCTGAAGTATTGACAAGAACTGAGAATCTTGCACAAAGCTGGGAGTGAAAAAAAAATCCTTTACTATTCTAAGAGCAAAAACGTTGTTTCTAGTGGTTTCTCTACAGAATTCAATTACCTTTTCCTTAGGATTATCAGGGCTTTAATTCTGCATCCTTTTTTCTTGAAAGAAATGTTTTTCCAGGCAGTCAACATGAGGCAGAGAAATTAAATGCTGGTTGCTTATACTTGGATTTTCTGACTGCCCCAAGAACATCCCTTCAGCCTTCTAGTCTGCTTCCCACCGGGCTTTTCTTAGCAAAGCTTTAAGCTGTCCTGGAGAACAGTGAAGTCACAGCATCCACACAGTGCCTAGCGCATTCACATTGGGGCACGCAGGCACAACTACAATACCAAAAATAATGTACCTTTCTCTCCAGCCAGGAGGGTCTTATCATGAGGATTTATGTTAAAAACCACTGAAAGTCTTCACTAGGAAGCTCCTTCACATTCATTTTTTTCTTCTTCTTGAATTACACTGGCAGTAAGTAATTTATTTCATTTTAAGGTATTAAAGAAAACCAGTACTCGTGAAATGTTTCACAAGCACGTATTACCAATAAATGAAACAGTGCAGCTAAATACTTTTTAGGGGGGTTGTTTAAAAAAGAAATGCAACTGTACTGGTTGTCCAGCTGTGGTAGGAAATGAAACCACATCTATCATCTGCACAAAAGGAGGCAAAACCTACCTACCGCTGTATTCCCCTGAAAGCATGAGTCACAGACCTATTGAGAACAAAATCTGGCTGTCAGATGGTTAGCCCCTCAGGCTGTCTGGCAACCTGCTTGCTGCCCAGAACGAGGTAACAGCTGCTTCATATAAGACTAATAAGGGTGATAGAAAAGCCCACATTAGCATGCACAGCTCCACACCTGAAGAAAATAGGCAAGGAAGGCTGGATTTGAGCCTCGGGAGACAAGTAAATCCTAGTAGTGGGCTTGGAAGCAAACACTGGGTAGTCCTCATTTATGGAGAATTGCAGAAGATTCAGTTTCTCAGTTCATTTTTGTAAGGCTTTTCTTTTTTTTTTTTTTTTAGTTTCACTTTAAAGCCTTTTAAAAACATAAATCTTCAGGGCTGTTTAACAGTCTATTTTATATTTATGTTCTCATATCAAGGATTTAAAGATGAGTTAAGGGAATTCAGTTGCTCACTTCGATAATCCCACTGTGTTCTGTAGGCAGCCAGTTCTGGGACATTACAGAGAAGAGAGGGTCATAGAGCAGAAATCCAAGATGCTGCAGAAACTTCAGTGTCGAAAACTTCAAATTGCAGGAGGTGAAAAGTCTGAATATAGACTAGAAGTTCCCTGTTACTCTACAATTTTTTTCCTTCAAAAAAGGAGGGGAAAGGGGGTCTCTTTGGCAAGTAATTTGTTACTGGATCACTCAGGAGCAATGTCTATGGAAGTATAGGTGACTGGAGCAAATGCAGCCTGTGCCAAACATGTTGGATTATTTTCAAAGAAAAATCCAATTGTGGGAACACTAATAAGATTTTTTAAATGTGCATTGATTTCATGTAATTCTTAATTGTATTAAAACACAACTGAACATAAAACATCATAAGCCCACATAAGTCTGAGATGGGAAGTAAATAAAAGCAAGCTGTGATTTTTTTTATTAGCTTTTTAATTCAGAACTTTTTTCACCACAACACTTTTTAAGAGGAAAAGCCTTGAAAACAAAATGTTTTACTTCCTGTCAAATGTAATGTTTTGTTTAAGCTACAGTGTTGTTGTTTTTTTTTTTTAAAAAAAAAACACTTCTTGATTCACCAAGAAGCTCAAATATATCTTGGCTTGACCTCAAAAGGTGCTTTGTTTTTCTCATTTTAAGAACTTTCAGGAAAAAAAGAATCCCTTATTCACACAGCTGTAGCAAGGCAGAGGGGGAGAAGTGGGTAGCTGATGAGAGGAAACACGCTGAAGTCTTTCTCAAGAGATGCTGCAGCTGATGCACTTCAAGGTCTATTATGCTGTAGCTGTTTCCTTTGTCCTTCATTATAAAACAAAGGAATATGTACCTTTCACTTCTTTTTTCCCTCCTGCACAGAACCCGGCCATTTCTAGACATGGGGAAGTGATAACAGACCGCTTTTAAACCAAGCTCTAGATGTCTCTGGCTGCCCCTGACAGAAGTTTTCAGGTGTATTTAGATACAGCTTTAAGTAGATTCTCATCCTTGTAGGAAGTTCTTAACTCAACAGGCTGAAATAAAACTAAGAAAAAGCAAATCATTTTTAAAACAGTGGGATGTTTATCACCCCTTCCAAAATCCAGATATAAACAGTGCACCTTGCACAACAGTATCTCTGCTCAGGTGCTAGTAGGACTCCCAGAGAAGCTTTCTCCGTTTGAGGGAAATTATTTTCAAATAGAGACCAGGTCCAAAATATATGACTCAATCCAGACTCAAAGATTTCACCTGTCATTTTCCTGTCCATGACTTCACTTTCCTTCCATTATTGGTGTCAGGTGTGTCAGTAGGATTAAAATCAGTTTAAAGTGTGATTTCACAAGTGGGATGAGACGTCTAGAAATAGAAGGCTTTACATCCAAGTAGACAGGCTTTTTCCCTGACCTCTGGAGAGTTGAAACACTCCCTTCAGCTTCCAGCCTTTGAGGCAGACAAGGTACTGTATTTTTTTCTGTCCTTTTTCTGCCTTGACTACTTGGGTTTGGAAGTTGCTTGCAGCAGCCACTATTACAGAAAGTTTCACACCATCTACTCCAGAGTGTTCTTCAACTGCCTCTAAAAAATGTAACAACAAATGCCTTGTTCAGGCCCAAATCAGGGTTTAAGCTCCTTGTAAATGTGTACATCTGAGTGTCTAAATAAAAACAAGCCTCTAAATCCTTGACAGTTCGCCCACAGCCGACAGAATATGTAGAAATGGTTAAAATAATTTTCTAGATTCAGGTTATAAAAAGATATTCAATGAAACTGCGTCAAAATCTCATAGAAATAGGGGAGTATCTTAAATGTCAAAAACTATTTAAATGCTAATGAATGTCTGATTCACATATAAATGAACAAGATAATTTAGGAAATAAAAATGACCTCCCTCCTCCATGCCCTATTGATTATGTGCCTGTAACACCTGAGTGAATAGGATACCACCCACTTCTTCGATCAGGCTTTTTGCTCATTATGGATATTCTGAGATACTCTTCAACTGTCAACATGCGTGTTTCAAATATGCAAGAGCTGCGATGGCTGAAGGGCAAACTTGTTATCTATTCAGGTAATGAACAGAGCTGTAACTGAAGTCACTATACTAGATCCTGCAAGAAATTCAGCATTATCATCCAAGTGATATGACACACCATTTATAAAAAGCTTTCAACATCTCTCTAAATTCGTTAATGAAGAAGAGAAAAATAATTATCTGACAAATGATAGCAATAACACAAAAGTAAAAATATGTCATCCTTGATTTTAAATATCTGTAAAATGTTATTTACATTAATACTTGTTTTAGGAACTTTCATGTGTTATTAGTACCCTGTTTATCCTACCTAAGTAGAGGGTCTTCCCCTCTCAACTTGCTGTCTGGGAGAACAGGGAGACTGGGGAACTCTCCTGTAGATTTTATGGAAGAAAGCTGTCCTGGGGTTTTATGGAAGACAAGACACATCCAGAAGTTTGTTCCAAAAGCCATTTTAGCATGGGCATGTCTTTCCAGTCCAGGCTTACCTACTCCTCGGGCTATACCACATGTGAGTTACTTCAGAGGGACAATGCACAACTCCATAGAGCCCTCTAGCTCTCCAGCTGTTTGCTTTTATTGATGAAGACAGAAGACCTGAGCTCCAGTTCCAACACCACCATCTTGCAGGCTCCCAGGCTTGTGTTTCTGTGTGGTAAAACACACAGCACATAGCACATTTTCTCAGATACTGTTGAGAAATGCCCTTTTGCAAGATCTGGATGAGGATTGCTGTCAGTGCTCTCAATAACACAAGCATTGATGGTTCCCCCTTCTCCTTCAGAGATACACGTTGTCTGGGCTCTTTAGTAGTTCTGAAGCTACATTCTTTAATCTCACACAAAAGTCTGTGTTTCCCACTGTTGCAAGTAAACAAGCTAAAAATTATAAAATCAGAAAGGCTAAACATGCTGACTCTTAGCACTTAAACATTTACTTAAACTTATAGATGTAGTCATACTATGCTCAGAAGTTTACTGAATCATGCTTATAGTTAGCTATAATGGTAATGTAAATGCACAAACTATACAATCACGGGCCATGCCTGAAAGAGTTGGTGCCCATAGTATCCTTAGAAGTAAAAACAGTAAAGATCATTCTTGTATTTGTTTGAAGATTAAAAAGAGATTCAATCTTTTATTCCCCTAAAAAAAAAACAAAACAAAACAAAAAAAACAACCTGATGCTAGTTACTGGCACATTTTTAGAAGTATTGAAGCTTCCAATCCATGTAAAATTAATGCTATAGGTAGACCTCAATAAAATGAAAAAATTCAATGAACATATATTTCTCCAAAATTAAAGCTTCAGATAGGCCAAATTTCTGATTTTTTACATATTTTCTTTTCAACATGTGCAAAATTAAAGCATTTGAAATAGGGTTCCATTTCCAAACCTGATTTTATACTTTGAAATTAAACTAAAGCTGAAAGGTTAATATTTTGTTATTGGGGCTTGAAATGTTTCATTTACAGTCTGTTTTGTAAAGAAAATATTTTTATTTCATTTGGGTGGAATCAAAATATTTCCCAATGTTTTTCAGCTCAGCTTGTGGTTCAAAACTAAATTATCTAAACCACTTCGTGATTAAATATGGGATTTGACTGATAGACTCTTTCTTCTCTAAACTTCCTCTGTAGACAAAACAGAGGCAGGTGTTTCAGTTGGTCAATTAATCCTTGCAGCTTTGATTCCTCTCTGTTCTGAGGGTACAGTTTTCGCCATCAAGGTATTATATGTTTATTCTGAGGCAGCCCTCAGTCTGGTATACAAAAGACAGCTTGTTTAATGCTAGCTCAGTGAAGAAAAGACACTCATCAAGGATACTGCAGTTCTGATGACTGCTGCAGAGCAATTCTAAATTCCCAGGTAACTTCATAAGGAGCCAAACTTATAAATAAAAATCAAATTCTTCAGAAACATGTGACCAGCCAAAACAACATGTCCTCACATTTTCCACAGGAAAGTCAGGAAAGAAGTAGTTTTCTACAGCTTTCATTTCTGATGTGGTGTTCTGCTAAAGGGCAGGATTTATGGGATTATGAAAACAAACATCGGCTGAAAGCTTTCCTGTGTCCCACCAAAGTGAATTAATGAATTAAGAGCATCCTTTTCTCTAGAGCCAAAATCTTCATTTTTTGGCACTCCATCCTGCAAAATGGAGTGAATGCAGAATACAAAGTAAACGTGAAGATCATCAGTTATGAATTTCCATTCCACAAAAACTCACTTTGACTGTTGTATCAGACAGCTGGCTTACGATTCCTAAAATATTAGCATAATGCAGTGTACAAGAATTACAGTGACAAGTATCAGTGAGGAGTGAAGTTACTTTTCAGCGTTAAGTATATACAGATCTGCCTAGATGTTTTCTTCCTGTCATAGGTTATGCAATTCAGAGGATGTGAATATCCTCTGAAACTATAGAGCAGTTTCATTTAGTAGTCAGAGCTATGGAAGCAAAGTTTTAGAAATGGAGAAAGTTTGACGGATTTTTTTTCACCCTCCTTATTTCTTCTGTAGTTCTGTGCTATTTTAAGGATTAATCCTTTAAAACAGAAACTTCTTTTCTCCTTCTTTTGCAAAAGAAACTTGTATTTCTGAATGGTAAAAAATGCAAAGAAATCGCCTTTTTATTTCTGAAAGCCAACATCTGAATCTCAACAATAATTAATACATGGAAGTGCATATACCACAAAAGATCATTATCATCAAATTTAAAGGGAGTGAACATATGGTGGCAGGATAAATCAACACAGAAGTAGTATAAATAACAACACCAAGTCATTAGGTAAATAGGGAAGAAAAGAAGATAACATTACATAAAATAACTGGTGACAGGATAGCATTTGTGAAGAGAGTTTATGTTTAATGATGTTTGTTTTTTCTATGGGGCAACTGAGGGTAACATATGATGCCAGTGATCTGGATATAATCTGGGTGCATTTTTTCTAATTAAGTAAAATATCCTTCAAAGCAACAGTGAGGAGATGACAAAAGTTAAATGCTGCTCTTCAGATTCAGACTAGAGTTGTGGGTCTGTTCACAGAATTCTGGACTATCCAAAGCATAGAGAAGGTTAATGTGTTGTCTTCCATCCACATCCCCCTCCCATCCCCCTCCCCTCTCTGTAGCCAAGCAAATGGCCTACAGGACTGCAGAGAAAGAGGCAGCTTGTTAAACCATCGCTGTACTCACTCAGGACATCTAAGACCATAAAGTCATAATAGCATGCTGCAGACTGATATTATAATTGACAGAGCTGCCCTAACACAAGTGCATTGCTTCAGGATTCTGGATGCATTGAATTCGGTGGAATTCAGGAGCTAGGCAATGCATTGCTCAAGTATAGGGTGACATTACAGTGAGATGATCCTGAAGCATTAGAATATATCAAACGCTTCGGATACTAACCCTCTTGAATTTTAATTTGGCACATGGTCAACTATGGCTGCCAGCTCTGAGAAGCAGGAGGGGGAAGGATTGATATCAGTAGAAAGGGTGCTGCTTAGAATTGTTTCTTTGGAGACAGAAATAGCACGAAGCTGATGGAAGCAGCTCCAGGGAGAAATAACATTCCCTAGTGAAATCTAACAGAAATAGCCTGTACAGTACTTTCACCATGTCACAGAGTGAATGGTGACAGTGCACAGAGGGTATTTCTATGCAGAAAATTACTGAGAAGCAGTAGGAGCAGGAGACATGTTACAAGATCAACATGACAAAGTGAGCAATTAGGCTTTCGTGAAACAGAGGACAGAATTTTTCTGCGCCCTGTCATCAGCTCTCAGGGCTAAGGGTGATACATATGACCTTATGCAGGCTGATCACAACAGGCCATGTTGGGTCGGGACCTATTGTGTTGCCTCCTTCAGTGTAGGTGATGGAGTTCATCCCAAATGTAGCTACTCTGAGGCATTAAACAAATAAAGCATAGTATACATTAAAATGGCATTATTAAGGTTGCAAAGGTTACAGAGTCAAGCATTCAAAAGCTACCTCTGCAACCTTAATTCAGTCACCATTGTGTGTTTTCTCCATCTTCCTATGACTCTCCCTCATATTTCTACACCATATATATACCTCATAGTAAATTTTGTTCATGCCATCACAACAGTGAGACAAGAGCTTGTAGACAATATTACGTATAGAGTATGCAAGATCTCATAGAGGAACTACGTATTAACCGTTTAGTTGTCTTCATGGTTTAATATGTGGTCACTCCCAGGATATATTTACTGGATGATATGTGAACTGCTCAGACTTAATGCCTGTCATTGACTGAGACTAATGTAATGTTACTTTAAATGTCTTGATGAGGCATCCACATCAGGAGGATCTGCTCTCTCTGGCAATTAAGAGATTAACTCTTGCTGTATGGAGACAGTAGTGGTGACTTGCCGTGTATCTCTGAACCCAAGAAAGTCTCTGTTGTAAAGACATTGATAAACAGATAAATAAAAAAAATATCTAAAATCCAACTAAAATAATCTGAAATCCACTAAGAAGGTCTCTCTGCTAGCAAGACCCAAGTAAAATTAGCATCGGTATTCTCCTTTTCCTGTCAAACTTTATTTTTGCCATGACTAGAACCAATATAAAAGTTGCCATATCTTTGCTGCTGTCAGGAAACTCCACTAAAAGCCAGTACAATAGATAGAAATTACCCTTGTGATAACTCATCCTCTCATCCTCTGGGAAGGGCACTGTCATCAGATAGGGTTTTCTCAAGTCACAACATTAAAAAAATTCTGTCATTAAACCTTTCCTAACACAATCACTGTTAGAATAGGAAACCTGTTAGCAAAAGCTGCAGGTACTGATGAAAGCAGCCATGAAAATTCGGTAAAACAGCATTATTCCAATATTTGACTGGGTGTCCGGCTGGGGGTTGCATTTCTCTGGGGGTTTTATACCAATTGCAGTTCTCTGACATTCTCGGGCCAAATCTCTTACCTGCAAAAAATTTTACAAGGTTGAATTGTGGGCAAGCGGACACTGCTGAGCACTTACGTCAGGTCAGGTTTTGTGTTTGAGAATAAGTTTAGTCACTCCTGAAACCAAAACATATGTTTAGCCCATGAATCACTATAAATGTCGACTGAGAGTAACTTACAGGTAGAAATATTTTGTCACAATGATTTTGTAACAAAGTAAAACCAAATTCTCCCAAAATTACAGCAAGCCTCAAAAGTCAAGAGAGGGGACATATTAATGGTTGTATATAAAAGTTTCTTTATCAACAGGTTTTACTAACTGGTTATCTACTTAAACTACCTTTTCTTCTAATTTGTACCAGTATGATACCAACAGGGTGGAAGAGTGGAGGTTAGAAACCCAGATGTTAGGACCTTAACGTTTATTCAGAGGAGCTTTTGACTTCCTCCAGTGTAACTAAAGGCTCCAGGAATTAGGCTCCTATTTTTTAGGACCATTAAAGCCCATAATTAACTTTATTAACCCCAAGAAGTTCAACAAGGCCAAATGCAAGGTCTTGCACCTGAGTGAGGGCAATCCTCAATATTAATACAGACAGAGGGATGAAAATATTGAGAGTATCCCTGTGAAGAAGGGCTTGGGGGTACTGGTGGATGAAAAACTCACCATGAGTCAGCAATGAGCATTTGCAGCCAAGAAAGCCAACTGTATCCTGAGCTTCATCAAAAGAAGTGTGGCCAGGAGGCCAAGGGAGGTGATTCTGCTCCTCTACTCCACTCTGGTGAGACCCCACCCAGAGTACTGCGTCCAGCTCTGGGGCATCCAACATAAGAAGGACATGGACCTGTTGGAGTGGGTCCAGAGGAGGGCCACAGAAATGATCAGAGGCTGGAACACCTCTCCTATGAAGAAAGACTGAGAGAGTTAGGGTTGTTCAATCTGGAGAAGAGACGGCTCCAGAGAGACATTATTGCAGCCTTTCAATATATGGAAGGGGCTTATAAGAAAGACAAGACAAGGGGCAACATTTTTAAACTGAAAGAGGATAGATTTATATTGGATGTTAGGGGAAGATTCTGTACTATGGTATGGTGGTGAGACAATGGCACAGGTTGCCCAGAAAAGCAGTAGATGCCCCACGCCTGGAAGTGTTCAAGGCCAGGTTGGAAGGGATTTTGAGCAACCTGGTCTAGTGGAAGATGTCCCTGCCCATAGCAAGGGGGTTGGACTAAATGATCTTTAAATGTCCCTTCCAACCCAAACCATTCTATGACTCTATGATTATTAACAATAAATATATTTTTCAACACATACAAATTTTACCTCTGTAAATACAGCTCTCTGTGGTGTTCTTAATGAGTTTTTCCTTGCAGCTATCGACCTTTGTCTATTCTACCGTACTTATAAACATCTGTTAGTTATTCCAGTTTTTATTATGATTTATTATTTATGGGCTAGCACCTATCAGCTTTTCATGGTGACCATTATTGTGGATGTTATACAAATACAAATAAATGCAAAACAGCCTGGTTTAGAAAAAAAAATTGTATCTAAACAAAAGAAGCAGAAACAGTTTCAACACATTTTAATGAAACAAAAATCATTTATTATTATTATTATTATTATTATATTATTAGTTTTTTCATGGTGTCCCTGTGAAATTATATGATAGGATATTTGCTATCACAGGATTGCTTTGTCCTATGATTGCGAGGCATCACAATAAAATTTCATATACGATAAAAAAATAAAATTTGATATACAGTAGGTTTTTTGTTACCATTGTAAAGTTAACATATAACAGCATATAAAATAAACTCCAAAACTCATTAATGTTGTATGGAATTTCCACAAAATAAAATGCTTTTTGCTTTTGAGAAAATACCTATCCATAATTATTTCTTTCCAAATTTTACCTCATATTATTCTCTACTTTTCCCTTGGGTAAGTGACTCAAGCCATCAAAAAAATAAAAGTCTAGTGTAGAAGCAAATAAGAGAAACAATGTAAAAAAAATAATAAAGCGATGTGGAAAAGCAAAGTATTAGCCACCCACTTGCCTTTGTGACAATACAGCTATGTAAATTACAGGTTATATTTCAGTCTTTCTTTGTCTGCTTTCTTGCTTTGGCCTTGAGTTTGGCATGAAACACACTTATCTTTCCTAACTTTCTTCTTGGTTCCTGCAAAATGAACAAATGATTAACAAATCCACGTGCAGGTAACGGGCCGGGTAAGGCAGGAGCTGGTGCACAGTGTACCTCTCGGAGACCTCTCTCATCTCCTCTGTCATGGGCTTCCCTGCCACCTCCAACAGCTCCAGCAACTACAGCAAGGTCAATACACAGATGTCACCCACTTTTTTTTTTACAGGTACCCTGTCCTGAAGACTTGCTATCATAAAAAAAGTTACAGTCTGAACAGTAACACACCTCTTACTGTGGTGAAAACCTGTACTAGCAGGTTTTTAACAGCATGATGGTAATTTAAAGTATTTTGGTTTGTCTGTATTTTGTTTTGGGTTTTTTTTTTGATTGGTTGTTTTTCTTTTTCCTTTTTTTTTTCTCTGCTCATTTTTTCCTCCTTTGACTTCAGGATCTTTAGTTTATTTGGTTTATTCTTCCACCTACAGAAGGTTAGAGGTAGCATAATTTCTAATTCTGCCATACCTCACCATGAAAAATCATTTCAGGGAAAAGCTGAGTGAATAATGGATTTGGGAGGTTCACTGACCGAGAGAGAAACAATTAGATGGGGTCAAACTGAAAAAGCCCAAGCTATGTGGTGAAATTAAGGTGCTTTAATTTTTCCATTTAAATAAAAATATTTTAGATTTTTTGTAGTTATGTAAGTCTTGTGTTAAATCATTTGAATTTTATTTCAGCTGTTGTAAAAATAGAGCATGGAGTGGAGTATTGAAATTAAATGTTACACGTACTCTGAAATCTACTCCTCCTTATTTTTTTTCAGCAAAATTCCAAAACACTTAGCAAATTCAATCCAGTTGTGATAACTGCTTCAGTATTGCATTTGCATTTTTCAGTATTTTACATTTTAGATGTAAAATCAGACCACTGTTTAGCTGCCTCTAACTTACCACTTTATTTATGTGGAACATTTTGAAGGATTGGGATTTCATGCTTCCTGGAACAAAACCAGATATGAAAACTCTTTCTGAAGGGAAATGTCCAAGTCCCCATTGCTCTCCTGAGAGGAGACCTTGCTCTGACAGTGGCTGAGTTATTAACAGTTTATAACTCGTGATGTGTTCGGAGTAAGCAGGCAATTCCTCTCTGACCATCTAATCCCTCTGAAGCAAAGATAAGTGGACATCCTTTTCTGGGCTTGCATAAATTCATGTTAGTTTTAAAATGAGATAGAGATCGTATCTGATACTACTGAATTTAACATTCTAACTTCAGTCTGAAAAAATGTCAGTTTATAACTGAACCTTAGCAACCTTTGCTTCCATAGCCCAGGAGCTGAGTTAGCATTTGAGTGTACTGAACAAATGTCTTGCCCAAAAATAGTATTAATGGTAATTTCTCTATTTGAAAGTCACATTGTGTAAATTTTTTGCTAGAAAAACTCAGGGCAGAAGTGCTAAACAACTACTGTTGGAGAGCATTTTATCCTGTGAAGAGTCAGTGAAAAAACAAAGTAGTAAGCACCCATATTTTCTTGGTTTTTTCCACTTCTGAAAAACATATCTGTTTGGGAATGCTGTGGACAAAAGCTTTAACTGTCTGCTTCTGTGTAGGCATCAGAAAATATGGAGAGCAAACGAGGGTTTTGTTGCTGTATGTTTAATCTAATGGGGCAGAAGACTTCTTAGTTTTGTTGGCTACATATGGGCTGACACACAAATATAAATAAAAAGGTCTCAGAGCATTTTTAGTGGGCAATTAAGTTGAATGGTTAAGCACTGATACAATTAGTTAATAAGGATAATAGAGAAAAAGAAACTAAAAAAAAAATATACTTGCATCAGTCCAAGAAGTAATATGCATTCTGCCTGCCTGTTCTGGTCTTGCGTTTGTAAATTTTAAGGCTGTTATATGACAATGACAGAGAATCCTCCAAGAGAGTTGCTTTTACCAGCATTGAGCATAAAATGTTATTTATTTCATCTGTTTTTGTGCAAAGCTTTGCTAAAAAATAAGAAAGAAAAAAAATAAAAAAAGACAAAAAAGACAAAAAAAGAGAAAAAAAAAAGAAAAAAGAAAAACAAACAAAAAAAAAGACAGAAAAAAGTAACGAGATGAAGAAACCTAACAATATAATACAGAAAAAGAGAAAGGCATATGAGGAAGCAGAGGAAAACACTAAGAGGACGAACTAGCACAGTGAAAAAGCATAAATGCAAAAACTGTGGGGCAGTCAGGTAACAGCAAATGTGAACTCTGCTAAAAGAAAAATTACACTTAATTTCTACTGTCTGGAGAGGCTGAGTAAACAATCTACTAGTGAAGAACAGTGTTATTCATGTTAAGGGAGATATATACTGACTGTGGAAATAAAAATGAAGTGAGAAACTGGTCTGGGCAAAGGGGCAATTGCAGGACTCTTTCTGTTCCATGAGCTGGAAACACACCTTCTCTTTTTGCCTTCATAGACTCTCACTGCTCCAATGGTCTTGACTTTCCTCTTCACATCTATCTATGACTAATTTGGGTCCATTTGTCCTTGTGCCAGCATTATTCATTAGCTAAAATGTGTCTTCTCTCTTTTCTGTCTGCTCTTAGATTTCCAGAGGGTGGTCATGCCCTTTTCCTGCCTGCAGCCTGTAAGAGCAAAGCACATTTAATCACAGGAACTCTTATTAGCCCTTGCTCCAGCTTGAATTTATTTGTTTAACACGGTTGGCCAGAAGTGTATTCCACAGTCAGGATGGGCTCTCACAGGTTATATCTGCATGGGAGTGTAAGAAACAGGGTTCAAACTCCCAGTTTTTCACATTCAGCTGGAATTCAAGTACTTTATAAAAATAATACAGAGGAACAGAACCAGATTACAAGACTATATTTGGTCATTTTACATTGATATAACATTAATGGATCCTAGTCATCCTGTAATCAGCTAATATGTCCAGCAAATATTTTTTCATATTAGTCCCAAAAATCTTGACTGTCTACTTTGTTACTGCCATATTCATTCATCTTTTTCATCCTGTATGATGTTTGACCCTCCCCCATATTGGTAATTCCTTTGTGTCATCATTAAATTTTAATAGAACAATCACATATCATGAGTCAAGATTACTAATGAAAATATCAGTTGGAATAAATCTCGAATCTAATATTTAAGATAATTGTCTAACCAACTTCTTACCTCAACATTTTACTTTTTCTCTTTTAAGCCTATTCTTTACCCATTTTAAAATTCTTGTACTAATCCCTGACTTCTCTATTTATCTAGTAATTTTCCTTGTGGAATTGTATTGGATGCTTTGTAAAAGTCCAGGTAGATTAGATGCATTTCATTTCCTTTGTCAAAGGAAAATATCAGCTTAATCCAGCATGATCGAATAAGTCCTTGGTAAACCCATATTGTATTTTATCACATTTTTTTCCTATGCCTTTAATTACCTTCAAAATCTCTTCTGAAGCATTTCATAAAACTGAGGTCAGAAACATGAAAGAATGTTGTTTTTTTTTGTTTTATCAGGCTATGTCACAGCCATGGCATAGCCATAGCTATGTCATCTTTTTCCTTAACCTCATTGTATAATGCCTCTGCTTCTCTCCTTTATGAAAGTAGTGAATCTTCTGGTTCTTGTCTTAATTTCAGTTTGAGTTTTGGCAATTCTTATCTTATTCTAAAACTTTTTGACCTCCGGGACATATCATTTTCTGAGCATGTTTTGCTAACTCCTAGCATCCTCATTTCATACAGCAGAATGGGCAAGACATTCATTCTATTATCTCCAGCTGGCAGGAAGCTCCAAGCCACAGGATGACCTGGTCTTGCTTATTTGCATCTTTGTTTAGTCAGCTAGATACAAACAGGAGAAAACTTTGGTGCTTGGGAAGGTGGAGCATTGGGTACTCAGTGTACGTAAGGCTGCAACTGTGTTTCTAGATCTGTTTTCATCTCTACATTGTAATTTCCACAGAATATTTAGTAAATTTAAAAGCTTCATTCCTGATACCCAGGACATTCCATGCATGGTGTAGTTCAAAGATATCTAAAGGCCAGTTAATTATCTGGAATTAAGGCCGTGGGCAGCAACTTCATGTCTTAGCCATAGCAATATGCTAACTAGAAGTATCAGGGAAAGATACAACCTCCTATCTCCTCCCGCAAATTCTTCAGCCTCGTTTCTCCTCCCCAAACTTCCTCAGAAGTCCGCTTTCTTCCTACCAATCAGCCCTGTCTCCCAAACTCGACCTCTCTTGAATTATTCTACTTTCCAAAACTGCACTGCTACTTTTCATTTATTTTTCTTTACTTACATTCTCATAAGCTCTTTCATCCGCAAAGAAGTCACTTCGTTTCCACACTAAAATTTCATGTTGCCTGTAGGATTGAAAAGCCTGGCCTCTCACCTTCTCACCACAGAGTGAGGTTTGGTTTTCTAGTGCAAAATTATATGGATGAAACAACAGGTGAAAAAGAAAAGAAGAACGTATGTATAATAAGAACAAGTACTCTTCACATCATTAAATGCTCCATTGAAAAATCAGTCAAGTGCTATGATGAGGAGCAAGATATGTGAGTTTATATCACAAATAATAGACTTGGCCTCCCTCCTGCACATAGGCAGTTGCGCTTGTTGCAAAAGGTATTAGTAAAGCAGAGTCTCCATAAACAGCTGCTCTACAAAAACTCCTGAGGTGATGCTGAACAGAGGATTGCACTGGCGCAGGATCCCAGTGACATGATCACATATCCCACCGGTAAAAAGATGGCAATGGCGCTCCACTAAAAGTTGGATAAAGAAAAATTATTATACCCACAATTTTCAGACAGAAGGTTCAATGTATGAAATAATGAACTAGCAGTTGTGTTTTAAATATACTAAATATTTTGCTATCAACAATTTAATGCTGCTGGTCGTTTCCACAATTTTGTGGCCAACATGTGTCAGTTTTCACTCTACAAAGTTATAGGGATACGCCTTAATCAACTAGTACTGTGCTTCTCAGTGTTGGTACTGTCTTCTAGCTGATTTTAACATGTGAGTTGAAATGATCTATAACAAAGAGATATTAACCTGTAAAGCTGCTGTACTGGAAGTAGCCTTCAATTGAATAAAATTGCAATCACATTACCTTCTCTTTGACACACAAACTGTCTACAACTTCTTTAACAATAGAGTTATTTTTAAAAGGTTCTAAATTTTTTTTTCTGTTAAGCATCTCTCACCAAATGAAATAATATTAGAAAACTAGATGAAACATGAAATGGATAGACGATATTATAGTAACACAGGGTATTACAATAATGGGCTTGAATTTTTCACTGTTTCCATTATAGACTTGGTATTTAGGGGTCACAGTTGAGCCACTGTAGGTTGTATTGGAATGAAACTATAATTCAAAAATTTCTGGGTTACCAAGAGTTTTTCAAAGCAATTTTTGAAATACTAGGGGAAGAAAATGGATATTTTTTTTCACTGGTTATACATATTCTTCTTCCATTCCTTTCGGTTGCTTTGAAAAAAAACCCAGATTTTTGAAAAATACAGAATGTTCTTTGTGAATACTTCTACATTTCTGGGTATTTTGTGGGCATTTTGTTTGAAACATTGGAGAATTTTCCAGTTTGAGAAAAAAATAACTACCAAGCAGATGCACTAGCTATTTCAAAATACTCCCTCCCGCTACACCAAAAGAAAACTGTACTCTTGATTGCCACTGCTTAATATTGTCTCCCACACATTTAGAAAGCCATGATTTCTAGAGTGAAATATCCAGGACAGTTCACTGAAATAAGTCTTGGCACCCAGATTGCCAGCCTGGCCGTAATCACCCTTTGAGTTATAGAGCTTGTAAATCACATATCAAAACACGGGAACACATCAATTAATGTTCTACTGGAAACAAATCAAGGACAAGCCTACAGTGTGACATTCTGCCAATTTTATTTTGAATACATGTGAGGGAAAAAGCTGAAATGTTTGGTCACAGCCTTTATTTACCCAATCTGTCTTATATACTATTGCATAATGCTATCACAATATTAATATGCAAATTGCCACTCAAATAAAAGCCATGCTTTCCCCATTGATTTTCAGCAAAGCTTCTGTTACAAAGAAAGATACTTAGCGCTTATATTCCTTTTTCATCTTCAAAACTCTTTTAGTACATTTTAATTAATCCTTTTCCTTTCATTTCTCTGACCCTGCATTAGGTTTTCTACCTCCTTTACCCATGTATGCTCAAGGTTATGTCCTCCTCTCAATGTTTTCATGAGACTTTTCGTGTTTTCAAGTGATCTCCCTCTCATCTCTTTTTACGCCTAGAAGGCAGACCTCAGGAGCCTGGCCAGAAGAAAAGGCTAGACAAGGGCAGAAGAAGTTTCCAAGGTCAAAAAGAAACAAAGGAACTCTATTTCCAGGGAATAATGAACAGTGGTCCGCCCTACTGCTGCTGCTTTCTCTTAAGCAGGTGCCTCAGACTGGTCCCTGGCAATCTCTGGGGAGGTGACAAGGTGACTTCTCTGTAGGACATAATGCAAGATGTGGTTCAGCTTCCCTCAAGGGCAGTGCACGTGGGCTTCCAGTCCATGGTGCCAGAGGAGAAAATAGCAGTAGCCCCTTGTGGAGAGGAACTTTTTCTCCTCAAAGAGGATTTCTGATGCAACGTTTCACGTGGGAGGCAAAACATGCTTAGGTCCTACAGGAATTTCCCAGCTCACTGGGAAAACATTGATCTGTGTTATAAAAGGAAACTTCTCAGTCCAGATTTATCATCTTAAACATAAAAAGCCCTTTTTTTTTTTACACCTTCTATGTTTATATGTCTAATTATTTTATTATGCCCTGGATGACTATTACATATCATGTGCTTTAGGTAGATGTTTTGATGACAATTTTAATTGCTAAACTATTAATACATACAAGCAGTTGAGGTGCTATCTACCCTTCTGAAGGTTACTTACAAACTGGGCACCACTTCTGACCTACTTAAAGTCTGAAACCAGGATTTCAGCACTGCGCAGGACAAATGTTTTTCTGCTTCAAAAGGTTATATTTCATTCCCAAAGCACAGATGGGCACATGTTGGACGTGACAATGGGCTTCCCTTGGTAATAAAAAGAGGAAAATTCTTGTGGTACTCCTGGAGTCAGTCATCTGCATTTCAAAGTGGGGGAAAGGCTTTTTCTACTCGAGGGAGTGAGAACTCAACATTTAATGACACATTTTCTATCACAACTATTGATGGTAATACACTTCAGATTGTTATAATTTTCATATGACATTTTAAGAGTTAGAGTATGATAAATGACCACCACATTTACTCACAGAGTAGTGCTAGTATTTTCCCAAACTGAAGGGCGTTTATTTTTTTTTTTTAAGAAAAAATGGATTTTGTCAATAATCCTAATTTCTCTGTTTCCTCTATTAATTATTATTTTAATTTTATATAATTTTAAAACCCATCAGTTGTAAATGTAAGGAAATATCTGAAATGTCCTTTGAAAAGGAAATATTTCTAGCTGTTATTTCAATTTACCATCTTGAAATATCAAAAAAATTCTCACCCTTTTTTTTTCCCCCAATAATTTGTAATTTATCAGAAATTGCTTTAATTTTCACTTTATTTTCTGATATGAGAGGAGAGTAAATATTAAATTATCCATATCTGTCTTTACCAGGACATTCTACCTAGACATTTCAGAATACTTCTTAACGAACAGTGAGTGTTGTCTGAAGACAGAATATTGAGATGACTCGAAGATAATAACAGGTACTTGGTGTGTTTGCTGAAACACCTTGCTCTTGTTCCTGTAAATGTGCTTGGCAGTGGTTGTAAAAAGCTGTATTTCCATTCGAGGAGACACAGTCCCATGATTAATTTAAAATTGACATTGGATATTAAATTTGTTAATAAGTCTTCATTCTTTCAAGTAATAGAGATCTATGATTTTAAACTTTTTAATTCTAAACCACAGCCACTGGTAGTGTGTTTATATCCAATAAATCTGTGATGCTGGAGCCATACATAGCTCCACCTTTACTTGCATTGCATGCACTCTGATTTCACTGGACATTTTAGACTATACCAAAAAGTGCAAATTAGGATTAAATTTAAAAGGATCAAGTGAAAGCAGATTGTTAACTTAAGTATTTGATTATTTAAATTCCTTAATCGCTTCTGAAAATGTCCACATTCCTATGTGTCATTACATTTTATCTTGCACTGCTTAGGGTTTGGGGATTTTCATATTTTTTTAATATATGTATATGTAGTCAGATTGCCTTTGTCCTCCTGTTAGAAAAAAAAAACAAAAACAACACAACAAAAACAACTACTCAACTTGCTTCCCTTCACACCTTCTTTAAATTACCATAGTTGCTATGGAAACAGCTATTAAACTGGGAGTGGCAGTAATTAATAACATCTGCAAGTGCAATATGAAGTCTACAACATAATTAATCCCAGCATTTGGAGTGGATTGTGCAGAGCTGCCCTTTTTCTTTGCCTGGAACTGCAGACTGCAGAGCTGATTATGTGAAGGGGGCTTAACATTACTGTATTGATAAATTATGTCTTGTTTAATAGTTTGGACAATAGAGGGGATACTAACTCATATTAATAAATGACATCTTTGTTACATAGTTCAATGGGGTATGATTCTGGAAAGAATTAGGCCCATATAGATACTATGGGAATGTGCAAAAATTTTACTTCACACTTTCAGACAACATAAAAATAATCACTCCTAAAATGACAGCAGAAGCTTGAAACGAAACTTTTAAATTCATTCCTTCATTTTAATTAGAGACTAGGGTTGTTCAGATGTGCAAGTTTACCTACATCTGCTTTTATCTTTTGACTTTTCACTTTAAAAGCTGAATTGGAATTTTTTAAGAACTGCCCATTAAAGATTTTTAATAGATCGTGAAAGAGATGAAAGAACCTATCTGGCCTTAGGCTTCATCGGAGAAGGAATATTATAAATATTTATTTATTATTTTATTATTTCTTAAGGGTACTTCACATCAAGTCTACCATCTATCCCACCTGCTTCTCTCATTAGAAACTGTGGGCACACAGAAGATTTAAGTTTACCTTAAATTATTTTAGCAATAGGTGTAAAATGTGTAGCAGATAACGGTGTTATCAGGTTGAGGTGTGCAGTCCTGCCCTCACCCTGAGCACAACCAGCGAGCCTTGTGCTCCTAAACCAGAAGCTCCGTGGCTTCCATTATCTGAGCTAATAATCTCTGCTTAGGGGCAAAGCATATTAGATTGGGCCCGATCTCTGGTAATGGGGCTGTCTGTCTTCTGATCTGGCACAGCATGGTCACAGTAAAGTCATGTCAGTGTTAAAGACATGTTAAATATGCATCTTCTTTTTACTGTTATGACTCCTCATTTGCCACCTTTCAAAACTAAAGTAAGTGGACATGTGAACATCAGTGTGTAGATCAAAGCTCTGTCCGTGTTCTCCTTCCCTTTTCTCTCCCTTGTGATTCTTCTCACTTGCCTGCATCTCTCTCCCTTTTCAGCACTAGGTTCTCCATCCCCTTCCTAACCCATCTTCCTAATCAATTTTTTCCTCCTAATTTTCCTGTTTTCTTGTTTCATTTTACTTTTCTCCACCTCACTCTTTCCTTTCTTTTTTAGAATTTTATCTTCACTGGTTTGTCTTCATTTCCATACACAAACCCTTCCTTCTTGATTTGCACTTTCCTGTTCTTAACTCTTACTTTTCCTCTATTATCTTTCATTCTTTTTTTTTTCCCACCACTTCTCGACCCCATATTCCATCTGAGTTATTTTTTGTGTTCACTAATAGTTTGTAAGGCAGATGAAATAGGAGACTGATATCATCTCAATCACCGATTTTAGGATGGGATGCATCATTCTGTGGAGATATTGGTCTATGTCTTGCCTACAAATGGAGCCGAGATCACTAGATTTTCCTACTTTTAAACTTAAAAGTATCAGGAGGTTGGTGATCCAACACTGAATGTAAACACCACTCTGTAAAAGGTTCTTGGAGACAACTGTCTGACAAATAACCATTCAGGCACAGTGCCTCATCCAAAGATACCAATGCTCATGCACTCTCAGGCTGTCATTCCCAGCTGAGAGCACAATCGACTTAAACAGCAGTCATTTAATCAAAAGCACCATATTTACTGTTGTTACTTATTGGATAAGACAAAAGACACTTTTTTTCCTTGTAGGAAGTCCATGTGTATCTTACCAAGTGCATAATGAGAACAGTAACAACTATGTTCCTGAAAGAAGGGAGTCAGATACAACTTTCCTACTAAGCTTCAGCTCACCCTATTGAACTTCCAAAAGCAGTGTCTACAGCTGGATGGCTTGAGAGCACCTGTTCTTTTGCAGGAATATTGCTAATTAAAATGTCAGTAATAACTTCTGAATGTAGCTTTCATAACCACTGGCTAATTAGGTGAGGTGGGTTAAGCAGGTATGAGCTACTGAGGTGGCTTCACTCTACTTGCCAGAAGCAGTTTGCTGGGATTATTCTGATTGTCACCTCCAAGAGCAGCTGTCCTCTCCTTCCAGTGGAATGATGTACCTTTTCCTAGTCCCATAAAGTTGCAAGATACCAGTCTTCAGGAGAGTAGCATGCTTACATTTAGAAAAGCTTCTACTGGTGTATGGATGAATCTCACAGGGTCAAAATTTGGGGAAAAATGTCTGATTTACAAGGTGAAAGAAGAAATAAATATATACTTTTGGTTTCAAGCAAGAACTGTATATGATTAAAGTCACTGGAAGAAAAAGAATAAACCAAGTTAAAACAGATTAGTGGCTGGGTGGAACATAGACAAAGTTGTACAAAAATATTGTGTCACCTAATCACACCCTTATATAAAATATACATGTTATTTGTGTAAGACTGTTCTTAGAAGTTATATTTCTCTACAAACTCAGAATATACCACAGTTTAACATTTATAATTGAGGGTTTCCTCCAGCAAGATTACTGACATTTATGGTTTTCCATGAACAGTGTCAAAACATCAATATGAGATTTACAATGAGCACTTCTACATTACACTGTGAAATACAATACAGTGATTCTTGAAAAAAAATTCATTTTCCTTCCAAATGCAGAAGTATAAATATAATAATAACAATAATAATAGTAATAGTAATAGGAGGAACACAGAGCCTTTCAGAACTAAGCTACTATCTCCATATAGTGCTAGTGTTCTGCATATTAGGATTATCAGGATCAGTGATAATTGAATAAACTTTGCATTACGCTTCCACCTTAAATGGTTGAACTTTTACATGCCTAGCACTTTGCTTTAAGGTAGTTTTCCTTGGTTTTCACTGAGAGAATATTTATTATGCTGGGCTCCAAGTTTCAACATTAAACTATCCTAAAATTAGTGTTGGTATAACAGCAGCGTCAAAAAAGCCAACCAAAAACTTTCAGTGTGACAATACATACATCCCTGCTCTCATCAACAGAATTAGGATGAATGTTCTCCTCAAATCTGACAATAACAAGAAAAACAAAACAAAACAAAAGAACCCCATGAAACCATACCCACATATTTATTTCAGATAGGAAAAGTTTTGCTACTAGATTCAGCATGCTTACTCAAATGTGAATAAAAACACAGGTGAGAACATAAGAGTGTTGACTACCTTGCTGCTGGATGTAGCTCACAATTATTTTAAAATAATATCCAATTCAAATGTGCAAAAGCAATTCAGCTCACGCGCAATGGGCTGGATCCTGCATTTCCATCTAGTCCTCTTGAATAAGAGGGTGTTTTTCCCCTGAAATGAAAAATTGAGATCAGGCTCCCTGTACACTCTAGTCACCCCAGCACAGCCAAACAGAATGAGAATTATTCAGTGAGATTACCCCCTCCTGCCCTGTGTAACACACAAACATAAAGAAATACTAAATGCCTGGAACATAATGGTGTTTTGATATAAAAAGAAAAACCTTTTTACTATACTTCAGCAAGCACATTTTGGCTGAACTGAATGACATCTGGGGTTCCATCTAGCAAAGTACTTGTCACCCCAACCAGAAAGGTGAAGTGTACTCAGCACACTGCAGATTAGGGTCAGCAAGAATAACAGCCATTACTGATTTATTGAATATAACCCCCCCAAAAAAGATGCTTAAAACACTTGGTCATTGCATGCTACCTATTCACACAAGTGCTACAATTGCCCTATATGTTAAGTCTTAAGATGCTACTGGTTTTGAAAAGTTTTATGACAATGCTGATTACTGAAGGAGTTTATAAGCAAGCATAAAACCAGACTAATAAAATTTTGAATCTGTTTCAAACTTAATATATATATACTATTTTTTTTAAATGAGTAAGAGACAGAAGGCCCAACTCTTTTTTCTCCCATGCTGGTTTTGCATCAGGGTAAATAATTTACAAAAATATAAATAACATATCCAGAAATTGAAATTATAGAGATAAACTTAATCCTGAATTAATACTTGCTACTGATATACTGAACTGAGTAAAAGCCTTTGACACAAAATAAATTTCATATTTTTGCAACAGGAATTTTTATTTCTGACATACGGACCACCATGGTCAATTGACAGATTCACAGTAATTTCAGTAGAATCATGGATGGAATCATAGAATCATCTAAGTTGGAGAAGACCTTTAAGATCATCGAATCCAACCATAAATTCAACACTGCCAAGCCCACCAAGTAGGTGTAAAGCAAACTTTCAAAGCTCCTTCACAGAAAGATCTTGGTCAGATATGACAGGCAAGACGTTTAGAATCAGGTGAAGCAAGAATGAAGAAAGATTTACTTTCGTGGTTTGCCATTCAAGTCTATATTTCAGCGCTTAAAAACAGAGGAGCTGTCATCTGTAATAGATCTTTAGGAACCTTAACACAGACAAATTATAAGAAAATCTGCAGCGCAACATTACTGTGAAGTAAAAACCACAAATCTAAAATATTGTTTGAAACGTGACTGTGTAGGAAATAGTAAAATCATCAAATTTAAAGGAACTGATCACTTCAGAGATTCTAATGGCTTTTTAAAATTTCATGATGAAACTAGGTTTGCACTTTTTTTTCTGGATTATGGGAGGGTGGAGAAATATCAGGAAACTTAATTCTGCTAGCATTATTTTTAAGTCAATCACACTTTCCTGTCAAAGCTAGCGGTAACTCATTTGAGCACAATTACTCACATCCACACATTTGTAGGATGAAGTCGAGATTTCTAAATATTCTGCATCTTTATTAAATACATGGTACATAAACGCATTTTTAAGCCATAAATAATTAGGTGAAATAAAAGCAGGGTGAGTAAATAACACATCACTAACTCCTGCATTCTTTTCTTCCACGTGCGTCAGGGTGGCATTGGCTTCCTAAGTTTCAGACACAAAAAAAGGCAAAAATTCAAAACCCAGCTTCAAGCCTCACTTAATTTTGAAGGAATACTGTTACTGGAGTCCAACTTTTCTCAAAACTGGGCCCTGGGCCAAGCTTGCTTGTAAATCCTGTAAAGCTCACAGGCTGAACTTGAGTTGCAATCTGAATCTTCCCATGAACGCCAGACAGGTAGCCCTTGCTGAGCTCCATTTTCCAGCCCTGGCTGCTCCTCAACACCTGTTTGGAGCCAACCTGGATATTCCTCCTCCGTGCTGCAACTGCATGTAGACACCCCTTCTCTTCTATTTCCTCCCGAAATTCGGTGAGGTCCACAGACATTTGCTTGCACCTAAGTGACGTTCACTGAAGGTTTACATTGCAGAGAGTCCTGTTATACAGTTGTAAACAGTACAGGAGATTTGATGCTTCAAATATTGCTGTATTAAAACATAGTGGAATTTTCTCTAGCATCTTTTTCACATTTCAGTTATTGTTACAGTGTATTAGTGCTGATGAAACAGTCACAATCCAGACCTTATGGTACTAGGTGGGGTGCCAACCCACCTATGCATTGCACCATTGCATTGCTAGCTGTGTGTTATTGTTGTTGGAATTATTAGTAGCAATAATTATTGCTCTAAGAAGCAATCTATAAATGATGGATGCAGCATCAGAAATGTAGACTTACAGAAAATTATACTAAATATGAAAGAAATATTCCCATGTAACCCTATAGTTTTCTATTTATTATTTTGCATTATCATTCTTTGATCTTTCTTTGTCTCCTGTATATTATATGCAAACAATACATGTAAGGGAGAGTGGTCACGCTTATTCCCACCTAGTGAAACCATTTCCCGGGTGGGTTTGCATAGTCATTTGCCCCTTCTTTTGCCCTGACCAACATGTGCATCGATCACTGGGAGCACCTCCTTCCCAGCTCCGTGCCCATGGCTTGGTGGGCAGTGTGTGGGCCCCTGGGGGAAGCACAGCTGGGAATTGAACACGAGCACTTTTCTGTTGAGCAGAGATGACATGGGCGAAGGCTGGATCCTTCAGGTAGGGAAGAAGCCAGGTGAGGCATTTTCATCTTTATATTCTCAAGGGGTGCTGCTGGAGCATTAATCCATCACTGTATTGCCCGCTGCAAGGCTGTAGGTGTTTTGGGGCACAACTAACATCTAGTTTGTGGATCTCAGTAGAGTTTAGGCATGAACTCATGCCGATCTTCAGAGTCCTATCAAGGAACAAAACGTGGGTTCTTTTGAATATTCACATTCATAACTGAACTAATGTCCTCTTGATACTGGACAACAGTACCCTTAAACCGAGTTCCCTTAAACAGTGTGGGGCCCCAAGAGTAAGGAGATGCCTTAAATTACACTCTAAGTGTCTCCTCTTCACCCTGGATCTCATCTCGATACATCCTCTGTGAAACAGGCCCTCTGTGTCACCTCCCCATGACTCTGCTGTTACACCTCGCACCTTGCAGCAGAGACCCTTGGTGCCTCTACATCCCCGTCGGAAAACAGAGGTGCTCAGATGAACAGTTAGAGCCAAGTATTTGAAGTGTTGCCATTTGATGTGGCAAAACCCTAAATCCTATGGAGACTTACAAAAGCTGTGCTACAGGTACTCTTCAGACTGTCTGAGTCTACAGGCTGCAGTATCATTTTGGAAATTGCTATTTTGGACTTACATCCAAACCCTGAATCCTACGTACCTACAGGTAGGTGGATAGGTGAAGACAACCGAAAGCTCTTCCCACCAGCTCCAAAGTGCCAGCTCCAATCCAGAAACAATGTAGATGAGTGACTGCATGATTTACAGATTGCAACTGAAATATCGTGCTGGCTTGGAGCCTGGGCAACGTGAACACTCAATTCTTCATTTGTGGATCTCAGCTCTGGTCCTTTCGCCACCTTTAAAATAGAGACAAGCATTTTTCTGGTTTATAGAAATTGTTGCGAGTTACATTCAAGAGGAGGCAACTCTTAAACACAAAGGATGTGAAAACAATATGAATACTGGGTCTGCTCTTTCATTTTCACCTCTTGGGCTAAGTAAATATATAAAAATATAAATATAATTACATAATTATGTTGAATTAGATAAATACATACATATATAAAGAAAAAGAAACAAGCAGAAATAACAGCTCACAGATTGAAAAGGAAATGGAAATTGCTACTGAACTTTTAACTGCTTTAGTAAATAAGCTTAGAAGTATTTCCCTGGACTACTTTCTCCATCTGTACGGAGAATGTATAGTTGCCACAGAGACAGCTATACGTGAGCACGGGGGAAAAATAAAGGGCGGCAGAGGGAATTCGCCCTCCGAATTTTCGAAGGAATCTGAGATGAATCCCCAGGTTAGAGCGGCGGCCGGGGCGGGGGATGAAGCCTGAGGGCTCCCAGCCGCGTCCCCGGGGGACCCCGCTTCCCACAACTGCACCCTGCTGCTGCGGG
>JAOXJM010000001.1:10933488-10949846 GCA_026413425.1 Tringa solitaria
ACACTTGGGGGGGTGGGTGGCTGGGTGTACGCAGGCGTGTGCCACACCGGAGGGTCTCCGGCACGCTTAAAGCCACCCCAAGTAAAGAAATGTTTTCTTCAGCCTCGGGCCTTGCAAAAAAATCTCACTTCTCAAAAATCCCCTTTGCCAGAGCCGAGGGGTGATGCCCTCGGTGCAAGCAGCTTGCTCCTTTGCGGAGCCGTAAGATAGACATCTTTGAAGCACTGCATACTTATTGGCATCAAAGTGTTGCCCAGAGCAGTGCGAAGATCACGTCGTGAGAGCAGGCAATAAAAGAAAGGCAAAAATAAGCTAATACATCGTATTTGAAATTCGCCTACAGATTGGGAAAAAAAAAAACCCAAAACTACAACAAAATATTATGGACTAATGACTGTGTTTTCTTTTTCCTCTTTCTTCCTCACATTATTATTTTTTTATATATATTTATATATTTTTTTCAGCATTTACCTTTGTCTCTAAATCTGTGTTAAAGCTATCAATAGGTAACTTTGAAGTGAACGACTCACTTTAATACATTTTACATAAGAAAAGCAGTGCTAATGGTAGTATTCCCTATTATTTAACGCTGCCTAGAATTTATTGCCCCCCGTTCATCCTGTGCAGAAGGATGAGTTTACAGCAATTACCAGCAATGCATTCTCACCAATTAGTACTGCTGGTAGGTTGTTATAATTGGATTCAGTTCTGAGTATCGGTTCCATTATGAAAGACTCAGAGGGATGCTCTCACTGTTAAATGAAAGAAAGGAATACAAAGATAAGTGTAAAACAACCACTTAATATCCTCTAAGTTGAATAAATATAGCCTTTCATTGAAGAGAAAATTATCTTTTAAAATATTCTCGTGTTACAATTTAGTAAGATGTGCAATGTAGAAGCAAGAGTGACAAAATACAAAGCCAGGGCTTTTTAAGTCAGTGCTTCTCTTGTGTTTGAGCTCCTGTATTTACTGTTTCTTATTGAGCTGATAAGGTTATCATACACAACTAATTACAATTTATCTTCTACAGAGATTTTTCTAGTTTTAAGAGAGAAAGAAGCATGGAACCTAGTGAAATTAATATCGTACTAAAAGTACATTGTATAATTTCAAATAGAAATCTAGATCAATTTTTAGCATAACGTGACGCGATATTTCCTTAAAACTGTTTTTGTCCTTCTGTCCATGTTTGCTAATTCCCTGCAGAATTTACCTTTACTGACAGGCAATTGTCAACAAGGAAACATATTATATAATACAAGTTTAGTTATAACTATACCTGTGATTAAGTAATTTAGGATATGATGTTTGTCAATAGCATTTCCATGTTCTACACAATCTACTTGCTGTTGGCTTTCTTTTTTCTCATTATTGTTCTATTGAAATATTGTAGAAACAATCTGTAGTGCCTGTCCATCCTTCACTGTAATGTTTCCCCTTTGAAATTAAATCAGAGTGCAAATAAGGCTTAGTTCATTTAGAAGACAGCACAACAGGTTGATGCAGGAAGAGCTGCTTTTGCGAAACGTAAGCATGTAACAGGTGAAAGAGAAAACAATTTTTGGATTCCCTTTTAAGACTTGATCGTGGTGGTTTGTTTCTTACTATAGATTAAAAATGGGGAAGAACAAAGACAAGTGACGCAAATGCTCTTAATGTGGAAGATATTATATTTTAAGAATATTAAAATTAGGAAAAAATGACAGAAGAGAATAAAGAAAGGATATTAATAATTGAAGAACTGAAGGTTTGCTGATATAATGTTCTTAGCTACCTGCTTTCCCCCATTATTTTCAGTCTCTTTTTCTCTTAGTTAAAAAGTTGGTCTGAGGAAGCAGTATTTCCCAGCTGTTGTATGAAAAATGTGCATATTCAGGGCTATGTAGTTCATCAACAACTCATTACCATACAGTCACTTTTCCTTCAGTCATCTGTTCCTTCTGCATCAGTAAATATTTTAACATGTGCTTTTACTAAAGCATTCAGAAGTCTTTATCACCAATACAGTAGTGTACAAGTATGAAACATTTTTAGCTGAAGGTTTAAGCAATGCCTTTTTGGTAAAATCTCAGTCATTTGATTAATTTTACTTCTCTGACCAAGCAAAAAGGCTCTAGTATATTTACTCAGAAATGTATAGAGAATTTCAAGTGAAGGACTGTGCTGTGTGAAATGGGAGCTCTAATTTTTCATTAAAAATCTAAGCAGGTGGTATAATCGCATTTATTGCTTCCTGGGTTGGAATATTTCACCACAAATATTGAAGACTTTTCTTTAATGAACTACTTAAGTATAGCATAATTGTGTCGTGATCTTTAGCTGTAAGGTTTAGCTACTAAATAATACATAATAAGTTTCATTAAAATGTGTCTTTTTCATTGTATCATGTAATAGGGGTGTTGTTATAGGATGTCATGCTCTTACTTTTAACATAGCAACCCCAAATACTTCAATTATACACACAACACAGCAGGTATTTTACACTTACATGAGAATGTGGTTGTATATAGTACTCCTGTCACTATAACCACACTTCTGCTAACACAGTAGGCAAAGCACTTCTTTCTTTGTGGCCATACACATTTATCTATTACCCGCACCTATACAGACTTAAGAAAAAAATGCCATTAAGTAACTGTGGTTTGTATGTTTCCTGCTAAACGTAGCATCGGACTTATTCTATTTCTGTTCTTTTATCTATGGTGCATCAAAACAGATAGTCTGGAGTTGAAAAACATGTTGTAATTCTTAAGTAGACTTTTGACAGCGTATGTCTTAGCAGTGTTGATATTTTTACCAATAGTAAGTAACATACAATATAAAGATGTACCTATTGCTTGCTGGTGAGAAACCTGTCTGTACTGATTAAAAAAGAAAGAAAGAAAAAAAACCATAACAAAACAGATATTTTAATTTTGATGAACCTACAGATGAAGCCTTTCAATATGAATGCTGCTGTTTCTGTAATTACATCATTCCGGAGATAGCTTAATGCCTGTTTTTGATTTATTTTCTCTAATTTTCCTACCCCATTCATTTTATCTCTTTCTTTTATCTTTTATCCTTTTTTCATCCTCAGTCACCTGTTCTGTATGTAGAGATTAAATTATGTGTTGTATTCAAGCCAGATCTGCTACTTAGATCAATCGGTGTAAAACATCTGAGGATAAAAATAGCATACAGAGGACAAAAATAATATACATATGATCATATATATATATATCTGTATGCAGTTAGGAAATATTTGGAAAAGAAGTTGTGTGTTCCCATTTTTCATTTGCATGAATCATCCTTACTGTTTTGGTGTCATTAGGACAAGTCAGGGAAATCTATATGAGTCATATGAATTAGAGCTTGCACAACTGGGACATTCTTATTTTTGGTTTCTGCACATGGACCTAACAAGTGTGGGTCTTGCTGAGAATGTAGCTGGACTTGGTACAGCATCGCTTTCTATATAAAATCGGTGACCAAATGTAGATAGAAGGGATTTATGATGTGTTCTTTTCATCTGTCTCTACTGTCAGACTTAGGGATTTTGACACCTCTCATATACATATAATCACATTTTTAGCGTAAAGTCTGTGATAGAAGAATGCCAATTTTATTGCTGATGTTAATTAGAAAAGACAGCTGCATTAATGGATTGTAAAATATCAGGCTCCTTCTCATTTGAAGATGGTATTTTCCAATCTATTTAAAAATCTTTGTTATTGGGAAAAAATAATATGCTGAAGTGTACCTTCATACCAGTGAATTGGAAAGAAAGTCAAAAGATGTACTTAGAACCAGGGAAGTGCAGTATCACCTCTTAGTGTTTTCTCAGCAGCACGTCTGAATGCTGAGCATTACACAAAATGTATAAACCCACCGGTATTTTAAAAAGTATCACTCCAATCCTTTCTTCTGGTTAAAGATAAGTGTGTAACAGCTTGTTGATTGGTGTTGGTTTCGTTTTGTGAGTGTCTGTACATGTGATGGTTATAAATGCAACTTATTTGGATCCACAAAGCATTTTTCTGTTTTGCATATTTTATGATGTATATCACAAATAGGTATTTTTTATTTTTTATTTCTTTTTGTTTGTTTGTTTCTTTCCCTCTTAGATATTTATGCTGGGGCCTCAAGATTAAAAAATTCTATAGATTTACATTTTATTAAGTACAAAAATTCAGCTGAAAACATCGAAATAGATACTGATCATAAGAGATGAAGTTTCATTGAAATAAATCAGCATTGTAGAGGTTCTTGCCATCTTTCATTTTGCAGTGATGCTATTTTCAGAACTGCATTGCTCATACCCTGCAAAATGATTTTATCCAAGAATTCAGCTGCTAGAAAGAGAGCTGGAGCTTGGCAGCACATTAGTCTGAAATGTATTCATTGTTAAATAGAAGGCCTGTTGTACAGATCTTAAAAAATATTTATCTAGCAGAGCATTTTAAATTGATGGAAGCACCGTCAAAGTATTATTACTTTAATCTTTTGTAACAAAGAAACAAAATAGACTATAGTTGCCCACTGATAACTGTGATCTGACACGCTTGTGCCTTTATTCTTCCCTTCTGCGAGAAGCCTTTACCCAAGGTAGCATTATCTTCTAGACCAATGTTTGACTTAAGCCTCTGCAAGACAGGGATTGTGGTTTAGGAGCATTTTAGTAGTTTAAGAGAAAAATGACTCATTCTGTCTGTTGTTGAACATAGCAGAAGCAGAACTGAGCCCCAGATTGTTTTGTACTTCTTTTAGCAATAGAGGAACTTTTGATCCCGATATGCTTGGGACGCATGTTGTGCTTACAGTGCTTATAAAGACATCAGAGGCAAAAGCTGATATTATGGACTACAGAAAAATGTTGTTTTCTAGTGCCTTGTTAAAATATCGGCTTTAACAGAATAAAAGATTTTATTCCAGTGGTATGTTCTGGTAAATTGTTGGACCATAACTATAATTTGGTAAAGCCACACGCCATCCTTTATTTATGTCTTTTATGAATGCTGAATCAGGCTTCTTGTAACAAGGAATGACAGCTCGGTGAGCTCGGTGTCCAGGCAAAACATATCTAGCACCTTGAAAATATATAGAACTTCAGAAGTACGAAATAATAACTGCATTTCTGATCCCACCCCTGGGCAGCGCCGGTGCATTGTGTCTTGGATCACTCTTAGACCATTCCTGCATCAGCTTTTTCATTCCATCTACAGCTGCTGCAAGACGGGTATCAATGAATACTTAAATGATTTGCCTTTGAGATTACAGCTCTGATTTATTTCTCTTGTTACATCTATTAAATAGCCTGATCCTACTCAACTTTTCTCAAACCTATATTGGGCAATGCTGCTGTTCCATAGGATCAGACCAAGAGCTGGATTTTGCATCAGTTGGGCCATTGCTTACTGTAGCCAACTGGTCATTGCTATTATAGAGTGTTGTGATTCTTCTTTCCCGCCTGAGTTCCCATAGTAAAAGAGAACTGGAATAAATTTTGTTTGAAGTATATGATTTTTATATCAAGCAGTACTGTGTAATGCACATTGTAGTGATGCAGGAGTGGCTCACATTTAAGATGGAAATATGTAACACTGATAGTGAAATCACCCTCAACTGAATTTATACTTTAGTAATGTTCATGGGTTGGGTATTCTCAATTTAGGGCCAGACTATGCTGCTGAAATTAAAAAATCTTGTTGACATTCTAAGAAAAAAAATTCAGTGCATGAACGAAGATTTTCAAAATATGCCTCAGCAGTTTTTAATAGCTAAAAATTAATGGTGTTTGCCTGCAGCTATTCGGCTCAAGAGGGATTTGTCTTCTCCACTGCTTTCCAAACTATTTTTGACCTACTCTGCTTCTAAGCAAATTCAACACTTCACACCTTCCTTCCTCCCAGACTTAATAAGTTTTCAGGGTAAAATGTAGAATATACGCGCTTTTTCACAAGCACACTGTGACAAGAACATGGCTCAGTGTTTGGTAATGTTCCACTAATGATGTTAGGGAAAGGACTGCGTTTTTTCTTTTAGGTCCCTCCTTACAACACCTTTCTCTGCTCCCCAACAGCAAACTGAAGACAAAAAGCCGAATTTCTGTTCCTTGTATAATTTTTGCTATTTATTTACAAAGATTCTAACAAGTTTATGAAAAAGATTGACATTATTTTGCATCAACAAATCAGCAAGCTTTTGCAGTTAATTACAGTAATTCAAATCAGACTTTTTTTTAAATCTGAGGCAGGCCTGAAATACCCATAGAATATGAATGTGAAGTCACAATATTGCTGACTATTATAAAAAATATTTTATTGGATTTTTCACCCTCTTTTTAAATTGCATTCCCGCTTCCTCTCATTTGAGTGTTGGTCAGGACAAGAACTATAGTCTGACTTCGTAACAGATTTTTTACATAGTGATTTAAGCACTTTTCATTTTTGAAATTTCCTGTTTCTCCAGAGCCGTGAATATTAAGCCAGGAATGCAGAAAGAAGAGGGTTTTTTGAAAGAATGTGTCCTGTGGATTATATTGGCTAGGAATAATTTTTTCACAGCAATCATTATTTTTAACAAGGAGGTATATATTGGATCAGTGGTCCTTTCTTTAGCCTTCATACGTATAAAGTTTCAGTTGAAGTCTACGAGCAAAGACTCTCAAATTTACCCATTATGGTAAATTCTGATTCATTTTTGACCTGATTTGGGAAGTAAATAAGAACGTGAAGGAGTTTCTGAGTCCACAGTCTAATTTTTGTAGCAATCAGATGCTAAATTATTTTAATTTTTATTTAAAGGAGAAAAGCTAGACTTGATTCAACCAAACAATTTTCTAACTCGAGTGCTCCTATTTCCCATGTGCAGGTCCCCGCTAGACTGGTCTAGAGTTTAAAACCTTCCCCAGCGATATAATCTCTCCCTCCCTTATCTTTGCTGGGACTTGTATTTTATTTTGCAAAGCATGGACTAAATCTTCTTTCAAGTAGGCATAAAGTTATAAAAGTTCTCTGGTTAAGGGTGGCAGGACTAGGGCCTAAATCGAGGCATGCCATTTTTCTCAATTGTCACTTTTAATACTGTGCTGCATTTTTCTTTCTGCGCTAAGGTAGTCTTAAACAAACCACTGAAAGGGAAGTTTTCTTCATTCTTGGAACGAGTAGAAATTTGCCACACCTGTTTTGGGTTGATTCCTGATTTGAAATTCAAACCTTTTCCTTAGGAGGAAACTGAGACACAGGGGCTGTTCTGTCAAAGATAGAGTGAAACATTTTGCAGTTTGAGCTGGAAGAATCCAGTTTATTGATACCACAAGAAGAAGGAGAGTAATGATAACAAGATAACTAAAAGTATGAATTGCAAAGTTCGGGCTTTTACTATTCCTTCCTCAGCTCTTACAGGTGAATAATTTACTCCCGCACATGTAGATCCAACATCCCCTTAGACTAGTCAAAATGTGGAGGGATAAGTTCAACAGTCCATTTAATGACAAGTTTTGATTTATGATATTCTGATGTGGGTTAGTGGGAAAAATGTTTTATTTTGTAAATGGCTGAACAAACCAGTGGATTTGAATTGTCTATTTGGTAGAGGTCTTGTGGATCCTAAATACAGTCCCATACTTGGAGGTGATATTCTTTACTTGGGGAGCGCTCAGCCCTGTGAGATACCCTCTTGATACTCCATTTTCTGGGTTTAATCCAGAAATTTCTGTTGCAGGTGATAATGCAGATGCTGTTCTTTTGCAGTATATGGCTGATTTCTTTTAGTAGATTGAATTAGAATAAAATATAATACATAGTATGCTAGTCTTCAGATGGTATTTAGAATAATTCTTGCAGAGGTTATTGAATGTCTGTATTTTATGTTAGCCTTATGTGTTATTATATTCTTTTTACATCTAGATGAAACAAGGCCAGTAGTTTTTTTTTTCAAAGACAGGTTAAAGTGAAGATACATCCATGTAGGAATGCGTGGTGAGAGAAATTGGAAACTGAGTGAACAACAAGCTTTCTTGCACCGTCCTCTTCTGTGGAAAGTTATCCTTTGTTAGGATGGGTAGCTCTGTGTGTATTTTCGTAACACAGCAAGTATTTCTTAATCTGAGACTTTTCTCATAAATTCATTTAGTGGCACCAATTTTTTTTTTTTTAAGAAAATAAATAGAAATAGAAGATGTAATAGGCTTTTTAATTTACTTTTATTTAATCAGAAATATGTTTTTGTTTTCTATGATGTACATCTTGAACTGCATGATTCTTGGCTGAGCTCTTTATCATTGCATATCTCTATTATTATCTGCATCCCTTTATCTGCCTTGCATTATTTCTTAAGTTCTGTATCTTATTTTTGCACACTAATTTCTCAGGAAAGTCGGAAACTGCAGTATATTAGCATTTAGTCAGGCAAGGGTTTATTGTCAAGATTAATTTGATAGCTAATGCCTCTAAAGCCCTCTGTAGTTGAAAAGTTTTGTTAAACTGTTAAGCCTTGTTTATTAAGATGTTTTGCTATATTTGCACCTTAACTCAGAAACTTGCATGACCAAACCTTTCCTAGATGGTTTACCTGGTTCTCAAAGCTGGATTTTTTTTTAATAAAATCATTGTAGAAAAGGCACTACCGTATCTTTTTCTTTTGGTAATTTGAGATCTGAGGAGTTAGAAGAAGTTAATCCCTATGATCTGTACTTCTTGGATGTACACAGATTGTAAAACATAAGCTTAACAGCATTTTTAGAAACTAAGAGGAGTCAGCAAAAATCTGCAGACAGTATTGTGAAAAGAAGCCAGCATATCTGACTCATGCCAGCGCTGCGTGGTAGTTGCACTCCTTTGCCACACTGCAAATCGCTGGTCTCGCTGTTGAAATCAGTTGGAACTGTAGGTGTCCAGTTTATCTGAAATTTGGGTTGTGAATAGTTTGTACTTTCTAAGTAAAGCAGAGGCAATAGGTGGGGACGATACTAGCCAAGGGCTCATGATCCTTGAGTTCATTACCCTGATCTGCTAGCCCCCTTTTTTGCAGTGCTGACTACTGCTGGTTTTATTCCTTCTGTTCCCATTTCTGAAATGGGAATGATAAGTCATTGCCATCCTGCTCGACTAAATGTGTTGTATATTGCAAGGTGTCCTGCGTGTGTAAGAAAGATGAGCATAAAAATATATAATTAGTGCTATTTAGGTGGTCCGACACCAACTTTTTTCTGTCCATGATTACTAAAATGCCTAAGATGATCCTTAGCAATCACTAATTACTTGATAATCACCAAGGCTATCAAGTTTTCAAGTAGGAGTAGCATAGTTTTCATAGTAATTAGTTTTGCCTCCTACAAACAGCAAGAACATAAGTGTAGTCCTTACCAATTTTTTTGTTATTTACCAAGCCACTTTTCTTGCCTTAGCATCTTCTTGGATTAGGCTTCTATCTCTTGTGAATATGTTTTAGATTATGTGGGTAGATATATATAAACTCAGAGAGGATCACTAATATGTGCAGGAACACATCCTAAGGAGATTTCACTGTACTGTACATATGGGGAAAAGCTTTGTGGTAGCCGAAAGCAGAATCTGGTACTTATAGTCACTTTTGACTATTGAGATACATGAAGGGTTAATTGGCTTGTTGCATGACTAAGAGTATGTCTCAGGGTATACTCTAAATGTCTTTGGAAATGATTAGGTGCTCAATTTCATCCTTCTTTGCACCAGTGTAATTTCAGCAAAATAAGTATCAGTCCTGTATCATTTAAATCCTGAGTGTAAGGATGAATCCACATAAAATAATTTCTGATTAAACCCATACAGGTTTCACCGCAACAGAATGAGTCATCACTGTCAAGGCCTGATTGTAAAAATTATATAAAATAAAATGTAATACATGATCGTATTAGGTTATACAGAGGGGAATAGTAAGATATCACAAAGAAACCATGCGTGATATCAGATGTGGTCATTTGTCTTCCTTTTAAATGATAAGCTCTGACACCACTTCATTGTCCGTGCCCCACTGAGCAAGTGTCCACATAAAAAGGAACTTCTTAATGTGCCGGAAGGCATTGAAAGATGTTCCCCCAGATTAGGAACAAACACAATTTTATATACATATGGAAATTCAAGGAAGAAATCCTTTCATTTTTGAAATACTGCAACACTGAGTAATGTGCAGGATAACTGTAAGTGGCTTTCACAAATTGACATTTTTTTAAATTTTTTTTTTTTAAGCAATTAGTTCTAGAGTTTGGCACTGCAATTTGGAATAGTAGGAATGATAGAACTCATTTACTTTAACCTCTAATTATGCACAACCCAATAATTCATTCAATCTTGATTTTTCAGATAAATAGGTTTAAAATCAGCAAGAAATTTATCGAGAAATTTAATATATTTTTTTTCCAGTGAAGCTGTGTTTACTTTGAAAGATAATGTTGGTACTTTATGGGGACATGAGGTGAAATTCTGGTGTGATAGCTGCTTTGCCATTAGAAACATTCAGCTACTATCTTTACTCATCTGCTGTGTAAGTATTCCTAGTATAGATACGCTCTCCCAGTCTGCAAAATTTGGATTAAAAACACCTGTCAAATGGTTAGTGAGAGATACAATTAACAAATGGCTATAAAGGATATTGTATCGGATGTATAGAATACTTTGCCTGCAGCTTTTTTGCTGTTAGTGGTTTTTCTTTGCATAACTCCATTGATTTATAAGATGAAATACATTTATTGCCTGAAAGGTAGCTTTGCACAAAAATGTCCAGTTGTTCTTGTAGATATCCATGCTTCTGTTAAAACTTTATTTATTCAGCAGTGGGGCTTCCAGCTTCACAAGCACAGGTTAAACACCAGTGATTAAATATTTTGTCCCACATATCTAATTACCTGGGGCTCTATTTCTTTTTAGTGAATAGTATTCTACTCTACAATTGCCCTATTACTCTCCATAGGATTAATCTATTTATAGAATAAAGTGCTTATCAGTCTTTAAAAGAATCTAAGTCAAAAGTAAGTTACCCGATTGTAAAGCTAAACGCTTGAAAACTAGGAAATGCAAGATAGTGAAATTGTCTTATGGCCTTAAATTGTTTTCTCTGTACATCGTCACCGTGATCCTGTCTTCAGTTACAAAATTAGGCATTATTTTTTTTCTGCTGGAAACACTTTTCATTGAGGATATGAAATAGATATACAAGGGCAGAATTGTTCTTACATGTCCTTACACATTAAAATGCAGAGGAATTCTTATTTCAGTTGTTTATCTACAGCTTTTATGATTGGGACTTATTAAGAGTGGTTTTTTTTTTTCCTATAGCTAATTATTCAAAATGCAATTCCAATGTAAGGCTAACATGATAGGTGGATTTTGTAGGTAACTTTGTCAAAGCTGCAAAAGACACACCTTGTCTCTGAAAATGAAAACCTAGTAATAACTTCCACAACATGGAGAGGTTGCAGAAGCATCTGCCTCTGAGACTCAAAGTAAGGTATTAGCCAAAAGTTATTATTTGAACCCCAAAACTATGGTAAAGATACCTTAGGCAAAGAGATATTTTTGACATATGTTTGGATGTTTTCTCTTGCTAGGACATTGTTTCATTGCAGAAAGAGAAATCACTGGCTGATCCTGTGGTTTTTATGCTGTGTGTCTTCAATAATTGGTACAACCCTTCACTGGGCAGGAATGATTTCCTAGCTTGTATTTTCCCTGAAAATTAGCAAGCAGGAAATATCAACAGTATAGCACAGAATTGCCGGCTATTCTAGCTACCCGTATGGGTAAGAAACTCATGCTTCTTTTGTGTCTAGATCTATATTTACTCTTGTCGTGATTTTGGGAGCAACAATATCCTAATTTAAGAGATTTCACCAATACCTGAAATTTCAGATTTCTGGTTTACCAGATCCAAATTTCATATACTGGCACTTAATGACATGTATTTAGATAGAACTTGTTCAAGACTTTCTTAATGGCCAAATAGACAACCTGCAAGCCAGGGGTCTTCTGCAAAATGCCTCATTCAAAGACTGCTTAAAATGAAATCGTTCTCCGTTACCTACAATGAAACAACCCTACAATATCTGCAAAGCAATAAAATAAATCTTTTTTTTAAAAAAAAAAAAAACACAACAAAACCCAACAAACCAACTTGCAGTATTGTATGTGTGTTTTAGTCCAAAGTCCTTAAACAAATATGTGATAGGCAAATATAGACTGTATGAGGCAGAGGGTTTTGTTTGTTGATGTTGAATGGAGCATCTAATTCAACAGTAATTTAGATAGCTTCCAGTTTGTGGTTTGTTACTATGTGATTTGACACAGACACACACCCTCCATGTGACGTTTCTTTCACCTGGGAAAATTGGATAATGAATTAATCAAGATTTTCTTGGCTGATAATGCTGTCTGTTTTCAGAATGGAGCAATTACACAATCTTTTTAGCACTCGATGTCTATCTAAACAAAATCAATGCAAAAATAAGGGCTATTTACAGTGAAGTATCATTATTTTGCATTGTTTGTGTAGTTCTCTGAGAGTCTGAAATGATGCTGAAATGATACAGTAAAAAAATTCTCAGGAGCTTTAAAACCAGCAGTTTAATGGCCACCTGATTTTTCTCTTAACTGAAGTAATTCACCACTATTTGTCTGCCTCCATACAAATGTAATGCCTTATCATTGCTACACTTACTTTTTTTTTAGAAAAAGAGTTCATTCTATGCATCTCAAAACCAGACATGGTTTGAATTCACATGGTTTCAAAGCCGTAAGTTAGGGCTGGATTAAAGCTTCCAAGCAATTTATTTACAAAAATAAAACAGGAGTTTCGGGGTGTGTTTTTCCTATCCTTATCCAGTTTCCTCTGTGATCTGTGAGTTCTTCAAAGCAGCATAGAGAATTGTTTAGGCAACGCTTTCAAATGTAATACACTGTGTAAGCGCTGATTTTTGCTATTACAAAATAGCAGAGCAGAATAAAAGTCTGAATATAAATTGCCATTAGAATTAGGATAAAGATGAACGCCTATTGAGGCTAACAGGTACTTCACAGACTTCAAGGTAAGGAAAATTCAGATTAAATATACACAATGCCTTGATAGTACAACTAGGTATCTTGTGGCTTCGCTCTCTAGAAGATTTTGTGGTGCTGCTGAACTGTTAAGCTTCTAGATTTGTACTGAAGAGAAATCTGACAGACCAAATGCTCTCTCTTGTATTACTTGGGAGCTGGGCAGTACTTTTTGCATTGCTTAACTGTTTTTTCTTTTTTTCTCCCAGCTGTTTAAATTTTAAAAATAAAAAAAAAACCCAAACCCTTTTCGTTTTTAAGGTCACTTACAAGGTAGAAGTATGAAATCGTGTCATAATATGTTCTCAATAAAACATTTCTATTGTAGAATTTGACTTTCAAATTTTTGGATCAAGTACTACATTAGCTAGTTCAGCTGAAGGAATTATCCAGGTACAACGTATTTTCTTACTTGTTTTTTGAAGACTTCTTTCAGTAGAAGATTTGTGTATAATTTTAAAGGCTTCTATATATCTGACATCTTTGTTGCCAGCCTGCTCCAAAGAAGTACTATAATGATGATGTATGTCACATCTTTTAATGAAATTAAGCTTGTTTTTTTTCTACTATGGGAAAAATAATGCTAAAGCTGCTTGGAAATGTTCTGTCACCCCTGATTTTTGTGTAGTGGTAAAAGAATTTCAAAAAAGTCACAGAAATTACGCACAGAATGGAATCTATTGCATCATTTATTATATCTCTGATGCATTCTTCAGTATATTTTCTAATATGACTGAACTTAATGTATACAATTTCATTTAGGACATGTGAATGATGCAGTATCTCAGACCAGTGACTGAATGTTCCTCTATAGAGACGTGAAACAGCAGCAGTGGATGCATCCTATATGTGTGTCTCTGTCCTTATTAACACAGTACTTGGAAGCTCCAATCAAAAAACAAACCCCATATTATTATGCATTCCGTGTGATCTTTGGACAGAAAGTTTGGCATGGAAACAGCGTGCCGAGTAATGATAAAGCAATATATTTTATATCTCCTAGGGGTTTTCTCTGGTAATACCTGTAGGCAAACAAGTAATGGTGGGGCTAATATTATGTATACTGGTGTGTGTCTGATGCGATGCAAGACAGCCAAATTGCTTTCTGTAATTTTTTCTCCTATATGTTTATTGCTGTTATCAACGAAGGACAGACATACATGTCATGCAGGCAGACAAATGGTTCTATGCTTTAATACCCAAGGGAATGGTGTAACCTCTGCCATAGGTGACACCATTAGTGACAAATAGGACAGAACAGTAGTTTAGTAGTTTGACCAATGTTTAGTACAAGGCTCTTAGTCTTTTCTAAATGTAGGTTGTCACCCTTTAGGACTTCATAAAGCTTCATAGATCTCTCATCATTCTTACCCTGCAGACGTTTTTGCATGTGAATATTTCTGGACAGTCCAGTTTTGACACATACAGTAAAAAAAATATTTGTAGGGTGGGGCACAGCTGGTTTATTATAGGAGCTACTTGCAGTAATTTATTGTAGTACATTGAGAATGGTCCTGCTCTGTCTTCAGACTGTGGTCAGTTGAAAAGACTTAAATTTCTGTCTCTCAGCTTCAATGAATTTTTGACAGCTGTTCAGGCTGACATCCTTTGTATGAGTACACTGGGGTTGCACTGGTTTTGATGGGAGTAGCATGTGATATGTTTGATACATGCTTTGCTTTATTTCTATGTACTAGCTTTATTATTGATACTATACAGCAGTATTTTACTTTGCCACTACAATGTATGGTAATAACTAGTAGGATATTCTGTAACTGCAGAATTACAAACGATTGAATATTAATCCATGTGACATCCACAGAAAAAAAGCACTAAGCCTTTCAAAAATATAAACTAAAATCCAGACTTAAAATTATGAAGTCCTTTTATAAACTGCTGGTGACTGTGTGACCTTAGGCATATCCCATGGTTAGCTCTGCCTTAGCTAATGGCCCTGCACTATGCACAGCGGCACCGCTCTGCACCAAGCCCGGCACCACAACTTGCTCTGGATCTGATTTCCAGCAAACTATCAAATTGTTTAATCCTCTGCCTTTTAAACTACAGGGGGAAGGACGGATGTAGATTGCAAAATTCATGTTGACGTCAGTAGAGCCATAATTTTGCTCTATATAGTTGGAAGTTACTTGTGTCATGTTAAGGTAGATGGAACTCCTTGTGTTGATCATACACAAATTTCATCCGTGTGCCTTTGGTTCTTTATTGAACTGTGTGTAAGTTCAGTATCTTCCACGTGTTTTTACATTTATTATCTTCCATGTGGTTTTGTATTCATTTGCCTCTTGCCGCTGTATAATTAAAGTTAATATCTACATAAACATTACTTATGTACACTCAGCAGATGGACTAACTACTGACTAGTGGTTAAAACTAGCTGGTAGGCAAATAACTAGGGTTACTTTTGAGAAGATTCAAAAGTATTTGTGCAGTTGCTGTCTGTGTTGTGTGTCCAAACTGAAACCCCACATTTATGAGTATTTAACATCTTTCATGACGACTGAGCATTTTCTGTCACCCAAACATAAGCATCATTAATTTTTAACAGATAAATATGCATTTAATCTGCTATTCATTGGGAAAAAGGTGCAGTTACTGAAACTTAAATTAAGCTTGGCCAGTAATAGGTAGAGTTTGTTGAATGCTGGGGAATACTTAAAGCCATTTTCTTTCCTTTTCTGAAAAAGAATGCAGGGAATCTGGTGGTGAATCAGATATTGTTTAAAAGATTACTTGGATTGTTACAATATGAGTCAGGGAAGGGGGAGTGAAATTCAGTTTCATTGTTTAGGAATTGCCATGTAGAGTTCTGAAAGGGGTATGTGTGTAAATTTAAATAGTATGATTTTCCCTGCTTCCCCAGCAGTGCTATTTCTATATCCCTAATCTGTATAAACCCAAATATTTCTGCTTACTGGGAAACCAAAAATTTGCTAAGAGTGGTGCAGCTCAGGTGGGAGGAGGGCAGCATCCGTGACCTGACAGCGAGCTCCTCTTACAGCTGGGTGCCCTTCCATTTGGAATGCAGTACTCTGTTATTCTGTTCTCGAGATAAAGAGAGGGATCCAAAGCCTTTACAATAGGATTGTTTTATTAATTAGTTGCATAGTGTTATTTAAAGAAGCTTACGTGATTTTGGTTTTGTTATGTTCACATATGTATCTATGAGTCTGGGGATTTTAGGACCCGGGAGGTGATCGTCCCCCTGTACTCGGCACTGGTGAGGCCCCACATCGAGTACTGTGTCCAGTTTTGGGCCCCCTACCACAAAAAAGACATTGAGGTGCT
>JAOXJM010000001.1:10949946-10972893 GCA_026413425.1 Tringa solitaria
TCCCAAGTCACAGATGACAGGACAAGGGGCAATGGCTTCAAGTTACGCCAGGGGATGCTCAGGTTAGATATTAGGAAATATTTCTTTACAGAAAGGGTTGTCTTGATGCAGACAGGTGCCAATCAAAGCTGGAAAGCCCATTTCCAGGGCCATTGTGAAGCAGGGGGATGAATATTCGCCGGAGTTCACTTTGGAATGAAAATGTTGCTGCAAAGGCCCCGTGCTTTCAGCTAAGGAGCGGCGGGGAAAGGGATCCACCTGAGGAGCACAGGTTTGACCCAGTTGGACCACATCCAGCTTGGAGTATCGCTGCGGCTTCCCGTGGGAAGCCGGAGTCGCTGATAACTAATGAGGTCCCTGCCGTGTTCCGAGCGCTCACTGACAGCATGTCAAAGAGCAGCAGGGTAATATAAATAATAAGATTTTGCTCTGTTTTCTTTATTGCTCTTTGTTGCTTTTATTTTTATCTCCTGGCTACAAGAGATGGGTCTCTGGCTTGCTTGCTCTGGTGAACACACTTTCTGTTTCGCTGGCTGTCTTTCTCTGTCTCTTGACAGGTGTAAGGAGGATCCTAAATATAGAAGTCAGTTGGCTTCAGCAATCAGCACATACTGATTTAGCATTTCTCTTAACCAACTAAGCTCCAGAAGGGTATTTCTTTTAAATGTTTATAAGTTTATTCAATTACAAGCTTTCTTAAAAATTATTTACAAACCAGGTTATCCTATAGCCTGAAGACTATCATAAGCAACTATGTCTCAGAAATGATAGTTGTCAGGAATGGCTCTTGCAATGGAAAGGAGAGAAAAATGCTTTTTAAAGAAGTCCTCTCTTTTAGCAGTTTAGTTAATGGTGCAATCTCTCGTTGGGGAAAACACTGACACAAGGTGTAAGTACAGTCTTCAGCTTTTAGATAAAGGAACACACTCTCAGACATAAATAACTGTGCACTTTCCTATGAAATTTTTCCTCAGGAGAGACTTAACTGCAAGTGTACTGATTAGCTGGGGTTTACTTTGCTACACACAGAAATTAGGTGCATGGTGAGAAATGCTTTTGTCCTGGTACTGAATGTTTATAGTGCTCAATCAAAATGTTTTTAACGCAGAGTAATATTTTTGTGATATACATTTATTTATGCTTCTGTTGAGGTCAGCACAATACTAACTGTTAAAAATTAATTGGCCAAATTTAATATATTACCATTGCAAACAGTTCTAATTAGGATATTTGAAAAAAGAAAGAGCTGCATCACTGCATTAAAGACAACTTACACATTTTGTGTTAGTCTTTGGGCAGGCATCTCAAATTCTTTCTCTTCCTTGTTGCCAGTTGCAAATTGGCAGCATAGAAATTTTTCACAGTCTACAGAGAAGAGAAGATGATCCTAAACTTCAGTATTTAATTGTGACAAGTGAGTTGCATGTGATGAAGAGCCTTTTTGATACTGATTTGCTTTGATTTTTTATGTTTTAGGACTGTAATACGCTTCTAGGATATTAAACATTGTGTTAAACAGAGGAGCACAAGTGAAGTCAGTGCCTTTATGCGCCTCAGAAAGACAGTAGTACTTTTTTCATGATAGTTGTAGTGGTTACATGTGGCCTGTCTGGTTGTGAAAAATTCTGTAGCAAAATATAGCATGGGTTTGTTATGCTTATGTAAGGTTTTATTTTTGGTAACCTCTTCTCCCTATACCCGGTCATGAGAAACAACTTGTTCCTCTAGTTATTTTTTTTTACTGTTTTTTTAAATTGTTATAATTTATTGCAAGCTTCTGCCAGGTCTAGGACATCTGCTCAGGTGGTTTAGGAAGAGTGATTCAAACCCACAGAAAGAAGTAAGAGACCTGATAGGTAAAAATAGCAGGACTGGCCCTGTGAAAAGGAAAAAACAATTTTAGGTAGAAGATTTTTTCAAGAAAAGGATGCTTTCTCAGGTACGGAACAAGAGATTCAGGGATAGGTCTAACTTGAAGCAGTTAATCTCAAGCTTTATTCCTGAAAATCCAAACTGCACCTAGTGCACCTTCTGGGTAGCAGCTCTTTTATATTTCACAGATCCCACTGAAGCCTAGTAGTTTTGGTTATGAGCTTGAGTTTTTGGATTCAAGGGAAACTGAATATTCTCAGTGTGAACTCATGTGACTGATTGCTATTTACCAAAGCAGCAAACCAGAATTAGCTGTAAACCGATAATGCAGCTACCTGAGAACAGCTTTAGCTGCAACCAGTGGCTACTGTGGTAGGAAAACTTATCTCTGCTGAGGTATAAGCCACCAAGCTGGGAGGAAGAAATGCTTCTTAAAAAAATGCTTGTGCATCTAATAATTAGAAATTTACTCTGTCTTCAGTCCTCCATATTTGTTTTTCACTGCAGCACTATGTTTCTTCTAGTTGGCTAGAGACCTGGCTAGATTCTGTCTGCCATCAGCATATTGTTTGCTGAATGCAGTGGGAAGAACTTTTCTGCTGAATTTATTTTACCAGCTTGGTATCTATTAGACGGAAGAGGTGGAAGTCTCCTCTCATGGACATTGTCCTTTAGGAGCCACAGCACAGGAGTGGTGGTGTGGCTGTATGGTTACATGGTTCTTCTTTGCCATTCATTTGGGACAGAATCCATGTATTCCTTGTGTTTTTATAGTCTAGATAAATTTTTTGAATATAATAAAAACTTGGATCAGATGATTTTTCCATCAGCCTCCACAAGCATTAAACCAGGTCCATATTGGGATTATGTGAAAATATTTCCATCTTTGCATCTTACAGCATAAAGTTACATGAAGCAAAAAATACCATTTTTTCGGAAAAATTCACACTAAAACAGCTCCTAGAAAAAGATAAGGAAAGGAAAAAAATGCATTTAGATTGTATTAGGAAACTATGTTCCTAATAAAAACCTTTGCTTATCTCCCTACCTTTCTATCTATCAATCTTTTGATCTCTCTATCCATCTAGGTAGCCATTTAGTGGGATGAAGCTGGGAATAAGAAACAGGGCCTATAACTGGATTAAGGATGTAAGAAGGTTACCGAGAGGATGTAAGAGTACTTTGTGAGAACTACTAAGATTGTTAATAAAAATAGAATCACCGGTCATGTTACGTGCTTGTAATATTGTGCTTGAAGTGAAAATATATGGAACAAAAAAGAATTCCTGAGAATCTATAGCGTTAGATACAGGGTAGTTTACAGTGCTGATAGTGATACAAACATATGTTTATCCAAATAAAGAGAGGAGGAACTCTAGAAGTAGAGTTCATAGTCTCTTATGCTGAGATAATTTCTGAAATGATACTCACTTTCATATGCACATGCTTCAGGTACAAGACAAATTTTGTCCCCCCTGTCCATGGTGCTCACTAGAGCCTGGCAAGAGCGGTCAGGTTGGATGATGCACAAACCTCAGGCAGCAGAGTTACAGATAGGAGGTATAAATCTTGAAAAAAGCACAGTCAGTTATGATTTTCCCACAGAGAGATGGAGCCCTTCACTGTTTTGAAAACAGACTTGTGACTAACAGCTAGCTGTATAAATAATGGAGATATTGTATCTTATGTGATACATAAGAATTATCCTCTCAAGATGTACAGTAGTCCCTTAAGCAAACGGAGTATTTACTTTTCAAAGGGCTGGATAGTTTTTAAAAGCGTTTCTTTACTTTTGCTCAATGGGATTTATATTACTAGAATTTGCATTTAAGCAATTTCAGACCTTGTGGGGGACAACAAGTATTTTATTTTTTAGAGGGAAAATAATATATGTCCTAATTTTTTGAATTCTAGTCACTGCTTTTAAAGGTAATGGTGAGCAAAATCATCTTATGAGGCATTATTCCCATACTCTTAATGCAGTGATGTTTTGGGTTTGTATTCTGTGAAATAGGATTCTTCATGGTTAGAGTTACATGGAAGAGACCAAATTCAGTGCTGTCAAAGTAAAAGGTTCAGAAAACAGATGGGCAGGATGGCGGTTTTAAGAAGCAAGAAAGAACTGTGATCCTTATGTCTGAGTGCAAACCTACGCTGTGACAATTACATAGTATCATCTTTTCTGTCATTTCTGGCTTAGGATTTATAGGATCTCAGAACCTGTAGGTCAGACATATGCCTCCTGTTCTCCTTTCCTTCAGGGAAAAGAAAATAACTTTTAAAGATGCATATTTCTAAATGTTTCTCTTTGTGTTGAAGATTGAAACTACTTATGAAAATTATTCTTGAATGAAAAAAAACCCTACCCTGTTTCTCTTCTGAGAACTCTTTTTGGTGGTTTGTTTGGTTTTTTTTCCAAAGCTATTGCTGTTACACGATAACAGCCATCATAAAACTTTATCCATTCCAGGCTAAAACTCAGATACCTGCACTAACAAAACGAAACAGCTGGTTCTTCAGGAAAGCAGGTCCAACAAATTAAAACTATAATCCCTATCAAGAGAAAACAACAAACGGCTGTGTCCATGCAGTCTGTTTATGTATGCTTTTTGCAAACACTGTATAGACCTTGAGCTTTGAACACTTATCTCCAAATTTTTTTAGAACATTTAATCTTATCCTATCACAACGATGTATGTTTGCACAGCATTTTTCACCAAATGGTGGACAGAGGACAAGATCTATTCATATATCCTTTATTGTGCCAAAGAGTGGCTACAGCTGTGCCACTCTGCGCCCTGGGTGGTGGGAGAGCCAGGACTGGTCCAACAGCTGTCCCAGGATAGAAGATGTCAGTGATATGACCAACCTGGTCTAGTGGGAGGTGTCCCTGCCCACGGCAGGGGGGTTGGAACTAGATAATCTTTAAGCATCCTGAACCTTCCAACCTAAACCATTCTGGGATTCTATGGAAGACATAGGTTGCAAAAGGTAGAGCAGGTCTAGTCTAGATTCGTAGCTTTCTCCTGTGAGTTTTCATTCACATAGGCCATGAAATCTCAAACGCAGTGTAAACTCTGCTCTTCCCAGGCAGAACTTTTCAGGAAAGATTACTTGGTCTATTTTTCAGGGAAGACTTTACTAGAAATGCAGGCATCAGTTGCAATTGACACCTGCGTGCTCCTGTCCTCGGGAAACTAGTGTGTGTGGTATATGATGTTAAACTGAAATGTCAACACCAGGGCAGCTGTAAACTATCAGCTATAGATAGAAATGCAGAACAGACTGAAATACATGTGTATGAACTTTATGGGCTCTGCTTGCATCAGTGAATGGAAACACCTCACAGGAAAGTGCTCTTTGTCTTAAGCAGCCTTGCACCTAATGCCATCCCTCTGTTCAGCCCTGCTTGCAAACTTCCCTGACCCCAGTCAGCCCAGTTCAAGAATTAATCCCTTGGTGGCTGAGGCACAGGAGCGGGAAATCCTCAAGTAGCACGATCCTCTTAAGGCAAAAGTATGTATGCCAGAGTGGTGGCTCTGCAAAGTGCTTAGTGGGGCCATTAATGAGAGATTCCCAGCTGTGGCTTGTCCAAACACATAATTTTTGTTTACACACCTTACAGTGGGGGCTAAGTAACTGTAGGGATGGGATGGAGAAAATTACAGGGACACTTGCTAGGAGAGAGTTTTCAACTGGCAGGGGAACAGCTTGAGGGTCCCAGTTTGCACTTAGTCTTTGGAAACAGAGTTTTGTAAGATCTTACGAATCACTTGGGCTCAGACTAATCTTGGGCTGTTTAGTTAAGGAATGTAATCTAGAGTCCTGGAATTGCTAGGGATCTACAGATAAAAATATGAGTAATTTTCATATTTTCACTATTTATATTCTTTTTTCACGTTGAGAAGTCAATTTATTAATATTAGTCACACAGCAGCATAAATGCTGCTTCTTATCTATGTCCTTCATGGAAGATTTGTTCACCCATACATGGGCAGGCAGCAGCAGACAGTTAAGATATTTCTCCCAGTTTTCCAGCCCGTAGAAGGACTGCCTGGAACTGCAGCGCTTGCAATCCAGAACTGCGGAGCTCTCAAAGGACAGCTGAAAAAGGGTGGCAAGACAGCACAGCTTTGTGTTCCCCGCACTTTATGTGTTAGCTTTTGGTGTTGCACATTCAACTTTTTCAAGAGGTGTCAGAGATTTTGCTATTCCTAGTTCCAGCAAGAGCCCCAAAGAGGATCTCTTCTGGAGCAGTGTTGATACAGTGTGGCTTAGGGCGACATGCCAAAACATAGCACTCTATAAACAGTCACCATGTTTTTAATGGTTTTCATCAGGAGACATTTACGGCTTGTCAAAGTGTCAGCCTGACGACTACAAGGACTGAAATACACACCAGAGACAGCAGTATGGGCAGGACTTGGGTTAACTTCCTCAGTTAGCTGTTTCCATCCATGCTTTCTAGCACTGATAAAAGTATTAATTCAAGGGCCCCCAGCCCCACTGTAATTCTCTTGTCTTTCAAGAGCATCGTGTCAGTCCTGGACATGGTGCGAGTGTTGTTAGTGTTGCTGGAGAGCAATCACAGCTCAGCTGTGAGAGGCAACAGCAGTGTCTGACGTGCACGTGGCCACCTTTGAAGGATGGCTGGAGGCATTCCAATATACTTGCTGGAGGATGTCACTAGCTGTCTCTCCCTTTCTTTTCCCTTCTTTTTAATGTGCTCTGTCACCTCTTGTAGATGCAATCTAACTCCATCCAGCCAGACCGTGATTCTGCTGCTGCAGTAGACTCTCTTCCTCCCCGTGCTACTTCTCCTGCACAAGGGACATAAACCAGTGGAGGCGTGAGATGGGATGAACCTTGGCTGTGTCCTCAGTGTGTTTGCAGTGCAGCTTAGCCAGGAAAGGAAGCTGGCAAATACAATTCATTCCTGAACTAGCATGTGATGTACAAAGCTGAATTTCTCAGCTACTGCTCTCTCCCAGCTCTGACATTGGGCATCATGACAAAAAGCCAATGCACTTCTTAGTGCTGTCAGGACATATTTCTTCTCTCTTTTGCGAGGAAGAGGTGATGGCAACGGCCTTAATCTGCAGAGATTCAAGAACTAAGTGCTTCCTTGGGAGCCTTAGACTTGCTTTCCTCAAGTCTCTCTTCTGAACTGCAAGGAGTTGTCACCTTTTACAACACAGGGATGCAGAATTAATTTCGGATTGTAATGTACTGAGATTTTAAAGTAGTAGGCACCATTTCAACACATTTCATAGACTAGTATCTGTATGTATAAAAATATGTATCCTCTCCAACTCCATTATAACCAGCATTAAAAAAGTTCACCACAAATATATTTATATGACAGAAGCTCTACTTTGTAGTGAGAAAAAATTAGTTGCCCTAGCAGGAACTGTGTGATTCAGGTGCTACTAAACATAGAGATTCCCATACAAGCTGCCACATTTGCTCCGAAACCTATCCTTGTCTTTCAGCAACTGAAAAGATTAAGCACCTTTTCTCCACAGATAAATAAAAGCAAGAAGCAGCACTCTGCTCCATTTACACTGGACGACAGTTGATCATAAAACTAGTGTTCTGGTACCTGGTTCTGGATTTATTCACTCTCGGCTTGTCATCTTCCTCAGGCGTGCGTTGTCCCGCAATTCTTCTTGGACTGTGCTAGTGCTGCTGAATTGATGACAGTCTCTTGTGGATCAGGACTGGTATGTGGCTACAGAGTCCAGTCAAGAGAATGTGGAGGCTTGTTTCTAACAAATTGTAGTAAATATAATGAGGTTAGTGGCAAACTATTAAGATAGCAACTCATCTGATCTGGTTGTAGTTCGAGCCTGGATCTAGTAATTAATTTGCATATGAAAAGATTTTTCTTTAAAGTAAAATCCCATGCAAAAAATGTGGCAGGAGCTTCATTAGACTAAAAGCCTACCTCAGTATGAGCAGCTCAATAGACTAATTGAAGACTTGACCATTGTACAGTAGCATTCAGATTTTTTTGCAGTACAGAATTTAAGACTTTTTTATATGACTGTGCTGCTATGGTAGAGATTATTATAAAAATCAAGTTTCATGAGTGACTGAATCATAAATGCAACTTTTTTGTTTTATTGCATTTTCCTTTTCTGGATTTATAAATTTATTCCAAGGGGCACATTTATCACAGATTATAATAGTCAGTAAGACTTTAAAAATAGTAGTGATTACAGTTGAGTTTCTCAAAAAACTATAGAGAAAAAAGTTATAATCAATGGGGAAAAGGGAGAAAGTAAGGAAAAGGGATAGCAGCACATTATCACAGCAGTGGAGGCATACAAAAGGATTCAGATTCTGTACCTGGAAAATGTCAAAGTAGTGGTAAAATAGGATAAAAAAAGAACAGGAAAGTACAGGGCCTACAGCAACAAAACTTAAAAAAAGACTTGTTCAAACAGCATCCTCTAAAACTAAATGCAAATTCCAACTCTTTTGAATTTAACGTTGTGAGGTATATCTTTAAGACCGTGGGTTAATGGAAAAGATGACTATTCAGTTTTCACCAGCCAAAATCCATGTCCCCAACCTCAGAACATTCGAACTTCATTATCCCCAAGCAGTTGTCAAACTGTCACCTTTGCATATCCCTAAGGAAGCATAACTGAGTATTAGTTTGCTAGACTTCCAGTCTGTATATGTGCAGGTCCAGACAGCGTATATTTTAGAGCTCTAAAGGGACAGCCTCTGAATCTGTGAAAATTATCTACTGTAAATCCTATATGTCAGAAGAAATATTTGATATTTGAAGGAAAAAGAGAAAAGAAAAGAAAAGAAAAGAAAAGAAAAGAAAAGAAAAGAAAAGAAAAGAAAAGAGGAAAGGAAAGAGGAAAGTAAAATAGAGACTGACCTAGGAGTATACCAACAGACTACTCTGTTCTGGAAAAATATGTAAACAGTGTCAGGACTTATTACAGAATATTTCAGATGGCACTATGGAATTAAACAGAAATACTGTTAAACACATATTTGTCATTAAATCTTTGTTATCTTTAGCAAAAGAAAATTGAAGAGAAAATTGATATGAAGATGTATAGTAAAATTATAAAATCATCCATTTCAGCAACATTGAGGTACAGAAAGTAGCAAGTGACTCAACCTTGTCTCATGTGTCTTGGAAAGTACAGAGAAAAATCTGTGCAATGTTTTCATTGTTAATTCGTTAAAAAAAATCACTTTGAAGGGAGAAGATAAAAGAATGCATAAAAATGTTTTAGGAGAAGATCTGTTTGGAAACTATGGAGAGGCAGAAAAAGGACAGCTGATATGAGGCAGAAGAGTAGCCATGTTATAGGAAACAACACTCTGAGAAAGAAAGAAAAAAAGTTTTTTAAATGAAAAGAAATATTTATATGAGCAATGTACATTTTCTAAAGGGACTCTGTGCTTCTATATTTGAAGTTAGATTTTTGAAAAGTAACCATTCAGCAAGTTTGGAAAATCAGTCTACTTTGCTATGTCTTACATACCTGTGCAGAATAATTAGACACTTTTAAAATCTTGATCACATAACCTGCAAATTTAAGACATTAAATGTAGACTGGTTGACACTTTCCTTTATAGTGCATTTGATTTCTGTCTGCAGCTTCTTAGGACGGATGTGAGTATGAAAGAACTGGAGAAAATACAATTATTTCTTTTTAAAGATGTAAAAATTGGAGTGTAAGGCTTTGGAAGAGGTTAAAAAAAGGTAAGTGTACATAGTTCAGAAGAGAGAGGACTGGTCATATGTTCAAGGTCTGTATATACACCTTCAAGGTAATGATATTAATTGGGGAAGAGGTTTACAGAGTTCCCAAAGAAAGTCTTAAAAATGAGTGGTTTAAACTAAGGAGCAGGGAGGGAGGAGAAATGTAAATAAGTATTTACGAAAAGGTTTTAGATCACAAGAGTGACTAAAGAATGGAATAGAAAACCACTGTTGAGTAATTTGTAAAGACTTACTATGCAAAATAAATTCCAACAATCATCATCATCTTTATTATTGCATCAATATTTCACTTACCCCAATTGTCCCAAGTATCAAATAGTTTCTGGTCATCTCTGCTGATGCATCTTGAGAACCCTGGAAAGGTGCCTTGTTCAAATGCCTGGTCACATGGTATCATCAGCAGACCAGGTGAAAGCATTCTATCTGTCCATACAGCTCAACTCAGGCCTTGCTTGTATTTACATCTATCACACATTCTGTGCTTCTGCTATTCGTCAATGGAGTGATGAGGCCTTTAACCCTCTAAGACTCTTCTGTGCCCAGAGTGGTGATGGGGATTATTTTGCTGTCCTTTCCAGCCTACAAGGGTGGTTGGGGAAAATAGGACTATCACAAGGTTTCTAAAGTATCTCAGAGAATCTAGCAAGCAAACAGACAAAATCTCTTCCTTGTCCTTTGTACTGAGCTGTGACAAATGTGCAGGGGATTGGTCAATCAGAATGGACTTAAACTGAATGAGTAAATAGAAGGGATCCAGAGCATGGGCTTTTGGACTGGTGATCATTTCTGCTGTTTAAGTGATGCCAGGCATAGTCCTGGTGCAAGTTAACTCGCAGACAATGCCTGAGCTTCTGAGCACTGCAGAATGAATGTTCTGCTCTCAGTGAACAAGCTAGAAGTGGTCCCCACTTTGGGAAATGGTCCTTTTGGGAAGAGCAAGAGAACTGAGGTACATGGATGCAGTTATTGACACTTGCTGTCTGAACCAGGTGATGGTTCCTTGCCTGTTTTGTTCAGAAGTACAGCTGTACCCTTACCTCTTGTTCTCAGGGGAGCATTTAGTTCCTGTACTGTTAGGAAGCATCAGCATTTCATAGCTGTAGGGCTGTCATTGCGGTTTAATAACAGAAGTCCTCAAAGGTGACTAAATTGCTTTTTGCTCTTCTCTGGTCCCAGCAGTCTGCTGAGGGCCAAATACTGGAGTTTGGACTCTGCTTTTATTTGGATTGTGCTTAGGGAAAGCTTGAATTCAAAGGAGTATTTGCAGAAGGGAGGAAAAACTAAAAATGTAAAACTCTAGTACTTTATTCGTATTCAAACAAAACATTACAGCTGGCCCTTTCAACTTTGTTAGTTTGTTCTGCTGGAAATATTGTTTCTATTGCTGCTTAGTCCATGAGGATAATTGCCATCAGCCACCTTTTAAAATTTCCAGCAGTGGTTTCTCCTCTATTGTCTGTGTTGGTGAGAGAGGGTCTCTCTGTAAACATCTTAATGACCAGGACTGACAGTGATTAGTCCGGTGATGTGCTGAGAGGTTTGCCTGGTGTGTGAAGCAATATTGTCCTGCTGTTTCCTGCTGCTTTTATCCACCTGTATTATCTTTGGGTTTGTATTTTCTGCAATGGGACACTCTGGCCACCAAATAAAGATGGTATAAGAGCATGCAGAGGACAGCAACATGGCTCCTGGATCACATGCATGACTTTGTCACAAAATACTGCTACCAACAGTAATGACAACAGTAACATACTTAGTGTGCAAGTGGCTATTTTCTGCTTGTGCCATGTCTTCCATGTGAGCTCAACAAGCTAAGAGCCAGTTGTAGGTGAAGATTTGTGTTACATATATTTCATAACAGAGACTGTACTAGTTCATCACAATTACCCTATATTAACTTTCTTGGAGGATGGGATGAAATTTATTCATGATGTATTTATGGCACGATCGTGAAATTTGGCAAAGTAGTCTCTATGTGCAGGAGATATATGCCCTAGAGTTCATACTCATATGACCTTACTTTTCTCCTTTCCTGGAAAAATGATAAAGAACTCAAAATATCAATACCAGCAGATTATTAAGACTTGCAGCAGGTAGTATGGTGACCTAGACCACAGATTAGCGTGATCACCTAGTTTGACCTTCTGGTAAATGTGATACCTCACACAGTAATTTCAACAGTCAGCGCATGACCTCTCCTCCAGCTCTGGGATTACATATCATTAGAGAATTTCCTCACCGGTGAAGGACAGAATTCAGTAGGGACTCAGACTCAAAGGGTGAAGAGAGGAGTGATTAGCCACATGGAGTGGGCATTTTATTTCCATTCATTCCCTTTAAATAAGAACAGTTTTCCAGGCCAGTCTTGTGTTGAAGATGCTGAAAGAGAAGAGGCCAATAGTCTTTCTGGATTGTTCTTCAGGCTGAGCCTGAGTACCACAATGCCCCTATTTATCCCCTCTTTTATTTCTGTCTTCATTTTATTAGCAGGTTTTCTTTTGCTTTTTTTTTGTCTGTTGCTCACTCTTACAGAAGTTTCTAATATGTGTCCTTTTCAGAACTATGATACAAGTTTGCAATGTCCTGGGATTCAAAAAGACCTAACTTGTGAATGTGTCCTAACTTCGACCGTAGGGCTCTATAGAAGAGATGCATTAAATGTACAAGAGACAAAGATTTATGTGTTAGACTCCCTAAGAAAATAAAGTTAATTCTGGGAATTAGAAATCATAGTAAAAACTGAAACCTTTCCAGCTAGAAAGATTAATAATTTCCATGTCATGATGTGGGATTACAAAGTGTACATAAGCAGAAGCAATATGTCTTTTATTTTCTCTTAATGTAATGAAATCACTATCTTTTGTAGCAACTGACACAGTAGTTAAACTATTGTGTAACAGGAAATCGAAAAAATTACTTTGTTGTCCAAAGAATTTTAGTAAGAATTTCTTTATCTCTCTCAGTCTCTCCAACTATCCCTTCTAATTAATTTTTCAGATTTCTTTCCTTAGAGGAAAACTAAAAAAAAAAAAAGAAAACTAAACAAGAACTGTCAGTTCAAGGTGACATTTGAAAGTGAACAGATACCTGTTTGAAAAAGACAAACAGGAAAAGGCTATTTTTGTCAAACTTCTCAAAAATATTAAACAGCTCTTAAAATTGCTATGATTTACTTTACATTGTATATAGTAGACTATAATTGGGGAGGACAAATGAAAAAACAGTGAGGCTGGAAAGAAATTAACAGAAACTTTTTAAAGGAAGTCTAAGATTTTAAAACATATCAAGGTTTTTTTTTTCAATGTTCTTCGAAGCTAAGACATTCTATTTTTCATGACTCTTAATGATCTTTAATGAATAAATATTATTTGTATATGAAGGGCCTGGAATAAATTTTTAAACCAAATGTAGTATCATAAAACTCTCTGTGCAAAGGCTTTCAAGAAACTAGTGTCCAGATACTGCATCTTCTTTTACAATGTGCTAGTGAATTTTTGTGGCATTTTCCCAAGAAAATGGATTTGTCACTTGTAGAAAAATTCCCGTGTCACTGGTTGAAAGCAGAAAAGTTTAGAGCCGTTCCCGATATGCAGTAGAGAGCACATTACCCTTCTGAATGTGATGAGGATGGGAAATTTGGCTGTGTCATGTGGCATGGAGGTATATTCTCCCTGGGAACCACAACCCCATTTTTCCTTGTGCTAAATCCCTGCTTCTTTCCACCCAGCAGCAGTGAGAACTGAGAGGTCTGCGTTAGCTCCATCAGTCTCATACCAGAATGGAGGCCACTAGACCCAGGGGGCATTGTACCATCTTCTCAATAGATAGACTATGGAGTGAACTGCATTGTAACCCGAATGTCCCCATGCCTCTAGAAAGGATTTCTAAGGCCACAGGTTGTGAGATATTGGCAGGGCTAATAGAGTCACAGCGTCACTCTTCACTAACACAAAAACTGCCAGTTCCTGAGCTGGTTGAACTACAGGCCCTTTGGAACTGATGTCAGAAACAGAACACTAAATTAATGGAAGGTGATGTTCACACTTATTCTCCCATGACAGGTAAAACATTGGCACGGGTTCTAGAGAGAAAGAAAAAAGTCTAGAGAGAAAGAAAAAGTACTCTTGAAGTTTTATCATTCCTCCTTTGGTAATATTTCAGTCTCAGGGCCCTGGTTTGCCGAGACAGTTGAACACCGCTCTGCATGAAGGTGAACGTATGTGCCAGAAATTTGCTTGAAGGTCAGCTTCTTAAATATGATCTTTAAAAAAAGAGTTTTCACCTCTGCTGCAACATAGAGATTCTCTAAATTTCCTCTGCTGCTGCCTGAAGCATAAATATCAACAGGTAGAGTGCAAGCGACATATGGTGAGATTCCAGTGGAGTAATTTGTTAGCAGAGTGCTTATCTCGCTTTGAGGTACAGGTTTCTGGCAGGATACTTTCTTTTTACCCTTTTTTTTTCTCCTTTTGTGCTCTAGCATACTAACCAAAAAAACTGCTTAGTTTTTATCTAACATCAGGAATGGATAAAACATCCTCACTAAACGAGATGTCACTTCTCAAGACTGATAATACTTGTAAGAATTCAAAAAAGCTGTAAGCCTGAAGGCCAAACTCTGCTCTCAGCTAACCCTTTGCAAGCGTTAGCACTTGGATTTGGGGGTGGTTTGTTGTTTTGTTGTTTTTTTTTTTTTTTTCCTAACTGCTTCACATCTACCTCATTACTGATATCTGCTAGTTTGATTCTTTTTGTCTTAGATGTCCAAAATCCTCTGCCGAGAGGGTGAAATGATGTGAGACAGTTGTATTGCAAGAGCTTCTCAGGCGTTCACCTGCAAGGGTACGGTCTGTCAGTGTGGATCGCATGGCACACACGCGACACATGGCAATGCTGTTTTGCACCCGAGGTGTAAAAAGCTGATGGGAACGTGAGAGTTTTGCATATGACTGAGATGTTCCTTAGGCTGTGACTATATATGTGGGCAAATCCAAACTCACTTCGCTGGAACACTAAGCTCTCTGGCAGGTAGTTCATGTCGCCGTGTCAGCACTGGTGTTGTGCTGGCCAAGAGGCCATGCGGGGAGGCAGGCTGGGACTGCCTTACCATAATGCAGTGCTGACATAGGTTTTAGGGTGGAAACGCCTCTTCTCCAGCCAGCTGGAAGCAGGCACAAAGCATAGAATTTCCCAAGAAGGTTCACACTTTTTACTGATTATTTGTTGCTGCAGAGATAACCTTGTACTCCCTGCTTTTGTAGCCAGACAATGCGGTACGCGGGCTCCCACATGTTACTGCAGAAGAAATAATTATTTATAATAAAATCCAGTACTTGTTGTTGTAGCATTTTGTACAACCCCAGAAGAACATCATCCCAACTCAGCAAGCTGCTTTTTGTTACCAGTGTGTGCAATATTCATCTAATATTCCCCAAGCTTGTGTCCTGTTTATTTCTTTAGGTTATCAGGAAACTCTAATACTCAGGCCCCTGTTCAGATAAATAGCCAGCTTTCCTGTACCACACCAGATCTGCTTCGTTATCGAAATTAGATAAACTTGTAAGATGTCAGTTTTTATCAATACTTTGCTGACATGGAGATTAATGTCTTCATGTTCTTAAGCTCTTCACATGAAAATCGGTTACGAGTTCTCCTCACCACTGGATGTAGCAGATGCTGATAAAGCAGAAAGTTCCTGCACTGATTTAAAGGGCTCTCCTGGCTATGGAAAATCCTTTTTCTTTTCAGGAGGCAAATTAAGAAAAAATATAATAAATTATAGTTTTTAGGTTCTTTCCTATGCTTTATTAGATATAATAGAAATGGAACCTAGTCTGGCTTTTTGAAGCACCACTCTAATTTCTTATATACATATAAATTTTATAATAGTGTGTCAGAGATTGCCTTAGCGATAATTTTTATAGCACAAGTAATTTTCTGTGTGCTTCAACACCTTTGTACATCTAGTCCTTTTAATATGTACTAAAGCTCTTCCCTTTTCTCCATTAAGCTGGTGTATCACAGTTCAAACTACGCTCCAGGATGACACTGTTACTATTCAGAATAATCTGTATCCACATAAGAAAACGCAGACTGAAACAGTAGCAAAAATCTATTCTTCAGTCTGCATTGCAGATCTCTAAGGCCTGCTACACAGCTTTTCTTTGCACTGGATTCATAATGCCTTTGGTGGAAATTGAGTATGAGAAGAGTGAGAAAGACGCAGTGGTAAGTTGATGAGCAGATATATGCACTGCAGATAAGAGGAGTGGAAATTTGGCCACTTCTATTAGCAGCGAAGCTGATGCTGCAATACTTGTTCTTCTTTGCCCTATTAATTGTAGATTAAATCAGCAGTTCTGTAATCAGTTCCACATGGGAAGGTGCAAGTTAATTTTTCTTGTTACCTTTTGTGGTTTTCATGCAGGCTTTCACACAAGGCTTCTTATGCGGAAGAGTTCGCAGGATTAAGGGCTAAGTTAAGGACAGGGAAATATTAAAATGCATTTTTAATATTACAGAACAAAAAAATCAGATCCTTATTCTCTGATCATGATGTGTTGAAAGGTATATCTGTGTAAATACACACACACTCTTGTTCATGCAGGTTTGTTTACAGCAGTAGTTCCACACACATTAAAAAGAAATAAAGACATTAATTATTCTATTAAAAATAGTTTGAGAGTTCGAAATAGTGGAGCTATATCCATTAAGTACTAATATTTATTTCTAGACAATTTCCAAGATAACTATGAATTTGAGCTGTTTAAATGTTACATTTTTCTGTTACTGCTAAAATGTATTTGGAATTAAGCGTTTGATTTATTCATGAATCATTGCAAAAGACTTCTGTGTAAAGTTATGTTTGTGTGTATATACAGATATTTACATATACACACATATGCACATATGCACTCGTTTAAAAAACTAGGTGGTCTGTTTAAAACTGCTGTGAAAATAATAACATTTCCTGTATGGGTTTTTTTTGTGTTACTGAAAGTTAAAATTCAAAGTAATTTATCATTTTTCTGCATATAATTGTGTTACATTTAAAGTATCTCTGAAAAAGCAACTGTAAGAAGTATTTTATAATTTATAATGAAGCACTGTTTTGCTGAATTCTTATATCCAGTGGCCAGTGTCCTACATCATCTTAAGTGCAGATGTGATCCATCGCTATAACTTAACATACACACAAAACATCCGTGTCTTACTTATGTACAAGAGGCTGTCTGATATGACCATGCTTTCACCTGCAGGACCAGTTTCTTATGAATGTTTAAAAATAACTTATTGATGTACAATTTACTTGATTCTGCAGCAGAAAACACCTAGGAGAGTGTCTGATCACATTCGGCCCAAATGATGTGGATCAATTCAGTGAAAGGTCTAAATCAGTCCAGGTACAGAAGGACCTTTCTGGGGGCACCTTCAGGACTGGCCAAAATCCCCCCTTGGAAAGCTCCTGCACCAGTTAGTGACTGTGCTGTGGAGGTGGCTGGGATTCAGCCATTCACCTTGGCTAAAGTAAGTCTTTGGGCTTAGATCAGTCCATGGGCTCATCTGTGCAGGCATTCCTGGCCCACTCAGGGGATTAATGGCCCGAGTACACTTGATGTGCACACAGGAACAGCCCTGATGCCCAGCTACACCACAGCTATACCTCTGACAACTGGTTTGAAACTCACCCTGTATCTCACTCGTATTGCAACCTCCATCACTCTTGCACATGTTCTCAGGAGTGATGAGGCTGCACCTGGGGTACAGCACCCATTTCAGGCCTCTCAGTTCAAGGAGGAAGTTGAGAAAGGAATCTAAGGATAATGTATTTTCCTCAAATACAGGCTGATAAAAATAACAAATTGGCCATCTATATAAGTATCTATATAAATACCTACATAAATGAACTTCCCCTTTTAGACTGATAATAAGTATTAACAATGTTAATTATAAAATTATTTTTGTAGTTCTTGATGTATTGACAAAGTAGGCAATGCTATCCCCAACAATCGTGCAAATACCAGCAATTCTGGTACTTAAGAAAAACCTTTCTGATCTTTCATGCTCTTACCAGCAGCTGAATGCATTTTGATTTAGTTGTGATTTGATGGAATGATTGCAGTGAAGGCTATCATTATGAAAATGAGTGATAAATGGATAAGATGAGCATAAAAAGAAAATCTTTGTGTTGCAAACTGTTTTACAGTGGTCTCAGTTGAAAAAATTATTCTTTATAACTCAAGAAGGAATAGTGTTGGAAATTATGGTGACTGTGGGAAAGGATATATAAACATTATTGCAAAAGCTTACTAAGTTTAGCTGTAGATTCTGGTGTGTTTAGCATTTTAGTTCAGATCAGGAATGTACACACTGGATTCACACTGCAGAATGATCTTGGTGACATCAGATTTAATTCCAGGTGAAAATTAACTGGGAGTTGTGCTTCAATAGCACAATTGTCATTACCTGCCCACAGGCATTCAGTCCACAGGACCAAGCTATAATGAAGTCCAAAGTAAAATGTCCCAAGTACACCTGGGTTGGGCATTTGATCCTCAGCAAAACAGCTTTGCTGCCCAGATTTGCTCCTGTTATTCCAGTGTTTGCTAATATGGACATAGCTTCTGTTTCAGTGGTGTTTTTCAGGACATTTTCTAATTGCACTCAGTTTTTCTAGGAAAAATCGTGACCTCGCTGACACCAGTGAGCGTTTTGAAAGCGATGAAAAAACCCGTTAAAGTTTCATAGCCTTTCTCCCTCAACCCTTCTACTTTGTATTTCTTTGGAATTGTTACAATTTGAAGAGATTTATCATTTTATAGCAGACACTTGCTGTTTGTAGAGGAGCAGGCCCACAATAAAGAAGGAAAAAAAGCAAGTCCCCTGAAGTCTTTTCTTTCATTACTTCATTATTCCGTTCCCCTGTCCATTCTTAAAGTATGAATTTTTCATTGTGATACTGAAACTTGAGCTCATCAAATTCCCTGAAAGAATTTCAAGTAGAAGCTGCAATTACTGTTGTTCAGATGCTTCCAGCATGTCATGCTCCATATTTACAGATGCCATTACTCCATGCTATAAAGCGTTCATTCTGGTGCAAGGAATTCTGTCTGTTTAGAGCTAACATCCAAAGACCGTGTTGAACATTTTAGGTATGTGCTGTGATTGTCCTCAAGCTGCTTCCTTATTAAGTGATGCAATTTTAATGTGTTTGTGTCATGAGTTAGAGTGGCTTTTTACTTAAAGTAATTGATTATATAGAGTCATGGAAGTAATGGCAATCGTGAAGATGTATGAAAGTGAAGAGTCAGTGAAAATATTTTATAGCTGCTCAGCATCTTTTGGAAACAGCACTATGTGAAAAAAAATTACACTACAGACAACACAGAAATGATATGCTTTCTTTCAACAACAGCTTTGTTTTTCTCTAGTATCGGGTTATTTTTAATTCTTCCTGCTTTCACTTGTGCAAAACAGTTTTTTTTTGGACGATGAAAATGGTCAGGTTTTGCCTGGAGCGCATGTGTAAATTTGCTTTAACCTTTTCAAAAAATAGAAATAACTTCTTGATATACCTACTGGTAATTTTTTTTTCCTGTTTAGATAGGCTTCATTGAATTCAGTGAAAAGAATCATATTATGTAAGACCTTAAACAGCGAAATTATTTGCAGGAAGAGTTTTTCTAAATTAGTAGAATTTAGCTGAAAGGAACATGTCATAGCATCCCTTTTTTCTTTGCTTAAGGCTAAATCAGTATTACCAGAGTCTGAAAAATACTGTCTACTCTATGCATGTCTCAAGTAATGGGAGCTTGAGTGTGTGGCTGATTAAGCAGTTAAACACCTAACTACTGAGTGGCTTTGTATGCTCATGGAAGTGACTTTCAAAGGACTAACACAAACCACCTGTAGCAGATGTGTAGACCAAGAAACATCCAAATAGGCAGCTGAAAATACATAGCACAAATAAAACACGTGCTGTTTGCTAGTAACTGGAGCTTGAGAGTGTACTTAGCATATGGCTAAAACAATAAACTAAATGGTATGTATATGATAGAAGATGAGAACTACTGGAAGAATGCATGAGCTAAGGCATGACGAACTCGGTAAACATATGTAAAATAGAGCCATCGTTTGGATTCTTTGGATTCCAGCTACAAGACAGCTGACCTCAGCACTTTGCCAATTGTTAGACTTGCTCGCATGGTGCCATGAATAAAAAAAGCCTGTGTGAGAAATCCGGTATTAAATGGTAGGTCTGTGCAAGATGAATAATATGACCCTAGAGAAGGTATAAGTAGACAGAGCTCTGGAAGAACCAGCTGTGACCAGTCCATGACACCCTCTGGCCTGGAGTGCCTAAAGGTGACATGACACCTGGGGCAGTTAGAGACCTGGTTGTTCCTGAGCAGTTGTCCCGTGTCTGTGAGAGAGGCAAGCTTGGAAAGGACCAGGTGGCATCTCCCTTAATCCATTATCAGGTGGCCTTAGAAACAAATGATGTCTTATCATTTAACTATAGCCACATACAAAGCTGTGTGTTGGCTTTTCTTTTGAAATTTTAAATGCCTTATTGGTTAATACCAGTTTTTCCCAATGGAAAAGTAGTACTGGTTTCTGTATTACCACATCACTTATTCTGGAAGCTGCTAAAACCAATCAACTTACCCCACTGTAAAAGTAGTGCGAAGTAGTGTAGAATGAGATACCTATTTTACTGCATCAAGTGAGTGCTGAGGATTTGAGTGTGTGTGGAGAAATACAACTGCTCTGGATGGTTTTGCTTGCTGCTTCTCTCTGAAAATTAGGGGGCTGTAAAAGTTAGAGGTTTGCAGGACAAAGCTATTTCTGCTCACACTTTCTTGCCCAAAAGTCTAGTGAACCCATGACCAGGATGATGATTTTTCTCATGGTTCTGCCATGATTTCTTTTATGATTTGGCAGGTCACTTGTAGTTTGTTTAGCCTTTCAGAAAATACCAATTTGGAGCATGTAGTGTTGACAAAAGGCCAATAAGCATAACAAAGAGGGTGGTCCCTTTGCTTGTCCAGATGACTGATAACAAATAAAAGGTCAGCTTCACATTTCATAGGTCACTTACTTTATTTCTTGTGGGAACAAAATCAATCTGCCCACTTTCCCTCCCCAAGACCCTTACCAATGGACTGGGTGAGTGATAGTGTGCCTCCTCTTGTGCTGACATGCTTTTTGGATTGGCGTTTGAAAGGAAATGGTGAAAGTCAAAAGTCAATGCACTAAATGTGTGCTCGCTAAGAGATATACGATTTTAGGGGGAGCAAGAGACAATTTCAAAATATCCCATCAGAGGTGGAGAAGAGAGAATACTGCAATCTTATCATGACAGTGAATAACAACAGATTTTACAGTTTACTAGTCCAGAACATGCACTTGATTATTTTGTATTTAGCACTTGTCAAGGGTATGGTAACCAAGCTGCCAATCCCTTACTTGGATAGGAAAGTAGGTAGCCATCAGATACTTTTACAGTTCATTTTGTTGCACATTTTCAATATTTCATTATGTTGTATTCTATAAAAAAACTGTATGGCGGAAACGATTGTATTGTGATATTAAAGTTTATATACATAGACCTTCCATCTCAACTAACACTACATGCTTAGGATGTAGGTATCCAAATCTGACACCATTGTTAAGAATTTGATGACTTTTGTGCATAAATCTATTAATCTCTTCTTCTTTAGCCTTTTTATGGCATATCATGGGTTTGCCTCCATTTTGTGTTATTGTATCAAGAACTGCTTTTAGCTGTCTCGATAGAGGTTTTCTACAGAATTGAAGAACATGACAGTAGACCTGCATTGTGCATGCATTAATGCTTCTCCTGGTATCTGATATGAGTGCTGTTTGTGTACTGGAAATGTGGAGAAGATGGTATTTTATGATGAGTGCTTATCATAAACCATAGTTTAGGAATGTCTGATTTGGTGTTTGCAATGTGAAAGCAATTTATTCAGAGAAACAGAAGAACTATAAAAGATTTATACACAATTAGGAGTTTAACTTGAGTAGAAATGTCAACATTTTTCTCCCCAAATGCTCTTCCGTGAAAGTACTCTCCTCTTTCCCTTGGAGGATATACAGTAGCCTACATAAATCAAAGTATTAAGTTGATTAAATATTAAACACAAATTCTAAACTTTCATTAAAGTGGTCTGTTACCTTTGTAAGACTGAAAGCTATCTCATCCTTCTTATCTAAAGTATCATCAGTTGTACTGCAGGCAACAGATCTCACATAGCACCGTGCTCTCGTATTTTAAATGAAAAGAGATTATGTTTCAGCGTCATGCTTAGAAAGGGCTATAAATGGATCAAATTCTGATTGTGCTACTTTGTTGTGTGCTAAGGGGCTTTTAAACATCAGTTGATCTCAGAATGCTTTCCAAATAGCCTTAAGCGATCATGATTGCTAGTTGAAAAATAAAGGACATGCTAATTCTTCAAATAGGGGGTGGTCAGTTGTCTCTGTCTTTGTTTACTTTCTGTACCCACACAGCTCAAGTGAGCGTAGATGTGGTAGACTTAAACTCTCACTTGAATTTAAGGGGGGGATTTTGTTGAGAGGTGCAGATTGACAATTTATTGCAAAACAACCATGGGTATTTAGACACTTGTGAAAGCTCCTGTACAATTTACCCCATGACAGAACCCTTATGTGCAGCTCAGAAAGCCCGGTTCAGGCATTTAACTTCCCCATTCAGTCAATGGTAAGAGGCAGAGACTTCCAAAGAGGCAATTTAGAAAATCTACAGTGAAAACCTAAAGCAGATCACACAAATAACCCTCAGATTGTCTTTAATGTAATGGAGGTTGAGCACACAGATCCCTTAGGCACTGAAAAATATCTCAGCCTCATACTAGGAAAATATTCAGAGACTTCATTTGTACTCCCAAGGACTGAGCACCGTGTGAAGTTACACTAAGGATATAGTCTCTATCTAGAGAGTTAATCATGTGACAGAACCTTAAAGGTGTATGAGTCAAACAAACCACTCATAATTAGTGCCAGATAAACAGACTTTGACTGCACATAAAGCTTGTTACTGCTTGTTACTGTTGCTTAACTTTCAGGCAACAAAATCAGTGAAGGTGTTTGTTGCCTTTACCACTTCCTGAAGTTGTCAACAGAACAGGGGGTAATGGTTTTAAATTGGAAGAGGGGAGACTTGGTTTAGATACCAGAAAGAAATTTTTTACAGTGAGGGTGGTGAGGCACTGGATTGCCCAGGGAAGCTGTGGCTGCCCCATCCCTGGAAGTGTTCAAGGCCAGGCTGG
>JAOXJM010000001.1:10985914-11003531 GCA_026413425.1 Tringa solitaria
TCACCATAAAGAAGTTCTTCCTCATATTTGAGTGGAACTTCCCATGTTCCAGCTTATGATCCATATTTCATTTACAAGTAAAGGTAATAATAAGTAATTCATGCTTTTAAGGGTAATTTCTTTCAAATTTCAAGTTTAACTAACTAAGTAATGTATTTTCTCATTATTCCAGTTTCCTTTTAGGACAGGGAGAAATATATCCAGTAAAAATACAAAGCAGTGGGAAATGAAAAAAGTCAATTTAAAAATCAATCCTCCCTGATTTTTTCTATCAACTTCTCTTAGAAATAACACGCAGAATTTTTATAACAGAAATGGATCATAAAAAAAAAATCTTAGTGTGTTCAATTATTTATTTTATGCTTTTGAAAACACTTTTGGGTAATGGGTTTCACTTTTTCACCTTTCATATACCTCATTCTTTCCCAGAGAAAAATAGAAACCTTTCAAAAATGGAAGATGATACTGTTTTTTTGTTTTGTTCATACTTGTGCTTATGAGTTGTTACTGTTCTCAAAAATGCATACGATGGGCTTAAAGCCATGGTAAACATAATACACTGTAAGAGGTGATTTTTAATACACTGATTCCTATACAGAACTAAATGTTTATATAATATAAGGACTTTGTGGAGATTTAAACCAGAAAGTTAATTTATTTTACACGAGATTTTGGAAAGCAAAGTATAGAAGGAAAGGTTTGGGAGCATTAAACCAATGATGGAATCAATTGTAATAGTCAATGAAAAGGTAATTGGTCCCTAAATCCCAACATACATCACTTTCATGTGGCGACTTTAGAGATGTAGGATGTGAATGAGCACAGAAACAAGGCAGTAAGAGTACTCTGTTTTGGTCGACAGCTGGCTAAATATGAGCCAGCAGTGTGCCCAGGTGGCCAAGAAGGCCAACAGCACCCTGGCCCATACCAGGAACAGTGTGGTGAGTAGGACTAAGGAAGTGATTGTCCCCCTGTGCTCAGCACTGGAGAGACCCCATTTTGAGTACCGTGTCCAGTTTTGGGCCCCTGACTATAAAAAAGACATTGAGGTGTTGGACCGTGTCCAGAGAAGGGCAGCAAAGCTGTTGAGGGATCTGGAGAACAAGTCTTATGAGGAGTGGCTGAGGGAGCTGGGGTTGTTCAGCCTGGAGAAGAGGAAGCTGAGGGGAAACGTTTTCGCTCTCTACAACTACCTGAAAGGAGACTGTAGAGAGGTGGGGGGTCGGTCTCTTCTCCCAAGTCACAGGTGACAGGACTAGAGGAAATGGCCTCAAGTTGTACCAGGGGAGGTTCAGACTGGATATTAGGAAAAAATTTTACACTGAAAGGGTTATTAAGCATTGGAACAGGTTGCCCAGGGAAGTGGTTAATTCACCATCCCTGGAGGTATTTAAAAGACAGACATAGTGCTTAGGGATATGGTTTAGTGGTGGGTTTTGTCAGTGTTAGGTTGATGGTTGGACTAGATGATCTTAAAAGTCCCTTCCAACCTAGGCGATTCTATGATTCTATACTCTTGGTGATATCATGCAAAAGGAGAAAGCAAATACAGACCATGACTCTGTTGACCTGTGGCACTTTTAGCCTCTGTTGAACCTCCATGGAAAAGCATCAACACTAACCTGAAGGAGTCTACTTGTTATTTGGCTTGGAGATAGGGTAGCAAAGTGACTCAAATGGTGCAGCAAACATTCACCAAACAATGGCAAAATAGCCTGAAGATTGATCAAATCACACAAAGGGTAAGAAGTGTAAAGAAAAGTCTAGAGATAGGGCTGCTCAGTTGCAGTGGCTAAAGGGAGCCTTTTAACAGGACCCCTGTTAAAATATCTGGAGGTCTTTCCTGTAGCACCCTTTGTTTTGTGTTTAATGTAATGCTAAACCCTGCAGGAGAGAGTTCTGGTGGGACACTGGAGGACATTCCCATGGAGTCTTCAGTCTTTTCACTCATTCTGCTACTACTTCCTGACTTTCTCAGGACTCGTGAAGAGAGTGGAGGTTATACCAAGTTAACCAATGGGTAGGCCCATTTTGAGATAAATTCTCTTTTCATGCCACAATATGGAGGTGGTACCTCTGGAAAAGACATATCAGTAAGATTTCCATTGAAGACACTTGCTCAAGCCCTTCTTCCAATATGCACTCCTATAGTTTCCCATAAAAAAGCTCTATTGCTAGTGAAGAGGTTGACTCTATACTAATTTATTAGCAGTTTATTACTAATCAGCTGTGAGATGACTGAATTCTTAACAACTCTTCTAGTACCCATCAGTCCTTTTGAAGTGCCAAGGGGTTTAGGACACTAAGCATTTTTTACATTCCGTGTTTCACAATTTTCTATGCATCCTTTTTCCTCATGGAGAATCCAGTTATACAGTGAAACTCCTCCTATCAATACTTTCGAACTATTTTATTTAGAACGTTGATTTTATGCTCTTTTAAAAGAGTTTTTTAAAGCTTGGTCCAACTTAGAAAAAATACCTGCAAGCTAAAAAAATTGTTCATGAAAATCTAGATGATCACAAGTTGTGTGATGTCTCTTCTTGCATTATTGATCTGGCATACATAGTTATTGAATCAATATAGTCTTCCTCCCAAAATTTTGGAATTATAACTAATCATTCTGCCATCTGGACTAGAAGTCAGTCTTTGTGGAGTGCACTGAGAAGATTTTAAAGGGTAGAAAGTCTTCTGAAAGCTTCTAGCCCTGGGAACCAGATCAATTAAAATTCCTCAGTGGTGAATGAAAGTAGTGAAATGATTTCAGTCAAAAACTTTTCCATGACTTTTTTTTTTTTTTTATAATCTAGAGTGGTTTTAGATGTAATTTTTATATGTCTGAAACACCCGGAATTCAGTGAAGAAATAATGGAATTGCTGTACAGACAGATTGAAATCACTGTTCTTTATCCAAAGATTTGGAAGGGAAAAATCAAGATACGACACAATAGATGAGAGTGTCAAACAAGCCAGACCAGGGGCTGGAGGGAGGATGAAAATAGTAGTATCACGAGCAGAAGCTATGGTTAATGAGAAACCATGGTTACAACTTGCTAGTTCAATTTCTGCTACAGATTTTTTGTGAAGACCTCAAAGACACTTTGAGCTAAACTTTCAAAAAGTTCTTGCTTACTGTGTCCAAATATTCTGCTTGTGGGAAATAGTATTCATATAGGATTCACGAGACAGTGTATTGATTGGGGAAGAGGCATTTTTCCTAAATCTGACATTTCTGTAAAACTGAGTAGCTTCCTGTCCAGGTAGTTCCTGTTCCTATCTGTGCATATGTTATTTTGGGCTTCCAGAAGGTCCTTCAGGTTAGATGTCACAGCCCTAAATCATAGAGTCATAGAATGGTTAGAGTTGTAAGGGACTTTAAAGATCATCTAGTTCCAACCCCCCTGCTATGGACCTGCTTGACTGGGTTCCTCAAAGCCCTTCCAACCTGACCACCTTTTGTGCCTGAATGACTAATCGCTTTTCACAAAGGCATGAGGAAGGATCCTTTAATAAAAGTAGCCACATTGCAATTCCATGATAGAGATTGTGCCCTTTTAAGATACTGTTTGTGGTTTAAAAAAAGTGTATAGACCATAGAAAGAAGGAGTAAAATCAGTCCTCCATGTTTTTAGTCTGCCAATTTTTCCATATTGCAGCAAAAATGTAGTCTCTCTTTTTCCTGTCTTTGCTACTTTCATGAATAATGTAGGCAGTCATTCCTTGGGTATCAGATTAAGGCTAGGAAATGGCTAGGACAAATATGTGTGCCTGTTCCAGGTCTCAGAACAGGGAGCTATGAAAATGACAGGGATAGATGAGTTGGAGATCAAACTTTCTGGCTAGGCAAGCGACACAAATCTTCTGAACATGGACCTCACTGAAATAAACTTGTACCATGGCTCCTTTCCTGCTACAAAACGTGACGTGGCACAGAAACATAAGAACTGTATTGGTTCCAGTGCTTTTCCAAAGAGTCAGGATTACTGGGCACAGGGAGACAAACAAGCACAGCAGCAAAGCGCTGCCTATTCCTTGGTGAAAAACAGCAGCCAGGAGCAAATGTGTGTTGCCAAAACAGCTCATGTCACCTATGCCCAATGCTGTCTGTCCCACTGCTGCTTCCTTGGAGCATCCAGAGAGTGGCTACAGAGCAGATTTATTCTGTCAGCCTGCTCCCAGTTTTTCTCTGCTTGTGCTATCTGTTGGGAGAAGGACCTCAAAGCCCTCAGGAGAGGCGGTGCTGGGAGTGGAGCCACGGGTGAGGCAAGTTGTCCTGGCAGACAGTAAACCAGCTCTGTTGTAGTGATCACTGCTACAGCTGGTAATAGATATGATGTTGGCTTGGTTTACAGCTGGCTTCATGTGGTCATCACCAGAGAAAACTGTATGAGAAGAATCAGGTCATGAAGGCTGGGGAGTGGTTTTATTTAAAAAAGAAAAAGATAGATTAGTCTCTGTCACATTTGGAAACAGACCTGTCAACAAGAGGCAGCTACAGTGATATACTTGATGGTGAAGACAGTGTCTGTCCTGGAGAGTACCAGACAGACTCCAGGTGATGAAAAGTAAAGGAAAGAAAAAAGCAAGTGGCTTAGATTTGAGTATAAGAGAGAGAACACCATCAGGGTGTTGTTTCAAGACTTCGCTCCATTACAAAGCTTATTTTTTTTTATCAATTGAAGACGAGTTTTGTAAATGCATTCAATTTTATCAACATATTTATTAACATATTCAGGCATTTTTTCCTTTTAATGTAATTGCATGCAGGTTCCATTTGCCAGTGATTTGATGGGATGCCTCTCTTTTCTTTTTGGTTTCTGTAGGATAAAATCATGGGTAGACAAGATGCAAGAAGATCTCGTAACATTAGCACGAACTGCAAGTGGAGTGGACCAGCTTGCTGCGGTGAGTAAGAAGACGCGCCTTAGACTGCAATAACTAGAAATTGAAGTGAATAGTGTGCATCATCCGGGTGTTACGATCGTTTCATCCAAATGTACTAAAAAGATTTTGGGGAATTAAACACTGCGGTGCTTACTGAGAGAGAAATAGATAACACAGTCATCCATAATTTACTCTCTTAATAATGCAGCACTTGTTCATTGCTAATATTTAATCAGATTTGCAGTATCAGACATAAGGCTTACCATTGTTGCAACACTTCCACCTGAAGCAAATGCTTTTATGCTATATGTTTGTCAAATATGGTATCCAGGAAGCAACCATTCACGGCAGTGGAAAATTCTGCTATGTATTAACAAAAGAGACTATTTTTCTGACACATATTTCCTGAAATGAGACAGCTTTTTGTTAGAAAAATCGTAGATGAGAATGAAGAGTGCTTTTATTCAGATGTTCAAATTTAACCCAAAGTGTGTTTTGAGGAAGAATTTACAATTCTACTGTGATCGAGAAGAAACTTCTGTGCTATTTTCCATTCATAAAAGGCAAAAACACATCTGAGATTACAGAAAAATGAAGTCACAATTCAGAAAATGTAAGGATTACACTGCTTATACAACCTGGTGTGTATGCATCATGATCCAGTATGTAACCACATGGTCATACATTTCCTCCTCCCCATCCCTGCACGAATCCCATCACTCCGTGAACTGATGAATGTCTGGGTTGATGTAAAATGAAGGGACATTCTGCTGTTACGTCTCGAAAAAGAAGTTATTCTGTCAGCCAGCAAAAGCCCTTGGTGCTGGGGAGTTGAACATGAAGTGCTAAAATGTGGTTTTCAGAAGTCATAATCTCCCCAAATGATCCATGAAATGAATAGTAGTTGTGTTTCAAAGCTTTTAAGAAGCTCACAGAACAATCAGATGTGAAGGTGCTCAGATTTAACACTGTATGTTAATGTATTCCTTTGTCCTTAATAACTTTTTACCCAGACATCCCCGTCTTGTGTATTCTGCCCCAGAAGGATGTTTTCTCTTTACTGACTATAAAACGAGGGTAGATGATTAGCTCAGATGTCCACATTTACATTTTGGAAGCTTCAGTTTAGATGAGATCACCACTGTCCTATAGAAGGAAGGGCTGTGTCACTGCATGTATATGAGGAACATAAATGAGAGACTATTTTAGTTCTGGCCTTTCCTAATATTTTAGTGCTTCATATGGCAGCACAATTTAAGGCAGATGCTTTAGATGCACTTTTAAATCTTGGAAAACTCCAAACTGAAAACAAAATCTTGAAATCCTAACACAAAGCATTAGATTGATACACACATGGGTTTCCAGCATTGGATCTCCACAACAGAGAAATATGTATCACTTGACCTTTCTGAGGAAGTGTAAGGTTTATCCAGCATGGAACACTGATGGGAGCTTTTGTAGGTGGATTTCATACATATCTGCTGACAGAGACAACAAGGCTTGCGATCACATTTCTCTCTCTCTCTCTGCAGATTTTGGTGAGGAGTTCCTGCTAAGAGGAGGGAGGGCCTGTTTTCTCATCTGGGTTGTGTGATCTGTTCTCATCTGCATTTGTGGTGTCTCTTTTTCCCTACCATGTCCTCGTTCAGCATCATACCTCCGATCCACCACTGGACTTTCCATTCCACTCCATTCCATTCCATTCCATTCCATTCCATTCCATTCCATTCCATTCCATTCCTGAGGTTCTGTGTGAGCTATCTTTCATCTCTCCTCAGCATATTCTATGCTTCTGTCTCAGTTTCTACTCTTGCTGTCCAGCCAGTCTTCCTTTCTCTCTTACATTGACCTCTTATCCCTATTTTAGGATCTCTCTCCTCAGCATTTTCCAGTGCAGCAACTCTCTCTGAACTCCTTATTTTGCCTTAGCATTTCCGAAACACTCTGTCCAAGTGTGTGTCCAGCCTGTCCCCAATACTCCTATTGCATCTCTTCTCTTCCACGGGTATTTTCCTTCCCAGTTCTCACATTTCGCTCCATTACTGGTTCTCAATCCCAGACCTGTAGTTTTCTCCTGTATGCTTTTTCTATTTCTCCTTCCCTTCCAGTCTCTTCTCTCCTTACTCTTTGCCTGTCATTTTTCAGTCTGTTACCTCCTACTTCCATATCCCAATCTCATGCCCTTTGTTCTTCATTAAGTTTTCATCTCCTCTTTCTCCCACTGCTTAGAGCACAAAGGTGTAGAGGTCACCTGAGAGACCACAGTAAGTCTGTGCTTTAGATGCAGAGGTGTGATGTTCTCTAGGAGTGATGCTCTCTGGGTTGGAATACACCTCTGTGTAGGTTCTCAGAGGTCTAGCTGGTAAAATCTCTGCAGTCGCCTGCAGGGGCTTTTCAGGATGAAATTTGTTAAACACCAAGGAGTAAAAGTGTGTCTTTGAACACATGTTGAGTTTTTAATATACAGCACAGGGCCAGTAGGATATTTCAAAGGGAAATGAGTTACAGAGGATTCTGACTTGAGCAAGACAATGAGTTAATGTTTCAACCATTTCACCTGGCATTTTCATGCAAAGACCACATAGTAAAATTGATAATGAGAAGCCAAGAGATTGACACTGTCACTATTTTTTTCCCTGAGGAAAATGTTAGTTTATGTAGTTAATATTCAGCAAACTTACAAGCTGCTAAAACAGTCTTATAATGAGAACTGCTGGGCAAACATTAGAATACGTAATGCTATCAGCTATACTTAAAGTATACCACAGTGACATTCACACTGAAGAAAAACATTAGTCTGTGAATACTGTGTGTAAGTTACTTTTTGAAAGCCAAAATTTAGAGCATACTTTAAGCAAATAATGTTATCTCGGAGGGTATCCAGAAGGTGGTCAGTATGTGCTTGTAATCCTAGGATTAAAAGCATGAAAGGGGGGTGTTTCCATGTAAAATATCCTTCCATATCAAGCTGTTTGTTTGACCTAAATTGCATGATGTCTTTCTCTAACCACAAGGTTTTAATTAGCTCTCTTCCCTGCAAGGGAGAATGCAAAGCCCTGTGAGGTGTGAGCTATGAAGTCTCTCCCTCTTTTTTCTTGTTTACAGGCTATTGTCACTTTCCCATTTTTGAATAGCATCCTTTTTTTCACCTGCTTGCTGCCTATTAACAGTTAGTCAGATCTCTTCTAAAATGAACCACAGTTCTGAAAAATGGAGATTACAAGATATTAAAAACAGCATGCTTGCACGCCTGTCACTTTTATTTACAGAACTTGCCTTTGGTTGCTCAAGTTTTAAAAATACTTAACAGTCAGAGTGAATTTTCAGCTTTGTTTCAGATTATTGCTTCTTCTAACTGCAGAATTGTTTAGGCCAAGTCTGTAGTGTTTATGTCTTTTGAAAACTTCAAAAAATAAATAAATTTGGTTGGGTTTTTTTTTCTGTCCCTCCTCCCTCCAAAAGCAAAATGATTAATACAAAAAGAAGGAGCAGAGAGCTCCTATCATAAAACAGTAGATGTGACTTTCTGTGAACAGCTGTAGCACCAGAGTGTCTAGGGTTGGAAAGTTGTACTTTGGCCAGACAGATTTTTGGTAGGAGAAATGTCTTTACTTGTTCTAGGGAAAATCAATTTTAATTTGGCCAAGTGATGAGGTTAAAGCTCACAGCAAGAACATATTACAGGTAATAACCTTTAAACAGCCTGGTCAACCTCTCCCCGGACTCAGGGAAAGAAGTCCCACCAATTCAGCTGAAGTTACAATCTGTATCTGCTTCATACAGTTGAGTCTTCAATGAAGAACTCTAAAGTGTCCAAGATATCTCTAAAAGTAGCACAATTACTATGTGTTCAGCTGGAGTGAAGTAGTTCTTCAAAAACCAGGGCTTTTTGAATTAGCTGCTGTGCCATACAAGTTTATGGTGTTTCCATAGCATGTTCAAGATGTCTCAGGGTTCATCAGTGTACATGCTTGAATATGCATTGGATGTCTCTGGGTCTTCTGCTTGAATATGTGTTGGATGTCTCTGGGTCTTCTTGCTGCAGAAAATTATACTGCACAATGGTCTCTTATGGAGAACTGTGAAATATTTTCTTCTGGTCATCATGGAGAGGCATAGAAGTAATACCTGAACTCTCAATTAATTTTATTGTAGCCTGGGAAATCTTTTGACCAGAAAGAAAGTCAAAGAAAGTGTAATATGTACTTCCAAAGGAATAAAAAAATCAAATGTAAATCACCATTAAATATAAGTGCGGGACTTGTTAGGTGAATAGCGGACCTTTTGAGATCAGTACCAACCTATAAGTCTGATTTATTCTTCAATGTGGATGTAGATAAACAAGGAGAGCGTGTTTTTACTTGAGGTGCTTATATTCAACGTGTACTCAATTTAATGGAATCATGTTTAAGGAGAGGAATCTCCTCAGAGGAGAATTCCCTTTTCTTTGTTCATTGACAAATTTCTTACAGTAACTTGGAATCACAAATCTTTTCCTAGTGACTAAACACTCTTCCTCTTGCTTTTGCACAGGTAAGAGAGCCATTGTAAACCACTGCAACTTCCATTAATCACAGTTTTTGAAAATATCTATATAGTGAGGATACTCATGAATATTCCACATAGTGTTAAGAAAGAGAAAATATATGGTGGTTGTGACCACAGGACCCTGCACTTGGCCTTGTTGAACCTCATACCAATGGTCACAGCCCATCGATCTAGCCTGCCCAGATCCCTCTGCAGAGCCTTCCTACCCTCAAGCAGTTCGACACTCCTACCCAACTTGATGTCTGCAAATCTACTGAGGGTGCACTCAATCCCCTCATCCAAATCATTGATAAAGACATTAAACAGAACTGGCCCCAGTACTGAGCCCTGGGGAACACCACTTGTGACCGGCCACCAACTGGATTTAACTCCGTTCACCACCACTCTTTGGGCCCAGCCCTCCAGCCAGGTTTTAACCCAGCAAAGCATACATGCATCCAAGCCATTAGCAGCCAGTGTCTCCAGCAGAATGCTGGGGGAAAAAGTGTCGAAAGCTTTACTAAAGTCTAGGTAAACAAAGCACAGAGGAAACATGATCTTTAACTTATAGATACATTTACTCACTAATTGATATTTTCTATGAAGAGAGAATCCTGATCCAAACAAGAATTGAGGTCAGATTTTAATTTTTCCATTTAGAGCTTTAACTCTAGATCATTATTCCTCTGAATTAGTTGTGATAAATTACTACTTTGGTGGTATGAATAAACACAAGTGCTAGTAACATCTCAATGTAAGCTTTGTTGTCAGTGAGATCAATCATGTAGTTCCTCCTTTTGCTCTTCAAGTCTTATTTATATTATCTGGCAATGGTCTCAAAATGGTCTTCCAAAATCATTTTAAAACAGATTTTAAGTTCTGCTTTTTTTTTTGGCTATTATCAGGGTTTAGGTGAGATATGGAGAAGTCCAGCTTGGATTTAATACCAATATATTATCCTTATTACAGTTATGCAAAGATTGCTTCAACAAGGCAGGAAGTCAGGATTCAAGATGCCAAAATACTCAGCTGGTTGAAAACTGGCAGGGCTCCACTGACATCAGTGGATTACACTGATTTACATTTACTAAGAATCATGCCTAACAACATTTAATTTACAATTCGAGCAGGTAAAAAGTACTTTGGATAAAACCCAAACAAACATTTTTACACAAGAAATAGAGGCTGTGGCTTTATCTTACTGCTGCTGTAGTTACCCAGCTGAAAAGAGTATTGTTGCATCCTTTCTATAATTTAACAGATTTTTTGTCTCTAGGAGAGCAAAGGGAATGTTTATAAGAAGGTGCTCCATATACAACAACTTGAGACTTGAAAGCAGGAATACAGGATACACAGAAAAATCTTTGTTAAGGAGGTACAAGATATCCAATGTGTTCCTTCAAATGTCTCTCAACAAAGACAGTTTAGTATACACCTTTTCATGTTATAACTATTGTGGGTTTGTTTTTTTTTAAAAAACCAGCCCAGTCATGTAATTGCCCTTTCAACTTAAAAAAGTTAATGGAACTTTGTCTTACTTTTGAACTCTCTGTGCTGTCAGGCATTATGAAGCTGCTCTGGTGTAAATGATATGCAGTTTCTACAGAGCAAATAGACTTCTAGAGAAAAATAAGAATGAATAGAGAGCAGCTTAATAGAATTTTAAAATCCATGTTGCAAAATAAATATTGAGGATGTATCAGATCTCAGTAGCTTAATTTAGCGGTAGGCATTTTGTCTTAGTAAAGACAAAAAGCTGCACACAAATTTAAAAGTCACATTCTATACCTATGCATAGTCACCTCAGCACACAGTAAAAAATACATGAAGAGCCTACTGAACTACAGAATTAAGCAAACACATAGTCCCATTTTGATGGAAGTATGCTCAACTTCCTTTTTTACATAGACCTTTCACAGCAAAGGCCCATGACTAAGCTAATTGACAGCTCTTTTAATCTAATAAACTACAAGAAGTATGCTTCTGATTTCCAGCTCCTAAAATACCTCTAGGGACAGAAGAGAGGAGGGAGGGATCCCTGCAGTAACCAGAAAGGAAGACCTCGGAGCAGAGAACGTGCCTTATAGCAATGCACGAGCTTGTCTGTTCCAAACTGATTGAAGAGAATCCTCTTTTACATAATCACTGTATTAAAAATGTGGGTCCACGTTAAGAGCTTTGACGTGACAAACACTGGAGCTTTGCTCTGACTGCTACGGCAAAAAAATGCCATCTTGTACTATGCAACCTTTCAAGCAATAGCATAATTGAACAAAACAGCAGATAGAGAGGCAGTTCCAAGGAAATGTAGTCTCTGAATCTGTTTCCTTTTTGATACATCGCTGGAAAAACAAACCATGCATGATGTTCATAAGGCATGCTGTTATTGCAGTCCCAGGAGCTGTAGAGTGAACCCATATAGACTGACTTGGCCTTTAAGTGATATTCATACTGAGATAGAAATGCCGTTTCTTCCTCCAAAATGAAAGAGAGCTACATAAGGATATTTGATATATGGTGATGTTTCATTCACAGAATGAGTCCATCAGCAACTGTTAGATTTTTTTTTTTATTTATTTTATCTCTTGAATGCTGTTTTATAATAATTAGCTCTTTCTTGCTGAACACCCAGCCGAGGTTCTGCATGAGCACATTTCATCCATTGCTCAGTGTGAGGTCTATGTGCCTAATGCACAGATGGTGCAAGTCTGCTGAAGTGCTCAGATTGGCAGCAGATCCCCGGTCCATGCTTCCAGCTTTTCAGGTCTTGGATCAGCCTCCAGAGTTTAACTGAGATGAGTGACTTGCAAGAGAGACTGGTCTCTGATTGGAACTGCCCTGGAGCAGGGATGTTCAGGAAAGCTTCCTTCTGCCAGAAGGAATCATAACCTCAGGGTAATTTTCTGTTGGACTCACTGCAGATTTTAGCTAAGATAGTGTTGTGTTCTAGAGGTTTTACAGATAAAGGCATGCCACTAATTTATTAACTTACTATCTATAGAAGCTGTCATATAGCTTGCCTTGTTCTCCTCATTACCTGTCTTTGCAAGGGGGAGGCTTAACTTGAACTTAATGTAAAATTTGTATCCGCATGAATTTTACCTACTATCATAGGCATCTGAAATTCCTGCTTCAAAAGGCCATTTGGCAGACAAGTTAACAGTGAACCTTTTCATTCTTCCTATTTTTCTCTATGATTGGCATGATATTTATGTGGCTCTTTATTTAAAATCATAATGCTAAAGGGATAAGTTAACAAAAGCTTTATATAAATTTGATATCATCTATTTTAAAAATTAAGCTGATCCATAGAATTGAAATTTCCATTTATTTTTACCAGATTTTTTTTTAATACTATATTTATCAGGTTGGATTCAGTTTTAATAGGCTTTAGCCAAAGGCAAAGAGTTTTGTATCTAATGCTATTCTCTGATGAACTACCAGATGGACCTAGGGTATATGTGGCCACGTTCCAGAATATCTTAGGTTCACCCTTTTTAAGGTTGAAGTAGTGTACAGGTATATGATCAAGAAAAATATAAAGAAGAAATGTGAGAACTTGATTTTTTTTTTATTAAAAAGCTGGTTTGATTTTAAGAATAACAACCCCAATAAATACATTTGGCTTGCATTTCTCTGGAGGTCTTGTCTGTGGACTTTGTAAGTCTGAATTTTATTTTAATGTTCTGATTGGTATAGATTCTGATGAGTTTTTCACTATTTTGACCCTGAATTTTTAGAGACTTTTTACTTCTGACCTATAAAATATTAATATATTGGTTTCTTCACCCCTGAAAATGTAAAACATTACTAATACTACATTACTACTACACTTGTAGGCACACCTTGCATAACTATAAAGCTGCTCTCTGTGTGCCCTGGGTGTACTTTCCAGTGCTTTAAGAAAGGAAAGCAAGTGCTTAAATGAGTCGAATATGGGAATTAAGGAAACTTTTGATATTCGATGAATAAATTTTGCCACCCAGCAAGATTCACTATGGCTGATCTCAAGTCAGAAAAATATTGTATCCTGTCTTTTCTCCTTTGTCTCTTTTTGTTGTTCTCAATGAAACAAAAGCCTAAATAACATTTTTTTTAACATGAAATGAGTGGTGCTAGTAGCTCTGTAAATGCAGTTTTCTGTGAAAATGCACTTTGTTACGTTGGGTGTTTTTAAGGAACAGAAGGAGAAAAACCTGAAAGCAAGGGAACAGCTCTTTAATTTTTTAAAATATCTCCAGAAATGTGTAATAAAATAGACAGTTTATCAGAAAGTGGGACTTGACGAGGAAGCCGTGTATGAGGCCAATGCTCTGAAAAGTTTTAATTCTTTCTAAGCATAAATTGGCTATTGTACACTATTTACATTTGTGTCTTTTGCTTCATCCTTAAGGTGAGGAAACGAGTTTGCTTTCTGAGTAGGGCGTAGTGAAAGAATTATTGTCAGTATTACTTTTAGAATGGAATTATGAAGGGATTGGTACAATGAAACATGGGCATTTCAGGTATTCATTGAGAGGCTGGAGTCCATTTACCCGAACTAAAATAATGTATGAGATGCATTAGACTGGTTGGAGATTCCCAAAATACAGTAACAGGTTTTTTTGGTAATACAGTATTTATAAAGAGATATCCCATTCGGGATGTACCACTGCCACTGCTGTGTTCTATATGCAACCAAATACCAAAGCTGCAGGCATTAAAAACAGAATCCTCCAAACTGAATTCTGTTGAGTTCACACATTGCTAACCAATGTTGAGATGTCAGGAAAATTAAATCACTTTTAGAAATGCAAACTGGGAAATTTGAAGACACATCTGCAAGTTCTCTTTGTAATCCAAATGGAAATTAAGAGATTGTCAAAACACAGGGAGCCTTATTTATTATTTGCAGATGCTACTCTCCCTCTGTTCCCTTAGCAATAAACTGGCATTTTGAGGAGTTCCTACTTCCAGCAAGCAAAATCAGCTGTAAGTCACTAAGAATAGGTGGCTGCATTAAAAAAGCTTGCTCAGGTTCAAGGGAAGAGGTGGCCTAATATTACCATAGTTTTAATTACTATTTGACTCTCAGGATAATCTTTGAGCAGAGCACTGTTCTTGGTTCATTTATAACTTTCCATTAGTTTTAACGCTGTCCTATTGGTGCTTATTTTCAGACAGTTTTTGTAGAAACAGAGCAAATCAAAGATTTTCCTTTAAAAAAAAACCATGCACCAAAACCAACAAAATGGTGAACATTATAGCTAATCAGTTTCCAAGTCCTGTGATTAGTAGAACACCAAAAGACTCTGCTACTTCCCCATGACTTAAAATTACCTTTGGGAGAGAGTCAGTAGGTGTTAAATTGCATTAAGAGCATGTGAGGCAGCACAAAATTTCCTATGAATAAGTGAGTTTGAAAAATTACATAAGTGCCCGCCTCAAAATATGCCAGAAATGCAGAAGAAACACTTTCATCCTATTGTTCTTCTTCTGTTACAAGAAAGATTCACTTGTACATATTGTACTCATCACGAGTTGGGATTTTTGAGTTCTCATCCAGTCTCAGCTAAAAGCCTGAGCTAAAACTGTTGTGAAACCAATAAACGATGTAGTCTTGTTATTTAATACTGTATTGCTGTATTGTATGAAATAAAATTGAATATCTTTAAATACATTTTTCTTAACAAAGTGGGATTTTAAGATCTGCTTTTGTTGTTTGTACAATAGCAGAGGTACAAAGCTGAACTCATGTTTTGTGATGGTTTGAATACAAAAGTGGCGATTACAAAAATTACTTTTTAATTTTAAAGTCCTCTAGACTACCTTGTTAATTATCAACAGTCAAAAGTGTCTGATGATTCCATCCTATGAAGTATCCCTGATTATCTCCTTTCCTTTGAGTAGGCACCTGAGTGGGCCCATTGACTCTGGCACTACTTATACTCTCCGTGCTGTTAACTAAGTGTTCCCAACATCTTGCAGAATTCAGCCTGAATGTATTACTTAAGAATGAACTCAGTCTGATAATTTTTCTCCTAATGTGCACATCACTACTGTGATACATTATGGTTTTCAAAATGTCAGCTGCCTGGTCACTTGTCACCCCAGATCTTTACAGCAGTCAGTGATCGAGCAAGTGACTCTGAAAAGCAACAGATACAGTAACTATTGGGGTGGTTTTTTCCTTTGTGTTGTTGCCATGAATTTCAAGAATGAAGGCATCTGTGAGTTGCTAAGGAGCAGCTGTAATCTTATTTGTACATTATATATAGCAGAGAGTAAGACATATTTAAAATACCCAGACTGATTTCTTTGAACCTACAGAACACTCCTTGGGAAAGAGCATTTTTCAATGTATTCCACAATGGATCACTTGTGATTCAAAGAAAAGAAATGTCTTGTGAGGAAAAAAAAATCTCTGGCATGTATTAGAAATAGAAAGTATTAGTATAACTTTGGAAATGGGATATGGTAGTAAGAAGATAGAAATTGCTCCCTCTGGTCAGATTATATAGTTGTTTGTGACTACTAAATATTTGAGTTAAAAGAAAAAAAACTACAGTAATAAAAGGTTAGCAATAATAAACACTCACATGAATGGAGTGGTTATTTCTGTTTTCTGACTTTTTCTGCTGCCCAGATCTCTTCTGTCAAACAGCCCCCCTCCTCCACTTTTTTCACGTAAATGAGGACATAACATATAACTTCATGGCAAAAAAATAAGCCAAAAAATAAAATTAGTGAATATTTGAGTGTTATTAGTTGATACTTTGTTAGCTAAATAAAGTTATTAAAACTGAAACTGTGATTCTCTAAAACGTGGAATATTGTTGATATCATTTTGTCAAAATATTTGTTTTGAAAATTTTAACATTACCCAAAATTTCAGTAAACAATGTAGTTCTATGTTTTCAAGCTAGATTATTCTTTCCTCCTCAGGATGAAATATTAATATTTTTTTTTGGCTCAGTCTGTATGATTTTGTTTTGGTTGGAAAAATGGATAATGGAGAACAGTGAATGAGCTCGGAGCTCAGCAACAACCTGGACCAAGTTGAAGTACATATATAAATTACAAAAACCTTTAAGTTATTCCATTAGCTACATTTTTATTTAATATTCTGATATGCTGTTTTCATTTAGTTTGTTTGTTTGCTTGCTTTTTTACATTTTACTTCAATCAAGAATTGTAAGGCAACTCTCTTTAGTCTAGACAAAAGTGAATAGAAATTATAGAATCATAGAACAGTTTGGGCTGGAAGGGACCTTTAAAGGTCATCTAGTCCCACTCTCCCTGCAATGATCAGGGACATCTTCAACTAGATCAGGTTGCTCAGAGCCCCATCCAACCTGACCTTGACTGTTTCCAGGGATGGCACATCTATCACCTCTCTGGGCAGCCTGTGCCGGTGTTTCGTCACCTTCATTTTAAAAGAATTATTCCTTTTTCTGGTCTAAATCTACCCAATTTTAGTTTAAAGCCATTACCTCTGGTCCTATTGCAACAGGCGCTACTAAAAAGTTTGTCCCCATCTTTCTTATAGATCCCCTTTAAGTAGTGAAAGGACACAATAAAGTCTCCCTGGAGCCTTCTCATCTCCAGGCTGAACAAACCCAACTCACTCAGCCTGTCCTCATAGGGGAAGTATTCCATCCCTCTGGCAATTTTTGTGGCCCTCATCTGGACCCGCTCCAACAGGTCCATGTCTTTCCTGTGTTGAGGGCTCTAAAGCTGGAGGCAGTACTCTGGTCTCACCAGAGTGTAGTAGAGGGGCAGAATCACCTCCCTTGACCTGCTGGCTATACTGCTTTTCATGCAGCCAAGAATATGATTGGCCATATGGGCTGCGAGGGCACATTGCCAGCTTATGTCCAGCTTTTAATCCACCAGTACTCCCAAGTCCTTCCTGGCAGGGATGCTCTCCCTTCACCACCAGCCTGTATTGACACGGGGGGTTGCCCCAACTCAGATGCATGACCCTGCACTTGGCCTTATTGTGCCTCATGAAGTTCACACGGGCTCACTTCTTGAGCCTGTACAAGTCCTTCTGGTTGGCATACCATCCTTCAGGCATGTCAGCCACACCACACAGCTTGGTGAGGGTGCACTCCGTCTCACTGCCTATGTCATTGATGAAGATATTGAACAGTACTGGTCCCAATATACAAATTACAGAATCACAGAATTGTGGTGGTTGGAAGGGACCTCTGAGATCATCGAG